>OZ025290.1:214594516-215223683 GCA_964019185.1 Maratus speculifer
CTTCATTATTACGCTGAACGAGACAAGGACGAACGCTTGCCGGCAAAACAACACAGTTTAAATATCCCATCCTTCGCTGACAACGCCCCCTCACGTGACATCCGCTTCCTGATCTAACGTCACCTCCGGCATCTCGAATGTTCGCGGGAAAGACGATCCAATAGCAGTCAGCCACGGGGAAACTACGTATGCTTGTGGATATGTTACGCCACCTATTGCCATGTCCGATAACTTTGTAGAAAAACATCGTAAGTATTTTATGAAGGATGGAAGATATTTGCTGGGAGAAACGAAAGTGTCAATGCCGTAAGAAAGCAGATTATCAACAAGTAGTGAATGGTAAGCAGATAAAATATAAGTAGCTGTTAATTAGGCCGAAGTACAAAAAGAAAGATAAAAGATATTTTTATTTATTATAAGTTGAAATTTAAACACAGGAGAAATAAAGATAATAAGTGTTTAAATTGAGACTTAGTTTTTCATTTACACTTTAATTATTTAAAAGCAAATAAAATTAAATAGAATTTGTTTTAAATGAAATTTTACTTTATACTATTGTAAATAAATATAGTAATAAATTAAATAGAAAAATAGGTTGAGTGGAATGACAAGAACTCAGGGAAAATATGTCTATTTTCTATCAAAAGCCCCCCCTCTTGTCAATTCCATGAAACCATCTGAATACCAGAAAGCAGTAACTTCTAAGTCTGCACATTGGTACACCACGGTTTGTCCACACTTCAACCTCAAAGACTAATCCGAAAACTCGACTTCAGCTACCATCACAAATTTAACAGTAATATTATATCACCAATCACAATTGTCTCAACAAAAATCTATACACGGCATCTACTGTCTCCACCAGTATAAAAGAAGTCTCATGAGATCATATAAAGCAATAATTAAAAAAAAAATTTCTCTGGGCTCCAGTCCATACACATAAACTATAAATAAAAAATAATAAGATTATACAACAACACATACAATTAAAATTACACATATTAGTCAGCCTTATCTCTAATAACTTTAAAATCATCAGCCACAGTGAGTTTTTCATTGTTAAGACAAAATCTTATAGTTTTTGTATCCTATACTAACAATCTTCAAAAATTTTCATGTAAACATCACGAGGAAATCATCATACATATTACAATCAAGACATAATTAAAAATTTCAAAATATTTATATTCAAAAACTTAAATCTTTATAATCAACTTTAAATTCTATCAATCAACTTTTAAAATCTTTACAGTCCTAAATTTTAACAATCATATTTGAATTTTTCTAACACAATTTACACAAAATTTTCAAATTCAAATATATATCCCTTTATCACACCTTAATATTATAAACCATCATATAGCACATGTATTCTAACACTATAAATATAAATATCATGTGTCAAATTAAACAAGTGTTCTCACAATTAAAAATTTCAATTTCTGAGTTTATAATTAATTGAATTACTAAAACCAATACTATGTAATCCAATCTTACACCATCAAAACCAAAAATTTCAACTGTCCATATGATTAACAATTGAATTACTAACACTATTACCATGTAATTCAATCCATATTCTTCAAATCTTAACCTCGAATTCAACACCTCAAAAACTTCTCCATTATCCATTACATCTTACACCATTAATGCTTTATGTATATCTTCTAGACCTTAACTTCAAGAATTTAACTCTCCAAAAAAAAATTTCTTCATTATAATTAAAAATTCCATTACATCTTACACATAAAAATATGTATTTAATCTTCAAAATCAAATCCAGATTGATCTCCAACCAACCAACGCCATCTTTCATACTTAAGAGACAAAGTAGTGAACTTCAAGCAAGGTGAACCCCAATTCGACTCCTTAACTCCAGTTTTACACTTATAGATCCAAACTTCCACAAGGTTAATCCATGTCCTATCAACTATACAATACAAACTTAAGTTGTTTCAACTACCAAATAACCAAGATATCAGTACAAAAAAATATAAAAAAATTTAAGTTGTGACAACACATTCAATCAACTCTATCAAAAGCTAATCCTTTCAGCACCATATGCAAAACTGCATGCATTCATACTAATCCATTGCTCCGGCCGGAGGCTTCACACAATCCTTTCATACCTAACAAATAAGACATGGATATTGGTAGCCACTAATGAAAACCAAGTAAATACGAAAACTAGTACACTAACTATTTCTGTATATTTTTCAATCTTTATCCTGAATGAAGGAACACGGACAACCATACTGATCTCAATAGAAGGTACCTTTAAAAAATTCACTGGAGAAAAACTTTAGCCCAAAATACAATAAATGATCTTAAAAGATTTCAAAACAAACTATCCGTCTTAAACCCATTATGTTGACAGAACTAGTTATCCTCTCAAAAAGAAATTGAGATCCCTAACAATTCAAAAATCAATGCCTCCCCTTACACATTTCCCAACTCAAGAAGACATCAAGCTTAAACTTCAAAAATTACTTGCGTCATTCTTAAAAGTTAATGTTAAGCATTTTAAAGGAAGCAAAAAAATATAATTAGGATCTCAACTTTCCAATTACAATAAACAGGCATTCTCTTTACATTATTCTCACAGTAAGAGCCATTTAATAGATTTCAAAAACAAGTTCACCCCCTCGAAGCACACTCAACCAACTTTAAACCTCTTTTAACTTTTACCAAAAAGGACCAAAAATTCTAAAATTCCTTCCGAGCTTGGCCTATGCATTTCTCAAACCCTGAATGTAGCCTTCTAGCTCTAAGACAGGAAAACTCCTCAAAAATCCATTCTCTATAAATTTTAACACTGACTTAAACTGCCGACTATAACATCAGACCCAGAAATCTTACACATAACCCAACACAGCTATCTACAGTTCTACAGATATAGATTAGACAATATCAATCAAAATTGGTGCAACATCTTAAAAAATTATAGCATTCCTCTAACACATCTTTATGAATGCTGTTATATTAAAAAAAATCTTCATTAAAATGACAGATCAAATTGTAAACTCAATTTACTTCAAATTCTGATTATTTTTTTAAACTATAAAGATCACCTTTTTCAAAAATATTGCACCTTAAACTTATTTCATTTCTTAAATAAATATCACAGACAACAGGAATAACAACATTTAAATAAAGTAAAACATATCTTGATTAAAATATTTAAAAATATAATTTTTAAAAGAATTAAAAACATAAATAGAGGAGGTAAAAAAATAAGACTTTAATTATAAAGAAATCCTTTTTCAGTTTAGACCCAACTGCACCCTTTTTGTACAGACTATCCATGATTCCACTTCCAGGGTAGAAGTACATTAAATCAAAAAAATGTTAAACTAACCCAATGGAATCAAAAGTTTTAACAGATCTTAAACTATCAGATTTCAAACAAAAATATTATTTCAAATAAAAATAAGCAAAAGTATATTCAAACCTTTAACTTAAAATAAATTACTCTCCTCATAAAAGATATAAAAATCATTCAAATTTCATCTTTTATATAATCATTAATAATTTTTAAAGCAGTTAAAAACTGATAAATAATTTAAATATATTATCTTAAAAACTTTGAAACTTAAAAATAGCTTTTTAAAAGAACTGCAGCTATGTTTTATAGTTAATGATCCCCGAGTCCTACAATCATTTTTCTGTTAAATGCAGTATTAAATTATCAATATCCTTTAAAAATCTAACATTACTTAAAAATATCACAGGCAAATCCTTCAACATTTTTCTTAACTTTAAAACGATTTAATCTCTAACAAAGATTTTTCAAAAAAAAAAAAATTCATTTATCTCTAATTAAAAATATAAGGAAAATGTTAACTTTTTACTATTCATATAGCTTAAACTATTAACATTACCAATAAACAATTTCCTCTTAGAAATATTTAAATTAAACCTTTATAAATATTCAATTCTTAAACAAAAATATAACATCTTAAATATATAAAAATTGAAAGTTTCACAGACGATTCCTCTTCTTGATACAAATCTTCCTTCAGATCACAGCGGCCGATGTCTAAAATCATGCAAAAATAAAAGTCCATAAAAGTTCAGATATAGTGTCCACAACAGTCTTATACGTTACCAGTCCCGCGAGGCAAGAACGGTGGCCCAGCACCGCTCTTCTGCACTTACTCATGCTATGGGTGCTGTAGCAAGTCCAGGAAAAAAATGACTATATGTATTTAAATATCACCAAAAGGCTTTACCCTTATAACAACATAGCCTTTCTAAAAACAGTCTCTTAGACTTTCTTACACAAGGATGGATTGCTCAGTAAAGGAACTTGACTTACACAAGTATCTGTTCTTTCACAATGGACTTCAAAAGAAAATCATCAATTAAAAAACATCTTAACCGATGTATGATGATATAACAAACAGTCCACTCTGTAGGAGAAGCATCAACAATATGCAGGAATAGCAGCTCAAGGCACCCCGTATCAGCCAAATCTTTCTTACAAAGTTCATGCTGGTAGGTCCATTCAAAAGTAAGCACCACAGGACTCCAGAACTCTTCTTGGTTCTAAATCCCTCAATTTACACAGACACATGAAGAAAACCAAACGACGACTTGAATAATCACATTTTGACCTCTCTTCACAACCGAAATGATGATTTCTCCAGGAATCAGCTTCTAGCCAGACCACCAAACAGCTCAGTCAGAAAAAAGGTTTCAAAAATATCAGAGAGAGTGTATAACGATTTACTGATAATAGCCAAACCACTTTAAAATTCCAAGAAAATTTCTAATTTTTAAAAATTTCTCTATATAAAAAAATTTAAATTTTTCAAAAAAATTTCACTAAAAAAAATTCTTAAATTCCCTTCAAAAAAAAAATTTCAAATCTCTTCAAGACAAATTTCCCTATAAAAAAAATCTCTAAATTTTCAAAAAATTCCTCTATTAAAAAAAATTTCAAAATTCTCAAAAAAAAATTCTTTAAATTTCTCAAAAAGATTTCACCACAAAAAAATTCTTAAGTTTTCAAACTTTAACATTAAGAAAACAAAAACCAACAGCCCCCCCATCTCAGAGATCCATCTACTACTTAACACATGGAGAGCCAAAAAGGAACAATGTCAAAAAAAAAAAAATCCATAGATGAGCCAAAATATAAAATAGCCAATAATATAAAAATTGAAAAGAAATTTGAAACGACAAGTGTTTGAAGTGTGGGCAAACTAAAAGCCCATAACCGATCTGTTAGAGAAATTACCTTAATGGTAATTCTCTATACAATGGATATGAATAGATATGCAGAGCATTAACGCTAGTGGGCGTATAAGCTGAAATGTCTGCCCTAAAATAACTTGTCATTAAAAAAAATATTGTATATCAAATGAGTATATATTGAGAAGCAGAAATTAAACAGGTTTAAATAACAAATAACAACTTTTATTAAAATCATAATTAAAATCAAACAAACAAATATGAAATCAATTGTCTAAAAACATAAATATCATTTCTTATATTAGATTCCAATTAATATTATTCATTTTACATATGATGAACCAGAGCACCAGAAGATAAAGAAATTTATTTTATATTGTAAAGTAAAAAATTATATTTTAACTTTAAATAAAAAATAAAGTTTAAAAAAATATTTTATCTTTAAATTTAATTCAAAATCATAATTCCCAATTCATTTTTTAAACATTTACTTTCAGAATAAATTTTAATCACTAACGTTAAAATAAATAGCAGAAACTTTAAATTTAATTCATAAATATTCATCTCCCCTTCCTATTACTGCAAAGTCTAGTCAACATTTTCATATAATATAAAGCTCCCAAGGATTCACGCTACCACTCGAGAATGCCTTCCTAAAACACATCACCTGCCACATAATGTGTTCTCCATTAATCGACCTCTGCCACAAGAAGATTTATATGGAGGGTGGAGCAAAACAGAATAGACAATGAATCAACTCAATAACAGTAACATCCCAACGATTGCCCAAGCAATCAGCAAGTCGTTACTAGCTCGCCGGCTATCGTAACGCTTGATAAAACGAAACCACTGAATTGAGTCTGAATTCATTTCTAACAAATTAAAGTTGACAAAAATTGATTCTGAATAAATACAACAGACGAAGTCTGAATTTAAAAGATATGTTTAAGAAGGATAGATTAAAAGATATTGTTCTAAGAAATAAGTAAAATAAAAATAAAAACTCATCTGACATTTTGCTGTAGGTGGCCGGCACTCTGCTATTCAATCCGAAGCCTTCATTCAATTATAATATCACTTTAAATGCGTCAGTTCCTCCTAAAATAGCTTATTCACTTTAGAAACCGTAACATCACTTCATATATTAAAGCTAGACGTTGTCATATTATATTCGCTTTATAAACAAAAGACAACTTAAACAGCACGACCACCGCTTTCACTCAGGACTTCATTATTACGCTGAACGAGACAAGGACGAACGCTTGCCGGCAAAACAACACAGTTTAAATATCCCATCCTTCGCTGACAACGCCCCCTCACGTGACATCCGCTTCCTGATCTAACGTCACCTCCGGCATCTCGAATGTTCGCGGGAAAGACGATCCAATAGCAGTCAGCCACGGGGAAACTACGTATGCTTGTGGATATGTTACGCCACCTATTGCCATGTCCGATAACTTTGTAGAAAAACATCGTAAGTATTTTATGAAGGATGGAAGATATTTGCTGGGAGAAACGAAAGTGTCAATGCCGTAAGAAAGCAGATTATCAACAAGTAGTGAATGGTAAGCAGATAAAATATAAGTAGCTGTTAATTAGGCCGAAGTACAAAAAGAAAGATAAAAGGTATTTTTATTTATTATAAGTTGAAATTTAAACACAGGAGAAATAAAGATAATAAGTGTTTAAATTGAGACTTAGTTTTTCATTTACACTTTAATTATTTTAAAGCAAATAAAATTAAATAGAATTTGTTTTAAATGAAATTTTACTTTATACTATTGTAAATAAATATAGTAATAAATTAAATAGAAAAATAGGTTGAGTGGAATGACAAGAACTCAGGGAAAATATGTCTATTTTCTATCATAATTTACAACTATCAACCAGAAGAAACGCTCTTACTCCATGGACGAAAGAATTTCTCTTTCCTCCGTACGCGAGCGAAATCTCACCGACAAGCATAGATGTAGGAATAACTAGATTACGCACACGGGGAGGAAAGTTGATTCTCCGCGCGCGAACGATTCTTCTCCACTAGAGTGGCAAATGGCCGGCGATCCAGTAATCAATGTATGAAAATGTGCATTCTTAAAATGCATTTATATCTATATACATATACATATTTTAATCCTTCGTGAATATTTCAAAGTTTAAATCTGATTTTTAATCACCAATTAGTACTTTTTATCTCGAAGTTACTTTTTATGAATAAAATAAATAAGAATAATGGAATTTTTTTAACAACTATCTTTAAATACCTTTTAACCTGGAAGTTAAACAAAACAGTATGCGCATCAAAATCAGTAATTGGCATCTTTTTTAGGGGCGTCCGTAATTATGTAAATACATAGCACGTATAGTTGTCGTTCAGTCCGTCCGTCTGTCTGTCGATCCGTCCGCATACAACAACACAAAAACTACCCAACCGAATCGTTTGAAAATTAAAATATGTAATCATTACTTAATTTTGTTGAGTCATTTCAAATTTTATGAAAATCGGATGCATAGATCAATTACAGGGACAATCAAAAGTATTCCGTTACATTACGGTGGAGAAAAAAGTTTCAAATGCATTGTAATCGTTTTAAATTTAAAATATACAATTATTAGATAATTTTGTCGAGTAATTTCAAATTTTATGAAAATCGGATGTATAGTTTAATTAGAGGGGCAATCAAAGTTATTCCATTACAATACGATCAATGGGAAAAAATAGTTTCAAGTACATTTTAATTATGTTAAACTCTTTCGAATATAATAGAATTGACATGAAACTATAAAGTACATATATACTAAAATATACATTCTGTACAATCTGTGATGCAAAGAATTTTTATTATTAAATTACAGGGCCAAACAAAAGTGTGTATAAATAGAAAAAATAGTTTCAAGTACATTTTAATGATGTTAAACTCTTTCGAATATAATAGAATTGACATGAAACTATAAAGTATATATATACTAAAATATACATTCTGTACAATCTGTGATGCAAAGAATTTTTATTATTAAATTACAGGGCCACACAAAAGTATTCCACTACATAATGCTATACGTGGAAACATTGTTTGGGGCGTGTTTTTATTATATTAAACTATTTCACATTTTATGAATATGATATACGTTGCTGAGGTGTAATAAAGTTACTTCCTGTATATTTACAGGAACAGAAAAAAGATTTCGACCACTATACTGTATCCAAAATAATGTTTACTATAACAGCAAGATTTGAATATTTTTAAAATTTCATTATAGTACGAACGAACCTCATTTGCTACGCTTTACGTGCAATTTCCAACTCTTTTTTTTTTTTTTCTCTCTAAGCAAAATAATTTTTTTTAAAATGGATGTACAATTTTAAATGATTTTTTCTTTTTCCAGGAAGTTTATAATAATGTATAAAGTAAAATTTTTCCTCACTTTGCAACTTTTAACCTCCTCCTTTACATTCAATGACTTCTATTTTGTTTTTCACACAATATTTCAAAATTTCCAGACGTTTAAAATATTTTTTCTCATTTCTTTCTGCCCATGTTTCTTTGCAATGACAATAAATTATTGTGTCAAATTTTCCTTACTCACTAAACTTAAAACATTTCTTTCCCAGCCATAGTTGTTAATCATTCATCCCCCCCCCCCCCTAAAAAAAGTGCAAAAGGTTAAATAAATAATTTAAAAAAAATACTTATTTTAGCTGTGCTATCTTTTTATCTGTGTGTGTGTGAAAAAAATTAAATTAATTAAAAAATAAATTAAAAAAATGAATAAAAAAGCATTAATAATGCACATTTATATATATATATATTTTTTTAGCCAAACATTGCTCAACAAAGGTAGACAAAGCATGAAATATTTTACCAAGGTCAATATTCTTAATAAATCTTTGGTATTTTTAAAATACAACATGAATGAAGTGATAAATAAATCCGTTCATTTACATTTTATAAAAAGTGTGAATGAGTGAATTAGCTAAAAAAATTATAATTTTTGTCCATTTCAATTTTAAGATATAATAACTAGAACGATAAAAAAAAAAAATCCAAATCTTTGAATTACTTAATAACGCATCAGACAAAATCACAATAACGTATATCTGCTATGCATTACTGTGGTAGAATAGCAAGTTCCACTTGCTTTTTGCCACTCTAATGGATGTTGCCACCGAGCCGCAACAGAATCAAAAGGTATTGGGAGAATAACATTGAATGCGTAATCTAGTTATTCCTATATCTATGCCGACAAGACGGCGCGGCAGCTGGACGCAGCTCTCTCAACGGCTGGCCGGTTGCGTGTGCATCTTAATCTCTCAGTAGCTTTCTTTACGGCGAACGCGTGAAAAACGAAAGTACCTTGCCGTAAACATTTTTTGCATATGGTTCGAAGTTTGGCATTTAAATCATCCAATATGGGGAATTCAAATGCCAATATAGAAAAATTTCAGGAATTTTAGGACAGATTACAAAATTTCAGGACATTTCAGGACGTTTTTTTTTTTTTCAGGAATTTCAGGACAAGTACGACCCCTGTATTTTTAAAAACATTAAAATGTATCTATGAGATAAAAGAAAGTTTTGGGATTGGCATATCCAACTAGTTTGATTTAAAATTTGATTCAAACTATGAAAATTATTAATAAATTCAAATGAAAATAATTATGAATAATGATCTACATTAATTTTTTTATAATAAAATGAACCGCAATCATTAAAAGCATTGGTGCATAAGATTACAGTTTATTCAAATCATTAGTTTTTGAAAATTGGATAAATTGTACTTTTTGTCCATGGAAAAGAAAGTCTGAAAGTCAACAAAACACAAAATCCTTCCGAAAACTTAAGGAAAAAATTAATATATTTTTTTCGCTATTGTCTAAGACAGCCATAGGAAAAAAAAAAAAATATATATATATATATATACAGTGAAAACACTTACAACGGTCACTCCAAACAACGATAACTTCCGAAAACCAATCATATTTTTGTATTACTGAATCTCTTCCATAAAAATAACATTACACTAAACCTCCGAACAACGGCTATCCTACAGCATGTTTTATTTAATTTTTTCTTTTTTCTTTCTTTTACTTTTTTCTAACATTTTGTTTTAACTATAATTGAGATTGTGAAGAATGTGGAGGTGGATTTTCTTATTTGACATCTTTACAATTTCTCTTCAAACTTCTAGAGGTTGCTTAGTAAACTCTGTTTGTATATAGGTGTGGCAAGAGGGGGGGGGGGACATAATTTAAATGGTATAAGCAAATATAAACAAGCAGAAATCATTTGTACTGTTTATCAATCATGTGATGATATTTCTGGTCTATGTATTTTTCACTAAAAAAATGGATTCAAAGTGAACATTTTTAACATTAACTGATAAGTCAAAAGTTATGCAGGACAACAAATAAAAGGTGTAAGTGCAAGAAAATTTGTTTAGATGTAAAATGGCAGAAGAACAAAAATAGATAAAATTCTGAAAAAAGAGGCGACATTTATTTAGAAAAGATGTTTCATAATGTAAAATTAAAACTAAACGTCAGAGAACTGATTATAATGAGATTAATAAGTTGCTTTTGGAATAGCTTTCGAACTGTCGAGAGATAAATCTTCCTAATTTCTGCTCCAATGTTGAATGAAAGTGCCTCAGAAATTGAAGAGAAATTACGAAATTAAAAAATTTTTGCTCACTTAAAATGATAGTGAATTCTACAACAAACCTATGGAAATGATTATATAGTTAAAAAAAAGGCAAATACTAAAAAACACCCCTGTGAATTAGCAATTTTTTTAGTGTAAAATTATAGCATGTATTTTTAACTGTGAAAATAAAACAATTTTTGGAAGTTTTTTAAAATTTTATTGCAATGCAATATTGAGTTTTTAAAATGTGGAACCTCTGAAATACGGTCACTTTATTATGCTCCCAGTGGTGGCCGCTATTCAGACGTTTTACTGTATATATATATATAAATACTGATATATGTACTGATTTTTCTTTCCTATAGAGTGAGTTAAATGTATATTAAAAATTTCTGAATAATTTTTTAGCTAACTCATTTTCATTTTTTAAAATTTATGGATAAACCCCAAACATATTTTCTTATATAAGCCTTTTTTGGACAGTCGTCATTGAAGAAACTCGAATATGTAATTTTAAGAGTTGACATTCCCATTTTGAAAATCAAATTTGGTATGATATTTTATAAGTAGATGACTTCCTAAGGATTTTAACATAGACATCATTATGAGTTGGTTGATATTTATATCAGTAATGATTTTTAGCTGAATTAACATGGGCATATTCTTATACACACACACACACACAAAAAAAAAAAAACATGTACAAAATCCTTCTGTACAAATTATAAAAATCTAAAATGATTATTTATTAAAAAAACTTCATAAGTTTAGCTTTTTGGTACTACAAAAAATGCTAATTTAATTTTCACAAAAGTGAAAATTTAGGTTCTTAAATCAATGATAAGATTACTTAAGTAAGTAATTTTTCATGATCCTTCATCATTTACAAACTAAGAAATTTTGAAAAATGTAATAATAAGTAAAAGCTCAGAAATCAGTTTAGCAACTTCAAAATCATGCTAAATCTATGTTTCACTATTGTGTTATTTATTTGAAAACACAGAAATGCTGTAAGAATTGTTACAGCATTTCTCATTTTTTAACATAACTAATGTTTGTGGGAAATTAATGATCTCAACTTAATTGTAATGCATATATTTCCAGTGATAGCACAAATCCAAATTATCATAACAAATTGATGAGTAGAAAAAAATTTAAAGTTTAAAAATAAAATTTATTTATGTTATATACACATTTCTTTATTCTTTTTACAAGATGTAAAATATTATCTCTGGAACAATTTTATAAAAGCGATTTACACATATAAGGCCCTTCTAATTCATATCCTAATTTTCTGTAGTAATTCCTAGTGCCAACACCTGTAGAATAAAAATAAAATATTTACCATAACATGTATACATCATTAATGTATATAAAAGTCACTAAATCTATAAACAAAAATTAAATTAAACTCAGAAAGCTCTTTAATAAAATTATATAAAATCATTTCTTTAAGTAGTAATTAAAGAGGTAATAACAGTTCCAAAGTTAAATGTCAAACAGCTGGCATTAATGTATCCTTTTCTAGAAAGGAACTGAAGCAATTTCCATACTTTAATAACAAAACCACAAATTAATCAATTGGTAAGTAATGAATATGAGAGATTTCTTTAAAAAATAAAATATATCAATTACATTTAAGTACTACTTTATGAAATTTTTTTTTTTAATGTATTCACTTAAGATGCTAAACACACCATGCCATTCATCAATAAAAACTACAGTAAAACAAAAGAGATTTTTTAATTTTCATTAAAATCTGATTTCTAAAAATAATCAAATTATTATTATTTTTTTTCCCCCTGCACCAAGGTATTGAATTGATATCCGGAATTGCATGTTTACAAAACATAGGGGAGACTGGGGATACTTAAAACTTTAAGACCTAAAAAATATTTGACGTTCTTTTTAAATTTGAAAAAAAATTATTGTCAACACTATTTTTACCAATGTCAGACGACACCTTTCAACATATTTTGATTAAAGATTACTATTTTATTTTAAATTTTTTTATCAAAATGGTTTCAAATCATATTTAACACATTTAAGAGTGTTTTTAATGCTTATTAGCTTTAAAAGTTATAAACAAAATACGTAAAATAAAAGAAGTTATTGGACATTCTTAGAAATAGCGTTATAAAAGCATGTTCTTTACAAAATAAATAAACAGAGTCAACTTGCTCATTTGGTTTATTACGTAATTTCAGGCACTTTATTAGCTAAATATGTACAATACTACTCTTTTTTTTTAATATATAAAATATGTTGGGATTTTCGTTTGTTTTGTTCTAATTTGGAATTGTCATTCAGAGTGCTTTGAATACGGTACCAACACTTTTTTTTTTTTTCTTACCACAGTGTTCTAAATTATGATAACAACTTTTCATCAAACAAGTTTTCACCATAATCCTCCGAGTTACTCAAAAACTCTTATGGAATTCTGGTTATTCGAAAATTTCTATGAAACCCTGTTTAACCAAAAATGCTTCAGTCCCATGTTTTTCAGATAACCAGGGTTTTACTGTAATTTTTTCTCCCCTTACTACTACTATTCTTTAATTACTATTCTTTTACTTACCCATCATACGCAGTATAGGGTAAGTCTTGCAATCGTTTTGAAAATCGAATTTTTTTTTTTGACAGATTTACACGTTTTAGATAGTGGAGATTCCGAAAAACATATTTAGAAAAAAAAATTTTGCCGTCTGTCTGTCTGTCTGTAAACGCTTTATCTCCCGAACAAATTGAGATAGAGACTTGAAATTTTGTATGTAGTTAGTATGTAAGAATGGGACGAACCCTATTTAATAACAGCAACTTCGATTATCCGGAACTATTTTTTTCGGACTCTCAAAAAATTCGTTTTGATGAAAGGTACATAAAAATTTTCGAATTTTTTTGTTCTAAGGAATGGACGTAAAAGGCAATAAAATAACACACATTTTGCATATAGAACAAAGTTGATCGGATTATTAGTTGTCGAGATATTTGTAATCTTGTTTTCCACATTCTTCGATTTTTCATGACCCTGTATTTCATTCAAATTTCAATTCAGAAGTATATTTTAATTGGAAATGAGACGCTTAATCTGACGCAGTTAATTGTTAGTTAATAGAATTATTATTTTTGGAGTTATAATTATGTTTCTTTTACGCAGTTCGGTACTACTTGAGTAGTTTGGCGTTTTATATAATTTGTCGAAATTGGTACATCAGCAGTTCTTTAATATAGCATCACTATGTATATTAACAATATTTAAATTTTGTTTATGAATTGCAATGCATTGTATAAATAGTTTCACATGTTTTATTTTCATATACATATCCATGATGGGTAAGTATTACGGTGGCCCCCAACGACTAGTTTTGTTATGTGACTAGTAACTTCTAAATATTGGTTAACGTGGAATATTTTTTCCAAAGGTATAAATTTTTCAATTTTTTTTTTTTTTTTTTAAAGATAAGAAAGAAAAAAATGGAATAAATTGGTTTCCCAATGTACATTCATAAATTAATATAAAACTATTAATTATATAAAAAAAGTACTTTTGATTTGAAATATTGCATTCTTAATTTTTTATTTATAATTTATTTTCTACTTTTTAGCCTTTAAAAGGCTTTATTGCTGTAGTTTCACATTCATTTATTATATTTTGGCAAGTATTTATAAGCCATTAGTAAGCCACACCATCAAATTCATTAATGTTTCAACTCATACAAAAATGTATGCGTTACAGAGAAAGCAATTTATCACCTGTGGTAAGGTAATGAAAAAACGTGTTTCATAATTAAGTTCTAAAAATATCAAAATGTTGTATTATCAATAGAAATACATCTCTGAACATAATTGTCTAGTTCTACCATATCAGGAAGTGACTTAAAAATTGATTATAAGATTCCATCTATTCATACAAAAAATAGGTTAAATTAAATAAAAGAGTGTAAAAAAAAAAAGACTAAATCTACTGAAAAATAGAAGCCCAACAACTCCAAACCTTTTTTTCAATAAAAATTTTGCCCCCCCCCCCCCTCCAATATTTTTTTTTTTTTTTTTGGGGGGGGGGGAGTATGTGGAGGACATATACTAAGGATTTTATAACAATACTAAATTAATTTAAAAAATTCATTTATACAAAAACAGTATTTAGAAAATTAATCAAAATAATTTAAAAATAAACTTTTTTTTTTTTTTTTTAAAGATTGATGCGATATGAATTCATTAACGCTCTCTATCTCATGTAAATGTAAGCCATTTGTGATACATAAACTTTATAGGAACTAAAACTTGGTAATATAATGTTATTTACCTGATATTACAGCAATCTTATGAGACCCATGTTCTTCCAGAGCAATTCTCTCAGCTTCTTCCATTAAAAGAGTGCCAAATCCCTGAAAGAAACGAACAATTTTCAAATAAATAAATGGAATGTTAGCGATGTCTGTACAAAAAATGAGATTTACAAAATAAGAAACAGAATTAAATTTCAAAAGAAAAAAAAGTGTTACAAGGAAAATAACTACAAAATCCTTCACTTTTTATCCTAAAGGAGATAAGTAGATACAGCTGATATTTGGCATCTTGGAATTGCAATTTTTTCCTTGCTACTTACAAATAAAGATTCCCTACGATTATATTCAGAAAAATCAGAAAAAAATACATACAATGTTCTTAAATACCTTTAGTTTTGTCATTTTTATTTTAACTACAATTTTGTCAGTGTTACATTGTTTTAACTACATTATATGATTTTGTTAGTTTTAATTTGCTTTAACTATAGTTTCATCTCTCACTGTACAAATAAGTCATACTGAGCATTGTCAATTTATTTTGTTGTTATGGTAATAATGAATTCTTCGATATGGAAATATATAATGGCAGAATTATTCATGTAGACATAAATTTTTGAATAGCCATTTAAATTTTAAAAAAATCTTGGATTGGATGATAATACTCCCTCAAATCTACACAGCTTGAGACCAGAGATGTGTGCAGATTTTAGAATTTTACTGATTTCTGGTCAGTGATTTGTTTACATTTTTAAAATAATAATTTCAAATGCAATTATTAATGCAATTGAGATTATAATGAATGTTTACAATGTAGTAAAATATCATAATAATTAAAAAAAGTAAAAAATTAAAATAATAAAATTATTTTTTTAAATAATTAAAAAGTTAAAGTAAATAATTAATAATGTATAGTTAAATATTCATTATAAAGATGAGATGCATTTTTCTTAAATTATTCAATGAAATTTGTCTGATAAAATTGCATTACTAATTCACATCAAAATCATAAAATAAGAAAGTTTTATTTCAGGTTTAGCCAGATTTAATAATAAAAAAAGTTTGATTAATGCATAAATACATTTGACAAAAAGATTGTGATTATCAGTAATATCAGTATTATACTGAAGTTTTTTTAAAAATAAATTTATTCTCCTTTCATGAACAAGCATGAATTCAGTAATATTAATGAAAATTACTGATTAAAATATAATAGAATTGATATGAAAATAAAAAAGTCAAATTTTGTTCCTATATCTGAACTGAAAGATTCATTGTTTACATCTGTAAATTATGTGTGGATTTTAGGATTGTGGATTTAAGAGAGCCTACTGTATAAAACATTAAAAATTTAACTAATGACTTAAAACAAGAATTCATTTTCATACCTGATGCTGAAATTTTGTAGGATCTCTACCACTGACAGGAACAACACTGCCATAGCTTTTGAATGTTAAGAAAATATTTTTCTTTTACAGAAGGAGAAAACAAATTACGTAAGAATGAATATACACATGGAAAATCATGAAATAAAAAAAATTCACATGTAGGTATATAAATATTTTTTTTATTTATCCATTTATTTTTTCTTATTTATTTATATTTGTAATTTTAATTTTATTATACATTCATATAATGTATTCATATAATTCATTTTCGGGGGGGGGGGGGGTCCTGGCACATGCTATTATAAGGTATCTTTAGGGGGAGGGGAAGTTGCTTTTTGATATCACTATCATTTTTTATCCAAATAAAATTGTCTCTTTTTATTTGTTCTTTGATTCAAAATAGCATATTATCTTCTTTTTAGTCTGTTATCATTTTTTTTTTATTTATAAATATACAAAGTTATATTTAAAATCACAAAATTTTTATAAAATTATTTAATTCTAAAATACAGCTCATATTCAAAATATTAGAATAATTACCTTTTTTTTAGAAATTGAAAATATCGTTTGGTAATTTAATGTCTTTTAATGAAAATATGCAAACGATATTTTTATTAAGAACTTATTGTTGATTAAACTTACTTGTTATCTTAAATTTAATATCATTTTTGAAAAGATTAATTGCAAAAAAAATTATTTTGAAAAGTCAAAATATTAGAATATTTATTCAAGTGGTTCAAAATATTAGAATATTTCACATTAATTCTCCTTTAATTATTACCAATTCTTAACTGGTGGCATCATTGATTAAATTCAGACTATTTTATTTAAAATCAGTATTCTTTTTTGCAGTTTGTTTCTTTTTCGTCTTAAAATGGGCCGTGTGAGTGATATTCCTGAATCTACTAAACTTTGTATGGTTGATTTGTATCGGCACGGTAAAAATCAATGTTTTATAGCGAATTATTTACATTGTTCGCAATCGAGCGTTAGTAAAATACTAACACAATATTCAAAAATTGGAAAATTTCAAAATAATCGCCGAAATGGTGGCCGAAAACCAAAAACATCTGCTAGAGATGACAGGAAACTGAAGCGCATAGTTAAGAAAAACTGTTTTAAAAGTGTGTGATTCTTGCACCGAAAATAGAAAGAAGAAGGAGTTGAAGTTTCTACATCAACAACATTAAGATGTCTCCATAAATTTAAATTTGAATCTCGTGTACCGAAAACAAAACCTCTCATGACTGCAAGACAAAAGCGTATAAGATTGAATTGGTGTAAATCAAGATGTTTATGGAACAATGAAGATTGGAAAAATATATTATTTAGTAATGAAAGTATGTTTTGTGTTTCATATGGTAATCAAGGTATTCGAGTTTGGAGAATGAAGCAAGAAGCATTTGATAAAGAATGCCTTAAACGTTCCGTAAAATTTGCTGCTAGTGTCATGGTTTGGGGTTGTATGATTCAGAAGGACCTGGAAAGTTATGCATCGTCTACAAAAAGGTTAACTCTCTGATATATCAAGAAATTTTAGAATATTACATGATTCCATCATCAGAAGATTTATTTGAAGATGATTTCATCTTTCAACAAGATTTAGTGTCCCCGCATACCTCGGTGTCAACTAAGAATTGGTTTCGCCAACGCAACATTAAGGTACTTCCTTGGCCACCAAATTCACCAGATCTTAATCCCATCGAAAACTTATGGTGTATAATGAAGAAAAAACTTCAAGAAAATCCTCCTTCAAGTAAAACTGAGTTAGTGGCACGTATAAAGTCTATTTGGGCTAATATTGATAGAAATGTTTGTAAACACCTTGTATATAGTATGCAAGATCGATTGTACGCTGTTATGAAAGCTAAAGGGGATGCTACAAAATATTAACTACCATTTACTTCATATTCATAAGGTAATATTGTTGCGTAAAATAAAATATTCTAATATTTTGAACCAATCTAAATTTTATTCTAATATTCTGGTGTGTTTAAGGAAGCTGTATACCTAATTTATTGTGCTGTATTTTATATTTTATAAATGTTAAAATCTTATCTAAACATTCCAGATTTAATTTATAAGAAATTTAATTGCATTTACTTAGTATAAAAAATAAATAAATGACAAATAATTTTTTCTTATTACTTTTTCTCAATTATTCTAATATTTTGAATATGAGCTGTACAAGAAACCCCAACATTTGACATTTCTATTCATCTTCATATATGTATACATATATAATCATAATATGCATCATATATTTGAAGTACATTTGAAATGAGATTCGTGTCTACTAATAAACAAAAGACAAAGAACGTCATCACTTGTTTTGTTGATAAAGAATTTCTATCTGCCCCCTCCCCCATCCTCTTATATTTGGGGCAAGTACAACAAGATTTTATTACTGTTGAAAGCATTATGTAACAAAAAACTTTTAAATAGTATCTATTTCTTTTAAGTGTTATTTGAAAAAAGCAATATTTTAATAATTACTCTTCTTTTGATTCAATAAAGTATGCAAAAGAAAAATTTAACCAGCTTATACATTACACCAAACGAAATTTTAAAAACACTTTGATAACATTATCACTACCAGAGCGGGAGAGTGGGGTGGGGATGTTCAATGGATCATAATGTATGATATCAAAAGGGGGGAGGGGGCCCAAAATTATCAAGAAGTTGATAATGTTATATTTGCAAAGCCCCTAATAGTACAAACACACCACATTTGCCAAGTTTGACACACAATCAGGTGTGACAATGAGAAAAAGGAAAAAATGTTCATCTATCTATAAGGCTAAATTTGTATAATTTTGACACATTTTAACAGTTATTCAAACAATAAAATGAAGTGTATATGGTACATATAAATATTATTTTCTACTTGTAATTTAGAAAGTATAAAAAAAAATAATAATAAATGTATAGATTGGTTAAATAAAAAGAAAAAAAAATTGAAGACAGTTTACAGTTTGCTAAAAATATAAATCAAAATATACCTGATGAAATTATGAGAAGTATAAAGATTAATTTTTCAAAATAAATATTATTTTGAATGTTCTGACTGTTTTATCACTAAAATTAACCCAAAATGTAAAACACACCTGGAATCTGATGAATAAATCAAACAAAATATACTATTCCAAACAGAATCTTATGGAAACTTCCTTTCCTGTTTAAGCAACTTTGAAGAACTGCATTTACACGACTTTCATATGCTAATTATAAAAACTTGCCTTTGATTGGATGACTTTTCTGTGCAGCAATTGAGAAACAATCACCAAGGATTTGAGTAGACAAAATGCCTGATTATTAAATTTTTCACCCCCCCCTTTTAAATTAACCATAAAGGATACACATGAAGTTCTCTAACAATTGAAACTCCATTCTTTAGTTCAGGACGAAATGTTTCATCAGAACATTTCCTTAGTCTAAGTAAGCCAACAAGAATGTCTTGCTCAGGATCTTCATAAGATAAAAATGTTTCCCAACCACCATTTGCAACATAGTCTCTTCTGATTAATTGGATCTACAAAATGTATTTAAATAAATGAAACAAGTTTGACATATATTTTTAAGTAAGTGCTGCTGTTGGAAGAAATGCAAAATAATAAAGAAAACAAAATTATATTTAGAAATACAACCAAGTAACATAGCAAGTATTGAGTATAATTGTTAAATAAAATTATGTTAATATCAAGGAACAATATTTCTAAACATTTACTGTTAAATTCTTTTAATTCTTTCATTGCTCACAATAAATCTGCCGTATAAGCCTTACAAAAAAAGTTGGATTTAAACAAATTAAAAAAAAAAAAAAAAAAAATGTTTGGAAACATGGAAGGTTTTTACATTTGAATGCATATATATATATATATAAAAAAAATTCCCACAAATCTAAAGCAACATTCACATGAATCATACTCAGGACCTATTAATTAATTAATATAAACAGACATCAATGTGAAGAATAATTTTAATTAATATCAAAAATAATTTGAAGCAGCAAAAAAAGTGAATCTACCATTCATATTTTGAACAAATAAAGAAAACTTACTTAATTAAACAACATAAATTCTTTATAAATGAAAAAAAAAAATGACATTTGATAAAAATAATAAAAGAGTTTTACATTGTATACAAATGTGACAAAAAAATAAAAGCATGATAATAAATGTTTTGTTTTTTCTTTAAAACCATCAGCAGGAGAAATTTTCTTTAATAAAAAACAACAAAAGTTATTTACAACACTACATTATCGAAGCAAAATTCAATAGTTTGAATTTGCTTAGATAATATAACTTTATAAATAATTTTTCCCATGTTGTATTTAAGGAAAATTTAATCCTGATGAAGATTAAAAAACGATTAAACACGATTTTTATTTATTAGGATTTTAATTTTTAGATCAGTGTATAAAATTTTGGAATAAAATATACATTGGTGAACAACCTTTTCTTTTACTTTCACATTTGATATATTTCTCCACTATCAAACTATCATAAATACAGAAATATGATGACTAACAGCTTTTATAAGCCTTATATTTGTAAAAGCCTTGTATTATCCTTGTATGATAAAGATTTTATTATTTTGTTAGAAAACTTATGAATAACAGTCATATATTAAAATGTGCATATAATTTCAGGACATATTTCATCATGCTCAAATTTACTTAAAAAAATGCACATACTTTAAAACTTTATATCAAATTTATAAGGTGTAGAAATGCAATTAATTAGAATTATAATTAGAATGCAGTAAGATACGAATACAGAAATTACACTAAACATTACAAGCAGAAAAAATCAAATAGAGAAATCATGTTAAGATCAACAATTAATTGATGAAAATAAAATCATAAGCAATGTTTATAATGATGGTTCAAGCTTACTTCATACGGCCTAACTTTATTATGGATCTCTTGAATTCCAACTTCTCTTGTTCGAACATCCCTACATTTCAGCCCAAGCTCTTTCATTCTTGCTAAAGCAAGTTCTCGTAAATTACCATGCTCAACTCCAGATGATACAAGAGGCATGGGAATATCTCTGAAAAGACAATCAGAACCAAGGATTATGTCATTTTTCAGCAATAAGAATGATTTGTACAGAAATAAAAAGTAAAGTAATAATGTACAGGTAATTCAAAATTGCACTTCATTTTGAAATTTTGAGAAAAAGAACACTGATGCCAAAGTTATAAAAAATAATAGCACATAACTTTATATGAAAGATACATACTTACTCTTTTTCAAAAAGTTCGAAGATTCAAAGTTTAACACATTCTAGTTAATTTTTAAAGTTGACTGAAGTTCTTATTAATTTTTTCTTTAAAAAATTTTAAGAGTCGAAAAGTTGATTTAATTTTCTGTTTAAACAAATCTTTTCTTATGTAAGGAAAATAAAGAGCTGTGTAATTATTCATTTAATTGTACTTAAATGTAAAATTACATGTAAAATAATCTGAATACAAATTACCTCTGCACTCTATATACTCTAGTCCAAGGAGGTACAAGAGCTAGAATCTTTGCTATAAGATCAATTAACTGACTAGGAGGATAACTCTTGTATCTGCCTGTCTTCCATAACTCATAAAGACCAGTTCCTCTAATAACTAAAGTAGGATATATTTTCATCCCATCAGCTCGAAATGCAGGATCTTCAAAGAATTGCTAGAAAAAATAATTTACACTTGTTTCTTTTTCTTAAATAATTCAAAATATTCTTTTTTAAGTAAAAAAAAAAAAAAAAAAAAAAAAAAAAAAAAAATACAATGTAAAAATAAAAATCAAGGATTATTTAAACAGAACTGGAAATCCACAAAATTTTAAAATGTTTTTTCTTTCATTAGCCTAGGCTCAAATTTTAAAAATGTTTTTAAATGGAAGAAATTTTTCACTTAAAAAACCTTAATAAATGTGTTAATACTTTTTGGTAATAATTTTTAATCATCTCCTTCTTTTATTCAGAGTTTCCCCCAGAGGGTTTCAGGGGGGCGCTCTGCCCCTCCTGCCCTTTAGTTTAAAAAATAGCACCCCTCCTGCCCTTTAGTTTAAAAAATAGCACCCCTCTTGCCCCTCATCCAAAAACTAGTGCCCTTCTTGTCACTCATTCAAAAAAATAGCGCCCTTCTTGCCCCACATTAGAAAAAACGCAGCCCTTCAGCTATTATGCAGACGCGATATAACGCAAAAATTACGCCAAAAATCGGCGACGGAATACAAAAAATAGCTTTTAAGCGTCCCACAAAACATGTAATTTCGTCAAAAAATTGTGAAATAATGGCTAATTTTCGGCAAGATTAGCAAAAAAATGGCTAATTTCGTCACAAAATCCCAAAAAAACGGCAGATTTTCAAAAAAAAAAAAAAAAAAAAAAAAAAAAAAAAAAAAAAAAAAAAAATGTCTAAAAATCGTTTATGTCCAAATTTTGTTAAACGATTTACAAAAAAGGCAAATTTTGCCAAAAGATCAAGAAAAATGGCAACTGTCGTCAAAAAATCATGATAAAACGGCAAATTTCGTCCAAAAATTGTAATAAAACAGAAAAATCTGTCAAAAGATTCATGAATAATGGCAAATTTTGTCAAACGTTCACAAAAAAAAACCGTCAAAATATCCCGAAAAAAAAAAAAAAAAAAAAAAGGCAGATTTTGTCAAAAGATCGTGAAAAAATTTAAATTTCGTCAAAGGGGCACAAAAAAATGTTATGACCAGAATTGCATTTTCTGTTATAAAAACTAATTTTCCTGCTTCAAAATTGTGCTTCTATTCCTCCAAAAGCAGTTTTTCCTGCTTCACAATCAGGGGCGTGTGAAGAGAAAATTGCGCCTGGGTCATAATTAGAATTTGACGCCCCCCCCCCCCAACTTTTTTCTTCTGACAGCCCGAAAATGATGTTTGTAATATAAATTTGGTGCCCCTTAAATTCCCGCACCCAGGGTGACAGTCCCCGTTGCCCCTCCCCTCCCCCACTCCCATTACGAACTATGTGCTTTTTTCCGTGCTTTTTTTTCGAAATTCGTGTTTTTTTGTGTTTAAACGTGACAAAATAGGCGGTCTTTCACTTTCTCTAGACGAAATTTGCCATTTTTTGTGATCTTTTAAAAAATTGCCATTTTTGTGATCTTTTCACGAAATTTGTCGTTTTTTTTCATGATTTTTTTTTTTAGCAAAACCTGCCATTTGTTCGTGTTTTTTTTTAAACAAAAATCTGCTGTTTTTTGTGATCTTTCAACTAAATCGGCCTTTTTTTCGCCATCGTTTAACAATATTTGCCAATTTTTTCACGATCTTTTAACAAAATTAACTTTTTTTCTTTTTTTAAAAAATTTTTTTGATGAAATTTCTGTTTTTTGATGATTTTTTGAACCGCTAGATTTTAGGTTCAACTCTATAAAAGTGCCCTTAAAAATAAGAAAAGTGGCCTGAAGAATGTAAAAAAGGCCCTTTTCAGAACAGTAGCGCCCTGCCCCTTTTTAAACCTGGGGGAAACTCAGTTTATTTATTTTGAATAATAGATGGTGCCCTTGGAGTTGTTTTTTAAAGGATTTTGAAGTTTCTATTGTTTTTTCTAATTTGAATGTAATTTTAGACGATGTAACATGTAGATAGTTCTGACGATTTATAATATTGGAAAATTTTACTGCTGAAAATGGTTTTGAATATATCTGAGATGTTGAGGTTTATTTTATTCATGGAATAAAGTATAAGTTGGATAGTAATTTTTATTTTGTTTAGATAAATGTATTGTTTTAGATAATAAAGTAAAATATATTTAAAGAAATTCATCAAAAACTACATAATTGTTTTGACAACAAAAAGAAATACTATATCAGATGTTATGGATATTAAGGAAAAACTTTTAGAAGGTTGACTACTATTATTATTATTTTCATTTAGTAATACAACATGGAAAACTACTGCAACTAGGGCAATGATTTACAAAGTTTAGTTTGCCTTATCAAAAGAGACTGAGAATAAATAAATGTGTACAATTTAAACTGCTGATTCTCAAAACTTACACTTTGGAGTTCTCTCTTAATATCTGTAATGCCTCAAATGTATAATAAAAGAGATTGTCAATGCTAAAAAATGCACATATTTTAGCATAGTTTATTAAGATGATGCATACATTTAAAAAATATTTTTTAAAGAATATTTGCAATATTTTAAGTAATGATTTTTGATGCATTGCAGAAAACTAAATATAGTTTACATCTATTGAAAAGGTAATAACTTAATATACAAAGATAAAAGTGATATATAAAACTCTATTTCAAAGAGATATCTTTATAAGTGACAATCTTATATATTAAGAATTGTAAAGCAATAGTAAAAAAATTAAATAGAATAAAAAACTCACAATAAACTGATGGACATCCCTTTCAAAATCAACATTTGGTAAATCTGGCATCATATGAACAACAACTTTAAATCCACAATCTTTAGCAAGCTGAAAAGTTTCACAAACAGCTTTGACAGTATGACCTCTGTAAACAATAACAATGAATGATAATTATGACTTCAATTATATAAATTTTTTAAACCTTATTGTTAGTTAACAATACACCAAATAATTATTTTTAATCACACGAACAACTCTATATGAAAAAGTGAAAGCTAATGATTTAAAAATAATAAATAAAAATTAATTAAATCGTATATTTTTTAAAAATCTGAAAATATTAAATGAAAACAAATGAAAAATGAACAAAATGAAAAAGGAATTAAAATTAATCCAAATCTTATTATACTTTGATTTTACATAGTTAGCTTCCTCTGCAGTGCCATTAGATTTTTGTAATCTATTCCATGGGACCCAAACATTCACAAAATCTGGATGCTCTAAGTCAGGCCCTGCAAGCTTTTTCTAAGTACTGGTTTATCATTAAATGTAGAATTGTATATTTCTGAGAGAGTCAATCTTTTTGCAAAGGAAAGAGCAAATTTTTTTTTGCCTATAGTAGAAAAAAAATCATTGATTTTAAAATATGCATATTTTTCAACAATGATCAGTTGGTGCATTTTGTAATTCTCATTGTAGAGAAAGAATTGATATGCACAGATAAGTTGAGCAATGCAGGAGTGAAGTTAAGTTTTAGTACAAGTCCTGAAAGTAAGAGGCACGTATCCTTATTTATCTGATTCCAAAAATACTTGTCCTTTTATATAGGATTTCAAAATTAAGAGTCATTTTGCAGAATTATACTTTCTTATTTAAGGACTATTTTGTAAAAGTTGAAGTTAGAGGCTTCTGATTCATCAATTTTAACAAAAGGATTTGCTAAAAACATAGCATCAACTTCAGTTGCAGAAAACTGAACAAATTCCCTATCAGGATCATTTAGAAATATGAACCTAAATAAATTACATACAACTGGATGGGGCAATCGGAAATAGTTTGTGCTAAAAGTAATTCACATTAAGCATATTCCTGTTTATGAGGTTTGGGCTGTATAAAATTTCACAATTTTTTCCCTATAGTTCTAAGTTCAAAGAATTCAATTTAAATATTATAGCTATCAAAAATATGAGATTTAATAACAAGCAATTATCTTCCAATTCCTTATTAAAACAATTTTGCGATTTAAGAAAAAATTTGATACCAAATAAGAGCATGCAAAATCTTTCTAACATTTTTCTTTACCTAAACATTATACTTCAGTACTTGATATCAAATTTTGTTGTTCAGATTCTGCATTTTGCAATATGGCCTTAAACAGTGCCAAGTAGAAGAATTTTTGATGAAATTTATGATCGCTACAACAATGTTCATAATAACTTGCAATTTTAGCACTTTTTTGTAGTGTACAGAGTTTTTGGTGGATAATGTAATGAAAGACCAGAAATTCTGGAATTTTAAACCTCTGCTGGAAAGCACAAGCGAATTAAATACACAAGATTATTTTTACATAAAAAATATAAACATTTACTCTCCCAGCAATTAAAAATATATAAATTTTGTCCTTTTGCCATTATCTAAAAATAAAAATTTATATAAGAAAATAATAAAACTTCCTTCAAAACTGAACCATCTTCAAGTATCAAAAGAGCTGATTTTTTCTTTAAAATTATAAAATGTTGTAATACATGTAATTGAATTTCTTAATTTACCATTCATAAATCTGATATTTACTTATATAAAATAAGTTTCTAAAATTCTAAATAAAAAAAAATCTCTAAATAAAAAAAAATTATTGATATAACATAATCATTTCGATCATACTTTTTTTTGTTTTCTCATCAGCTTTAGTTTTGTAAAAGTCATATCTATGAACAACAAGTACTAGTTTAGAAAGAAAGGAAATTCAATAAACATCAAATTTACAATATTTCACAAGATTCATATTTTTTCTTTTTTTCATGTTACATATAAAGTTTGGAGAAAAATCAATCTAAGAAATAAAGTGTATCAAATAAATATAGTATCAATTAAATTATTTATTTCAAAAACATGAATGCTGAAAATGTCAGTACAGTAGAGCGACGATTATCTGAACCGATCAGGACCGAGACCGATCCGGTTAATGAAAAATCTGGATAATTGGACAACTTTAAAAATGCGCGTGACAATATTTTTTTATATAACTTCCGTTCATACTTTTCTAGGTTTAAGATTGGTAATTATGATAGTGCACATTTTAGCTTATTACAAATGGTATGTTTAGCAATTTTTTTTACTTATTATCGTACATAGAATAGGGCAAATCTTGAAATTGTTTCGAAAAAAAAAAAAAAAAAATTAACAGACTTATACATTTCAGACATTGGAAATTCCAAAAAACATATTTTTTTTTTAGAAAAAATAAAATATGCCGTCAGTCTGTCTGTGTGTCTATCATTCTATAAACGTTCTATCTTCCAAACAAATTGAGATAGAGGCTTGAAATTTTGTGTGCACTTAGTATGTAATAATGGGACAAAGCCTATTTAATATCATTAACCTTGATTATCCCAAACTATTTTTTTCGGAGTCTCAAAATATTCGTTCTAATAAAAGGTACATAACTATTTTTTAAATTTTTTATTTAAAGGAGTGAATGTAAAAGACAATAAACAAGCATAAATTTTGCATAAAGAATGAAGTTGATTGGATAATTAGTCCCTGAGATATTTGTAATCCTATTTCCTATAATTTTTCATCACCCTGTATTTCATTCAAATTTCAATTCAAAGATATATTTTAATTGATGCTTAATCTGATGCAGTAAACTGTTAATTAATATGTTATTATTTTTGGAGTTATATGGATGTTTCTTTTACGCAATTTGGACACGGTTTCAAAAAACTATCACCAAACTACAAGACTAAATGCCAATAATAGTTTATCATAAATGTCATATTCATTTAACATTAAACATGTTGTACGTGTTTGGTACATCATCAAGTGAATTTTAATTCAATGTTTGATTCGTATTTTTATTAATTTTTTACTAATTTATTTGTTTTTTCATAATTTAAAATTTTATTTATGCCAATTTGAATAATTTCTGAGTAGCTTGGTGATTTATATAATTTGTTGAAATGGGTCGACGGGATAATCAAGTAGTACCAACAATTGCATAATAGTGTATTGCTACAAATTATAAAATTTGAATCAACATTGAAATCTTATTTTGGAAATGCAATGCATTTTAATAATAGTTTACTCATGTTTTATTTTCATATGTTATAGTATACATGTCCATGTTGGGTTGGCCTCCAACAATAGTTTTACAATAAATTGGAACAAATTTATACATGGAAGTACAAATAAAAATTCTTAAATGCTTTGATAGATATGCTTCAAAAATAGATACATATACTGTAAAATATATACATTTAAAAATTTTTATAGTGGTAGAAAAAGATAATTCTTGGTAATCTTCAGTTTCATAGAGTTTATTTTTTCAGGGTTTGTACGGCTGCTGGAATTTTCAGACCAGAAAATTCAAAGGGTACAAGTATTTTCTTAGAGAAAACTGTTCTTTACATGAAGCGAAATTTCATGCATTTAACCAAGATTTATTTTTCTATAAAAATAAATACTGATATTTCTTCTGGAAAATTCTCTAAATCATACAAATCCTGATTTTTTTATTTTTTTTTTTGCATGATATTCTTGTGCATTACAAGTAAACTTCGTAGATTCTAGAAACAATTTCATGCATTACTCCTTTGCATTTTTTGGTAATTTTGTTATTTCAGGATTAGGTAATGATTATTAAATTGACAATTTTCGCGCCATCTCTAAAATTTACTCTACTGTGCATAAAAATTTTTCACTTCAAAAATTTTGAAGAAGTTTGGGAAAAAATGTCTTTGATCGATCCGGTTAATTGAACAATCCAGTTAATCTGCATCTGGATATTCGGCACTCAACTGTATTAGTTTATAAATCAAAATTATGTATACATTAAAAAGATCTCTTTACCTGTTTGTATCTCTTGCTACATCTTCATAAACACTCTGAACTCCAATTTCTAATCGTGTGCAACCATATTTCAGCATATCACTATATAAAGTAAATTAATAAGTATATAACAAAAAATGAAACAAATCAGCGCACATAATTCATGAATATCTATTTAATGTGAAAAAGAAATACTTCGATTAGTTTATAAAAATCATTATCAGCTATTCTTATGAATCTTGATAAAATTAAAATATTCATAATATTTTGAAAATTAAGGATAAAACCACACCAATTTTTTTGAGAACATAACAGTATTTTGGAATATAATGCATCAATTAAAGGAAAATGTTCAAGTAATAGTTTGCTATAATACTTAAAGATAAAATAGATTTTTATTACCTTAAAAAAGGTTAATACATTCAGTAGTAAATATATTAATTGTAGTTCATATTAAAGAAAGTTTCAACCTTTCTTGTAGGAAACAAATTTGGAATTTGAAATTCAATAAAATTATTTAGCTGCAAGACAATTTCAAAATAAACAGGTATAAAAATATAGTTAGACAAGTTTTCAAAATTTGATATTCTTAACATTTGGATGTAAAATATTTTCTCATTTTCAGACACTAAAAAGCCTATTAATAATTATGTTTTTAATATTCATTAAATATAATGCACAAGCTAAAAAAAATGACATGCAAAAAATTTATTAAAAAGTGTACTGTACCTCAGATGTCTTTTCAAACAATAATCTGGCCTAGTTTCAATGGTAATTCCAATACATTTGGTTTTAGATCGTTCACTATATTTTACAGCTTCTTCAACAGATATGCTAGAATGGCCTGATAAAGCATCATGAAGATTTCTAATAAAATAGTCCCGGTAATCATCAGGCAGGGACATGAAGGTGCCACCCATTACAATGAATTCTACTTTATCAACATCATGACCTAATTGTTGTAACTAAAAAAGAAAGTAGAAATAAGGCTACATCATTTACATAAGCGTAAGATGAAGTAAAAATTTCCATATCAATTAATGAAAAAAAAAAAGTTCTATAATCAGCAATACCTTTGTCCCCAATCTGTGAGGATTAAAAGGAGTGTATTGTAGAATCTAACTGATATAAAGAAACCAAGTGATACTTGTAACATATCACAAACAGAATAAAAGAACACAAGCATGATATGCAGTTAATTAAATCCACTATTGCAATAGCTAGGTTAAACACGAAATCAACAATTATAATAGATTTCAATAATGTTGAGAAATTAGCAATTTATAATAGTACTTTAAAATGCACTTTACTAGGATAGTCCATATAAATTATCAGAACAAATTATTCTAAAATATGCAATATTAGCTACAGGCCAAAATTGATAACAAATGTTGTTACTTGATAAGAATAAAGAAAGAAGATAGAGGAAAATTTCAATGACAGTAACTAACGACGAAGACATGAAAAAGCATTAACCGATAATGCTTCAAGACAGAAGGTGAAATATTTTATACATGTGCAGTATTTTTATTGTGTAAATAAATAAGTTTTTAGCTCACAGGCTATCAAAGCCTGAGAGCTTATGAGCCCACCCGTTCTGTATGTATGTACATATGTTTGTTGGTGTGTGTGTGCATGCGTAACATGATAACTCATGATAAAAATATCCAATTCATTTGAAATTTTGGATATAGGTTTATTATGATAAGGCACTTCCTGATCAGTTTTGAGAGTTCATTCGATAAGTATAAGAAGGGGAACGGGGGCTAATGCCACTTCCCATAATTTATATAAATGGGTTTTTCATGCAGAATTATCAGTTTTCGCTCAAATCTTAGGTATAGGATCATTCTGAAGAGGCATCTCCATGATTAATATTGGGTATTCATTAGATAAGTATTAAGAAGGGAAACAGGGGCTAATGGCCCTTTCTTTAATTTATGTAAATGGATTTTCCATGCAAAATTATGTGATTTCATTCAAGCCTTAGGTATAGGATCATTCTGGTGAGGTGCCTCCCTGATTAGTATTATAGGTGTTCATAGGATAAATATTAAGAAAGGGAACGAAGGCTATTTCCTTCTTTAATTTGTTTTTCAAAGGACATTATTATATAAGGCTGTAATATTCAATTAGTGTGCATAGCCTGAAAGCTCTATGCCATCAGTTTAGCTGGGCAATATTCTTTATTTATTTATAGTTTCAGCATGTTTAGGTTTCAATTCCTGGACTTCTGGTTTTAGAAGACTTTGTAGTTCTGTAAGTTGCATTTCCTCTATGATTGGAATGATGATTATTCTCAATTTTGCTATTCATGACAGTTTTTCCTTTTACTAACTTGTGTTTCTATTTTTTATAATTTATTTTCTGTTTATAACATTGTATAAGAAGTTTTCATTTCAAATATAGGCAATAAAATTTTGATATTCGTCATTTGACATTTTCAAAAATTAATATTATATACGTAATTAAAACAATCTTTACATTACCTGTTCAAGTCTGTGTCTCGTTTGCAAAAAAGGATCATATCTTGCCCTAATAGCTCTCATAGATGTAGGCTAAAATAGATAGATATTTTAACGTTAATAGAAATAAATATGATTAAAATTGAAGTCAGTCTGTCAAAATTTTACAGATTAATATTTTTGATTTTAATAAGCTATCAACATTAGTTATGACTTATATCAAATAAAAAATCTTAGATTAATAGTAATAATTTTTACATTGTTAAAGAAATATCCATAGCAACAATCACAAAATTTAAAAATGTCTTGGTTTATATTTAATATGAAAGGTTTTTTAAAAGTATCACTGATAAAAATAATTGAAAAGAAGAATATTCAATCTTGTTTAATGATTTTTAATTGCCAGTGGCTCCACAATTTAGAATAAAATAACAAAACATTTGAATATACAGAAAAAATGTGCATTCAAATTGGATCCTTGCATTAAAATATGTATGACATAAGCATACATATTTGAATGCTCTGCTGCTTTTTGGAATAAAACCCATCACTGACGAGGCAGCAGCCTGTTCTTTTCTATTTTTCTTGTTGAATTTTTAACTTTTAAAAGAGTGTTTGTTTTCTAACAGGGGTGTGCTAGTTCAAGTTGGATTAATTCTTTTGATCGATTATTTTAAATTTAATTATTTTAAATTAAATTTAAAATAATTAAATTTAATAATACATTAAAAATTATTTTAAATTTAGGGGTTTTAATGCAGCGTTTTGGCACAATTCACATGAATGTATTTTGTTTTTTGTTGATTATTATACATATTGGATATATATATATATATCTTATACTATAATGCGAGCAAAAATTGTGTGTGTAAATTTTATCTCAAAAATGGCTCTAACGATTTTTGCAAAAATTTGGATTTTACCATTTTCGGGCACCGGAAGACCATTGGGCTAGGTCACATGTTCGAGAAAATTCGATTATTGGGTCATTTTGGGTCAGGATCAAGCTATTTATATCTAGAGAACAGCTGGATCGATTTTAAGGAAATTTTGCATCCAATCGTTTTTTGGCATGAGAAAGCTATTGGGCTGGATCACATGTTCGAAAATTTCGATTACTGGGTCATTTTTGGGTCATTATGGGTCAGGCCATTTTTATCTAAAAAACGGCTCTAACGATTTTGACCAAATTTTATATTTTATCGTTTTAGATTACAAGAAGACCATTGGGTTAGGTAACATGTTCAGGAAAATTTGGTTAGTGGGTCATTTTTGGAGTCATTGTGGGTCATGCTATTTTTATCTAGAGATTTTCTCATGCAATTTTAACTAAAAATTGCATTTTATGGTTTTCTGCCATGAGAAAAACATTGGGCTAGGTTGCATGTTTGAGAAAAAATTTTAATGGGTCATACTGGGTCATAAAGTGTCTGGGTCAAGCTATTTATATTTAAACAACGACGTGATCGATTTTAACGAAATTGTGTATATAACAGTTTTTTTACTTGAGAAAATTAATGGGTTGAGTCACAAGTTTGAGAGATTTAGATTATACAGGTAATTTGTGGGTCATGATGGATCATTATGGGTCATGTCAAGCTATAACTAAAGAACAGGTGGATCGATTTTAGCGAAATTTTGTATACGACATTTTTTTGGCACGAGAAAATCATTGGGCTAGGTCACATGTTCGAGAAATTTCGATTAATGGGTCATAAGGGGTTTGGGTCAAGCTATTTATATTTAAAGAACGGTAGGATCGATTTAATGAAATCTTACATGAACAATTTTTAGACACGAGAAAACTAATGAGCTAAGTCACATGTTTGAGAGATTTCGATTTTAAGGGTCATGGTCAAGCTATATCTAAAGAACGAGTGGATCGATTTTAATGAAATTTTGTGTACAACATGTTTTTAGCACAAGAAAATCATTGGGCTAGGTTACAGGTTTGAGAAATTTCGATTAGTGGGTCACTTTTAAGTCATTCTAATTTTATCTAGACAATGTCTCGTGCAATTTTGACTAAATTTTATATTCTGTCGTTTTCAGGCACAATAGAATCATTGGGTTAGGTCAGATGTTTGTGAAAATTCGATTAATGGGTCATTGTGGATCATAATGGGTCAGGTTCAAATTAATTATATCTAAAAAAAACAGCTCAATTGATTTTACCTAATTTTTGTATCTAACATTTTTTGGCATGCAAAAAAAGAGCTAGGTCACATGTTCGAGAGATTTCGATTATAAGGGTCATTTGTGGGTCATGCTAATTTTATGTTGAAAATGGCTCTCACCATTTTGAATAAATTTGTATTATGATGTTTTCGGGCAAGAGAAAACCATTGGACCAGGACACATGTTCGCGAAAATTCATTTAATGGATCATTTTGGGTCATAATGGATTAGGGTTATTTTAATTATATATAACAACGATTCAATCAATTTTACCTAAATTTTGTAACGAAACGTCTTTTGTCACGAGAAGACTATTGGGCTGAGTCGCATGTTAAACAAAATTATATTAGTGGGCCATTTTGCTTCATTGCTGAATGCTGTCAAGCTAATTTTACTAAAAAATGGCTTGAACGATTTTGATTCAATTTTATATTCAACTGTTTTTGATTACCTGAAGACCATTGAGCTAAGTCACATGTTTGATCAAATTTGATTAGTGGGTTATTTGGGGTAATACGGGTCAGGGTCACGAGAAAATGGCAGCAACCAATAAATTGGCGATATCTGAGAAAATATTGGCAACATTTAGCGAAAAATTGACTATTAAGATTGCGAAAGCCACATTCCAAATGAAAGAATGTCTCCAAATTTGGCTATATCTGGCAAAAAATGTTGTCTTTCAGAATGTGAATAATTTTTTTATATATTCCTAATAGGATTTGAGATGCATGGTTAAATCAACCAGAGTCGAGCTAAAAAAGTGACTTGGATCGATGTCCTTTCGTTGTAAATTTTAAAATAAAGTAAAATTTATGAACATGTGCATACAAGCAGTTTTCTTATTGATTGTTTTTATAATAACATGTTTTACAGTAATAATACAGAGTGAATGATACAGTGAAAATACTATATCGAGTTGAATATGAACTTAATTTTGACCGAGCTTAGCTCGGTCACCCCTGCTAGTAAAACCATTAAATGTAAAATAGTATATATTAATAAAACATGAAAAAATGAATTAAAAGGAATATTCCAAATATACAGAACCATATACATATATATGTATATTTTTTGAAGAGTCAATAAATAAATAAATAATAATAATAAAATATAAAAACACTCAGAAAAATTCTACATAGTTAATCAGACAATTAAAAAATATAAATAAAACAGAAATCTGCTTCTACACTTTTCAAAACAATTAATAGAAAAAAATTGTGAGAATAATGAGAAAAAACTCTAATCTGTGGAAAAAAGTGGATTTCAGGAAATTACAATATTAATCTGTTTTTACACTTTTCAGAAGAGATAAAAGCATAAATAATGGACAAAATAAATTTTGTGAATGTAAATGTGGGATTTGCTACTTCATAGAAACTTCTATTTTAATCAGACAAAAATAAAAAATCACACACATACACACTCACACACACACACAAAAAAAAAAATGGCAGTTTTAATAGTTTTTGTAAAATGTATCACACAAAAATTTTGAATTAACAGAAAATTTCACTATAAATAAACAGAAAATTTCACTAAAGTTTAAGAACATACAGAAAATTTATGATTAAATAATGCATGCATGGTACGAGACACATTTTGGTAGTATACATATAGATGGCATTATGCCAAAGTAAAATGGCTAAAAATATGTATCACACTATTTTAATGACACAACATTAATCTAATGCAGGTTTCAAGAATGACAAGAGCAATAAAAAATATTAACATTTTCTTACGATAATCTATCTTTTCAAAATTTTTTGCTTTGGAAATTTTGCCATCCTGTGGACTTTAATATGGTTCTGAATACTCAAGAATTAAATCTATATGAATCGGATAGTTTACTTCAGATAAAGATATTAATTATCTAATCTAAAAAAATAAAAAATAAAAGGAATATGTTATGAATATTTTTGGGTTTGATAATTATAATTTTAATAATATATTACCTCATAACCAGTATATGACTGAGTTGAATATTCAAAATCAGAATCAGGACCACCAGGGCAGTACCTATGCCACAAAAAGAACAAATAAATATAAAAATAACATGCTTTTTTTTTTAAATATTTTTGTAAAATATATGTGCATAATACAAGTAAAATATAGATACATTTGACTTAATGTTTAAATTATAAAATAATATAATTTAAGATAACATGTAATACATGCCATTTTAAATAAATTTATAGACTTTTTTCATATAATTTTAACTTTTGTAATCAATTATTAATTGCAAACACTGAAATTCAACAATGGCTGATAGGATTTTCCCAAAAAATTTCAAAGTCTCTCCTCCCCCCCCTCCTCCCAGAGATCTAAAGAATCTCTGAAGTGGGAAGAGGGGGCAGTCTCTTATTTAACAAACTTCAACTATCTGATAACTAATGATCTATACTATTATTTCGAATTGTATATGTAAACAAGGGTGGATGTGGTGAGTCCTCAAGGGAGCGGGGGGGGGGGGGGGGGGGGGGGGTTAAAAAAAATTGGAGACGAATTGATGCACGGATTGGGACTAATTTTTTCACTGCGAATCAGGTTTGGGTCTGGTTGACTTCTATTTTTACTGCAGGTTAGGTTTGGGTCTGGTTGACTTTTATTTTTTGCTGCTGGTTGGGTTAACTAATACTTTTTTTGTGGGTTGCATTTGGATCCATTTGATTTCTACTTTTTGCTGTGAGTCAGGTTAACTTCTATTTTTTTTGTTACGTGTCGTGTTAACTAATACTTTTTTGGTGTGGGTTATGTATGGGTCCAGTTGACTTCTTTTTACTGCAGTTTGGGTTAACTTCTACTTTTTTGCAGCAGGATGGATTTTGGTCTGGTTGACTTCTGCTTTTTTGATGATTTCTAATTTTTAGTTGCGCCTAACACATTGGATTTTAAACAGATTGACTTATACAATATTTTAGATTTGGGTCAGTTTTGAATTTGCTTTTCACTCTTGTGTGAAGGATTCAATTTTTCTAAAGAAAATCTAAGTATTTTTGAAGATAAAAACTACATACTACAAAAGCTCTATAATGGACACGACCAGATAATTAGAAATATTTTTAAATCTTCAAAATTATGTAAAAAATACTCATTTGCTATGAGACTGGCTTGTTTCTTAATATCAAAGACCAGCTGTAATTCAGCAAATTTTTTGAAATTTATTAAAGAAACATAGCGGGTGTCCTAAAATAGATATTGATTTTAAAATCCAGTAATTTGCAAATGGCGACAGCCATTAAAAAGAAATCTCACAATAGAGTTACATAAGATATCATGAGATTTCTTACTGTGGTTCTTGATTTTACATTACAATAGCAGCGATAGATGGCACTGCAAGAAATAATCGTTTAATCAGGTCTTTATTTCCAGCCTCCCTTTTATCTCAATATTAATGTCAAAGAAGGAGGTTAAACATATGGAGATGTTCTGAAACAGTAGTGCAATTTTGTTCTGTGGGGCCACTGCATATATTTAACATCCTTTTCTTGCATCAATACTGAGAGAAGAGATAAAACAAAATTTGTGCAAGGATTTAGTGCTTATTGCTTCCAGTGCCATCTATGGTCGCTCTTTTAAACTAAAATCAAGAATTGCAGAAAAAAAAAATCCTGACATATTACTTGTAAGGTTTTTTTTTAATATCTGCCACCATTTGAAGATTATTGAATTAAAAAATTAGTCTATTTTAGAACAGCTGTTATATTCAGTAGCTATTTTAAATTTAAAAAACATTTCTGAAGTTCAAAGCAAGTTTTTTGAAAGTTTACAGCAGATTCAGGATTCTATCCGGGGACTAATTATCTTGTTGACAGTCGGGTTCGCTATTTTTGATTCTCATTGATTTCAGGCTGAGAGTAGATTCCTGCAAGCTGGGTTTGGATTTTTTTTTAAGTTAGCTAATGATTGAAAAGTATATCAATAATAATAAACATAGATGTATGTTTAAGTATGTTGCTTTCTAAAAAGACCACTGATCTTTTTTTTTTCTGCGAATTTTTTTGATGAAATTTGCATTTCTTTCAGGACACTTTGATAAAATTCACGTTTTTTTTCACCACTCTTCGACAAAATTAACCTGTTTTCACAGCCCTTTGATAAAATTCACTCTTTGTTTTAGCCGTTTGATAAAATTCTAATTTTTTTAAGAACCTTTGACAAAATTTGCATTTCTTCTGAAACCCTTTGGTGTAATTAATCACGGTTCATACGGAGTTGGGAAGAAAAAATCCAAGGAGTACATAAAAAATCCAAGGAATCCAAAAAAATTTAAAGACTTGCCACTTTTGTTGTTATTTATGTGGCATGCACTTGCACAGCCCCAATTCCGCAGGGATTCTGCAGCTACCGCCCTGCAAGAAGGCAGGGGGGGGGGGTATTCGCGATCTTCAGACAAAATCAGTGCTTTCCTGCAATCTTCAGATAAAATCAGCGATTTATCTGTGATATTTTAGCAAAATTGGCGATTGTTTCCGATCTTTTGTCGAAATTGGTAGTTTTTCTGTGATCTTTTGATAAAATCGGTGTTTTCCTGTTTTTCTTATTTATGAAATCTATGTTTTTTCGAGGATTTTTAGTCAAAATTTGCATTTTTATACGATCTTTTCTCGAAAACACTGTTTTATTCCCGCAATCTTTTGACGAAATTGTCATTTTTTCCCGCAATTTTTTAACAAAATCGGCATTATATCTGCAATCTTTAGACGAAATCGACGTTTTCCTACAGTCTTCAGACGAAATTAGCATTTTATCTGCCATATTTCGTGACACTTTGGCAGCTATTAGTATGATCCTAACAAATCCAGGGATGCCGCTGGACTTGAAAAATTCCGGGTCCCTTTTTAACAAAAGCGGGTCCCCACTAATGAGTCATATTTTTAGATGCAAAAATTGCACTTGTTCATTTGCATTAGAAAAATGAAATTCAATAATTATTGTTTTAATAATAAATAAAAATATAAAACCAATATTAATTGTTTTTAAAATTATGAGAAATTTTCTTTACTTCTTTAAAAATAAATTTGCAAGATACAAATTTAACTATAAAATATTGAAGATTTGAAAGTAGAAGATAACAAGTATCATTATTGTTTGCATTTCTTTTAAAAAAAGGGGCAAGACTGATTTATAGAAAAAGACATTTTTGCTGAAAAAAGAATACTTTTGTTGAGTAAAGTGATGAGACTTTTTGTTTAATGAATGGGTGTTTTCCTGAGTTACATTTACTCAGAAAAGCTTGGAGCAGTCAAAAATGGATAGTGAATCATAAAAATCTGTTTTTAGAGCAGCAAAAAAAATAATTTTGAAGCAAGAAATATAGCTTTTGGAACAGGAAAATTCACTTCAGGCATTAACATTTTTTTTTTGTTTGTTTTTTCCCGTGCCCTTTTGACAAAATTTGAGTCTTTTCTAGATCTTTTGATGAAATCTGCCGTTTATTCAGGATTTTTTTCATGAAATTTACGTTTTTCAAGAATTGTTTAACGAAATTTGCCGATTTTTCACAAATATTTTGATGAAATTTGCTGATTTTTAGACAAAATTTGTCGTTTTTTCGCAATTTTTTGAGGAAATTAGCCATTTTTCGAGATTTTGTCACGAAATTAGCCATTTTTTGCAAATCTTTTGAAGAAATTTGCCTTTTTTCGCAATTTGTGCAAAATTGGCCATTTTTCGCATACCTTGACAAAATCTGTCGTATGATCGAAAATTTTTGACAAGATTTGCTGCTTTTCCAAAATTTTTTGACAAAATTTGCTGGTTTATCACGATTTTTTGATGAAATCTGTCGTTTTTTGCTTATTCTTTGACAAAATTTGCTGTTTTATTGCGATTTTTAGACGAAATTTGTCGTTTTTTTCACGATTTTTTGAGGAAATCTCTGCATTTTTTCCAATTTTTTGAGAAAATTAGCCATTTTTTCATGAATCTGACGAAATTTGCCGAAAAATAATCCTTATTTTGAAATTACGCATCCCACGGGGGACGCGTCAGAGCTATTTTACTGCGTCCCATCGCCTGTTTTTTGCGTATTTTACGTGCTATAGCGCGTCCGCGGGATCCCAGCAATCACTGCTGTGCTTCTAGTGAATGACGGGCATAGAGGGTTTACCCCGCATTTTACATTGCGATTTTTTTTCTTTTTCTTTTTCGGGAGCAATATTGCTTGCATGCAATACCACAATACAATTTAAGGAGTTTCTAAGGAGTATTTTGTTTATCTAAGTAGTTCTAAGTACTACTTGGGAACGTTTTCATTTTTAAGTAGTTTCTAAGGAGTCCAAGGAGTCTGTGCGAACCCTGTTAATGTGCTTTCGCAGGATAAAATTTGCATTTTTTCCAACAATCTTTTGGAGAAATTCGAATCTAAGAGAAAACAGGAATTTTGACAAAGGATCAATTATCAGCGATCCTTTGCCTGCTTTTTCTTTGGTACAGATATGGAAAAGAAATTGCTCATAATACTGTATTATTCATGCCAAATTAAAAATAAATTCTACAAAAAAGATGGCACATAAATAGCAAGATACTATTGTTCAGGATAGCTTAGCTGATTGAGAGTGTTAGTAGCATAAGCCAAGAAAATCTCCATCTATACACTTTTTTCACACAGTTTGACAAATGTTAAGCAGGTTTCATAACCTTATATTTATTCTGTTGAGCTGTTTTTCAAATTACAGGTCAGATTTCACTAACAAAAGATTGCCTGAATGGTTTGTGCCTGCCAGTTCATTGAGGATAGCTCAGTTGGTAGAATGTTGGCATTTTAAGCCAAATCAAATCCTGACGTAGACAATTTTTTACTCAGTTTAAAAATAAAAATGATTTATTTTAATTAAAATTATCAGACTTTTTCCAGTGCTTCTAAATCTTCTGACTTTCAGATTGGCTGATTTGTTATTTTAAGAGAACAAAAAGAAGTTTTCTACATAAATAATGCATAAAATAATAATGATGATGATGATAATGAAATGAAAAAAAATATATAATGGTGATTTTTTTTTATAATTATAGTATAAAATTGTGATAAATTAAGTCAATCTTTTTAATAATATAATTTTTAATATCAAAGATTAAAACATTTTAAAAATTTTATTCCATTTGTGATGAAAAAAATGCATAAAATTATACAGATTTGTATAGATTATATTTTTAACTTTATAAAACAATAATAATACTAATAATTTTATTAAAACTTTTAATTGGACAAAAATTGACTTACACACAAACATTCCCTGTCATATTTATATGAGGGCATCTATGAGGTTTACACATAACAGCTACAACTGCTATCTAAAGTATCAATGGAAAAAGAACATGATTAAAAGATAAACATACTCAAATTGTTACATTAAAAGATGCAAATAAAAAATACTTACCCCACTGGCTGTTCTGACAGGTTTAGCTTTTAATTTGGGAAGTAGGACCTAAAATGTACACACACAATTATGTACAAATGTATACACAAATCTTTGAACTCAATATATGTAAGACAATATCATTAAAAGAAAGAGAGGATACCAATTAGGCTCCAATCATCTTTTTTTAACTTGGTTTTTAATTTTTTTTATGCCGGCAATAAATAGATTTCCAGCCAATTTTTATTAAAAGCACATTTTCTAGGCATATTTTGGAAAATATTATCGACCATGAGTGCTTAAAATATCTAATAACTGGATCATATGATTCTAAACTCGACATATAAGATGTGATATTTAATTACATGTCTACCAACAAATATTAGACAACAAAGAACTAAAAGGTTTTTCTGCACATTCTTATGATTGATGGAATAATCCTTATGAACAATTGCCGCGAGGGCGCTGGCACAGATAGGAAAGATGGGAGAAACGTTCTGTGACTTTCTTTGTATAGTTAGTTAATGGTTAGTGGTATTTTCAAGAACAAAAAAAAGGTAGACAACTTAAAAAATTATTGTCTTTTTTTTTAGAAAAATTTTAAAGAGGAAAAAAATCAACGAAAATTCGAAGAAAAAAATTCAATGGCTTTCAAGCAGTTTTCCATAAAAATAAGTACTTTTAAGCACCAAAAATTGCTTTTGAAAAATTTAAGCATATTCAAGGTCAATATGAACCCTGGTCCTATGACCCAAGGTCAATATAAACAGAATTTGCTTGTGCCACAAGCGGTTAAAAGATTAAAAAGTTTTAAAACTAGCTTAGATATGTTGACATAGAAATCTTTCATCAGGGGACAATGGCTCCATCGCCTCTCTCTTGAATTTACCATTGATAGAATCATTAAAGATCTGCAGGGCTGGATCTTCCAAGCCTATGCCCAGTCTGGCCCAAATGAAAGATGGCTTGGTTCATTTATATTTTCACAATTCACAATCCAGCCCAAATAAAAATCAGTGTAAACAGGCCTGGCTTGTGAAAAAATCAATTAAATCTGGCTCAATTCCACCTGAATCAATTTCTAAAAAAAAAAAAAATAAAAAAAAAAAATGATGTAGTTTAGAATAAAAGGAGGGTTAAAAAAAATTATAATCTTTGAAGCTGTATAGTAAAAGGTTGATTTGTGAAATTATTTCTCTGTCATTTCTTTTATCAAATCCAAAGGAGCTACTTTTTGACACATTTCTGAATTTATTTTTTTTTTAAAATAAACACATAAGATTGGCATGTGTTCTTGTTCAAAAACTATGCAATCAAATGACATCCATTTTTTGATAAAGATTATGTTAATTTATACTGTCAAAGTTAGCATTTTTAATCAAATTTCTGGAAGCGAAAACATGGGAAAGGAGAAAAACCTGCAGTTATGTGCAATGTTCTCGCTGACATTTGACCAACATTAGTAATTTGGCTAATTAAAAATAAAGAGCATTCACCAAATGAAAAAAGTATTGGCAAAATAGATTCGCCGTGTAACACCAAAAAAAAAAAAAAAAAAAAAAAAAAAAAATTTTAATCTTTTAATGTATTCTCTTTTTTTCATATGTTCCAAAATAACCTAAGTTTTTAATCTAATTTCAACTATCAGCTACAAATATATTGAAAATATGTATGTATGCATTTGTATGAAAAATGAAAAAGAAAGAAAAAGCAAATTGCACTAGCAATTTGGTGAATCTAATCGCTTGTTTACTCGCCAAATGATAAATTTAATTGCAATTTGGCACAACGGCGAGCAACAGCGGTTATGCAACAAGAATCTTTTATATCTCGGTAATTATTTTATTTATCAAAAATGGAAAATGCTATTTGATTGTAAATCTCTTCAATAGTCAGCACACTCAATTTTATGCCTTAACAGTTAAATCAGCCAGAAAAAGTGCAAAAATTTCCATGTTGTTGAGCAGTGAATTTGAGAACCTCCCTAATGTAAATTTTCAGATTCCAGGGTTACCACTCTAATCTTGAAAAAAAAAAAATTCCCTGTGTTTTCCCTGTACTGAAATGCATTTATTCTATGTTGAGTGTGCAAAAATATATGCGTGTATGTAAGCCAATTAACCACCTTGTAATTTACCATTATTACCCAACTAATTGAACAAATATAATACATTATATAATATGAGCAAATAAAAAAACTCTTTAAAGTTATTACATTTATTATTAAATCCTACTATTTACATTAATAATAACAAAAACAGTACAGCATACTCAAGCATTCAGCTAAAAAATACTTTGAAATATTTACCACTCAACTTAAAAAAAAAAAAAAAAAAAAATTGTTGAAGACAATATTGAAGCAAATTTTCTGCAACTTTTTTTTTTGTGATTTTGTAACAAAAATTGCAGTTTTCTTTTTTTTTTTTTTTTTTTTTTTTTTTTTGAAAAAACGGCAATTTTTGTCATAATAAGCAATTTTTATTAAAACTTTTCTCATAATTTTGTCAACGGTAATTTGTGACAAAAATCGGCGTTTTTCATGCTTTTTTTTGACAAAAAACGAAGTTTTTTTGCGTTTTTTTCTTTTTTGACAAAAATTGCTATTTTTTTGCTATTATTTTATAAAAACCATGTTTTTTCGCAATTCGATGAAAAAAATTGCTGTTTTTTCTAGTCTTTATGACGAAAATTGCCGTTGTTTTTGCAGCCTTTTGATAAAAATCTTCATTTTTCAACAATCTTTTGGCAAAATCATCATTTTTTCACGATGTCTTGACGAAAACAGCACTTTTTTGCAATCTTTTGTTGAAAATCGTGTTTTTTTCGTGATTTGGGATCCTTTGACAAAGATCACATCTTTCTTTCGATCTTTCAGGTGAAAATAGCATTTTTCACTTGATCTTTGGACAAAATCGAATTTTTTTTGTGACCTTTCCACGAAAATCGTATTTTTTTCATGTGATCTTTTGATGATATAAAAAAAATCGAAAAAACAGAAAATCACGGTTCCACAGAAGAATCTCATGCCTGTTTTGAACTGATGCGAGGGAGAAACAGAAGAGAAAGAAGAAAAGGAAAGAACACTATGCACAGTCGCAGATGGATGGCATGAGAGGACGTGCTGTGTGGATTCAATTCAACTATTCGCATGGCAAAGAAGGGGTCAGGCCCGTAGCTAGACCATATTGCCAGGCAGGGCAAAAGTTTTTCCAGGGGTGGCAGATTATTTTTCCACTTTCTGTTAATCTTTTATGCGTAGTTCTTCAAACACATGTACTGCGATTTTATGGATTTTTTTACTTAGCATATGAGGAATTTCTAAAGCCAGAGTGAAATTTTTAAAGTTTCTTCAGAAGCACAGAAAAAAAATGTTAAATACATATTTTTAGTTTAGCGCAAATAAATTGCTATTTTTATATTAAATAATTTAAATGTATGCATGTACTATGTTCGTTTATATTAATAATACTTTTAAGTACAATTTGCTAAATGCACAATTTTGTTCACAATTTTTTTCACAAAATTTGTACAATGTTTCGCATGCACTAACATTCTCCAAATGCATATAATGAAAAAGTTAACTGCCCTTTTTCACTCTGTAACCAAAGACTAAATAGCTGGCTAAAAATAAAAATGGTTTAACCTCGGAAGCAGAATCGGCGCAACGCTGCAATGCAACGCACATCACAGACTCTTGGGAATGTCTGCAGACTATTTTTTAACTGTTAAAAATGCAGCAAAAATTAAAAAAATTCTGTCCTAAATCCAAAAATTAGGATATAAAATGTAGCGCAAATTTCAACAAATAGTCTTCGAAAAGAAATCAATTTCGTCATAGATTGCGAAAAACACGCGAATCTCGTGCAAAGATCATGAAAAAACGGCAAGTTTCTTCAAAACATTGCATAAAAAGGCAAATCTCTTCAAAAGATCACGAAAAGCGACAGTTTTCTTTTAAAAAAAAATCCCTAAAAAATGGCAAATTTCTTCAAAAAATTGCAAAAAACGGCAAATTTTTTCAAAAAATCGCAAAAAAAAAAAAAAAAAAAAAAAAAAAAAAAAAAAAAATTTCTTTAAACGTTCACTGAAAAACGGCAGTTTTCGTCAAAAAATCACAAAAACGGAAATTTTTTTCAAAATATCGTGGAAAAAAACGGAAAATTTCTTCAAAAGATAGCGAAAAAACGGAAGTTTTCGTGAAAAGATTGGGAGAAAACGACAGTTTTCGTAAAAAAATCACTAAACAATGGCAAATTTCTTCAAAAAATCGCAAAAACACGGCAAATTTCACCAAAATATCACGAAAAAACGGAACATTTCTTCAAAAGATCGCGAAAAAGGGCAATTTTCATTTAAAAATCATGAAAAAACTGCAAAGCTCTTCAAACGATCGCGAAAAAAGACGGCAAATTTCTTCAAGAAATCGCGACAAGACGACAGTTTTCGCCAAAAGATCGCGCAAAAAGACAACATTTTTCAAAAGATCGCGAAAAAATAGCAGTTTTCGTCAAAAGATCGGAAAAATAGTCAAATCTTGTAAAAAACGTGAAAAAATACAAATTTCGTCAAAAGATCGCGAAAAATGACATTTCGTCAAAAGATCATGAAAAACCCGCAATTTTTGTCAAAGGGGAGCAGTTGTAGGGGAGCACCCTCTTTCGGACAATGTATGAAGTGTTAAAAATTCTGAGAACAATGGCAATTTCTTTTTAAAAGTATATATTTCTTTTATGTCTATCACAAATATTTGGGAGGTTTGAGTGCATATAATGTAATGCGAGGGATTGGTCTGCAGACTGTTTTTTAAGTTTTTACTTGTGTTGCAGACTACAGAAAAAAATTCTGCAGCTGGGGGTTTAACTATGCAAAGTGTTTAAGCGAGGTTTCATGAGTTTCTATTTACTTCTTAAACTCGCTGTCAGGTAATTAAAAAATTTCCGGAGCGGTTCGGCTCGGTACAAACAAAGGGCCGCACAATCATGGGAATTTGCCATTCGTCCCTTTGAAAAATTGTCAAAAACCAACTTTTAGAAAACATTTCACAGTATTTCTTTATTTAGAAAAATAATCCTTTGAGCTTTTTAAAAAATATTTCAAAGGAAAAAGCACAATTTCAGACCACAGACAGTATGTGTTCCACCAAAGAGTGTTAAACAATTCGGCTGCTTTAGTGATCCTTAAATAGGCAATTTGTTAGCAGTCAAATCTCTAGGAAGCTAGTTTAAAATTGTATAATCTTAATTACAAATGCGATAAAATAAAGGAAAAAAAACCTTGCAGGGGGCGTCAAATTCAGAGCTTCAATTTTTACAATAGATTAAATCTTTTAAACTCTAATGCCTGTTTTATTATCTGTTATTCTGTAAAATTTTGAAAAAATGTAAATTATAGGAAACATAAAAAAAAAGCTTAAAAAGACCTTATTTTCATTAAACTTTTTAAATGGATTTTTATGAAAAAATATTAAATTGATACAAAATTTATAAAAATATTGTTAACACTACGATAAATTGTACCACAAATTCTTAATACAATAACACGAATTAAAACTTTCCTCTTGTACCTGTTTGTAAGAGGACAAATTGCAGTTCTGTAACAGAAGTTAACAATTTTGCTGTAGAGTAAACTTTTGTTGTAGCATTAAAATCAAACAACACTTTCAAAAATTCTATAAAAACACAGGATAATTTTTAAAAGGTTATCAGATTGGGCATTTTAAACTTAATTTTAGTTTACTATCATCCTGGAAGGTATTTATTCAAAAATCCCTTATATTTCAAAGTGTGACATTTAATAAAAAATGAAATTAATTCCATAAATAAATGATTTAATGTATTATGCATTTATTTTTAATAATTAATAATGCAGAGTTAAGACAACTCAAATATGCAGGGGAGAGAAAAGCAGTGTTCTATACGCACACGCATACATACATTGGACACATATATATTAAATAACATTTTATATTTGAGAATACTTTTAAGCACAAAACGCACTGTAAAAACAGTGTTTATTTCTGTTCTAAATTATAGTGTGGAACAAAAGTATATGCATCTTTATCTCTCTCTCTAATCATATATTGGGTCTTTCGGAAAGTGGTGTCTGTTTGGGAAAATCAGTTCGTACAGGAAAATTTTGCCCATTACTTACTATATATTAGATATCGGAAACAGTATCTAATAATTAAATGATAGACTTTTTCGGTACTAATTAATTTTCGAATTTTCGAATTTAACGAACACGACTTTCCGAACGACCCAATATTTCAATCAAACGTCTCTATTTTTTCAGAACCGAAAGTACGAATTTCTTTTACAAATTTGCACCATCGTATTTAACAATAAATAACAGCCAATTATGTGATTTGGATTTTTGGTTTTTTATTATTTTTCAGTTTTCAATAAATACATTACGCTTTGAGTTTCAATTGATATTTATCTTATGATGGTTTTTATCAAACTGTCTCCTTGCAAAAATTCGCTTACAATGGCAACTTAGATGACTACTCTGAAAATTGTTTTACTTTTAAGAAAAAGTGCAGAAATACCATTCTTCGTCTCTTAACAAAAACACCTGTAACATTTTTGAATCTAAGAATAAAAATGACTTTATAAATGTGTCAGTAAGTAATAAATTTCGATTTGTAAAATTGTTTGAGTAACCTAACATATTGTATTATTTAAATTTGAAATAATTGTTTTACCTCAGAAGCACCAACTTTTTAAATTTTAGTGAAATGGGACAGAATCGAAGAAATGAAGGGACAGATCTATTACTATGTACTTTATATTTTCACATGGAGAAGGGGAGTATCCCTTGTAAAAAATTCTATAGCGATTTCTAAAGGTTCTTTTATTTCTATGTACTCCCAACTACCTGGAGTCAATGTTCATGAAGGATTTAATTTGTTATGCTGTTAATTAGCTGATTTTTATTTATTTATTTTATGCAGGAAAATGTATGAGTTTTTTTAACCTACTTGTACCATATTGTATGGATATTTGCGCTTGAATCCATTTTAAAGAAAATTAAATAGTAACATTTTATGAAGGAGAAAACATTTTATCATAAAATCAAAGTTAATGTTAATTAAATTATATAGTTACATTTTTCCTTTTCTTCTTTACTTTACTATTGATTGATATTATGTCATTCCTTGAAGATGTTTTTACTTTAAGATAAAAATTATTTATACTACGCCATATAAAATTCATTTAAAGCGAAATACATGCAACATGGTAATAATTTCCTTCGTTAATTGCTACTTGTAAAATCTCACAAAAGAATGAAAAAAGTAAGACATACATGTATATTAAAAAAATAATTCTGTAAATTTCTTATTTGAAATTTAAATTTATATTATTTAAATACGAAGTATATAAGTACAAAATTTATATCCAACAAAATTAGACATAAACAGGCCAAACTTTACACATGTTAAGATGGGAATATGTAAGGAAAATACTTACAATTTTAATACAGAAAAATTATAAGAATTTATTACAAAACAGAGTAATAATTGCTTACTGTCCACATAAATGAATCTCCATTGAGAGAGAGAAAAAAATATATATACATAGAAAAGTTATATATTAATTATTACTTATACAATATATGCATGCTGTAACTTACTTTTCTATATTCAGTTGGAACAGCAGCAATTATATCGGTCAAACGTGGTTAGTTGGGAGTTATATTGATAAATGATAAATTTTCATAGTAATTACTTTTCTTTATGGCGAATAACACTTATAATTTTTGTGTTTGTTCATTGGCTTCACATATTTTTATTATTCTTTTGTATGTTCATGAATGGTGAGAAGAAAAAAAAGATATCAAAAAGCGTTTTTAAAAGGACCCTCTTCCAAAGCAAACAAGTAAGCATAACAAAAGAGAGAGAAAAGTCCTAATGCGTGACATTTGCTATTTATTGTAATCAGACCATGAAACAGACGACCAACGGTAAAGGAAACAATATTGTAAACTAGTTCACCGTAATTTCAGAATCCCCTGGTATCAGCCAGCCTTCTAACGATAAATTTCCTATGGTGACAGTTGTACAAAGAGACGAATCTTTAGCTAATAAGCTAATCCAGATTTGTTCAATTTGGAGCGGTGTGGAATAATTCCTACAAAGTGAAAAGCGGGGAGTCCAGAACACCTCAATTTTTGACAAAAGTCTGTTAAAGAGAGAGAGAAAAAAGCTTTTCTGCTGTTTCCAGACTAAAAACTAAATTTAGGGGTAGAAGGAGAAAATTGGCATGAAGGAACAAAAACGGAAATTTCATTGTTGTATTACAAAAAAGCTTTTTAAAAGGATAAACTTAGCGATAAAATTATCGGATTCTGAGTGACCGAAATGTCGAATTTCATTTTGACTAAAAACCGGAAAAAATATAAATTTAATGTTTTTTTCCTTTGTTTTCTTAGAAATTTAATGTGAAGTTTTGCGCTAGGTCGGGCAAAACTTTTTCCAGGTCGGGCAAAGCCCGACCTGGACCCCCCCCCCCCCCCTCTGGCTACGGCCCTGGAAGGGGTGTAGGCAGAAACATGGAAGAGCTGCTTAAAGTGAATTTTTGCGCCGCTTTTCTGGGGTTTTCTTTCTTTTGTGAAGAGGATTTTATTTGAAAGCAGAAAAAAAAAAAAAAAATTGTGTTTGGATATAGCAAGAAAAAAATTCCCTGTATTTTCCAGATTTTTAAGATTTTTTCAAAATTTCCATGATTTTTCCTGTTTTGATAGGGGATTTTGAAATTCCATGTGGTTTCCTGGTTTTCCCAGTGGCGTGGCAACCCTGGATTCCTTTAACAAATATTCATTATTGTTATTAATATTTTTTTAAAATATATTATTGCCAGCCTTACACATTCTGAGAACAATTAGGTGTAGTTCTGGCATGACTCAATTATGTAGAAAAAAATGGAAGTTAGATCTCAGACTGGCATGATTCTGCTGATGAAAATTAAGTCCATGTAACTGTACAATGTTGATCTCTATGCTAAACATGTTATTTACATTTCTGTATCGGTGTTGTCAAACTGGTATCAGGTCATGACGCATATTTATACTTTTCTTACAAATGTCATATTTATTGAAAATGGCCCGTATTTTATCAACTTTGTTTAAAATTTCAAATCGAGTCAGCAGACCCACTTAATTTTTTATCAGTCTGGCCCAGTAGGACCATACAATTTCTTTTGCTGGCTAGGTCCAGCCCTTTTATCTTATTTAAAGTCCTGACACAGGCCTGTGCTGAGCACTAGGTACCATTAAACCCATTATCTAAAATGGAGTATATCAAAATAAAAAATATATGAACTCAATAATAAAAAAAAAAAAATTGCAAAAAGAATTCAAAAAAAGAATCAATACACGAATAAAAAGGAAACTTATAATATGAAACTTGTTGTCAGGGGCAATATTTTGACATTATAAGTAAAGTACGGTTAATTTCTGAAAAAGAAATAGAGAGTTATGTTTTAAATATTATTTCTTTTACTGCCAAACTAACCATATCCAACAAAATTAGACATAAACAGGCCAAACTTTACACATGTTAAGATGGGAATATGTGAGGAAAATACTTACAATTTTAATACAGAAAAATTATAAGAATTTATTACAAAACAGAGTAATAATTGCTTACTGTCCACATAAATAAATCTCCATTGAGAGAGAGAAAAAAATATATATACATAGAAAAGTTATATATTAATTATTACTTATACAATATATGCATGCTGTAACTTACTTTTCTATATTCAGTTGGGACAGCAGCAATTATATCGGTCAAACGTGGTTGAGATTCTAAGCCATACTTGGAACTTATTTCACATTTCACCCTGTAAAATATAAAATAAAATGTACTACTTTATTTATACATGAAGGAAAATACAAGTTATTCTAAAATAACATTTAAATGTTATCCATTTAAAATAATAATAAACTTTTTAAATTTTCTAAAAGTAACCTTATTTTTAAATCACCACACAAAAATTTCTATTTACCATACAAAATTAAATTCTGCAGTCAAAAAATATACATTTGTAAGTTATAAAGAATGTGAAAAAAAACCCTCAAGGGGCATTACAAATTTGTTTTAGACAGTTACCTGAATAGGCATAATTGTATGATATTCTTTTCGTGGGAATAGGGACAATTTCCATTTAAGACATGATTCCATAATAGGCAGATTCTGTTTTCACAGGTTTATCTGTAATGCCGTTTTATAAATATGCCTAGCAACATTTGTTCATCATGCTGGTCGATTTCTTTAAAAGAATCTTGAATCAAATGAAATATATCTAGCAAAGATGAAAACAAAGAAAAAAAAAAAAAATTTTTTTTAACATCTATTCAAATATTTATAATTGTTGTCAATTCCTATAATCTGACATTAACCAGTTCAAAGTCGATGTTGGTAACATAATAGACAAAATAGCTCTAAAATCACTAAAGTGCTATACAACCCTTGGCAAAAAGTTTCTGATCATTACATCAACACTACCATCTTTTGTAAGAAAAGATTATTTATTCTCACTGCATAACAATGAAACGACTATTAGCGATAATACATTTGTGTTACATATAATGAACAACAATATGCAATAAAGAAAAATCACCATTCATCAATTTATAAACAGAAAAATTGTGATTGAAATTTAGGCACCAAAGAAAAAAATATCCGATCATGCTTTGATTTGGAAAAAAATAACCGATCACTGTAATTATACATTTCGTAAATCCACCTTTACTTTGAATGACAGTCGAAATTGTTAGTGGACTGGACTCATTAAAATTTTTACACTCATTAAGAGCAACTTCACCCCAGCATTCCCTTATAGCTTTACGTAAGTTCTATGGCATTTGTAATTAATCGAAAATCGATTTTTCTTTTTAATGTATTTCACATATTTTCGATGGGATTAAGATCCGGACTATTGGGCGGTCACGTCATGGTTTGAATTGGTATATTACCTACATTTTGTAGAAATTTCTTCATTGATTTGGTGCGTTGGGGAGCTAATTATCATCTTGAAATAAGAAGTCGTTTTGATTTCCGAACTATTGATCGATGCTGGGAATAAAAAAATCCACTAAAATGTCAATGTAAACTTCAGAGCTTACTGTACGTAACACAATACACAACTTCTTGACGCCTTGTGATGTAATACAACTCTAAACTACAAATGCAGGTGAAAATTTAGTCTTCGTATTGATACATTTATCATTGAGCTTTTCACCAACTCTCTTCCAAACAAATGTTCCACAGTCATCACTTTTACCGATAGATATGGGAAATTCATTGCTAAAAATAACTTTATTTCATGTATCAAATGGCTATTGCACATGTTTTTTACACCATTGCAAGCGCTCTTTTCTCTGCTTCTTTATCATGTAAGATTTTGTTTTAATTTTAAAGGATTTAAATCCTGCTACATTTAGATGATTGCTTCTTTATCATGTAAGATTTTGTTTTAATTTTAAAGGATTTAAATCCTGCTACATTTAGATGATTACGTACTGCGGTCACATGCCTTTACGTTATACTTAGACCATTCGGAATCAAGTTGTTTTGAGGTTGCCCGCCGTTTTCTTTTCGATGTTTTCACAAGTTTTCTTTTCCTTCCTGGTTATTGACATTCGTGGTCGTCCACTTCGAGGTAAATTTTCCACACTGTTAGTCAACTGATATTTTTTCCTAATATTGCATATTGTACTTTGAGCACAATTTCATAAATCAGCCACTTTCCATTGTGAATTTATTTCTTTTAATAATTAAATCATGCGGATTTTTAAATCGTGAGACAGGTTTTTCACACGAGTCATTTTCCAGCACTTCAGAGCTGCTTTTGATCTCGCAACTGGAAGATTTCTTCTTTTAAATAGGATTTATATATCATACGCATGCGCAGGCACTCTAATCTATCTTCAATATGCAAATTTCAAACACTTTTTTCCTCAGTGATCGATTATTATTTTCCAACTTCAATCCTGATCGGATATTTTTTTCTCGCGAGGAAACATTTTTGCCTGCATTATAATTATATGATTGCAATATTGAATTCACTTTTTATTTATATTTTAAAATTCTTTCTTTTATTTGGCATATTGCAAAACGTTCGTATGCTCTTGAATCGCGAAGTATACGCTTCGAAATACAAAACTCATGAAGTTGATAACAGTGATCCAAAACTTTTTGCCAAGGGTTGTATTTAGCTTTTTTTTTTTTTTTTTTTTTTAGTAGGTTTGTTATTACAACTTTAAATATTATACATATCATTTTATGAAAACCTTTTATTGAAAGTGTTTGAATTAAAAAAAAAAAAAAAAAAATGAAAGCTTTTTCAGTTTAGCTGAATGTTTTTGTTCTTATAAATTGCTAAATGAGAAATAGAAGAGTCATTGAAAGAAAAAGAAAGATATTTTGAAAGAGGAAAACAACATGAACTTTCAAATGAAGAATGAACATAATTTCATTGATAAAGAAACAGAAACTGTCTGTTGAGATGAGCAAAATACAGTATAACTTCTTTAATCCGGAATCGTACCGATCACGACGATTCCGGACTATAGAAAATTCCGGATTACAGATGCTTTTGAAACTAGAATGCATTTTGACAAATAATAATACTAATATCAGTCATTAATATGACAAAGTAAGAATGCTAATAACTTGATAATTTAAAATAATTAAAAAATGCTGAGAAATTGCAATTAAAAATACCTTAAAGGAAATAATAATCGCGGAAATATAGAATAAAATTCGTGGTGTCGCCATCTGTTGTAAATTATGATAAACAATAACTATGTTTTTTTTTCTTTATAATCGATGTTTCCGATTTATAAATTATGGAATAAATAAAATATATCACTAAAGTGATGACGTAAAAATAACCAGTAAACTAATTTTCTAAAAAGAAACAATATATTATAAAGAAAAAAATAAAATATACCAGACATTAAAAAAAAAAAAAAGTTACATTCAAAATAGTGACATATTTAAAATGGTGCTACGTAAGGTTACTGTTATGAAAAAATTAACTATAAGTCTTAGAAATGTGAAATTCAATCACAAATTCAATTAAAATAATATTATTTTGAAATAGTACTTAATGCATAGTACATATATAATCGTACATAATAGTACATAAAATGAAAAAATGATATCTGAATCATAACTTTATCCAGATCGGGATTTTTTGCATTTTTCATCGTTTTACGTTTCGCCATTTCAATAGGCAAGTCACTGTCTGCAAAAAACGATAAAATTTCCTCCTTTTGTTTTATGATGTCATACACTGTCGATTTTCCAATCGCATATTCGTCACATAAATTACGAACAGAAGTCCCTTGACTATGCTTTTTTAACAGTTCCACGTTTTCTGCAATCGATAGCGTGCAGTGTTTTCTTTTTTTCCCCTTCACAGGAATTAAGTTATCAATTTGCTGGTAATTCATGCTGGGTTTTTTTTCCCAAATATATCGGACTTTGATAACAGAACACTACGAATAACAATCAAAATGGCGCACTAACCCGCACACGGTAGAGTAAATGCAAAGCAATAAACTAATGTTGCCATACAAAAGATGTAAAAAAAAAAAGAATTAAAAGAGTGATGCCGAATATTTTTCATAATTTGATCTTTATTCTAGCTATTTCTTTCAAAGGAAAGGAGTAATGTGATTGGCTGTTTTAATTTTTTTTTGGAAACGTATTCACATACTGTGGTGGCGCCATCTGTGATCAAAAAGGGAAAATAAAAGAAAAAAATAGATTAAAAGTTCCGAAGTGTCCGGATTACAGAAGTTTCCGGATTATAGATGCCCGGATTAAAGATGTTATACTGTAATTCATTTATGTTCAGTGAAGAGATTGCTAATCCTGAACAAGTAACAGTGTTGAATTCAGGGGGTGGCACCCAAAGAGGGGACATTCCTTCTCGGAGCCCCCCCCACTGGGATAATTTGAGATTTTATTTTTTAGCGATCAAAAAGTGCAGTTAATCTCCCGGAACTCTAATATATCCCCCCCCCCTGGAGGCACCGGAGAAAAGTGTCTATATTCAACACTGACAAGTAAAGAATCAGTTCCAGATTGAATCAAGTTGAATTGTTAAGATATCTAATTATTTAACACTTTATAATATAAAATTTTTCTGTCGAACGATGCAAACTTTACAATGCCCATAATGTTATTATTTGTTCTTTCCCTGTACTTTTGCATGGGGGATGTAATGTACAGCCCATAACTAGGAGGGGGGGGCAGGTCAGGGAGGCTTAAGCTGGAAAATTATTTGCCTGACCTAAGACAATTGACTATATTCCGTGATTCAGAGTTTCCCCCAGGTTTAAAAAAGGGCAGGGTGCTACTGCTCTGAAAAGGGCACTTTTTACATTTTTCAGGACAATTTTTACATTTTTAAGAGCACTTTTTCATTTTTAAGGGCACTTTTATAGAGTTGAATCAAGAATCTAGCGGTTAAAAAAATCGTGAAAAAACAGAAATTTAATCTAAAAATTGAAAAAAAGAAAAAAAAGGTAAATTTTTTAAAAGATCTCGAAAAAACGGCAATATTGATAAAAGATCTTGAAAAAAAAAAACGGCCAATTTTGTTAAAAGATCGTAAAAACAGCAGTTTTTGTTAAAAGATTGCAAAAAACGGCATATTTTGCTAAAAAAATCGGGGAAAAAAACAACAAATCTTGTGAAAATATAGCAAAAAAACAGAACTTTTCACAGAATTCTCTGTTTTATTGTGATTTTTGGATGAAATTTGCCGCTTTTCTCGCAAATCTTTTGACGAAATCTGCCATTTTATCGCTATTTTTTGACGAAAGTTGCCGTCTTTTGCAACTCATTTGACAAAATTTTTCGTTTTATCGCGATTTTTGGAAGAAATTTGTCGTTTTTCCACGATCTTTTGAAAAAATCTGCCGTTTTGTGACATTTTTTGACAAAATTAGCCATTTTTTTGCAAATCTTGCCGGAAATTAGTCGTTATTTCGCAATTTTTAACGAAAATTGCTGTTTTTTAGCGATTTTATGATGAAATTACCCATCCCACAGGATGCGTATGAGGCTATTTTTTTTCCGTCGCCGATTTCTTGTGTAATTTATGCGCTATAGCGCATTCGGATCATTTTTATTGAATGAATGCTATTTTTTTTGAATGAATGACAAGAGGGGCGCTAGTTTTTGGATGAGGGGCAAGAGGGGTGCTATTTTTAAAACTAAAGGGCAGGAGAGGCGGAGCGCCCCCCCAAAAACCCTCTGGGGGAAACTCTGCTTGATTGATACATTAAATTTTCAAACTTTTCTTTGCCTCATAAAAAAAAAATAAAAATACAATAGAACATAACCTAATAGACACCCACCATCCATCGCTCAAACTAAAAAAAAGACATCCTATAAGAGAATACTGTAAAAAGAAGTTTAATATATCAATTTCCTGAAGAGATATTTTGAGTATAAAAATGCATCAAATGCCCACAGACTTAACATTACGGGGAGGGGGGGGGAGGTGTTGTAGTATAACTACAACACTGCAGTCATACTTGCTAAGATAGAAACTCGTCTAAAATGGATTTTTCCAATCCTTTGCAATTCCTTTTTTACAGGTTTTACTGTAAATTAATTTCTTGGACTATTATAGTATTAGTTTATTTTTATTATTTAATAAAGCATAAAAATGCAAGTGTCCAGACCATATTTTCTGTGGACATTGTGTGGGGGGAGGATGAGACAACTGGCTGGTGATGCTGTTGTGACAATCCTCAACAACATCTAACATTTTTGCAGAAATCCATATTTACAAAAATTAGTTTATGGATAGAAAGCGAGCTGAAAGAATATTACTTTTCAACTACTCTAGGAAGAGTTGTTAAACTTATACTGAATATGCAATGTATATTTTGAAGAGATTGTAAAAGACTGAAAATAGTGATGTAATTTTGCCCCTCTTGGAAAAAGATTTGCCCGATCTGGAAGTATTGTCTGACTATGGACTTGGTAATATATCGCTTGTATTGAAATTGCAACAGATGTTATCTTGGATGTTGATATGAGGCTCTTGATTGGTTTGTATCATTACTGCTCTATTTTGTTTACGTTCTTTGTATTTCACCATGTCTTCTCATTTTTTTTAAATCTAAAGAATTACAACCTAGCGAAAAGGCTGACATTTTAGTTGTCCTAATTTTATATAAATATCGCTAATACTTCATATCAGTGGCACAGTCAGAATTCGGTCGTAGGGCAGGTTTTGACTTTCTGATAAAGGTGTTTGCCGGTTACTTGAATCGACGGTTAATAAAATCAGTACGAATTAGAATATTCACTGTATAATACTTAAACTGAAATAGCATCTGTGTGGCAGGAAATGATCATTCTTTTAGCATTATACATCTCAGAAAAGTGATTTAGTACAAATAACCAATTTTTACTTAACTAATCCATGTAATATGCACTTTCACAGTTTTAAGGAGAATTTTCGCCATTTAATTGAATCACCTTATTAAATAAAATCTGATTCAATAAAGCGGCGGATTCCGAAATGTGCTAAAACGTTAAAATGTTAAGTTTGGTTTTAATTCACATAAACGACAATTATAGCGTTTTTCCTTAGTTCTAGGAAGGGTTTTAAAACCTCCCTCCCCCTTTGGCCGCGCCACTGCTTCATATAAGAAAATACATGATATTTATAATACTAGCTATAAAGTCACTACAATAAAATATTACCGATTTAAATTTATAGAAACATTATTTTTATATGCTTTGATGAGTTCCTGGACAATTTCAGCAACTGTTATTACCATGAGTTCATCTTTTGATGCAATAAAATCTAAAAAAAAGAAAATACGTATATGTATTTGGGCACAGAACAGAACAGATATTAAATATAGAAAGAGAAGAAAAAATGTATAAATAAATCATTCAATTAAATAAAGAATATGCAAACTAAAAAATAATAGAAAAACTCATATTTGCATACTCTTTGTTTTATTTCGACCCATGTTTTTTACTTTCAAGATTTTCACGCAAAGTGTAAACAAAACGTGTTGATTGATTGATAGGTTTATCGAAAGAGACAAAAAAAGACAATAATTGTAAAAAAAAGTCTTTTTTATGCCTAAAAAATATGAATATATTTATATTTAATAATTAAAAATTAAATTTAAAGAAAATAATGTATATTTTTCACCATCATCAACTATCAGTTAAAAAAAATAAAGGTTGCTTTTTATGAATGTTGATAGTGATTATTAAATTATTTGTATTATTAATGATTATAGATAGTTACAATTTATATTTTTATCTCGTATTTTATAATTCAAAAATTAAAGAAAGCAATTTTACATCTTAATTATCAACCCATAATATGGCAACACATAATCCAAACCCAAACAACAAATATGGCTGACTTTTGAACTTCCTCGTTAAAAATATGTAGGATATATTTGAGTGAAAAATTTCCAGAAAATTCCTATGCAATTCTCTCTATGAAGTATTTCAAAATCTCTTCGTGTTGTGTATATTGATAGTTTGCCTCAAAACTGTTTAAAAAGGACTTCTGTTATTTACGTCGCATTTATCAACTATTTGTGGCTGCCTATTTTTAAATTGAAAAATTATGCCAATATAACTTAATTGAATGAAAATATTTGATTGTTTGTGCAAGTATCGTTGAAATATCAAAATGTATTGTCTTCAGTGGCTTCTTCCAGTACTCTTAATTCCTAAGCCTGTTAATCCAGCTCTTTTGCAAAATCATATGATGTTTATGCTTTTATATTTGACTGGATTTTTTCTGGAGCGCAAACCTTGCTCTATCTGCAGCCTTATTTTTGTGATAACTGTTTTCCTTATTTGCTATAGTGGCATGGGAAGTTGCATGTTCACAACATTTGCTAATTGCAACTCAGTCGCTTGCGATTTTACATAGTTTTGACTGACTATTAAGATCAAAATATGCCAAATTATTGGTTCTGGTTTCGAATGTGTGATATTAATTCTTAAAATATTGATGCGGAATGAAGCTTATTCTTCCAAAGTAAATCTTACATTTTGACCATCTATCATCTCAAATGTTTTACAATGCAAATCTCAGTGATACGACTGCAGTGCATATTTTACATAACTTTCGTTCCCAGAATCTCTTACTTTTCCTCGTTTAAAAAAAAAGAGTGTCTACATTATGTAGCCAATGTGATTTTAAAATTGTTATTTGCAAGATTTGATTAATAAATAAATTTTGACTTATTATAGTATTTTTAATTTGTTTTATGTATTTCCATTTCTCAGGTATCTGTTTAGGAAGAAATTAGGTCCTTTAAAGGATCCTTCACCAAATATTTATCTAAAAACCGGAAACCTTTTTACAAATTTAATCATTAAAAATAAAATCTGACCTGTTACAAAAACAGCAAGAACCTGAATTAAATAAGAATTTTAAATTCAGAAAACTATTACTAAATTTTTCATAAATCTGAAAAGCTATTCTTAATTTCGTAAAAACAGACCTTGTGTGATCTGTATGTGTGCTCAGACATATCGGCCTATGAATCATAATTTAACTACTGTAATTTTCTTTGTTTAAATTTTATAATTAAACCCAGTAGCAGAAAATTCTCTAAGTATCTGTGACAGATATTTTATAGGTAGAAAATAATCTGCAATAAAATGTTACAATTGAACCGTTAGTTAATTGAACAATCACTTACTTGTAATGTTTTTGCTTTTTATTTATTTTAATTTACAATGATATTAATGATTAAAGAGTTTAACAATAATATAAAGTCTAAAAAAGGTCATAAGTCTTATAAAGTTAAAATTGTAAAAGAGAAAAGAAAATCTGGGATGTTTGTTGCCTGTCTCGAATTTTCTGCTACTGGGTAATGAAATACATATTTTGTAATTGGGTCTGCAGACAATGCTAGCATTAAAGATAAGTGACAAAATGATTATTTTGGATATTATTAAATGTTTTATGCATGTTAAAATAATAGTTGAAACTTAATGTTAAAACTTAAACCTAATTGCAGTCAGTATATTTAATTTTTTATCAAACTATATTTTCTTATATATGTGAATCGACTGTGGATCCAGTTATAGAATTTTACCCAAAGTACATGAAGGAATGTGAAATTTTAAATCTTTACATTAGTTTCCTCAATTTTATAGTTTTTTGTTTATCTCAGGGTTGGCACGGTTTAAACCAATTGGTTTTAACCATGGTTTAAACCACCAAATGGTTTTTTTCTCAAAAAAAAACCAATTGGTTTTTTTAGAAGAAATCTAATGACATTTTCTTTTTTTTTTTTTCTTTATAATTTATGTGTTTCAAGTTATTGAACATAAATAATTTCTACTTTTAACACTTTATTTCAGTAATAAGTATTATATATAGTGGGTTTAGGTCTTTTTTTATGCATAGGATTAAACCGATTAGTTTTTTCTGTAAAAAAAAAAAAAAAAAAAAAAAAAAAAAAAAAAAAAAAGCAATTTGTTTTTTAGAAATCTAATGACATTTTCTTTCTTTCTTTATAATTTGAGTTTCAGATTAATGGATATAAATAATTTCTATACTTTTAACACTTTATTTCAGCAATAAGCATTAGATATCAGGGCTTGAATTTCAGGGCGGGATGGCGGGATTCGCGTCCAAAATTTTGAAATCCCGCCTAAAAGAATAATGTGGACGGGAGTCTCCCGCTGAAACAATTTTGCATTTTGAAACTATGATCAACTCCCACGATCGTTTTGCGAATTTTATGATATTTTCGTGCGAGTAATCGACACATTTTGAGAGTTCTTTTGCAGCGAAAAATCATTGAAAATCACGATTTTTTTATGCGACTGATTGACAAATTTCGCGATTTTTTTCCTGCAATCAATTGACGAATTTTGTTCTATTTTCCGCGGCGAAATAGAGGTGATTCTGTTCGGAATTTCTCCTCCCCCCCCCCCCCACACACAAAAAATAACGCATTCAATTCCAAAAATTATGAAACAATGATGCCGCAGACGCGCTATTGCGTGTAAATTACGCAAAAGATCGGAGATGACATGCAAAAAAAACAGCTATTACACGTTTCACAAGATGTGTGATTTCGTAAAAGTTTGCTGAAAAATGGCAAATATTGTTAAAAGATCGCAAAAAAGACTAATTTCCGGCAAATTTCGTCAAAAGAATGTCTAATTTCGTGACAGAATTCTGTAAAACGGCAGTTTTCGTCAAAAAAGTTGCGAAAAAACGTCAAATTTCGTCCAAAAATTGCGACAAATGGCAATTTTCTTAAAAAAAATTCGCGTTAAAACATCAGATTTCATCAAAAGATCGTGAAAAAACGGCAAATTTCCTCAGAAAATTCACGAAAAAACGTCACATTTCGTCCAAATATCGCGAAAAATGACAAATTTCAACAAAAGATTGACTATAAACGACAAATTTCCTCAAAATATCACAGAAAACGGCAATTTTCATTTAAAAAAAACCGCGATAAAACATCAGATTTCATTAAAAGATCGCAAAAAACGGCTAATTTCCTCAGAAAAATCACAAAAAACGGCAAATTTCTTCATAAAATTCACGAAAGAACGGCAATTTTCGTCAAAAAATCCCGAAAAAACGGCAGATTTCGTGAAAAGATCGTAGAAAAAGACAGATTTCATCAAAAGATAGTGAAAAAATGCAACTTTCGTCAACGGGAACCTCTCTTCCCTTCCTCCCCCCAAAAATAATATTGCGGGGAGTTCATTTTTCTGTTCAACAAACTAATTTTCCTGCTTCAATATATATATTTTTTCTTTGCTGTTTTAAAATCAGTTCCTGACAGCTCCAAATCTATCTGAGTGAGTGCAATTCCTGAAAGCAGCCATTCATTAAACAAAATGTATCCCTTTACTCAACAAAGTATTCATGTTTTAAGAAAGTCTCTGTCGATGAATTTGACTTGCCCCTTTTTTAAAGAAATGCAAACAATAGTGATACTTCTTATTTTCTATACTCAAATAAGTATTATTTTATGATTAAATTTGTATCTTGCACAATTAATATACAGAAAAATAATATTGGTTATAACAATTAATTATAAATATAAATTTATTAAATTAATTAGAAGTTTTATTAATTACTAGCAGTTACCCGTGACTTCGTTCACATAACATTTAAAGAAGAAATAATTGATCAATCTAGCAAAAAATTTCGATGATGAAAAGCATGTGTAATTAACTTTTTATCGCGAATTTATGGTAAAAAAACTTCTAATAATCCCTAGTTGCTAATTTGTTTGCTGGTAAAAATTTTCCTTTCAGCGATTAATACTAATAGATAGAAACATTCTTGAATTCTTTTGTTCAGCCCTGTAGTTTTCCAAGTGCCTTTAATACACGAAAGTATCTTTCTAAAATTTATTTCAAACAAAAATATTTCTTATTACTACCTAAATTACATTTTCAGAAATTATCATCCGAAGACAACCTTGTATCCAGTTCTTTGCGGGACCCTGTTTATCATTTTATATATATACTACAAACATTTCTTAGTTTACTAAATGCAGTTCAAAATAAAAATGCATATTTTATTTAAAAACCACCTTTAAGTAAATTACGCTCATATTCAGTAACCTTTCCGAGATCTTTTGTGTAACCCTGTATATCTAAATTTAACTATTTATACTATTACCATTTATACTCTTCATTTAATATGCATACATTTAGCGAAACTTAAAAGCACATATCATAATTCAAAATGCATTTCATCCATGCAACAGTCATCATCCATGATATACAGTACTTCGGATAGAATATATAATATTTGAAATCTTTTGTGTGTCCCTGTAAATGCTATGCACTTCGTATTATGCATGAAATAACTTACATTAAGCCTCAGCAACATATATCAATTTGATTATACATGAAATCATTTACCATAATTAAAATATGTCGGAAACTGTTCCTCCCTTTATTCCTATGCAATGGAATTCTTCTGTCTGACCCTGTAAATGAATAGTAAGTGCCCTTTTCACTACATACTTTACAAAATGCATATTTTAGAGCACTTTGTAAATGCATATAAATTTGAATATGTTCTACAGGCTGTAACATCGTTAAATTTAAATAAAACGATTTTTCCCCCATAATGCCGTAATGTAAGGAAATTTTTGACTATCCCTGTAAATAAACTAATCATGGTAGAAACTTCATTTTCAATAAGTATTCGTGCTAGGTAAACGTTAATAATGTCCAAAAATTTCATGGAAATCGGAGTATATTTACGAAAGTTGGAAAGCGACCAGACAGACAGACAAACCGAAAGCATAATAACTTTTCAACTTTGTTCGAAAGTGTTAAAAAATCGAGCCAAAAGTATATTAATCAGTGATTTTATTTTCCACCTTTTCCCCACAAAAAATTTCTTCCATTGATAATTATGAGTTTTGAATAAAAATATTCATTTGTATGTAACTTATAACTTATTAATTAGTATAAGTAAAAAAATATTTCTGATTCATTTTAAATATGACGTCATTATTTATCTCGCTCCATTAGCTACTGATATTCATACCCCTTGTATTTTTGACGACTGCTATAAAGTACCTGTTTTATTTCAACTATGACGTCACATTTTCATGAGTGAACCATTTTATTAAAAATATAATTCTTTTTCATTCTTTTTAATTTTAATTTATGTCACCATATTTTACACAAAAATTCCCGTTAACTAAACAAATATCCTTGTTAAATGTATTATAAAAAATACACCTTTTATTTTTATTTCAAACATGACATCATATTTATTTTCTTTTAAATTATTTTATTATAGTTTTTTGCGTGGAAGTTTTCTATTAAAAATTCATTGCCGCTGGAAAATTATTATTCCAATTTTTCATTTTCTTGGCAACAGGAAAGGAAAATGGTTAAATTTTATCTGAAAAATGCCTATTGATTTTGTATGAAAAATAATTAAATTTTGAATTATTAAGGAAAATATTTGAATAAAATAAATAAAAATTACCCTATTATTTAATCCGGACTTCTAACTTTACGTCTGCAAAATTTCAAAGCAATCGGTTCAGTAGTTACGGCGTGAAAGAGGAACAAACAAACAAACTCACTTTCCGATTTATAATATTAGTAAGGATTATTAAAACAATAATTAGACCTGTGACAAAAATAATTAGCACTGGGAGGAAATTTACCGCCAGTAAAAACTAGACAATATAAAAGTTTTTTTTTTACACATTTTGCATTATTCTGAATTGTTGATAAAAATTGCTTCAGTGATATTTTTTTATGTCTGTACTCTAGTAATTCTTTAAATAGCACATAAAATAATGGCGGGTTTTAAACATTTTTTCTCCCTCCCAAACAGCCAAACTCCCCTCCATTTATAAATGTTGGTAGGGAGACTCCCCTCCTTTGAAAAATTGAATTTCAAGCCCTGGATATATTGGGTTTACGTCATTTTTTATGCATAGGATTAAAATCAGTACACATTGGTGAACATATCTATTGCTCTAAAGAAAAACTTCAACATGTGAATTGATCAAAGATAAAATTAGAGCCGTACCGAGTACTCGGTAAATACTCGGTACTCGGCCAATTTGCCGAGTACTCGGTATTCGGCCAAATTTTGGCCGAGTACTCGGCCAATACCGAGTAGTTGTAAGAATTTCATTTTTTAAGCTTATTGATTTATAACTTATCTGTAAAAGGTTATTCGAATATTAATGAATAATATATGAAGTAATTCATAAAACTATTTACTCGGTATTTAACAATATGTCTGTAAAATATAAAAAAAAGTTAAGAACAAAAAAAACCCCGCATAAAAAAACTCCAGATTAAAATTTAGTTTCACATTTATTCAAATAAAAATACTTTTATATATAGGAAAACAAAAAAGACTTATTTTGGATAAAGAAGTTGAAAATACAATAAAAAATTAATAATTAAATTTATTGTACTTCAAATTATGGTGTAAAAACACCAAACGTTCTACATTATCTGTAGTCAGGGCATTTCTCTTACTGTTATAAATTTGCCCTGCCTCTGAAAATATGCGTTCAGAATAAGTGGTAGTAGAAGGGGCACATAAGAATTTTTGTGCAAGGTTGCACATAATTGGGAAATTTTTTTTTTTTTTCCCCCACCATGCAAATGGGCTGTCAGTTTTGCAAATATCTTCTGTAAAGAAATCCTGGATCTCTTTTTCTATCACTTCTTCACTTGGAGATTTTAAACGTTCAACAGATCCACAATCTTTTTGTTCATTAGCTATTTCATCAAAACATTGCCAGAAAATTGAAGAACTTTTTGCTGGCATCTCTTTTGGTTCATCCACATTCTCATGATGCATTATTTTCTGTTTTTTTGGTGGATTTTCAACTTCTTCTACACTCATCAATTCTAAAGCTTGCTTTTTAACACACTCTTTAACCACGCACTTATACTTTTCGTTGAAAAATGTTAGTTTAAATCGAGGATCCAGAGCAGTCGCTATAAAACATTCAAAATTATCTTTGATCTCATTTTCAATGTCGTTGAGATTCTGTTTTTTATTTTTCACAAATGGGAACCTATTATCGAGTTCACTTTCTAATGTATTCTTCATAGTGCCGCAGCCAAAGTGGCTCGAACTTTCTTTCTCTAGAAAGTGCTGCAGTGTTTTGATTGATGGTATCACCTCAGATAAAATAGATTCATTTGAACTCATCATTTTTGTTATTTCCTCAAATGGCGTTAATAATTTTACTACGCTTTCCATTAACTGCCATTGAGAAGCTGTTAGTTGGGCTATATCATTTTCAGTTGCATAAAGAGTAAGAGGCCTCTTTAGTTCTTGAAATCTCTGCAACATATAATAGGTAGAATTCCACCTAGTGGAGACATCTTGGATTAATTTTTTGGGATTTATAGATAAATCCATTTGAATTTTTTCAAATTTCGTGCATGCTGCTGCAGAGTGATTGAAATGGCCTACAACATTTCTAACTACAGCTAGCATATCTGAAATTGCTCGTTGAGATGATAAGCCTGATTTTATTATCAGTTGTAGAGTATGAATAGTGCAAGTTATACTTTTAAGATTTGCATCATTGCATCCTTTTGTAATGTTAGGAGCTCCATCTCGAACTACTACGTGCATAACTTCGTCTTTAATGTTCCACAGTTCCTTTATGCTGCAAATCATGTTCATAATTTCTACTCCAGTATGATGACCTGGAAAGAATTTTACATTCAACATTGCATGCTGAAAATCCATATTTTCAGCCAGCCAATGTGCAGTCCAACTGATGAAACTTTTATTCGTATATGAACAAGTCCATATATCACACGTGAAAGCAATATGAGCTACATCTTTTAAGCTAGATACAATCACCAATTTGCATCGCTCATAAATATCAGGGATGATTTTTTCCGAGAAGTATTTTCTACTTGGTAATGCATACTGGGGTTTCAGTTTAGTCATTAGCCGTTTAAAACCAACATCTTCAACCATAGATAGAGGTTGCCCATCTACAGCAATCATCTCAGCAATATAATAATGAATTTCTTTGGCTCGTGAATCATTAATTTCCCATTTATTATATTTGCCTTCAAAGGATTGTTTTAAGGTTATTTGAGAGAGAGTAGATTGAGAAGTTGAAGATGACGAAATCTGTTGCTGGTCTTCTGTCTGCTTGGGAACGGGGCATTGCTTTTGCATGGATGAAAATTCTGTGTAATGTTTTGTTTTCATATGATTATTCATAGAAGTGTTACTTGCAGTTTTCCCTCTTCCACTTCTTGATAATATACATTCGCATAATTTACATTTTACTTTTGTAGCATCTGAAGGTAATTTTTCAAAGAAATTCCATACAAAACTTCTCTTAGCTCTATCAAAATGACTCATGATGACAGCTGTAACATAAAAAAATAAATTAATAATAATAATATAATACAACTTGTTAATTACAAATTAAATACAATTGCTATTTTTAGATTTTTTAGTCCTTATTGAAATGGATTGATAGTTGATTATTTTTTACATTTATAAATAATGGGCAATTCCGCAGTATTTAGATGTCATGTACGGGACAATTTACACTGTTTTCATGATATATTTTATTGTTTTTCTATGATAAAAAATATAATAAAAAAATTTTGCATCCTTGGCTAACATTAATTTGAAATTAAGTTTTAATTAGGTCAATATTAGAATTAAAAAATATATAGATAATGTTTTGAGGCACACAATTTTTTTTTTTTTTTTTTAATTAAATAAACCAAAGTACCAAAATGAACTTTTATCTTTTCTGAATCTTTTTTATTTTTTTTTAAAATGTGCTCCAGTATGCAGCCATTATTTCTCCTTGATATTTGAGCAAAATCTTCATGGACAATAATTTCACCAACTTTTCAGTTTCCCCTTTCCTTTGTTGATCAATCCCTTTTTGGAATTTTAAGAACAAATATATAGATAAGTTAAGTAGTTGAAATAATTTGCAACTAAGTTGAAATTTGCAACTAAGTTGAAATAATTTGCAAAGTGAACAACAAAGTAACTATTTTAAAACATTAAAAATATATTCATAATTCTTACTTCTCAATAATAAAACACATACTTTTCAAAATTACAGCATGAAAAATAGCAAATGAATTAAGATGTCTTAAGCATCAAAGCATTAAGAATCAAAGCATTTATTCATTCTTATAAATTGCTAATAAATCTTATTTAAAATTTATTTATTTATTTATTTATTTTTTTTTTTTAAATTAGTCTAGTTTTATGTATAAAAGTTTGCACACTTATTCTTATTAATTTGCTTTATTATGTTTATGGATCACATGTATAATGTTTTATTCTTATTCTTAGATTAGATAAAAGATTCTTATAAATTGCTAATAAATCTTATTTAAAATTTAAATAAAGTTTTTTTTTTTTTTTTTTTTTTGTAAACTAGTCTAGTTTTATGTATAAAAGTTTGCACACTTATTCTTATTAATTTGCTTTATTATGTTTATGGATCACATGTATAATGTTTTGTTCTTATTCTTAGATTAGATAAAACACCTTTTCTAAGATTTCTTTATCTTGTGTATATTAAATATTAGCATGTAAATTTAAGTAGGCTTACATTTGAGATTTTCAGTTCATTAAAAGTAAGGTAAAAAACTTAATGCACACATTCCAAAAAAGTTAATTATTTTAGAAATAAAATATAATAAAAAAAATCTACTAAAATAAATAAAAGTAAAACAATAACTTACCTTTTTTATCATGAACAATTGTTCTATATTGCAGAACTTTCAGGATTCAATCGATTGAAGTACTAGTTGATTTAAATTTATTTGTGAACATGTGAACACCCTATTAAAATGGCAACTGGCAGCTATTCCTGAAAAAGTGTTAGGTAATGATTTTTCTGTTGCTCTAGCTCACTAGATGGCAGTATTCATCATACTGCCATCTAGTGAGCAACCTGGCCATCTAATTCTGGATCTGAAGACTAATGAAGCTGAGCATATCATGTTCCAATTCATTAAATCTTGTGTGATATATTCTCATATGTTTAATTGATACATCTTAAATTATGCCTGAATTTATAATAACTTGTACATTTCCTGAAAAATGGCAGATGCTGAATCCAATCATCATCAATATTATATAAATTTGAATTAAAATGAAATTGAAAACACACAGTTAGTACATTAATTACATTTAAAAAATAATTTTTATTTGTTGGATTTATAATTAATATACAAGTCATCAATCTGCAAATAATTTTACTGAGATATTTGAAAAATAATATATTTAAAAAATAATAAATTTAAAATAAACATAATTTAATCTGTATGCATGAAAAATGAAAAGAAACTGAAAGCAAATGCAATTTTTTATTTTTCAAAAGAAAATAAGATACATTTAGTTACAAAATAAATATGAAATGTTCTGCATTATTCAATGAATTGTTACAGTAACCAATAAACATTTTTTATTTTTGATAGATAGATTTCAATGGTCAGAATAAATTGGAGGGTTAAAGAATGTTTTAATTTTATATTGGTTAATAATTTTACTTGTTATGCATCAATTCTCCTTTTTTATTAGTTTAGAACTGTCAAAAATTGTCTTTAAAAGGTGCACAAATAAATTTCAAATTTAATGAGTTAATTTACATATAATTAACTATGTACACTCAGGTATACATATATGTAAACCTAAACCCGCATTATTCTCACATAAGTTTTTTTTTCTTACACAACTACTCGGTACTCGGCACTCGGTACTCGGCCGAGTAGTGAGGGCCGAGTACTCGGTACTCGGCTACTCGGCCAAAGTGCTACTCGGTACACCACTAGATAAAATAGATTCATTATTTAGTATAAAATATTTAAATTTTTTTAATAATGCAGGTTATTTAATGCAATTAATAATGTAACACAATGATCTTTTAAGATTTCGCACAAGCTGTAAAAGAAATTTTTCTTTTGGGAGATTATCTTGAAGAATTAAAAGAAAGACTGGTTGCTAGTTATAGCATTTTAATAATATTTTTTTCCCTTTGCTATCTGCTGAATCTAACGACAAAAAATGTTAACGTCAAATTGTTACTCAGAAAGAAAAAATCCTAAGAAGTATTTGTAATTTATTATTTGAATAATTTTGGAAAAGAATATTTATCAAACTATATCCAAATGTTTATTATTAGTAATTAAAAGATTGATTATAAAGATTTACAGGGCATCAATAGTTCACTGTGTAGAACAGTTAAAACTTTCAACATAAGACTGTTTGCTAAAACTGTTTAAATGGAAAAATGAATTTTTTTAATTTTCAGCATAAATTCACTATAATTATTAAATTTAAATTATTTTAAATGAAGTTACACTGCTTATAAACCAATAATGTCTATTTTTATCAGTAAATATGCATGTATATGTAATAAGAAAGGATGTTTTAAAAAAACCCGGTTTAAACCAAAAAAACCTGGTTTAAACCAAAAAAACCGTTTTTTTGGGGTTTTTTCGAAAAAACCTGGTTTTTTTCCAACCCTGGTTTATCTTATTTATTTTATCAGCAAAGTTTAATTCGGATTTCATTTCCTCAAAAAATAAAAATTTCTCTGGCAGAAGCTAATTCTTCTTTACATTTAAAATTTGTTTCTTATACCACAAAAAAGGTCTTTCATAAAGTATTAACAGTTTGCTGAATGGTCATTTTTTAATGAAATGCTGGTACAGATGTAATATACATGCACCATGTTGGTACAATTTTCTTTTTTCACAAATTTGGCGAAAACTATAAAGTGTTAATATTTACAATTGTTATATTTATTATGTTTATCAGAGTTTCCCCCAGATTTAAAAAGGGGCAGGGCACTACTGTTTTGAAAAAGGCACTTTTTATATTCTTCGGGGCACTTTTTTTACTTTTTAGGCCACTTTTATAGAGTTGAATCTAGAATCTAGCAGTTTAAAAAATCGTGAAAATACAGAAATTTCATCAAAAAATCTAAAAATTTCATCAAAAAATTGAAAAAAAAAAGGTAAATTTTGTTAAAAGATTGCGAAAAAAACGGCAAATATTGTTAAAAGATCACAAAAAAAGGTAAATATTGTTAAAAGATCACGAAAAAACAGCCGATTTTGTTAAAAGGTGGCAAAAAAAGCAGGTTTTGTTAAAAGATCCCGAAAAAAAGGCAAATTTTGCTAAAAAAAATTGTGCAAAAACGACAAATTTCATGAAAAGATCGCAAAAAAATGGCAAATTTTGTTAAAAGATGACAAAAAATGGCCAATTTCTTCAAAAGATCATGTAAAACTGCCAATTTTGTCAAATTCTAATTATGCCCTGGGTGCAGTCTTCTTTTCGCACGAAAATGATTGGGAATCAGGAAAATCCACTTTTGGAGCAATAAAAACACAATTTTGAAGCAGGAAAATTAGTTTTTAGAACAGAAAAAATCACTCTGGCATTAACTTTTTTTTTTTTCCCCTTTGACAAAATTTGCATTTTTTTTTTTTTTTTTTTTTTTTTTTTTGATCTTTTGTCGAAATCTATCTTTTTTTCTTGAGATATTTTGTGGAATGTTGCTTTTTTTCGTGAATTTTTGGTGAAATTTGCCATTTTTTTTTTTTTTTTTTTGCAAATTTTTTGACGATTTTCCCTTTTATTACAATTTTTGGACGAAATATGCCTTTTTTCGCAAATCTTTTGACGAAATCTGCCGTTTTATCATGATTTTTTGACGAAAATTTCCATTTTTCTTGATCTTTTGGCAAAATTTTCCGTTTTTCGCAAACCATTTGACAAAATTTTCAGTTTTATTGCGATTTTTGGACAATATTTGTCTTTTTTTACGATTTTTCAAGGAAATTTACCGCTTTTTGGGATTTTGTTATGAAATTAGCCTTTTTTTGCGAATCTTGCTGGAAATTAGTCTCTATTTTAGGTTTTTTTTAACGAAATTAGCCGTTTTTTTCGCAATTCGGACAAAATTGCACATCTTTTGGTGTGCGTAAGAGCTATTTTTTTTGCGTAGTTTAGACCAGTGGCGCAGCCAGAATTCGGTTCTAGGGGGGGTTTTGAGTTTCTGATAATTATTTTCGCCGGTTATTTGAATCACCGGTTAATAGAATCAGTACAAATTAGAATATTCACTGTATACTACTTAAACTAGAAGAGCATCTGTGTGGCAGGAAATCATCATTCTTTTAGCATAATACGTCTCAGAAAAGTGATTTAGTATAAATAACCAAATTTTATTTAAATAATCCATGTAATGTGCACTTTCAGAGTTTTAAGTAAAATTTTTGCCATTTAATTGAATCACTTTATTTAATGAAATCCGATTCAATAATGCAGCGGATTCCGAAATACGCCAAAATGTTTAAATATTAAGTTTGGTTTTTGATTCATATAAGCGGCAATTATAGCGATCTTTCTTAGCTCTGGGAGGGGTTTTAACGCCAAAACCCCCCCTCTGGCTGCGCCACTGGTTTAGACGCTATAGGGCTATAGCGCATTCACATCATCGCTGAAGGTCAGCGTTTTTTCAAATGTGGGGCAAGGAGGGCACTATTTTTTTGAATGAGCGACAAGAGGGATGCCAGTTTTTGGATGAGGGCCGCTAGTTTTTAAACTAAAAGGCAGGAGGAGCGGAGCGCCCCCCTGAAACCCTCTGGGGGAAACTCTGTGTTTATTATTTATAGCTGTTTCTTTATTGTTTCAACTGTTTCTTTTTTTATAAATTGTTGAATATAAAATAACAGTTGGCATATAGGTGTAAATTAAAGGTCGCCACTCGCCACGTGGCGATTAAAGTTGCAAAAGTGGCGACTAAAAATCGGCCATCGATCGCCACCCTAGTCGCCACTCGTCGATTGAAAAATCTTATTAATTTGCTTTGTGAAATACAGCTTTTTTCATGAATATACGCATCTCTACGTTGTTTGCATCTAATTAGTGAATTGGTTAATTCTTTCTTTCTATTGGATGCAAGCATATTTAGCAACTTTGTTGTATTTTCTATATTTTGGCTTTTTACAATGAACTCTTTATTTGGATTATGTTTTCAAGAAATAGTTTTTTTTCCTACAAAATATAGTCATCAGTTTTAATTCCACATGCATTTCAAATAAATTATACCATTTTTACCTCTGGATGCAAAGAGATTTTAGGGACATTGCTGTATCTTAAATCTTTCACTTTTGCCATATGCTCACTAATTGTACCAGTAATAGTTGGCTAGTACATTTTTTTTTTTTTTTTTTTTTTTTTTTTTTTTTTTTTTTAATTTATGATTAAAGTTTATGTAGGTGTCAAGAAAGATTGAAACATTATAACCAATTACTTTAAAAATATAGGACAAAATTAGCACTCGCCACTTAGGCGAGTAATACTGCAAATTTAGCATCTTACTTTACTGCTACCAAGCAGACTTCCTCCACCTCACCGACACATTGACACTCTCTGATTTTGCCTTAATAAGACATCCGGAGTTTTGAAATCTCAGCCAAAGCAAAGAATATTTATATTTATCTGTACACTCGCCAAACTTAATAATTACCACCAATTTTAAGTAAGAATAAAATATCCAAGAAAGATGAAATTATTTTTTAATTTAAAATTTAAAAATATAATTTCCTTGTTTGTTTTATACAATGTATTAATATACATTTAAATATAGTTTATCACTTATAATTTTATCTGCAGTATTAATCACCAATTCATATTTTTCCATTCAGTGGAATGACAGTTTTATTTTTAACCAAATATGTGTAACTTTGTAACTCACTAGCCGCTAAATAAAAAAAAAAGGCCATTTTAACCTATTTTTAAAAAGTGGCTACTAACTTTAAAAAAGTGGCCTCTAATGAAACTGGGTCTACCGGCCACTGGCTACTAATCGAATTTCCCAGTTTTCACCTATAAGTTGGCATAAAACTGCCATTTTGCTGCAATCACGCCAGTATGGTGTATATATAATATCTGTGTCAAAATGTTTAAGTGAAAATGATGGTATAAATAAAGGATGATTTTTGATAAGGTGATTTTCAAATTTGTATAATTTATCAGATATTTATTTATTTCTGGGGATATTGGAATTAGATGCTGCCTGCTTTTAACTTTTAATCTCTATTTAATCAAAGGTCGTATTTTTTATTAATAAATTCATTATTTGAATAAAAATGTAATTGTTTTTCAAATAAAAGTAAATAATCCTAATGAAGCACTTAGACTGCAGCCGCAAACACACTAAAAAAATCTATCACTGGTAAATAAAAAATAAATTGTGTAATCGGAATTTTATCAATGCCAGAAAAAATCAGCTATTTTTTTCTGGTTACTTTCATTTAAAAAAAGGCTGTCTTTTATTAAAAAGTGGCAAAAAACCCAGAAATTTTTAAAATAAGCATTTATATTTTCATAAATATTTGTGGGGTCACCCGGGACAATTTCTGGTAAAAAATCATCAACATCCAACTACAGTTGAACCTCGTTATCCTGTGACACTCTTGCAGGGCTGGGATTTTGTTGCCAGAAAATGGTTTCTGCCGTGCCAGGGGCAAAAAGTGGTTATAACCGGCAGAAACTCATTTCATGACATAATCTGACTTTTTTAAGCGATATTAAATTCCTTATATATATTTTATTCGGGATATATAAAAAATAAAATATTGTGAATAGTTTTAATTTTAAAAATAAATAAATTTGTATTAGAATTTGATAGTTTTGAATCTTTCAAGAAGAATGATCCATATTATTTGCAGACAATTGAAAATCATGAAAATAATATTAAGGACAAAGCAGTTGTTAAAATTGTAAATAAATATCATGATTTATAAATAATTAAATACTTGTTACAAATGTTAAAATCTATTGTTGTTGCTTTAGATAAAAGTAAAAAACATTACTGTTCTAATTGCCACTGCTCATAAAATTTGCTTAACTTTACTTAAGGGTGTATTCGAAAAAACATTTTTCTCCTTTTGACAGCTCGAAATTTTGCGATACAATTTCAGACACATTTTTAAAAGTAGAAACATTAAAGTTACTGAGGGGATTCTTGAAGGGACGTATGAGGTGCCGTGTGATGTCATTTTATGCTCAATTCATTAGAATTTGATTTATTTTGAATAATTACCTTATCAGTATGACCCTCTTTTTCGTTCCCAGATCTCCTGCTTCGGAAAAATCGGTACGAAATGCCGTTTTTGATTGCTTTTTTTGCAATATTTTCTGCATTTATCAAAGAATTGACTATTATGGCACCTTGTGTACTTTCTAAATAAGAGATTTTGAAAGTTTGGTGCATTTGAAAGCAAAAATGAATTCAAAAATAAATCAGAAAATAAGCAGTTTGAATCGAAATACACCCTTAATGATGGAAATATAAATCCAAGATTCAAATCTCATTTAATGCAGTGATAGCTTATTCAATTCATCTTAAGTATATGGGATCACAATTGACATTTAAGCATAAAGAAAAGGCAAGAAAATTGCTTTCTGATATTCATCTAAATTTTGTGCCATATACAACAATCCCTTAGCACAGTGGCGCAGCCAGAATTTGGTTCTAAGGGGGGTTTTGAGTTTCGGTTAAAGGTGTTTGCCGGTTTTTTTAATCGCCGGTTAATAGAATCAGTACTAATTAGAATATTCACTGCATAATACTTAAACTGAAAGAGCATCTGCTTAGCAGGAAATCATCATTCTTTTAGCACAATACGTCTCAGAAAAGTGATTTAGTTCAAATAACCAATTTTTACTTAACTAATCCATGTAATATGCACTTTCACAGTTTTAAGTAGCATTTTCGTCATTTATTTGATTCACTTTGTTAAATGAAATCCGTTTCAATAAAGCGGAAGATTCCGAAATGCGCCAAAACGTTTAAATGTTATGTTTGGTTTTGTTTCATATAAGCGGCAATTCTAGTTATCTTTCTTAGCTCTAGGAGGGGTTTTAACCCCAAAACCACCCCCTTGGCTGTGCCACTGCCCTAGCAAAATTTAATTCCTTTCTCAGAAAAATATTTCCCCAAGGATGTTCTAAAAAATGTCATGACTTCTCTGGGTGATTGCTTTTAAAAACAAATACTGGTAAAAATGAACATTTTTCCAATTTTACATGCTTAATAATGATATTACCGGCAAGTATTGGTGGTCTTGAAAGAATATTTTTGAACTTTTCTTTCATTCAGAACAAATTAAAAAAACAGTATGTTAAGAAAGGTTAGCAATAATAATAATATATATTATAGAATGCTCTTAGTGTATTATTACTTTATCCACAAAAATGAATTAGTTCTTTCAATAGTGTTCATTCTAGGCCATTTTTGAAGGGTGCAGTACCCTGCCCTTTTTCAAGTTTATAAAATGCACCCTGCCCTTTTTAAAAGTAGTAAAATGCGCCATTGGTTTTACTCAGAGATTTTTAATAAATATTTTTTTTTATTCTGTAATATTTATAAATTTGTGTGCCCAAAAATGATAGAATTTTTTCATTTCTTTAAGAAAAGAACATGAAATTATTTAATCATGTTTTGTTGTATTTTTAATTCTTATATCATAAAATAGATCGAAATTATTACTTGATTTATCATACTTAAAAATTATGTATTTTCCCGCTTCTCTTTTGTATTTCTAAAGGCAATAAAAAGAATTTTCTAGCAAAAGTGCCCTTTTCTGCTGCAGTAGTGCCCTCTTTAGCGAATTGCGCCATGCCCTTTTCATTTCTAGAGTGAACACTACTTTCAATGTTGTGAATTATTGTACAAGATATTTCATTAAGTTTTTTCTGTTATTTTTATGCTACAATTAACTTTTAAATAGAAATTCAACCGTAAAGAATAATATTAATAGTCAAACTTGTGCAGCATCAGATTACTGCTATGAAAATTTCTATTTTCAAGTGAGAGAAAATGACTCTATAAGCAAAGTATATTTGTATGATCCTTTTAAAAATTTTTGCTACTTCAAATAACATTCATAATCTTTATTTTAATTTAACTAAATTCTTTATACATTAAATATATATGTGAATAATGAATCATTGCAGGTTAAAGCTCTTATCAGTATTATTTCTTAATTTCTGCCAGTTTTTGCCACTTACTGGCAGAAACTAGTTTCTTCCATGCCGGTTATAACCACCGGTATAAACCACCCCGGGCAGAAATTTGCCAGCCCTGCACTCTCGGGACTAGAAAAAAGTGGCGTCATAAGCAGAGTGTCATGGTAACCGGAGTTGAAGAAAAATGTGTTTATAAAAAGCTGTATTTCTAATTAATTTAAGACAATTTTAAATTTACAACTGTTCATGTATTTTTCAGCAATGAAACATTATTAAACAATATAAACACAAAAACGAAATTGAAAAGAATAAAAATCAGATTTCTGATTACTTTTTTCTGTTATGGGTGATGTTACGATGAGAAGTAATTTGTACGGCAATTCGTTTGAAACAGATTTTGTATTCTATATGTTGCTATTTTTTGAAATGAATCGCATCATCTTAATATATATTTTAAAATAACATTACAATTGAATGCCCCTAATTAAAACACATTTTTCTGAAATTTCTTAGTCTAAAAAATTCTCTACCCTAGCATGTCCCTTTGCTGGTTTGAATTTAACTTTCAAACAATACACATATTTTTTCCATCAGATGCTTAGCTAAAGTATGTTTAATTGGAATTTAAGTAATTATACTTACATATTATTAAATAAAAAATAAAATAATTTTGTTAATTTCAAATAATTTTTAAAATTAACTTTTGTGTCGCTTTTTTTCGTATCTACCCTGTCAAATTTCATTCCGCTGAAACAAATATAAATTCAAAGATGGCTATATTGGAAGTAGCGTTCAAGGACATCTATCGGCTTGAAGTTAGCACTACTAAACGCTCAAGCCATTTAAGCGTCGCCATTTTTAGTTGTTGCGACGCGACCGTGCGGTGTAGTGGTTTCGCGAAGTGATTGTGTATCTCCCCTGACAAGTCATAAAACTTATCATATTCATCTAATTCATTTGCATTTACTGCCCTAATTAAACAATACAGTAATAATTAAAGTGAAATATACAATTTATTCATGATAAATATACAATTAAAATTTTTGAATTTATCATGAAAATCTCTCTCTGCCGTATTTCCCCTGTCAAGATAACTGCCAGGGCAGACAGTCACTGACCAGAAAAAGTTATAAAATATATATAAAGTGACTTGCTCTTGTATGAAAAGGTAAATAATCGGGGCAAAAATCATAATATAAAGGTTTTATGATAAAACTCAAACTTTTCTCTTTGGCTGTATCGTTTATGTACTTGAAACTTCTTATCGTAGAATCGTCCTTATATGAAATACTCATGAATTAAGGTTTGTGTATCCCTAGATTCGCTTCCTACCATTCTTTTTTCTATGTTATACAATGAATTTTGAACAATTTCTGTTGTTTCAGAAATTGATGCTAAGTAATTTCTGATCGTTTCAATTTAATATAATTCAATGCTTTGGTTATAGTTAGAGGCTTATTTTATTCTAGCTCCATATCACTTTTGATCCTCGAGTCTAATGAAATTTTTGTCTTTTTCTCTTTTGCAATTTCAGAAATCATCACATCTAGTGATGTGGTGATATCCTTATCAAAATCGATGTAGATCTGGACATCCCATGTTATTTCTATTTCACAATCTAACAACTCTTTAAACAATACTGGAAGAGGGACGTCTTCTCCAGGTAGACGCTAAATCGCACAACGCTTAGGGATAAACAAACTGAAGACTCCTCCCACACTAGGAACGAGCGCCATCTACAGGCTTTTCATTTAATATGATATTATAAGCTAGTAAATTGAAAATGAAGGTTTTTTTAAAAAGTAAAATTAATAAAAAGAGAAGGGGGGGGAGGTACATTTTAAAACTAAGTATTTAATTTAAATGATTTAATATTGAAGTTACGTTTTGTACCTTGACTTAGGACTAGGCTCTTTTATTAGTAGTATGTTTTATTTATTTATTAATTACAGATTTACTAGTTTATGAAGTCATGCAATAAATTGAAAAAATTACGGTTGGTCATTGAAAATTCCATATTTAATTATTATTATTATTTAAGAATTCGAAGAAGAGCTTTATTTTATTCATTATTTTTGCATTTTGTTAAAAAATTAGAAAAGTTTACGTAAAGAAACCCCCATAATTTTATTTTCCATAGTAATATTTTGAATTTATATTTAATAAAAGAGAAATGGATATAAATATGAAATGAAATATTAAAAAATAATTTCTGATAATTTTAGCTGTCAATTACTTTCCAATACCTTAAATATCTAAATGATTTGTATAAATTAAATAGACAAATTTATACAAAAGTATTTATAAAAAATTATCTTAGTAATTTTTTAAAAAATAGTAGAGAAAACAAATTAATTTTCAAGTAGAAAACAACAAAGCAGAAAGCAACAAAAATGTACAATTTATTTAACCTATTTCGGATAAATAACTATTTAAAAGCATGTTATATTAAAAAAAGACCACATACTCAGTGGCGTAGCAAGGAAGGGCAGTCACCCTGGGTGCCGAAGTCAAGGGGCGCCAAATTGAGAGTGGTTTAAATCGAAATTACGAATTGCTCCTCTAGTGGATTAGAGGTTCTGCTCCCGAAGCTGGTAAATATAAAGGTACTGGGTTCGAATCTAATCGCGCCCGTCGGCCTCATCGTTCAGAGTTTATCTTGGATTTCCTTGCATAAATACGGATTAGGTTCCCTTAGAAAGACCCCCACGGAGGGTACCTTCCCTAGGACCTATATCCCTCGTGCAGATAATTGGTCATCATAAATACAACCAACAACCAAAAAAGGCATTTTCTTCTTTTGAGTAAAAAAACAAAATAATAATAATAATGTGGTTATTTTCCTTCTTTTCTTTTTTATGGGGCGGTGTGGACGAAATATTTCTTCCTTCCCCAAGCACCAAAAATCCTAGCTATGCCACTGAATATACTCTTATATTTGGGCTTAAAAATAGTATAAAGGTTTGTCTATACTAATAAAAGAGCAAAACGCTCTGTCTGCGTGTGTGTGTGTGTGTGTCTGCGATGGCTAGCAAAATCTACAGCACGTACAAAGCTCAAAATTTTTTTGAGAGTAGCCCAATACACCTCTGCACCTGAGGCTCAGAATTTTAATTTTTTGATTAGTTTCATAGATATTAATTATGAAGCGCAACTCACTCTCATCACAAAGTCATTTTTTAAATGTTCTGGGAAAGAAAACGTTTGCACATGCGCAGAAACTCAATTACGCATCTAATCGGAGGAAGAACCTTTTCCCCCCGTTTATTTCTGTTTTTGGATCATTTTGTTTAAATCCAAATCAACCACACTGCTCGACGTAGTTAAACTTAAGAGACATACCGGGTGATCCAGAAGTTCCGGGAGTTTTGAAATGTTAATAATTAGCAAACTATAAACAATGGAAGTATGCGGTTTTCACAGATATGCTTAGAAACTTATGGGATTTGTTTTCTCGATGAAACAAACATATTATGTTAGTTACATTTTTTGCCAACAGGTGGCGCTAAAATCGATAGTATTATTTTTTATGGTATGATAAAACTCACTAAAAAGAAATAATTAGTGTCCAAAGGATATAAATTTTCATTATAACGCCCATAGCTAATAAGTACCGGCGTGAGCCGATGCAAAACAGCGTGCACAGCATCTTCAGAGCAGAAAGAAATTCCAGAAGAAATTTCAGTTCATCGCGATTTTACAATTGTACTGCATTCGCACTCACCTTGAGCTGATGATTTCCATTGAGTATTGGCAACGAATTCTACCTCATTTACGATTGCAACTGACATTTAGGTACTCCTGCTTCGATTACGATCTTCCAATGAGCCCTTTTCTCAAACTTTGCTTACCATAGCATTTCAGATTTGTAATCGCCATCAAATTTTTTGCAGTTCTAACTTCACGTATTGTACGATAAGAAAACAACTCGACATGCAAAGAAAGCATGTCTAAACATAGCAGTTACTCATCAAATTTTGTATCAAAATTTCCTTTCAATGCAATTTCAACAACTTAAAAAAAGTGTTTGAACATAAACCACCCTTAAAACAAAATCTCATCAATATCCTAGAATAGATGCTTAGCAATGAACTCATGTGTCTATATAACGCATGGTATAGGTACATTCAGTCTTGTACAGCAGCGCCACCTGCTGCTAAAAATTGTAACTATAAATATTTTTAAAAATTCATTCTAAACAAAAATCCCACGTGTTTCTGAACATATATCTGAAAACCGGACCTTTATATTATGCATAGTTTCCTAATTATTAACATTTCAAAACTCCCGAAACTTCTGGATCACCCGGTATTTCGAAAGATCATATTTTTAGGTCTCAAATGCAATAATCAATTCGAAAAAATGTTGCAGTTAACCCTTTGAAAACAAATATTCAAAAATCGTCGTTTTTTCCAAAACTATTTTTCTCCCTTTTATCAATGCCCCTCCAGGGCGTAATTTTTAAGATATAAACAAACCAAAAAGAAGATCTGAAAGTTGAAACTTTCTTCTGACCGATGGTGTAATTGGTTTTAAGATATTTGGATTTTAACCCTTTCAAATACACTGGCAAAAGAATGTCATTTTGCGACTCGCAGAGAGGGTATTTTTTCCATGTTAAAATTATCTTAACGTGCATATTTCAACTCAATCTTTTAAAATCTTCTCAATAGACCAGATTTATAATCCCTACAAAAAATTCGACACGTTCGGACGGATAGAAATATTTTTTACAAAATAAAATATGAGAAAATTTTGATGAAATCAATAAAAAACAGATCGTTTTCATTGCGGTTTTGACTTAGCAAAACGCAATCCTAATAAGTACCGGTAAACAAAAAAACGTATTCTTTAAGCTTAAAAACATTTTTATAATCTATGATGCAATCGGTTTTTAAAATATAAGATTTAACTTTTTCAAATACACCGGCAAAAGGAGGCACTTTGCGACTCACAAATAGAATATTTTTTCTACGCTAAAAGTATCTAAGCGTACATATTTCAGCCCAAACTTTTAAAAGCATATAAATAGATCAAATTTACACCTTCTTAAAATTTTTTAAAACGTTCGGACGAGTAGAAATAATTTTTACAAAATAAAAAGTGCGAAAAATTTGAGGAAATCAATAAAAACCAGATCGTTTCATTGCGGTTTCGCCTTTGCAGGGCGCAATTCTATATACGTCCTGACAAACTAAAAATATTTTCTTAAAGCTAAAACAGTCTCATAATTTATGTTGCAATTTGTTTAAAAAAATATATGAGATTTAACCCGTTCAAATACACCGACAAACACGAATTACATCCCGGCTAAAAGTAACTAACTAGATGCCCATATTTTAGCACAATCTTTTTAGAGCCTTTCAATAAACCAGATTTACATTACTTTCAAAAATTTTGGAACTTTTGTATGGATAGAATTCTTTTTTTACAAAATAAAATGTGTGAAAATTTTTACGAATTCAGTAAAAACCTGAATGTTCCGTCGCGGTTTCGTTCGCTCTCGGTTCGCATAGTTTCCAAAAAATCAAATTACATAGAAAATAAAAAACCAAACAGCATGTGCTTTCAATTCAATATCTTTTCGCGATTTTTCCGTTTTAAAAATATAAATTTTGACAAAATGGACTTAAAGATATAAAATCATAGAAATTTGAGTTTAATTTAAGGGTCATTTAGAAAGCAAATAACACATTTGAAAACTGAATAACATCACGGGCCCGGGCAACGCCGGGCAGGACAGCTAGTTTTTAAATATATTTTAAAATTTAAATTTAGTATAACACAAAAATTAAATACGATTTAGATAAAAGTTTTGGTAAGTAATTGATAGCTAAAATTATTAGAAATAAATTATTTTTTTTTCTCCCTTTCTTCTTTATTAAGAACAAATTCAAACTATTACTATGAAAAATAAAATCCTTGGAGTTCTCAAAATAATTTTTTTTAAATTTGTTAACAAGATTTAAAAAAAAAAAAAAAAAAAAAAAAAATCTTACTTGAATTGTTTTATAATATTAATAATCGAATATGATTTTTCTATTCATTGCATAACATCATAGATTAGTAAATCTCAAATATTTTTTCTTAAAAAAAAAAAAAAAATAAATAAAAATAAAGGGAAAAGAAAAGAAAGAAATAACAAACAAATAAAACATGCTAATATTAACAGATGTTAGTCTTAAATTAAGTAAAGTATTTCTTTTTTTTCTTTTCTTTTCTTTTCTTTTTTTTTTTTTTAATTTTTAACAGAAAAACTATTTATGCATTTATTATATTGCAGTACACGTACACGTACACAAATATACTATAACTTCCATTTAAAACATATAAATGAAATAGTTGATATTAAAATATATTTCCTCTCTCTTTTTCAACTTTATAGAGTTTTTATACAAATTCAGTAACTTATGATATCATATAACATACAATAGTATATACATACATCATATATTTACATATCATAAACTGAAATTTTTATGGGCAGTCACTGAAAGAATTATATTGCTATTTTAAGAATATTATGAAAAATGTTTTTAATGAATTACTAAGAAGAAAAAATGTAAAATTAATTTGGATTTAAATTTTAAAGGTAAGTACCATTAAAATACATTTTAAAATACCTTAAAAAAAAAAAGGTTTTAAACAAAAAACTTTTTAATAGTATTTTAAGTCCAAATGTAAGAGTTTTTTTTTTATTCTTAAATTATTATATAGATAATTTTTAGCTCTTAAATTATTATTTATCAAAAACAAATTAAATTAATTGTGCATCCTTATTTTTGTTTTTACATTAAAATAATCATTTACATATTTTTACATACACAATAAAAAATCATTTACATATTTAAATTATTTATGTATTTAAGTAAGATTTGGCTAAAAGTATTGGAAAGTAATTGATAGCTAAAATTATTAGAAATTGTTAGTTAATACATTTAATTTCATATTTATTTTTATTTCTCTTTTATTAAATATAAATTCAAAATATTACTATGAAAAATAAAACTATAGAGGTTTCTTTAAATAAACTTTTCTTGTTTTTTAATGATATACAAAAATGATGAGTAAAATAATGCTCTTTGAATTCTTAAATAATAATAAAAATTAAATATGGATTTATCTGCGAGTAGCCGTAATTTTTTTTTTTCAGCTTATTGCATGACATCATAAACTTTTAAATTTGATATTTATTTTATTTATTTATTTATTTATTTTTGAGGAAAAACAAATAAATAAAACATTCTATTATTAGAGACTAACCCTATGTCAAGATACAAAACATAACTTTAGTGTTAAAGCACATGTATTAAATATTTGGTATTAAAATATACACACACTCCCTTGTCTCTTTCTGTTTATTTTTTTATTAATTTTACTTTAAAATATTATTTTAAATTTATTAGCTGGTGTCATATTATAAAATGAAAATGCTATGGATTGGGTAAGCACAGAAAAAAATACATTATTATTATAATTATTGTTTTAAGAATATAGTGAAGAATGTTTTTAATTCATTGAAGCAAAAAGAAATTTAAAATTAAAGAGCTCTGCGTTTAAAGTATTTTTAAAGGGCTCGTCAGTAGATGCAGCTCACTTATTAGTGTGGAAGGAGCTTCAGTTTGTTTATCCCTAAGCGTTGTGCGATTTAGCGTCCACCTCTTCTCCAAAGGTAATGATCAGCGAAAACGGAACCAAGTGCACGTGCGTCCGAAGAACCCGTAATGAAAAATGTGTGATGAAAGATTTCATCTCACAACATATCCCTATTAAAATTTAAGTACGTTTTTCTATATTATCGCGGTCAAACTTATTTAAAAATCTCTACAAAGAAATGTGAACATAAGAAGTCTGTTTTAGTAATTATAATTCTATTTTATAAAATATATTCCAGAAATCAAGTGATAATTTTTTTTTTACTTTCAAAGGTTGTATGTTTTTCTTAAAGAGTGACAGATATAAATAATAAAAATATTAAAAGTTTAAACTATGCATTTTATTTAAATTTCACTGTACTTTCGTTCTTGATCCAACAGTCATCGTCATGAAATATTTTGTTAATTGCCGTTACATTCATTCCCTGATGATGGTTGCATGATTGCAAACCGAAAGTACTTGTAAATTTAAATAAAATCCATATTTAAAACTTGTAATATCTGTATCATTATTATTAACTGTCACATTTTAAGTAAAACTGAGTAATTTTTAAAGTGATTATTGTATATTGCCCCATAAAACGTATTTTGAAATTACCTATGATGGTGAAATGGGGAAGATAGGGGGACAGTATACCATTCTCAATCGAATACAACATTTTATACTGGGTGAGAGCAACATATACTTTATACAAGGTTGGCACTGGAGCAGTTGTGACTTCAGTGTTCGGTATAGGTGAGCTCATTGAGCGAAAACTCTTGAGTTTCGCTCACTTTCTGTGAGTATTGTTATATTTTATTCTTTTTTTTTTTAATAGAAGAGCGTAAGTTAAATGAAAGATAAAGAAATAATCCTTGAATTTAAAAGAAATTCAGACTTCAAAATAATTTTTTTTTCATAATTTATTTAATTTTTTTCAGATTCAAAGAACAAGGGCTGCAGAGACGGTGGAAAAAATGACCGACTATCACTCTGGAAATTTTAACAACTTCGACTCTTGACTCCTGGCTGGCTAATATACTTGTGTTGCTGTTGGTTAAAATTATGATGGAACGAAAGAAAAATAAGGCGAAAATTTCCCTATATCTGTTTAATTCAGTTCTTAGAGCCTTTTTTGAAAAAAGGAAAAAATATTTTCCGTTTTAGTAATTTTTCAATTTTGCGTCCCACAAACCCAAATCAACCAACTATCGAAATATATAAAGAATAAAACAAAATAGAAATTTTACTATTTCGGATCTGTAGACTTGAAAACATTTTTACAATTTTAAATGTGTCCTCCAGAGCAAAAAATTAAAAATTTTACTGTAGTTCGGAAATAATTCGGGATCTACTAGAGTTTTTAATTAAAAATGAATTTCATCTATTGTGTACGTCGGACATTATATTGCGAATTTTTAACTTGGGCAGCCCTACACATTCGTAAAATAACAATTATAATTCCTTTTATGGATTTAAAATTACATATAATTGGTTTAATTTCACTTCAAAGAGTCAACAAAAAAAGTCGGAGTCGGCTTGTTTTTTTAGCGACTCTGACTCCGTAGCCCTATAAAGAACATATTTTCCCCCATTCATATGCCGTTTAGAAGCCTACACACAGACAGGATGCACCAAGTCAGATCATCAGTTTTCAGTTTTGCCCGGATTTTGTTTTTTCTTCAAGTTCGTTGTGTACCGAACGGAACGTATTTCCGGGCTTTTACTTTATTCTTTCTAGAAGTCTGTCGAAATACTCTTGTCCAGTCACAAGCTTGCATGTATGAAAATCTTTGAACCGTGCAAATATCTGTTTAAGGAACAATTTCTTTGGGTCAGTCAATATATATATATATATTTTTTTTAATGCATATATTTTTAATTTACCATTATTCCACAATATAAATTCTCTTTAAAAAAATAATACATATACATTTACACGGATGGAGGAAGATGCAATAATGTAAAACATGTTAGAAGAATTTGTATTTAATGAAATCCTGATAGATTTTTTTTTTTTAAATTGTTGCTATTGGGATATTTGTTAAAAATTTGTTTGAAAAAAAAAAAAAAAAAAAAAAAAAAAAAACAATAATATATTTGTTAAAGATAGTGGACTTGTTAAAAAAGTAACATAACTAATATATTTATTAAAAAATAATGTAGTTCACAATAGAATCACTGATATCTTTGATCCACATTCAATGGTTTGAAAATTTAGAAATTCTGTACAAAAAAAAAAAAAAAAAAAAAAAAAAAAAAATCTAAGACGGAATTGCATAGGAAAGAAAAAACTGCGCTATAGCCAGGTTCTTTTATTAAAATCGCCTGTTGTAAATTCTTTCCACAAGTACTAATATCTTGATTTTACATAGATCAAGTTTTCTTTTTTTCCAAATTTTTCAGAGGCAGGTGATTTTTCTTAGGTTTTACCGTACTTTAATTTTATTACCTAAAAATGTATCCACTCATCTTGAAAAAAATCTTGAAAAAATTTAACTAATAATAAATATATCCATTTTAATTGTAAAATAATAGCAATTTAAAATATGTGCCCCCCCCCCCCCCAAAAAAAAAAAAAAAAAAAACGGTTGGGTTAAATGTTGCTAGACTATGAGATACTGCCGATCCAAATGATTTTCATAAGAGCTGGGCTGGGAATTCTATTGAAACTTTCTGCCTGTGCAGACCTCAAGAAAAATGCAATCCAATCCCAACTTAAGGTGGAAAAAATTAAGTCCAGGGTATTTCTATGATTTTTTTCATTTTGTTGAGGACATTTACAAACACTGAAAAATACTGTGAGCAAGAATTACCCCGGAAAGTTGTTGAACAGTTATTGACCCGGATGACCCTACTATTCATGCACAAATGCATACAAACATTGTGTACAGGATTTATGAAATGATTGATTAAAGTTTCAGATCATTCTTAATGTTATTAGGTGCGTTCACAATTGTATAAATACGCATACGTAGCATAGTCGTTGTTCAGTCCGTCCGCCTGTCTGTACGCAGATAACTGAACAAAAACTACCCATCCGAATCGTTTGAAATTTTAAAATATATAATTGTTGCATAATTTTGTCGAGTCATTTCAAGTTTTATGAAAATGGCATGCATAGTTTAATCACAGAGACAGTCAAAAGCATTTCATTACATTACGCTCAATAAGAAAAAATAGTTTCAAGTGTATTTTAATGATGTTATACTCTTGCATCTATGAAGTATATATATATATATATATATATATATATATATATATAAACATTCTTCACAATCTCTGATGCAAAAAATATTTGTTATTAAATTTTAGGACCACGCAAAAGTATTTCATTACACAATAATGTGGTGGAAACACTGTTTGGAGTGCGTTATAATACTATTATACTATTTCACATTTTAGGAAATTGATGTACGTTGCTAAGGCTTACTACAAGTTACTTCCTGTATAATAGAAATCAGATAGTATTGATAGGGACACACAAAAGATTTCAGCCACTATACTGTATACTAATGCACTAAGATCTGAATATATATTGTAAGAAATTGTATTAACTTGCGGGAGAAAAACCCTAAAACAGTCTAAAATTTAACAAAGTCCCACATATGGTCGGAAAAGTAAAAAGAATAAATGCATCACAATCCATCTTCGCGATAGACAGTTTTTTAGACAAGCAAAGAATGGGTGCGCCAAATCGGTGTCGCTTTCAAATCACCGCTCTGGGTTCTGGTGAAATTCAAAAAATGTCCCACGATTTGACCACGCGTCGGAGCAGAGTATTGCACAGCACAAATGAAACCTGATTCAACCAATAAAAAAACAACTTATTAATGACATAAGAAAAATAAATTCTAAGTGGACAAAAAAAATAATCGATAGCTTTTTACGGGGGTCGGGAGGAGAAAAAAATGAGGAGAGAAGAGAGTAGTCTGGGTTCTCGGAGGCAAAATGGAGGGTCGGATACCTGTTTTGGAAGAGAAAGATTTTTCTCCTGGAAACAGTGCTTGGCAGTTCAGCGGTTTAGCTGAGAGTCAAGGCATATTACTCAGGATATTGGAGTATAAGAAAGGACCGAAGTCAGGTCAAATGGAACGAAGATATTACCTAGTTATGAACGGTGATTAAGTGCGGACATTTGGATACGCATTGTTAATCTACTAGAGACTGATATTCTGTTGTCAGAGGCTATTAACTTTATTTCATCTAACTGACTTTATTATGAAACTTGAATCTTTCATAACTAAATTATAAATGTTTGTGATTGTGACTTATGTAGCCAAGAATTAATTATTACATTTAATAAAATGTTTTTTTTAATTATACATGAGTCAGCACCTTATCAAAGCACCTGCACCAGCTACCTGGTCTTCACTGAAGGTTTTACAATATATTTATGTAATTAAGAACGCGTCCAAAAAGGATTTAAAAAGCATAAAAAAATACTTAAACAAAAGCAAATGCCATAAATCACCGAGCCCTCTGCTTATGATTTTTATAACATTTTCTTCATAGAATTTCAGTGAATTTCCACAATTGAGCTATTAATTGTTGTGTACGTAAATGTTGTAATAATAATAATAATAATAATCAATCACAATATTTGAAAGAGAAAAAAAGTTTGATTGCTGAATGTTATTATCCTTTATTTCCCAAGCAAAAAAATGCGGAAATAGCTCCTTGTGTTCTCCTTTAACTTTTTTTTTGTTCGCATTTGTTGTCTTTTTAGTGCTTCTATCAAACTAAGCTTTATCATGTCGAATTAGCTTTAATCTTCTTCAAAATCTTGAGTTAGGAATTGAACCCTTTTTACACCTTTGAAAACTGCCAACAACTCAATTAACTAATAAATAAAGATTTAAATTTAAATATTTTCTAAATGTTTAAAAAATAATGACAGTTTAGTAATCAGTTATCGAGTACCATTGTTTTATGTAAAACATTATGTGAATGTCATAGACAGATCAACAGAAAAAAGTCACTACCCCTTCATGGATTTTGAAATTTCATGAATCAAACTTCCTTTACCTCTGATGATTGCTAAAATAATAAAATTCCTTTTTAAAAATGCCTTAAAAATTAAATGGTAAGAGAAAAAGGATCTAACCTAAAGGATATTAGACCAGCAGGTGATAGCATAGACCATCACCTCATCGAGTTCACGGCAGAAATTGCATAGTTAGATGCAAGTCCATATTAAAGCGCAATCGGTCTTGCCAAAGTCATCATATCTTGGTAAAAAACACATAAAAACTCGATTTTAGCGGTTGACTCATAGACTTACTATTGTGTTTCCCTGCTCCCAGCCTTCCATGTTTTCCTATCTTTGGGTGCAAGAAAACACAACAGTAAACGTACAAGTGAACTTTTAAAATCGGGTTTTCAAGGGTTTTCAACCAAGATATGAATTGGTGGCGACCGATTGCGTTTAAAAATGTAAATCGAGTTTTAACTAATTCTGGAATTTCAGCCGTCAACTCGAATGCGTGATTGTCTGCGCTGCTGCCTCCCGGTCTAAATAGTACTGCTAAATTTTGCACTTTTCTAATACCAAAAAAATTAATGGAATTGTTTGCCTTATTTAATCGTAGATTTCAGTGATTTAATATGTATCAGGCCTCTGAGGTTATTGAGGCGTATGCTTAGTGTAAATTACTGCTTGATCAATTTGATTTTCTTTATGTATTTATGTACTTATCTGAATATCGTTATCTGTGTGCTTGATTATGGATGCATTTTCTTATACGTAGGCTTAAATCTTAAAATAAGAACAATGTGTAAAAGGAAATACTACGAGAGAGGATTTTATCTATCGGAAACTTCTAACAACCTATTTGATCAAGAAATAAAAAACTGAATTTAAATATTTTCTAAATATTTCAAAATCAAGGACTTTATTAATCAGCAATCGAGTACCACCATTTCATGTATAATATTGGGGTGTCATAGAGGTCGACAGGAGAAAGCCACTGCTATTCCGTGGATTTTCAAATTCCATGAATTAAATTTTCGTAATCTCTGATGATCACTAAAATATAAAAATTCATTCTTTACGAATGCCTTAAAAGTATTAAATGCAAAGAGAAAGATACTAACAAGTAAGGTCTCCATATGGGCTTACTCCAAATTAAATGTGAAAAAAAAAAAAAAAAAAAAAAAAAAAAAAACAGAATGTTCTTTTTATGAGGATATATACGTTTATATATATACATAAAATTCTTCAGAACCTCCATACAATGTCCGTAAAAAAATAATGAAAATTTCGTTATTTGGCAATTTTTCATCGGTTGGTGATGGAATGCAATTAAAAAAAATATATATTTTTTTTTATGTCAAATACACTTTAAGGGAAAAAAAAAGTTTCTTTTTGAACTTGTTTAGATAAATTTAATTTAAATATAGTTTTCTCAGTTTTAGTTTGTTTAAAATATAATTTTGTTATATCAATAGTTATATGTATTTATATTCAAATTTAACCATCAAAATTTTCGATTTAAAACGAAATTCATAATTTAAGTTAATTAAAATTGTTTCAAGCTAAAATTCCAATTGAGCATTGTCGATTCGATTTTGTTGCTGTGGAAGTGGAAACATCTGGCTTTTATTTTTGAATACGCTTAAATGTATGAAAATAATTTTTCTCAATATGATTTTTTTTATATATGAAATTTTTTTTCCAGTTATAAATTAAATAACTGTAGTAACAAGCAATATACACGGTGTTTATAAAGTCCCGGACCCAGTTTGATGTTTAATAACTGATAAAATGATAAAGATAGATTAAACTTAATAACATAAATGGTTAGATAGACTCAAAAAGTTTTATGATCCTTCTCAATGAACTTCCACGTGTGCCGCCTTCGTCGCACGGAGAATATCAAGTTGATAGTCAATTTCACGCCAGATAGCGGCATCTACAGAGACTATTGGGGCTGTAATTCTGGCTTTTAAGTCATCAATGTTCGACACTCTCCTCCTGTAAACATTGTCCTTTACAAATCCCCAAAGGAAAAAGTCCAGCGGCGTTATATCAGGTGATTTGGGTGGCCAAGGAATTCGACTTCCTCACCCTATCCATTTTCCTGGAAAATGGTCATTCAAAGAAGTACGAATGATGGTACCCCAATGAGGAGGTGCACCGTCTTGTTGCAAAAAGACATCTGGCTGAAGCTCTTCTAGTTGTGGAAATACGAAGTTTTCCAACATGTCTAAGTATACGACTGATGAGACCGCAATAGCCTCTGTGGATGCCGACATGCTTGCCGCTACCTGGCGTGAAATTGACTATTGACTTGATATTCTCCGTGTAACGAAGGGGGCACACGTAGAAGTTCATTGACAAGGGTCATGAAACTTTTTCAGTCTATCTAGACATTTATGTTATTAATTTTAATATATCTTTATTATTTTATGAGTTATTAAACATCAAAATGGGTCCGAGACTTTATAAACACCCTGTATATATTAACACAATATATGTAGATGTATATAATATATTAAATTATTTTAATTAAATTAATATCATTATTTATGTTTAAATTCATTAAATGCAATTTACATGCACTCTAAAAATCCAACGGTTTTTAGTTGCATTAATATCGTTTACTTTCGGTGAGGAAAAGTGCTGCTCGCCAAATCCCACGACATTTTTGTCTTTTCACGCCAAATATTCGAAAGTATTTTACTTTTTTTACAAACTTTCTTTTTAATTCTGCCGTTAAATTTGATTGACACTTTATTACATACATAAATAGTTTAATGAGTATTCTTTCAAAATTTTTTGAGTATGTCCAGTAAGGAGACCTTCCTTGTAATACAAACACACAGATCGAACATAATCAAAAGAGATATTAAAAACACATTAAAAGATACATATATTAAAAAAACATATACAGTTTATTTAAGAACATATACAGACTTAGAACAGAACATATGTAAACAGATACTAAGAGCATTTACACTACAATATCTGTCGGCTTTTTCGTATCACCGGTTTTTTTAAAACAGAATTTTTTGCCTAATTGAATTGGGAAATTTTCGGATTAAATGCGACAAAAATTACGATAAAAATATTCTGATGAGAATAATCAAGGATTTTGATCACCTTACGCGGCAAGTATACCAGATGGTTGTCCCCAAGATCAGATTTCAGCGATTTAATATGTGTCAAGTTTCTGATGTTAATGAAAGGTATGCTTAGTGTAAATTACTGTTTATTAATTTCATTATCTTTATATATTGTATTTATCTGTATATCATTATCTAAGTACTTGAGTTATGGATAAAATTTTTATTTGTAGGGTTAAAAGGAATATAATGTATAAAAGGAAATAACATAAGAAGGGCTTTTATCTATCAGAACTGGAATTATATTATTGGGATCTAGGAATCTGAGAAGTAATAGTTGATGAACAAAAGGTGATTTCTTGTGATGATCTGTCAGTCGTCGAGTAATCTAAAAGGAGACGTGGGGGTGACCCTCGAAAACACAGGCGAAAACTCGCAATCTGGATCATTAAGGGAGAGAGTGAGTGGAAAGAATCATTTTTAAGTTGAATGTTTATAATATAGATTGAAAGTAGCTGCCCGTGCTGTGCACATAGTATTTCCTTGAGGATTGTACATATGTGCCGAGAATTCATGCAAATCTGTGTGAATAAGCGTAGATGAGTACGGCAAAAGAAATTGGAATAAATTATTTGTAGTGCTATAACCTGCAGTAGTGATGGGCGATTTCGATTTTTTAAATCGATTTAATCGATACTACGGCCAACTCGATTTAATCGATACTTTAAAATTTTTAATCGATTTCTCTGAAGGTAATATAATTTTCATTTTCCTTCAAAAGTCGAAGATAAAATAGACGGATGTGCCAATTCCAAAATTTCAGTGCATTAATTTCTAAGATAGAAGAATTAAAGAAACCTCAGAACCCCCCCCCCCCTGCAAAATAGCGTTTTTGTGGAGTGATGTACACCAAAAATTGATCAGGATAAATTTTTATTAAGTACCAGCTGAATCTGAATTTTGATGAAAATCCATGAAAGCGCGAGATACAGCTATTGCGAAATCATAAAAAATGCAGCATTCAGCGCCACCTGTTGGGTAATTTACACCAAGAACTAAATAACACTAATCTATGTCAGGGATTTACTGAATCTGAATTTTGATGAAAATTCGTTCTTGAGATAGCGCTATTGCGTTAATCATGAATAATGCAGTATAGCAGCGCCATCTCTTAAGCGATTTCCACCAAAATGTAATTAGCATAAAATAATATCAAGGACTAATTGAACCTAAATTTTTATGAAAGTCCGTGCATTAGTTCTTGAGATAAAGCTAAAATGGAAACAGGGGCGTGCGAAAAGAGAACTACGTCCGGTTCATAGTTCCAATTTAGCCCCCCCCCCCCTATTAACTTTTTCTTGTGATAAGCTAGAAGTGATGTTAGTAGTAAAAATTTGACGTCCCCTAAATTTCCGTGCTCGGAACGACCGCTTTCTTTCGCCCCCCCCCCCACCTTTTTTGCCATCGCGCTGAGTGGAAATTGTGAAAAATTCAGTATAGCAGCGCCATCTGAGAAGCTATATACACCAAAATGCAAAAAAGATCAATTCATGTCAAGGACTAACTGGATCTAAAATGTGATGAAAATCCGTTCATTCGTTATTCAGATATAGCTGTTGCGCAAATCGCAAAAAATGCAGCATAGCAGCGCCACCTGTTAGGCTATATGCACCAAAAATTAATTAGATTCAGTTTATATCAAGGTCAAACTAAATCTAAAATTTTGTGGAATTCCGTGCATTTGTTCTTGAGATAGAACGGTCAGAAATTTTTGTCGTATACAGACTCACAGAGTGACAGACACACCCACAGACAGATATTTCTTAAAAACCATGAAATCGTGTTAAAGACCTTCTAAAATATATAAATCCATCAAAAACGGGAAGTCAAAATTTTTCACGAATCTAATACACTCTTCTTGTAAAGTTACAAAAGAAAGTAAAAATGTAAAATCGATTCTGCCCCTAAGATCGATCTTTAGATTCGATTTCGATCTTTAGATTCGATGTCGATCTTTAGATTCGATTTCGATCTTTAGATTCGATGTCGATCTTAGATTCGATGTCGATCTTTAGATTCGATTTCGATCTTTAGATTCGATTTCGATTTTTTTTTCTTTTTTTCTAGGCTAAATTAGCGTTGGATGCAGGTATTTTTCTGCGACTCCGGAGGAAAGTATCATGTTTTACAGCTCTGTAAGAGAGGGGGAATCGCAATTTGTGCATTAAAAAGCATAAATCTTATAACTTCTGGAGGGGGGGGGGGTAATCCCCTGCGGGCCACTCCATTAATTCGACACTAGGTTAAATCGTTATATTTTTGTTTGGAAGTCTAGTTATTTGAAGTATTAGTTTATTATGTTTTATTTTTCACGCTCGTCTCTTCTAATCCCCCTTTCCACGTCAGTTTTAACTTACAGGGCCGTTCGAAATATGCATACAGTTTTAAAAATGTCCAATTCTCGGTCTATTTTATTTTAGATCCACATTTTAAATCCTTGACAAAAGATAAATAAAGGGTCGCCCTTCCGAACGTTTGGGGTTTGTCTGCGCTCCGCCGGGGGGCATATTTTTTTGTTTCTTCAAAAGAAACAAAAAAAAATTTGAGGGGGGGGGGCTTGCACCCTCTTCCAATATACACCTTAAAATTTCGCTCATTTAATTTTCTACCATTTTTAACTTAGAAGTTTAAGCTACATGGCACCCCCAGAGCTGTGGACCCTTCCCCCCCCCCCCCCTCCCTGTCGATCACTCACCTAATTTTGCTTATTTCTTCACTTCATTTCAATCTTTAAAAGGCTATAACTTTGCCTCTATAGGAGTTACAGTGATAAGAAAAATTCTAGTATAGCTAAACATTTCTCGCCGTTTTTTTTTTTCTTTTCTTTTTTTTTTTTTTCTTTTTTTTTTTTGCTTTTCCATTTTCCCGGTTTTTCCTTATAGGACCTTTTACTTACCCATCATACGTAGTATAGGGTAAGTCTTGCTATCGTTTTGAAAATCGAAAAATTTTTTTTGACGGATTTACACGTTTTAGATAGTAGAGATTCCGAAAAACATATTTTTAGAAAAAAAAATTCTGCCGTCCGTCTGTCTGTCTGTCTGTCTGTCTGTCTGTAAACGCTCTATCTCTCGAACAAATTGAGATAGAGACTTGAAATTTTGTATGTAGTTAGTATGTAAGAATGGGACGAACCTTATTTAATATCAGCAACCTCGATTATCCGGAACTATTTTTTTCGGACTCTCGAAAAATTCGTTCTGATGAAAGGTATATAAAAATTTTCGAATTTTTTTGTTCTAAGGCATGGACGTAAAAAGCAATAAAATAACACACATTTTGCATATAGAACGAAGTCGATCGGATTATTAGTTGCCGAGATATTTGTAATCGTGTTTTCCACATTCTTCGATTTTTCATGACCCTGTATTTCATTCAAATTTCAATTCAGAAGTATATTTTAATTGAAAATGAGACGCTTAATCCGACGCAATTAATTGTTAGTTAATAGAATTATTATTTTTGGAGTTATAAGGATGTTTCTTTTACGCAGTTCGGTATTACTTGAGTAGTTCCGCGTTTTATATAATTTGTCGAAATTGGTACATCAGCAATTATTTAATATAGCATTACTATGTATATTAACAATATTTAAATTTTGTTTATGAATTGAAATGCATTGTATAAATAGTTTCACATGTTTTATTTTCATATACATATCCATGATGGGTAAGTATTACGGTGGCCCCCAACGACTAGTTTTTTTTGGGGGGGGGGCAGAGGGGGTTTTTCCTTCATACAATATGTCTATTGAAATCTTATGCTTCATACATTACAAATCTAGCAAAAGAAATTTTCTCCCATCATTTCAGGTCACGTTACGGACCCATAATGTGTTAAAATTTTAATTTTTCAAACTTAAAAAAAAAAAAAAAAAACATTGATACATATTAGCGAAATTGGGGTTCGAACCCGCAATCGTTTGATTGCACACGTAATCCCTAAGCATATTGGCCACCGAGTACTCAGCAGCGCTATTATTTCTTTAGATTGTCATCTTTAAATTCATAATATCTTTTGAATGGAATGTCCGATTTGAATAATTCAAAAAGTAATCTACAGATATTGTAACAGGCATTAATACAAAATGATTTATTTGGATAAGGATTAAGGTATCGATAGTATGGTCTAATTTTGGTTGATGTATTTATCGCGTTTTAAAATGTAAGAAAGTAGTTATAGTGAGTTAACTACAATAGCTGGACATATGGTATCGCGCGGTTTTTTTTTTTTTTTATAGACTTTAATATGTTCTTTAATATTATAGAACCTTTTTTTATTCATTTAAAAGTATTTCCTGGCGATTCAAAATTATATATCTTAACGATTCAAAAATACACACGTAATTGTTCAAGGTTTCACTTCTATCAGCACTCTCAGAGTGCCACTATTTTTTTTTTCCATGTTCGTCCTTCCTACCGCCCCCCCCCCTCCTTTCCTCACCAATTTTAACTTACAGGTTCGTTCAAATTATGACTGCGATTTTTAAAAAGTCTAATCCTCGTTCTATTTTGTTATAAATACATATTTTGAAACCTCATCAAAAGATACATTTGGGCCGGGGTCGCCCTTTTGTCCGTTTTGAGCTCATGTAACATATCGTTATAAAGCTTTTATCTCCTTGTTTTTTTCTGTTACCACCCCTCTCTCCACCTAGTTACATGCTCTTGGCACTCTTTATAGTTTCAAAGAGTGCATGTTCCCCGCGGGCCACCCCATGAATTCAACACTAAGTTAAACACTATATTTTTGTTTAGAAGCTCAGTTATTTGGGTTATTAGTTAATTATGTTTTTTTTTTTTTTTTTTTTTTTTTTTCAAGTTCGTCCGTTCTAATCCCTCGCCCCCCCCCCCTTTTCCTCGCCAATCTTTATAAAATGGGCTGTTCAAAGTATGCATGCAATTTTTAAAATGTCCAAATCTCGTTCTATTTTATTATAAATCCTCATTTTGAAACTTCGACAAAAGATACATTTGGGCTATGGTCGTCTTTCCGTCAAGAGTGGGGGTTACCTGCCCCCTTGAGAATAGGGCATATTTTATGTTCTTCCAAACTATCTCGCGTAACATTTGGTTGGCATTAGAAAAAAAAAAGTTTTTTTTTTGTCTATATCCTTGTTCCCCATCCTAGTTACACGCTCTTGGCATTCTTTATACTCGGTTTAATGCCAAGTTACTCAGTGTTGTTATTAGTTGAGTTATGTCTCTCAAATTTGTCAAAGTTTTTGTGTAAGTGAAAACCATAAGTGACAATCATTTTAAAATTTAAAATTCTTAATATCCGACTCTAAAATCTGCAATAGCTTAATTCTATGCCTCCCTAAATGGGGATGGGGGGCGGGAGGCGGTAATTACGGTCCTGCTGATTGTCTAAGTTTTGGAACTAGTAATTTGGATCTTCTCTGTGTGAACCTAAATATCGAAATATCGATTCTAGTATCGATTCTAGAACTGAGAAATCGATTCTTATTATGATCGATGTTGTTTTATACGATATCGATTTTAATCGATTCTCAAAATTTCCAGAATCGCCCATCACTAACCTGCAGTGCGTAGATGATATTTTATAGCTGTACCACTCGGGGAGCGATTTTTCAGCAAACATTTTACAAAACACGATCGTTCATTTTGCTGCGTGTTCGATAAACAGGTTTTTCAAACTTCCGCTCCTATTGGTCAGTTGATCAGCGCTGAATGAATGACCATCCGTGCAATGCGGGAAACACTCGGTAAACAAGAATGGTGAGCATAATTCTCCTCTACATCAAGGTCACGCAATTTTTGCTGATTGTTACGTTGTGTAGGGGGAAAAGTTCTGCGAAAGGGGTCTGTGTGATACCGCTATAGAAGTTTAATTTAAAGTTGGGTAGGATTTTCTATATCCAGGTTTTTAAATGAAAATATTGCTTTTTAATATAAATACTTAAGTTTAGTGTAAATAAATCTTCCATTTAATATTACTTGAAGTATGCTAGTAATGACTGATTCCCAATCTTCTTACATCGTGTCCGATATCACACACCTATACCGGTGGCGGCAGCATATTAATTCAGGAATATATATTTCTATCTTCAAAAAATGATGGATTAAACCCGGAGTAAAAAATACCACAATATCGGCAGCAATGATTACATTATGTTAAAATTAAGTATTACATCTTAGTAAAAATAAAAATAAGTGCGAGGTCGGAATGACACGCCGAGGGTTTTGCTTCATTATGTCATTTTACCGTAAAGTCACGATCGGCAACTGGCGGACAGAGGTCCACATCCGGATCGCGGATGATCGAAGCCTGGGTCGCCGAAAAAGATGTTTCAACCGAAGAATTCATTTTTAGACAATTCTTGAGTACCAAAAAAAGAGAAAAAAGAAAAAAGCTCATATATATATACACACACTACAGTATTCTCAAGTTGTATGTCAGATTTTGCGAAGGAATTTGAAATAAGATTTCAAGACTTTGTGTGGATAGGTCAGTTATCTCAATTTATTTAATTCGCCTTTTAAAATTGACCCATTTGCAGAATGGACTAATGTGGCTGCGAAATTGTTCATTCTTGAAAAACATTTACTTCAAATGAAGATATATGACTTGCTAAGCTATTTCCTTGCAAATGAATAAAACTACATCCAGTGGTGTAGTCCTGGAAAAAAAAGTAGGGGGACGCTCATATTCTCGAATATTAGGCTCTCTGTCACCCATAGGACAAACTTCGTTTGAATCAAAAATTGATTTTGAATTTAAAAATTAAATTTAAATTTAATTTACATTTAACAATTAATTAAATTTAAAAATTCAAATTTAATTAATTTTACATTTAAAAATTGCTACGTACTTAATTTTCATTAAATAATCTCTATAGTAGGGATGCACAATCTCTGAACCGTGGATTAACGTGTGGCTCGCGAATTTCGTCTATTTACAACTGAAAAAAAATTACAATTTTTTTTGCATAGCACGATCGAAAAAATATATAAATAAATAAATAAAATAAAATAAATGTAAATTTTGTAAATTTACCGTGGGAAAATATAAAATTTCGTCAGTCACTTAAGAATTGCAATAATTCAAATAATCAAGTGCAGAAAAATAGCGAATTTTGCAGATGAAGCTTGTAAAAATCGCCAATTTCCTTGTTTAGGTATGGAAAAATCACAATTTTTTCCTATGGGGCTCGGAAAAAATAGCAAATTTTGCCGATCAGACTCGGAAAAATTGCGAGTTTTATCGATCGGGCACAGAAAAATCGCTAGTTTTATTGATCAAGCACGGAAAAAAAACACGAATTTTGAAGGTTGAATGAGAAAAATCGCGCATTCATTGATTGGGAAAATATAGAATTTCATCAGTCACTTACGAATTGCAAACTTCATTGATTCAGCACGGGAAGATCGCAAATTTAACTAATCAAGTGCAGAAAAATCGCAAATTTTTCCCATGAGGCTCGGAAAAAATAGCAAATTTCGCCAATCATACACAGAAAAATCGAGAGTTTTATCGATCAGGTACAGAAAAATCGCGCGATTTCTTGATCAGGCACGAAAAAACGCGAATTTTGTTGGTCGGGTGAGAAAAATCGCGCATTTCGTTGATTGGGAAAATATAAAATTTCGTCAGTCACTTAAGAATTGCAAATTTCATAGATCGAGCACGGTGAAATCGCGAATTTAAATAATGAATTTCAGAAAATAGCGAATTTTGCCGATGAGGCCTGTAAAAATCGCAAATTTTGTTGATCAGGTATGGAAAAATCAGAAATTTTTCCCATGGCGCTCGGAAAAATAGCAAATTTCGTCAATGAAATACGGAAAAATTGCGAGTTTTATCGATCAGGCACAGAAAATTCGCGAGTTTTGTTGATCAGGCACGGAAAAAAACGCGAATTTTGTTGGTTGGGTGAGAAAAATCGCGCATCTTGTTGATTGGGAAAATATAAAATTTCGTTAGTCAATAAGAAATGCAAATTTCATAGATCGAGCAGGGTAAAATCGCGAATTTAATTAATCAATTTCAGAAAAATAGCGAATTTTTCCAATGAGGCTTGTAAAAATAGCGAAATGCGGAAAATCGTATATTTTTGCGGTTTATCGCCTAGAAAATGCGAATTACATTGATCGGGTACGAAAAAACCCGAAAATTTTGTCGATTAGAGACAAAAAAAATCGTAAATTTCGTGGATAAGGTACTGGAAAATAACAAATTTTTTTCATGGGGCTTGGAAAAAAATAGCAAATTTCGCCAATCAGACACCGAAAAATCGCGAGTTTTACCGATCAGGCTCGAAAGAAAACGAGAATTTTGTTATCGGTCGGATACGAAAAATCGCGCATTTCGTTGATTGGGAAAATATAAAATTTTATCAATCATTTAAGAATTGCAAATTTCATAGCTTGAGCACTATAAAATCGCGAATTTAATTAATCAAGTGCAGAAAAATAGCGAATTTTGTTGGTCTGATGCAAAAAATAGCGCATTTGGTTGATCGGGCAAAAAAAACCGCCAGTTTCATTGATGATGCACATAAAAATTGCAAATTAAATCCCTCGACTGCGGAAAAATTGCATATCTTTGCGGTTTATTGCGTAGAAAACGCGAATTACATTGATCGGGCACGAAAAAATCGTGAATTTTGTCGATTAGAGACAAAAAAAAAAAAAAAAAAAAAAAAAAAAAAAAACCGCAAATTTCGCGGACAAGGTATTGAAAAATTGCGAATTTTGCGATAGTGCGCAAAAAATTGAAAATTTCCTTAATCGGCCGCGAAACAATCGTAAGTTTTTCAACTTATCCAGAGAAAAAAAATTGAGAATTTCATCTTGCCTCGTAAAAAAAAAACCAGATTTCGTCAAAGTTAGTTAAAAAACGTGAATTCCTTTTGATTGAGCCCGGAAAAATGCGTATTTCGTCTGTTAAAGGCAGAAAAAGTGCAAATTTCGTCCATCGTCCAGAAAAAAAATCGCAATTTCTATTCATCGGGTTCCAAAAAACCGCAAATTTCGTTAGTCGGACATGGTAATGTCGCAAATTTTGTCGATGACACGCGGAAAAATTACAAATTTCGTTGATCAGGCTCAAATAAATCCGCAAATTTCGTCTATCGGATGCAGAAAAATCGCAAATTTCAACAATCAGATTTGTAAAAATCGGGAATTTTGCCGATCAGGTTAGTAAAATTTGCGAATTTCGTCGATCAGACGCGGAAAGATAGTAAGGTTCGTCAATCTAGCGGGGAAGAATTGCGAATTTTATCGATCATGTGAGAAATAATCTCAAATTTCGTCAATTGGCTTAGTAAAGATTGCGATTTTTGTTAATCAGACGCGGAAAGATCGTGAATATTCTCGGTTGGCTTCGAAAAATCGTAAATTTCGTCGATCTTTCGAAGAGAAATCGCGAATTTCGTCGATTATTTTCGTCGCAAAATCAGTTATACTCAAAATGAAGCAAAAAGAGGAGGGACTGTATCCATTTATCCATTGATAATTGTAAATATATACAATTTGGCACATACTACTATATTTGGATACCATTCCTCGTGATTTTTCTTCTTCTTCTTGAGACTTTCATAAAAGTTGCTCTATACATTTAGCTAACACAATATGCAAACGAAATTTTGATAGCGTTCATGCATGCGCAATGAAAAATTATTTAGTAAATAATTTTTCATTTAGTAAGTTATTTTTCATACAATTTTTGTTATTTTTTAATTCTGATTTCAGGATATTGTGGACAATGTTGATTATCATGTTTTTGGAAAAGAACATTAATTTATATTAAGACCTCTTTAAATTATAAGCAAAAAACTAAGCAAAAGAAAAATTTGGGATTGTTTTTATAAAAACCTTAATTTTTCTACGAGTTTATGCTATCCGCATACAAACGAACACACTTTATTACAATTAGCCACTTAATCATATTCTATAGTTTGAGCGCTTTTGCTACATTAGTTTTGAAAAGATTATCCAAAATATATTAATTCTTTTTCAATTTTTTTACTGTCCCCTATAGAATTTCGGGAATAAATCTTCACGGAAATGTATGATCTATACTATTATATTTACGCACTTACTTAGAGTTTCAGAATAATATCTCATATATTTTTCTAGATATTTAATAAAATTTCTAAAATCGCAAGTGGCCGGTCGCCTTTGGCCATATAGTGTATAACTAGTTCAATTTTAAACATGTTACCTTCATATGTGCAAATAGGATGAACGAGTGTTGAAACACTTATTTTAGTTGTAACTTAGTATTTCTGCAAAAGTGTGAAAAAGTCCCAAAACTAAATTAGAGTTTTGAACATAATTTCATTTGGATTTTCGGAACAGAAATTCATTTAGTGACCTTGCAATCTTTTCCAAGGGAGGCTCTGTTTATAGGAGATCTGACTACCCCCCCCCCCTCCTATAAGCCCTCTAGCTAAGGCTATGACGACAACACTTAGAAGAAATTGTAAAACTTTCCGGTTTTGGCTGCCTACCTTTTCATTATTATTTTTATTTCAAAAATTGAAATTATGATACAAAATATTGATGGCAAGAAAAAAAAGGAAATTAAGAGAATTTACACTAGTCCAATATTTGTAGTTTATTTGCCTAAAAAAATTATTTCTTGAAACTAATCAGGAAATAATTATCAATGTGAATGGGAGAAAAGAGGATAATGATTTTGGTTTAATCTTTGACTAAAAAATACTAAGAGTTATTGATCTGCGTTGATGCTCTTTTACTGATAATGCTCATTACTGAGGACCCCTATTAACTAACGGTATGTGACAGCTATGATAATTACCCCGAATGTCCTTAAAGATCATATTTAGTGACTAATGGAAACAAGTTGGTTTTCAATGTCGGGTGAGAAAAAAAGGATCAGGCTTTCCTAATGGAAACACCTGCGTATTTTTTTAGACTGCAGTGTGTCAAGTCAAGATCTTTTTCGGTGAGCATATGTAGTCTTTCGGTCAGAACGGGAGGCAGATAAAAGTTTTCGTTTAGGGAATTCCAGGTAAAACTAATGAATGCCTCTGAAAGAGCTAATGTTAGCGTATCGTGGTATTTCACTTGTGGTAATTATAACGAAACAGCAAGTGAACATCCCTTTCTTCCCTATTTCTTTTAGTTTGTTTATTGAGTGCTCTTGTTAAAGAAAACTAAAATGGTTTAAAATATCACTTCTTTAGTTTATAAAATTGTTTTTTTCTGTGTTTTTTTTTATTATTATTTTAATCATTTAATAGATCAGGAAGATCTGCGTCCGATCTCGTCCTTAGCGTCCCCCTTGAGAAAAAAAAGTAAGGGGACGCTTGGAATAAAATAAAAAAGTGGGGGGACGCCGTCCCCCAGCGTCCCCCCTCGACTACACCACTGACTACATCCTCTGAAGAATTTTAGAGCAGGCAAATATCAGAAAACTAAATAAAAATTGCAAAAAACTAGCTATTAACCTGACTACTGTGTTCGACTCCACATATGTATGTGAAAGAACTTCCTCCAACATTACTTTTTTTTTTTGAGGAATAAATATCCCCGAGATTAACGAATGCCTATACCTTGAAGACATTCTCCATATCAGCTATTCACCATGTAAGCCAAATTAAAAAAAAAAAAAAAAAAAAAAAAAAAACCGCAAGTGTAATTTTATGCATTAATTTTTCAGCGAATTATATTTAAATGTATGTGTAATATTATATGTATGTATACAATAAAAATAATAAATAATTTAAAAAAATAATAAGTAACTGTTCATTATATGTACTTTTTTTTTCTCTGGGCCTCGAAAATTTTATTTTATAAGTATTCGGACCCCACTTAAAATTATTTGCCGATCCCTTCTATAAAGTATAGTAAATAACTAGTTTCTTTACATATATATACAAAAATAAAAACAATCTAATTATGCTTAGATATGTTTCTTGTAATTGCTGTATCGTAAAGCTGCAATTCTTTTCATCATCTATTAAACCTTAATCAGCTTTGTTTGTGATGACTGAAGAACGAATAGATTACGCTGCATTATATGTCAGTATTAGAAAAAAAAAATTTTGTAATGTTTTTAGTAATGCTTCCGCTTATTGACGGCAGCAAGCCTGTTAAAAAGAAATATAAACAGATTTCGCCTGAAATACACTAATTTGATATGTCTCGATTATGTAAATAATATTGAAAAATGTTATTGTAAGGCCGTATTTTATTTATTTTTATTTCGTTGAGTTAGAAAGAAAGTCGAAAAATTTGCAAAACAATGGAGGATTTGTAGATCTTATATTTGATGTTAATTTCAGAAGATACTTTCAACCGTTTCAAAAAAAAAAAAAAAAAAAAAAAAAATCTTGACAAACTGACGGTCAAGCGAGTTTCACAGTAGTAAGTCGATTTAGAATTATAAATTAATGATTTTCGGATTTTTTCCTTTACATATAGGGATATCGACACACAACGGGGTACTGGTGTTGAATGAAGTTTGAAGTAAGTTTTCGGCTGTTGTCCCTGCAAGCGAAGACACTCGTGAGCGTATGCTATTCCTATGGGAAGGTGATTTTCTAATAATTCGTTGCATTTCGACGTTTTTATTTTATTTTATTTTATTTTATTTTATTTTATTTTATTTTATTTATTTACTTTTTATTTTTTGCATCGGATGGCTGATCGCTTCTTTTTTCCTTTTTCGATTTTGGTTACAGATATTTTTATAACGCTAGTTTCACTTTCAAAACAGGTTTAAAAAATAAAAGTGTCATTCTAAAAAAAATATCTACAACCAAATCCGAAAATGTAAAAAAAAAGGGTGATGTAGCGAGGGACCTCAACTATCCGATGCAAAAATAAAATTAAATTTAAATTTAAAAATGCAAATGAGTTACTAGAAAATAACTTCTTCATAGGAATGGCATTAGCTTGCGAGTATCTTTGCTTGCAGGGACAAAAACCTTAAGGAGGTGTTGCTAGCGAGCGGCAATAAGCAGAAGTAAGAAAATCTGTTGCCATAGATTTTTTTTTGAAAATATTGAAAATATCCGCTAAAATTAATATCAAATAATATCTTCAAATCCATATTGTTTGTCAAAATTTCCGACTTTCAAACTCAATGCAATAACAAGTGGGTACGCAAATCGTACAAAGAGTTTCGTTAAATATCTCATTCAGAACACTTTATCATTAAATTAAAGAGTTTGCTAAACGGTTTTTCGGCGCTATTTCGGATTTCTTCGCCAATCGCGCCAACCAGAACAGAATACCAAAATTTCCCCCTAAATGCTGCCTTGATCACACAGATTTGTTAATTTCTCGCATAGAATCTGCTGACTTAGTGAAGGTAAGCAAGTAAATAAAATTATGAATAAAAGTAAATCATTGCAAAACTGAGCATAAATTTAAGGCAAACCAAACTGATCAACAGAAGTGGCTAGTAATTTAAATGAATAAAAAATTATTCTAAAAAAAAATCTGTTGGCTTGGCCTACATTTGGAGGTAGATTTCGAAGTTAGAAACAAAGTTCACCAACTAAAACTAAATCAAGCTTAAAGATAAACCCAGTTTCAACACTAAGAATGAGCTTTAGGGACCTATACCTTTTGTAAAATTTCTAATATACACGTACATGCACACGCATATATGAAATTGATTTAAAAATGGAGAAAAAAAATCAGAGAACTTCAAAATGTTAAAATATGCCAATATTTCCATAGTCTTTTTTTTTTTGTAATGTTTCAACGGGTTTTTAAAAACTCACATGACGTTACATATTCACCTCTTTTCATTCATTATATTTCCAATATGACATAATGTTTGTTTTTTAGGGTTTCGTTAAACTGACGAAACCCTATTCGTCTCTGTCTTCTGTCTGTCTGTCCGTCTGTCGGTCACAGAGTCCATACACAAAAACTATGTAAGTCATAGAGTTCAAATTTTGTATACTTACAGCTGGATACTTCTTGTCAGTCAACAAATTATAAAATTTTGAAAAAAAAAAACCTATTATTTTAATTAAAATATATTTTTTAATATCATCAGTTCATTTTTTTCTCTTCTAATTATTGCACGCAAGTTTATATATTCACGTTATAAAATGATTTTCCGTAAGTATCTACCGTTAAGTAGCATTACAATTTCATTAAAAATTAACTAGATGCTATTTATATCATATTGACAGTACTCTTTCATTAACAAGTCCAAAATAACAGAGTCGATTACTTTAAAAAATCTCCAAATTAATCTTTTAAAATAATAATAATTTAAAAAAAAAAAACAAAAAACTCCTATAAAACTGCGATAGATTTGTTAGATATAAAAAGATTGTAATAAATAGATATAAAAATTATTTAAATAGATATAAAAATTATTATATATGTAAAATGAATTAATGGATTAAAAAATCACGCGAAAATTCCCCCCAGAATCTCGGAAAGATTCTACACTGTAAAAAAAAATTGGGAAAGTTACAAAAAATTTTCTAGTAGAATTGTATTCCAAGAACTTTTTATGTAACGGCAACAATAAAAATTCATGTAACAGATACAGATTTGCATTTTGAATCAAACAAATTTTAAGGTTACTAAGAATTTCTTTGGGAAATCGTATTCCAAGAACTTTTTAAGTGACGATAACGAGCATTATAGATAAAATTTTAGTAAAGTTACCAAAATTTTAGTAAATTCTTTTGTAAAGTTACAGATGGTTTTAGTTTTGCTTACAAGTTTTGTAGATTGACATCATTTTCTTGTAGAGTGTACACATAAAATTTTAGTAAGCATAAGAGATTTCGGTTAATTTAGATTACTAAGGTTACAGATTTTTTTTACAGTGTAGGAGCCACTCAGCCACAGAACATGCTCAGAAAGATAATATAAGCACTTTAGGCAATCATAGAGTGCTTATAGTGAGGAAAACAATTCGACAGATTTTTAGGATTACTGAGATAAATGAGAAAATGTTTTCTTCCATACGTTATAGTAAAGATTCGGCATTCCATTTATTATAAACTGTTTTGTGAGAAAGAAATGCATATAAACTAATATAATGTATTTCCGTTAGAGTTTGTGATATTGCAATAAGTGGAATAATGGTTTCTTCCATTTCATTTTGAATTACTCATGTTGGATAAATTATAATTTAGGTCTTTATTTTATTCTTAAGCTGAGATAAAATTTCTAAAAGATTCATGCAGGTTTTTAATGTATTTTATTCTGTCTGTTTTATTATATGGATACTGCAAATGTACTCAAATATTTTTTTCAACATTCCAAACCTTACAATTTACTGAATTTAAGTCGTTGTACAAATTTAATACACTTAGTCTGTAACTGGAGAACAAAAACAGTGCAGAATTCGCCTTGTTTACTAATTTAAAATGTAAAAACATATTAGTAGTAATAACGTAGTAATATTTTATATTATGCATCTTTTAAGTAATATAAGGTACCCAGGGGTAATAACGCCACGTTAAGGTTCTACCAATTTTCACGGCTCAGTTTTAGATTGTATTTTTCAAACAAATATATGATTTGATACAGCGACTCATTGACTATCTATATAAAAAAAATAATTTAACACATATGTATTCATAAAATGTAATGGCGTGTTTTCTTGACCAATGCTATTTGGCGTTATTACCAACCTATATGGGTTATAACGCCATGCAAACAAAACTATGAAATAAGATGGAATAATTGCATGTAGATTGCCCAATTCTAAAAATATAAACTCTACAAACTTAGAAATTGACAAATTGCACTCTAAGCTATTGAAAATGTTCAATTTTTTCTGAAAGTGCAAGAAAAATAAAGGTGTGATGTGGGGGGGGGGGAGGATGGGGCAAAAGAATATCAGACCGTGAGCTTCTTTTTGCTTAAAAAGGACCGCTTAAATAGAATTATTAGAAACATTGCACAGTTTTAACTGTGTTTATTTGAATCAGTATTTAGGATGTAGCTCGGCCACTGTAGAGAATCAACCGGGGTATTAATGCCAAGGATTGGCGTTATTACCCCGCTATAGTTATTGCGCTGTACATTTTAAATTACCAATTATCTCGAGAAGATATCCAAAATCTTCAACAACATTTTGAAAGTCCGTGAAATGTACTACAAATTTATGTAATTAACAAAGTATTTCCGGATAAAAAAAATAGTCTTCACATCACAAAACGTATCTTGCAAATTTTAGATCAAGCGTTAATTTTAGTTGCTTGTAAAAACAATAAGACTTAAAAATGAAACAAATTAACTTGAAGCTGTTTTTTGCGATTTATATGACTCAAAACCCTTCTGCGCAGAGCACATGGGTGTCATTTACCAGATTATTTCATAATTATGCATATTAGCATTTGCCGTTATTACCCCGCCTGGCGTTATTACACCAGACCACCTTACATACAGTTACATGTATTTTTGGGTTTTAAATTACACTTAGTCTGGTTTTTCATTACATTCAACTTTTTACTCATTTCATTACAATCTTTCTATATCTAACAAACTTATTACAGTTTTATTGAAGTATTTTGTTATTTTTTTTTTATTTAAAAAGATTAACTTGGAGATTTATAAAAGTAATCGACTCTGTTATTTTGCAGTTGTTAATTAAAGAGTACTATCAATATGCCATAAATAGCTTCTAGTTAATTTTCAATGAAATTATAGGACTACTTAACGGTAGCTATATTTACGGAAAATAATTTCATAACAATAAACTTTCGAATTCTGGACTTTTATTGAAATGCGTTACATTGTATCGGACGAATCATCCAAAATATACGAGAAAATAATTAGAAACCATATCCTGCAGTATATCCTGTTTGTTCCATTAAAAACAAACTTATATTGAACATTCAGAAATTCCAAGAACTGTTAGAAGATATGCGAACAATCAGAAAGGAAAAAAAAAAAAGTAATAAGGTAATCTGCGTTTTCCCGCCCCTATCGGTGGGATGTTGTGTTTCTGGAAAAAAAAAATATTTAAAGTTACCTCAAGCACGCCTTCTGATTAAAAAAAAAGAAAAAAAGCTTAATATTTAGTCTGTTTTTCAGTCTTTACATATTTTCTCTAATTTGATATGATCTTGAAAATGTAAAGGCATTTTTTCAAAAGTTATTAGGATTCAATGAATCACCTACTACTTTCAAATACTTTTGTATAGGCCTTTTTTCAAAAGTTATTAGGATTTAATGAATCATCGTAGCTGAGTTATATAATGAATCACCATATAATTTATAGAACAACAGAAAAAAAATACTGTTGTTTTGTTCGTCACATTTAATCATTTCTAAAAAAAAAATAAATGACTTTATTTGAGGTTTTATAATCGATAAAATGGTTTTGAATTATTTTTTAAAAATACGATATTATGTGTCATTAGATATATTACACATTTGAAAAGTTTATTATTGAGTCACTAGTGAAATATTTTTTTTACTTCTGTCATCGTGCGTTTTTTTTTTTTCTTTTCTGAATTAAAATAGAATATGCATAATGTAAATGAAATACCTTACAAAAAGAAGTATTATCGCATCAAAAACAACTCGTTGTAACATGATCCCGCCAAGCATCAAATCTAAAACGGCAATCATAAAAAGAAGTGATACCACATAAAAAGAAGCGATATAGAAGTGCATACTCCGAGTGCCACGTCAAAATTTATCACTAATCATAATGTTTCCAAAGCTTCCATGATATAATTTTATTATTGCATATAGACAAATAAACTTTTGGAGTATAATTTTTTTAAACTGAATTATATCTGTTATTTATATTAATTTAAATAATGCTTCTATTGCAGTGAAACTTACAGCTTAGTGAACGCATATATCTGTTCGCGGCAGTGAGAAGGTTTTAACAACATTAATAGTCACTTTTATGCAGAAAATATTCTAATTTTGATTTAACATTCTAATAGGCTTTTTAACAACCGGAATATTTCTTTCTTCCTTTCTTTGCTTTTCCCCCTATTTCTGTGCGCGATCTAACAGGCAGGCAAACAAACCAAAGACATAAAGAGGCTTCAGGCACATTAATAATTATTTTTATGTAGAAACTATTTTAATTTTGATTTAACCATCTAATAGGCTTTTCACAATCGGAAATTTTTTTTTTTAGGTAGATTTCGTAAAAAATACTACCTATTGCAATCGCACCAGTTTATATATATATATATATATATATATATATATATATATATATATATCATCATCATCATCATCATCAACCGTTTTCGATTCACTGCTGGATGTAGGTCTCCCCCAGATTTTTCCAATGTTTTCTGTCTAGTGCTTTCGTACGGCCTTCAGTTCCCGGTAGTCTGCATGTTCCTGGTTACTGCAGCGATCAGACAGACATGAAGACCGATGGTGCTAAGAATCACCGGGCTCGGCTTGGCTGCCATAAGTTGATGACCTTGGCTACGTAGATGTAAAACGACCAAGAAGACGACCACAAGTAAGTTGGAGTGACGAAATTAGAAAAATGGCTGGTGTAAATTGGATCTATCTATCTACATATATATATATCTCACTTTTTTATGGACACGATAACTTCTATAATTCTTCACCAATCTCCACCAAACTTGTACATAAAATCAAAGGGGATAAAATCTTGGCTAAGTTCGTTAATGGGCAAAATCGGATTAAGGGGGTCGGAATAGGGGGCGTTTTTGTGAAAACCGAAAAAACGCCATAACTTCTTAATTAAAGTAGATATCGAATCGGTTTAAAGTTTATATTACTTCTTAAAAATGGGCCAAAAGTATATGCATGACAGATTTTTGATAAATTTAGAAGTGGGCTCAAGGGGCGAAAAAAACAGGGATTTTGAGAGAAAAAAATTCATAACTTCGTCAATTATCAAGATATCAAGTCCAACTAAATTTTTTGTAAATGTTCTTAAAATTATCTAAAACTTTTGTATTTACAAGTTTTTGATAGGACCAACTTTTACCGATGAAAAAAATTGAAAACGAAAAGAAAAAGGGCGCTGAAAAAAAAGAAAAATCCACAACTCCGTCAATTTTTAAGATATCAAATCTGATTAAATTTATTTTACATCTTCTCAAAAATATCTACAACTTTTACATTGACAAGTTTTTCATAGGACCAATTCGTACAGCAAAAACAAATTAAACAAAAATAGGAGTTGGAGAAAAAACCTCAAATCCAAACTGCTTATATTCTGACTCATTTTTAAATTCATTTTTGATTTTAAACGCATCCAAATGGTAGATCCTCTTATTTAGAAACTGTATAAAGTGATGCATTGGTCAATTTTCTGGTAAAGACAGAATATATTTCAAAAAAAGCTACCAAAAAGGTTATTTTGAACAGAATTTCCGAAAGTCATCGGTACTGAAAATTGAAGGAAGTATTCAAATAAGAAATTGCGTTTTTTTCTGACTCGTTTTTAAATCCATTTTTGTTCTCAAACGCATCCAATTTACAGATCCTCTTATTTAGGAACTATATAATGTGATGCATTGGTCAGTTTTTTGATAAAGACGGAATATATTTCAAAAAAGGCTACCAAAAAGGGTATTTTGAACTAAATTTTCTGAAATCATCGTGACAGAAAATTTAAAGAAGTGTTCAAATGAGAAATTGCGTTTTTTTCTGACTCGTTTTTAAATCCATTTTTGCTCTCAAATGCATCCAATTTACAGATCCTCTTATTTAGGAACTATATAATGTGATGCATTGATCGGTTTTTTGATAAAGACAGAATATGTTTTGAAATAGGCTACCAAAAAGGGTATTTTGAACAGAATTTCCCGAAGTCTTTGTGATTTGAAAATTTAAGGAAGTTTTCACATAGCAAATTGCGTTTTTTATGACTCGTTTTAAAATCCATTTTCGCCCTTAAACGCATCCAATTTACATATCCTCTTATTTAGGAACTATATACTGTGACGTATTGGCCAGTTTTTTGATAAAGATAGAATATATTTTTTAAAATGCTGTCAAAGTGAGTATTTCGCACAAAATTTTCCGAAGCAATAATGATTATAGAATTAAAGATGTATTCAAACAACAAATCGGTTATTTTATGACTCATTTTTAAATTCAATTTTTTTTCTCAAATGCATTCAACTGACAGTTTTTTGTTATTTAGGAGCTGTATAATGTACTGTTTTGGTCGATTTTTTAAATAAATTCAGAATCTATTTCAAAATATGTTGTCAAAATGGGCATTTGAGCTGAATTTTTCTTAAGATGATTCTGATAAAACCAGTTTTTTCAGAAAAATGAAATTAAAAATTTTTCATAAACGGCCAAATGAAGTTATTAAACTGGGTTTATCCCTAATTATATATATATATATATATATATATATATATATGTATATATATATATATATATATATATATATATATATATATACATATATTGTTGAAATGAGCACTCTTCGAAATCTACCTCCGCCTATAGGCCCAGCCGACAGGGATTTTCTATTTTCGTGCATGGACTGACAGACAGGCAAACAAACCAAAGACATAAAGAGGTTTCAGACATATCGCATAAATGCTAAAAGAAAAAAAAATCATCTTATGTCTTTTGAGGAAATTTTTTTTTTACGCCTGATTATATCGGCAGCTAACTTTTTTAATTGACATTTTCCAAAATATAAGAAAAAAAAAAAAAAAAAAAAAAAAAAAACAGAACTGAATAGGCATTGAATAGGTAAAAGTGAAGTTATTTTTGAAATTGTAATTAAATAACTTTTAAATATTTTTAACAACTATTTAAAAAATAATAAAGTTTGCAGGCAAGAATGGTTATGAAATCTGTATATATGATTATTATTCTATATTGAATTTGATTATTAGTCTTAAAATGAAATCAGGAATGGTGAATTATAGTGCTCTTTATGAGTAAATTTTTTATAGGTGTTACATTTTCTGAGATGTATAGTTACAGTTTTACAATTGCCCGTCACTATGTGGCGAATAATCATTTTGCTATGGCTACTAATTTTCGGTATCTCAGTCGCTATTGGTTTTAAGCTGACCAAGTTGATGTTTCCCATTCCGTATTGATGTTTTTTTTTTTCTTTTTTCTTTCCAGAAAAAAACGTACAAAAATCAAAACACAAACTTTCTTTTTATTGCTTTTTAACCATTTATCTATGGAATTATTTATCAAAAAATTGCTTCATTCCAATAATTATCTTCTTGAATATGTGAAGATATACTGGAATTTTTAAATTATAATTACGTAAAATTTAGATACAAGCATCGTTTTAATAGTTTTCAATTATTAAAAATGATTAAATATGCTATATAGGAGAGTTATGTAGGTAATTATATAGGGGAGAGTGGGATGGTGTGGGACACTTTTTATTAAAGGAAAATCAACTTTGTTTGACACAAAAACAAAAATTTTAATTTATAGATTGCAAGGTGAAACACTTTTTAAACACTCTGTAAACAATATAGAACCATAACACGTAAAAGCTATTTTAAAATTAAAGAAACAAGGTAGAACCCGTCGAATCTCGACGAAAAAAATGTTTAAAATGGAACTGTTTCATTGTTTTATAATAAACCTAGAAAATTAGTTGTAGTAAAAAGTGCATTTCATATTGGTAAGTCTAACTCCTAAACAAACGAAAAACGATATTTAACACCAAATTAACAAAATATTATTTCTATAATACTCAGTTGTAGAAATTGTTAAAATTAAACTTTAATCGTACATGTAAGCAGTAAAAATTAATAAAGATATGTTATTATGATAAAGTTATCAATTTAGGTTCTTATGCTAGTACTCCAAAATGAAAAATGCAAAATTTATTCAACTTTGACTCAATCATATAAAAAATTTTTCTCGTGAAATTTAAACCCAGCATCATTTTCATCATATCAAAATTTACAAATGCACATTTTCGTATCTGTATTCACCTTTTCAGAAAAAAATGGCATTTTAATTTGATTCAAAACTTGAAGTCTCAATGCTATTAGCCGAAACAGATATTAAACTGCTGATATTCTTTTACATGTAAATCAAATTTTGTAAATGAAATCAAAATTCATCGGGTTTTAGAGCAGAAGATATTTAAATTTCATTTTTCCCTTTTAATGAGAAAATGGCAACATAATAACAGTAATCCATTTCTTTTCTTTTTTCCTTTGCTAAATAGAAATGGAGTACTCCTGTTGCCACAGCCTTAATAAAACAGAAAAGCCGTATTAAAAATTACAGAAAAATTAATATTTCAAAAACAAATTAAGATACAGTTTTCAAACAAATTTCATTTAAAAGTACATTTTTTCCCTACACATTAGTGTAAAGATTAAAATTCTGCGATGTCCAGCAATTAAAAAAATTGCAGTAGCAAAAATTGCAAAGGCGAAATTTCACCGGAAAGTGTTGCCATTCTCAAAATGACGTATGCGTTACGCACAGATACGTTTGGCCTTTATAATATAGATTGTAAGTTTTAAAATGTGTACCATGCATCACCATTAACAGGGAGGTATGAGACAGCAGTAAAACAAATTTATAAGGCACAGATAGTTTGATGTCAGCGAGATATACAATGAAAGATTATAGGTTGATAATGTATGTGCCACAATTCAAAATTCCAATATCTTCATCATTGAAATGAAAATTCAGGATTGTCAGTCATAGATGACATTAAAATATCCATTCAATTTATTTAAATTTTGAAATAAATGAATATATTAATAATGTTATAATTATTATATTATAGTCTAAAAATGTTTGCATGTTCGCAATTTTTATTTAACATATATAAAAAAAAAAAAAAAAAAAAAAAAAAAAAAAAAAGAAAAGAAAGGAATTGGACATGTTTTATTTCTCTCTTCACTGGCATGTTCCATTCCTCTCCACCTCCTTCTGTTGCGTTAAACTTCTTGTATAAGCAAAAATGCTGCTTTTTAGGCTTAGTTTAAATTATGGATAGTATAATGTTCCATAAATAGGAAAACTATTACATCTATGTATAAACAAGTTATTAATATACAGAAAACATAAAACTATATGAAGTAAATTTACTTTTAATTCTTGAAATAATACTTTTTTTTTATACAATTGCTAGCTTGTATAGATGATATTTTTTCGAATGAAACATAAGGAGAAAAACATACTGTCCCATTCCACCCCACTCTCCCCCCCCTTTTTTTTAGAATGTTTTAAAAAATATTTATCAATATATTAACTAAAAACTCTTACGGAAATAGTGCAATTCTTATGAAAGGAATGTATTTAAACATATCATGATCCTCTCTGTAAATGGAAAGGCTTTTGCAATTGAAAATACTTCATGTAACTTTTTTTTTTCTATCGAAATGATTATTACTTTTTTTAAACAAAAAATTTAAAAACAACTTTTTTTTTTTTCTTTTTTGAAATAACATTATCAAAAGAACAATTTGCACTTTTAACATCGTATTTGGCATTGATGGAATAGAAACCCAATGATATATAATAAAAAAGAACTATCAAAAAAGAATATATATTTTTTTTAGATGAAAGTATAATTATCATTTCATGAGTATATTACAAAATTTCAGTTAATTTTTGCTACCACTGAACCGATTAACTTAAATCATTTTGCACCTAATTTCATTTCTTTAAAATGTTTCCAAATAATGTTTTTTATGAGCTCGGTACTCTAAAACATAAAGCATGGAAATGTTAAATTCGAATAAAACACGTGACTTGCAAGTGAATACAATCCACCTTCTCTCCTAACCACGCCCAAAATGAACCAGGGAGAAAAAAAAAAAAAAAAAAAAAGAAAGAGTGGAAAACGGTGAAAACGTTTCTGGCAGCATGAAAGTGCCAGATGGAATAGCAGACGAGCTTCGGTCGTGATATGCTCTAGAACATTTCGAATTTGCTTTGACTCTCGATAGAGGATGAACAGAAGGTAATTATTATTTAAAAATTTATATTTAGGTGATATATTTTTAAATTTTTCAATGTCATGCTTTTAGCATGAATGCATGCTTTTAGCATGAATGCATGCTTTTAGCTTTTGTTCATGAATTATTAACTGTCATTGAACTTAATTAATGAGATGATACATTTGTGAAAGTTTTCTTTTTTCATTAAAAATTAAGTATAGAAGAACAATTGACTGCAATTGAGAGAACAGTATTTTACAGCTAAGAAAAATTAAAGAAAGCATTAATAATAATAAGACTAATATCAGTAATAAAATTAGCATTCCATTATTTCTTTTTTCTCTGACATATTATATGAATTCTCTATAAATCAATCAGAGTTCATTTTTATTATTTTAACTTTAATAATATATTTTGAAATGAGCTGATGTCATGAATTTTTAAAATCATATATGATTACCTGATTATCTTTAATTTTTATTAATTGATGGTAATTTTCCATGCTTGTAATTTAAATGTATAAAATAGAAAAAAGTATATTAAGGGTCGGCGAGCGAGGAAAAAAAATCACTTTATAAAAATACTCAATAAACATCAATATTTCATTTATTTTTTCTTTGTAAATTATCTGAATTGAATTTTTTTAAATTATTTTAATACTATATTTTGAAATGAAATCATGCGTAATATTTTAATATGAGTCATGGTTACCTTGTTAACATTAATAGATAATAAAAATTTTTAAAACTGGTAAAAAAAAAATAAATAAATAAATAAATTAGTTTTACTGTAACTTCAACAATATATTTTGAAAATGAACTCATATCGTGAATTTTTCTGAGATATGATACCTGATTATCTTTAATTTTTATTTATACATGGTAATTTTACATATTTGTAACTTAAATGTATGAAATAGAAAAAAAATTAAGGGTCGGCAAACTTAGTAATAATAATAATAATAATAATAATAATAATAATAATAATAAAACCCAGTTTATAAAAGGACTCAACAAACATAAATATTTCATTTATTTTTTCTTTGTAAATTATCTGAATTGACCTTAAACAAATCTTTTATTATTTTAATAGTATATTTTGAAATGAAATCATGCGTAATATTTTAATATGATGTATGATTACCGTATTATCAATAATAATTAATGAGAACTTTTAAAACGGATTAAAAAAAATTGTTTTACTACAACTTCAATAATAAATTTTGAAATATTTTGAAATGAACTGATATCATGAATTTTTCTGATTTCTGATTACCTGATTATCTTTATTTTTTATTAATTCGTGATAGTTTTTTATATTTTTAATTTTAAATGTATAAAATAGAAAAAATATATTAAGGGTCGGTGAACTTAGTAATAAGAAAAAAAAATTATAAAAAACCCCCCAACAATCATCAATATTTCATTTATTTTTTCTGTGTAAATTATCTAAATTGACCTTAAACAAATCTTTTATTATTTTAATACTATGTTTTGAAATTAAATCATGCATAATATTTTAATATGATATATTATTATCCTTAACGGGTAAAGGGGAATTTTCAAAACGGGTAGAAAAAAAAATCAGTTAATAAACAAGCTAATAAAAATTCACTAAAATTACCTAAATTTCTCTTAAATCAATCTGAGTTTTTTTTTTAATTATACATTTTTAAATGAATTAGTGTAATGGAGTTTAAATATTGGCTAGTATTAATTTATTATTATTAAACTTAATTAATTTCGTGATAGTTTTCATTTAAATTAACATAATAAAAGTACATTTTATTGTTTTAAAAAGATGAAACTTTTAAATGAGTAAAATGATAATAAACTCATAATAAATCAGGTAAACCCCCATAAAAATCAATGTTTGATTTATATTTATTCTTGATAAATCAATCTAATTTACTTGAATAAATTTGTGTTTCTATTTATTATTTTTATGATTTTAATAATGTATATTTAAAACGGGCCGATATTATAAAGTTTCAAAGTAATGTACGATTATCTGAAATTTTACTTAAGTTTGCATCCATGATATTTTTTATTTTCTGTTTAAAACTACATATGCAAGAATAATTTATAACTATTAAGGGAAAAGTGATCTCTGTAAAATAGCAAAATAATAATAATTAGAGAAAATTCGGTTTCATTTTTGGCTCAAAATCGGAGTTTTGCCGGAAAATCGTTTTTGCGAAAATTCTGTTCGACTGGACCAAACTGTCTTTATTCCAAAAATCTCGATTCTCCATTCGGAAATTTTGACCATTACTCATTGATCTGAGCTGTATGAGCTCAAATGAAATGCACTTTATTTATTGTTATGAACTTCACTGTTTACAATTGTTAGTCAAGAAGACACGTTCAAGATGTGCGTGCAAATAATAAAGCAAGCAATGCATAAATGACTAACTTTTGAAAATCTTTTCGCGTGCTCCTTAAAAACTGCAGACTTGATAGTAATAGAACATTTTTAGTTTAAAAGCGCAGAAGTGTTTCAAATACTCTTCGAGAAAGTTCTAATATAGCAGATGATCATTTACAAAAATCATTATAAAAGATAAATTGAGGTATGTATAACTAAAAAAAATTTTAATAAGAAGAAATTTGTATAAATAGAAAATTATTTTGTGTCGTTCATGAATTAATTACAATTTTTTGCATGAAAATAAGGAGTTTTGGCCTGAGGCACAGACAGCCAACTTGGGCTACACGTATAATTAATTATAATTAATATTTACATATGTATTAATTACTAAAAATTTTTTGGGGGGACATTTTAGTTTTCGCTTTCCGCCAAACATAAGAAGATTACCGTAATTCGGTTTCGATCTTAAAAACCTATTTCAGTCGATCCTTAATAATAATAATATACATAATAGAGCAATCCTTAATTTAATTTTTTTGACGTCTAAATTCATCCTAAGAGGACGAGGAGTTACAACTTTTAACTCTTAAATAAATTAAAAAAAAGGCATCTTTCAAAATTGAGACTGTCTTGCATCATGTATTTCAAACAGCACAAAAATATTCCAATTAGAACGAGGTCAATTTGAAATCGATATATGCAATTTAACACAAACTTCAATTGATTTTTTTAATTTTTGTTTCATTTTCCTGTAAGGTAAAAAATAAAGCTAGTAAGCAAATATATTTTTTAAAACAAATGCTAATAAAATAATCATACCTAAAATTTCTAGTTACTATTTGTCAATTAAGCGATGAAAATTTTATTTGTTGCTATTGGTTTGTTGCTTTTTAAGATATATAAAGTTAAACAGCACATTCAAAAAGCTAGGAATAAAATGTGCGTAATTTTATTGAAAAACAATAGGTAGATATTTTTGATCAGATCAATCAATTCATATCAGTTAAAAGAAAAAATATGTATCCAAACCATTTCTTTTTTATAGTTGCAAAAATGCAGTACAAAAAAAAAAAAAAAAAAACTTAAATCAATTTAAAATACACTTTATCAATTTGAAAACGAAACGGTCCGATTTAGGATAGTTTCACGTGGTTTGGAACACATGATTAGAAAAAATTCAATTTTTGTCAATATATTTTTTGAAGGTGCAAAGGTTACAACTCCGCATAAATTAGTTTGCGTGTAATTTAAATTCATTTCTGGTTTTAATAATTTTAGAAGGTTTTAAGATATCAATCACAACCAAATATTAAAGTATCCCTTGCAAATTGTTTTCCGCCCAATAATTTTCGAAATTTCTCAAATATATTAATAGTTTTATTTATTTATTTATTTATTGTTAAGTTTTATTATTACAACACAAAATATTCTAAAATACATTTGGAGAGATATTTTCCAATTGTTTTAACAGCGCATTTTAAAATTTTAATTGTATATTATGAATGCATTTAAACTAAATTTAATTTCATTAAACTGAGAGATAAAAATACATTATTTCATATTTTTGCTTAATTTAAGGAATATTAAGTTTCACGAATATTTTATTTCTACCAGCACACTATTGGGAAAAATGACACCTTTAGTGCCATTTATTCGGATAAAAATTCGTATTTAGATTAAAAAGATTTTTTCTTTTATATTTATTGTTTTAAATTGAAACTTTAACAAGTTTGCGTGTTTTAATGTTTTGCTTTGCAATGTAATATAAATGTTGTAGTTAAATTTTAAGATATTCCAAAGTACAATAAAATTGCGAGTGTTTTTAAATATAAAATTTGATATTTCAAGTTTAAAAAAATCAAAAAATGAAGCCTTTAATTAAATTAAATGACTTTCCATATATAGTTTTAAAATTATACATATTAGTATTTTCATGTTGTTACATATTTTGATTAATTGTTATTATAATATAGTCAAATTTTGATGCATTGAAATATTAATTAAAAAAAGTCTGACACGAGGAAGATATAAATTATAGAAAATTCAAAAGAAGTTTTTTTAGTCAGGAATACAAATTTGGAATTAGCCATTCAAAATTTGAGTAATAAATCTTAGCATATTCTTACTAGTTTGCAACCGTCTGTTTTTTTTAAATAATCATTCCGTATATATATTCAAATTCGGGAGTTTTCAACTGTGCTTATTTACATTCATTTACATTATGTTATTTAACATATTTTGCAAAATTTAAAGTATTGCGTTAATGTGATTGTTACGGTATATAATTTTTTTTAATGCTGTAGGATATTTTGTTATACGTCATAATACTACTAAAAATAATTTTATTTTACTGAATTTTCACAACATTTCGTTGCTATGGAAAAGAGGCCTTGAATTACCTTTATAAAAAGGTAATGTGCAAAACACCTCCCATGCCTGTAAAAATACTTCTTCCTTCAGTAAAGATTTGATGCTGTGAAGCAACCATATGTCCCACCCTCAATTTCTCATAATGCCGCTGATGAGAACTTGATTGTCATTGATTTAATCTTCATCGATATTTTCACGGACTTTTTAAGATATAAAAAGATAATCGATTTTAGACACTTTTATATACTCCTGATGAAGCTTTTTCTTTTTCTTTATACATATTTTTTTTAAAATCAGAAAGCGCATACTGGTTATATTTTTCGCAAAACAGTTGGCAGCTTAGCTATAGTTTTAAATTACTGGGAAATTGAATTAGATTTATGATGAAAATATCCGTTCCCTGATCATAAAAAGAAATACGACTTTTTATTTATTTATTTTTAAGTCAGAGTAAATATTTTAGTTTGTTAATAAATCATTTTTGAAATAATAATAATAATAATAAAAGTAGGTTACATAATAAAATACTGATTGCAATACTTTGATTACAGATAAATTTTCCAAAATTTAGTAGACTCAGGATTCTTTTAAAGATAAAACTAGCAACAGCTTAAAATCTTTACTGGAACAAATCTTTACTGAGCTTGACATTCTGATTAAATAAAGACTATGAATAAAAATTATTTTGAGGTTTTCAGTTACAATGATAAATGTTTTTTATTTATTTGCAATTGTTTTAAGTACTCTCTGTAACTGCTTGTAACATAGATTGCTCTAGAACGCTAGTGAATGCATAGTTTAAAAGAGAAAGTAAAAAGTTCCCATTGACCCCTCTGGCCCGCAAATAAAATCTGAAAGTAAAGCAGTTCTCTTTTGCATGGTTTTTTCGCCCCCCTTCTTTTTTAGGTAGATTTCGTATGAAATACTACCTATTGCATTGTCTCCCATGTTGGAATTTCTGAAAAATTTTTGCGGATCTACACGAATCATGACTCCTAGACCCCAAAACTACCATCAGTAAAAAAGTTTATCTATCTATCTATCTATCTATCTATCTATCTATCTATCTATCTATCTATCGGTGTATATCACTTTCTTCTAGACACGATAACTTCCATAATTATGCTCAGATCTTCATCAAACTTTTACATAAAATCAAGGGGCATAAAATCTCGGTTAAGTTCGTTAATGGGCAAAATCGGACCAAGGGGGTGGAAGATAGGAGGGTTTTTGTGAAAACAGAAAAAACGCGATAACTTTTTAATTAAAATAGATATTGAATCGGTTTAAAGTTTATATTACTTCTAAAAAATGAGGAAAAAGTTTATGCGTGACAGATTTTTGATAAAGTTAAAAATGGGCTCAAGGGGCGAAAAAAACATGGTTTTTGGGAGAAAAAAATTCATAACTTCGTCAATTCTCAAGATATCAAATCCAACTAAATTTTATATAAATGTACTCAATCTTATCTAAAACTTTTGTATTTACAAGTTTTTGATAGGACCAATTTTTACCGATGAAAAAAATTAAAAACAAAAAGAAAAAGGGGGGAGGAAAAAGAAAAAAACCCATAACTTACTCAATTCTTAAGCAATTAAATCTAATTAAATTTATTTTACATCTTCACAATAATATCTACAACTTTTATATTGACAAGTTTTTCATAGAACCAATTCTTATAGCAAAAATAAATTAAACAAAAAAAGGAGTTGGAGAAAAAACCTCAAATCCAAACTGCTTATATTCTGACTCATTTTAAAATTCATTTTTGATTTTAAACGCATCCAAATGACAGATCCTCTTATTTAGCAACTATATAATGCGACGTATTGGCCAATTTTTTGATAAAGGCAGAATATATTTTTAAAAAGGCTGCCAAAAAAGGTATTTTGAACAGATTTCCCGAAGTTTTCATCATTAAAAAATTCATTAAGTATAACAAATTGCGTTTTTCATGAGTCATTTTTAAATTCATTTTTGTTCTCAAACCCATTCAATTTACAGGTCCTATTATTTAGGAACTATATAACTTGACGTATTGGCCAGTTTTTTGATAAAGGCAGAATATATTTTTTAAAAGGCTGCCAAAAAGGGTATTTTGAACAGAATTTCTCGAAGTTATCGTGATTAAAATTTGAGGAAATTTAAGAAATTGCGTTTTTACCGAGTCATTTTTAAATTTTTTTTTGTTCTCAAACGCATCCAATTTACAGGTTCTCTTATTTAGGAACTATATAATGTGACGGAGTGGCCAGTTTTTTGATAAAGGCAGAATATATTTCAAAAAAGGCTGCCAAAATGGGCACTTCGCACAAAATTTCCCAAAGCGAGATGATTAATGAACTGTGGGTATTCAAATAACAAATTGGTTATTTTATGACTCATTTTTAAATCCAATTTTGCTCTGACACGCATTCAATTGACAGTTTTTTGTTACTTAGGAACTATATAATGTGCGTATTCGTCGATTTTTTGATAAAGGGTGAATATATATATTTTAAAAGCTGTTAAAGTAAGCACTTCGCAAAAAAATTTCCCAAAGCGATCATGATAAAAGAATTGAGGTTGTATTCAAATAACAAATTGTTTATTTTATGACTCATTTTTAAATTCAATTTTGCTCTCAAATGCATTCAATTGACAGTTATTTATTATTTAGGAACTGTGTAATGTGCCGTATTGGTCAGATTTTTGATAAAGGCTAAATATATATTTTAAAAAATCTGTCAAAGTGGGCACTTCGCACAAAATTTCTCAAAGCGATCTTGATTAAAGAATTGTGGATGTATTAAAATAATAAATTGGTTATTTTATGACTCATTTTTAAATTCAATTTTGCTGTCAAACGAATTTAATTAACAGTTTTCTGTTATTTAGGAACTATATAATGAGCATATTGGTCAATTTTTTAAATAAATTAAGAATATAATTCAAAATATATTGCCAAAATGGGCATTTAAGTAAAGATAGGCATTTTTTTTTCTTTTCTTTTTTTTTTTTTTTTTTTTTTTTTGATGAAAATTTTTCGAAATCTACCTCCGCCTATAGGCCATGCCGAAAGGGATTTTTTTTAAACCATGCTTTATAAAATAGAAGATTTACTTTTTTGGAAAAGTTTTTATCTTCATATTTGTCGCGAAAATAGTCTAACTAAAGAATACAATTAATGATGATGATGATGGTGATGATGATGATGATGATGATGATGAAATCACAAAACTGATCTTCTATTTTGGTAAATTTATGTATGAGTGAAAAATTTTTGCTTGAAAATTCAAAAAATCAGTAATATTTACGAGCACATATGGATGAAAAATTGATAGTTTAATTGTATCCTAAAGTTGGGAATTCTGGATTTAAGAACAAAATTATAAAGTGATGTATTTAAACGAAGTCCGTATCTGTAAAAATGCTTCCTCTTCATTAAAGACTTAATACTAGAAAGCAATCATACCCTTATTTTTTCGATTAGAACTTCCTTCATTCTTTATCAATATTTAATGGAATTTTTAGACATGAAAAGATAATCTATTTTAAATATTTTTTTATCTATTTTAAATGAACTTTTCTCTGTATGTATAGTTTTAGAAAGTAGAAGAAATTTAAAAACTATCCACTAATTATATTTTCCTTTAATGGAATCCTGATTATCGTGCAATTACTCTCTTAGCATATCTTCCATAATATTTCATAACATAGAAAATTCTGTTGTTTGATAAAAGCCTTATATAGATTTTTGAATCGTAAGATTTTTTTTTTTTTAAATGATAGAGCACGGGTCAAAAAATATTTTTTGCATAGAATTCCAGGGTTGCAATCCATTTATTCAGTCATAAATACACGGTATTTCAGATTGATTAATCGTGTTTAAAATTAATCTAACATGGTATTTCACTCCAAGCCGATCATAAATTAAAACGGCGAAGCTAATTTATCGAAATGATAAAATTTTTAAATCACATGATGTTTATATTTTTCTTTCATGAAATATACATATATACATATTTTTCAGGTAGTTAATTTTTTTTTATAATACATATTGAGAAACAATTTTACGACTGTATCAGAAAACAACGAATTTGAATTTGAGAAGAATTACATTATGAGTAAATAACCCTGGGAACCCGTTTCTTATCTGTAAAAGTACTTTTCTTTCTATTAAAAGGTGTATGTAGGAAAACAACCACGCGTGATTTCACGGTCGTACACAGGATTTTCGTTAGTCTTTTTCGTTGTTCTCTTAACATAAGCGCCGGCAAAAAGGGGTAGTGTAAAAAAAAAAAAAGGATAGATTTTGAAATTTAATTTAAATTTTCTTTATTTTTGATTATTAAAAAAATATATAATTTATTTCTCCATGTTATATTAAAATAATTAGATAAGTTTTATATTTGTTTCCTTTTTAACGTTCACGTGCTTCAAATATAGATTAACTAGGAGTTATAAATTCAGATTTAATTAATTAATTTTAATTGGCAGAATCCTGCAAAAATTAATTAAATGATTGTCTAAATCTTCTAACATAGTTAAAAGATTCACGAAAAGTTTCTTTAGACGATGAAATTTTCATGAATTCATAATTTGAAACATAAAGGGTTAATAAAGTCTCTTTCCTTTACTCGAAAAAAAAAGGATTGTTATATACTTTAAAATGTGGATAGTATACTATAAGTGAATTTGTATTAGAAAATAGCATTACGGTAAAATGACGAATGAAACACTCTTTTAACCTGTAAAAATACTTCTTCCTTTAATAAACAGTTGATACAAGGAAACAACCATACGTTCTGTTTTACCTTCAATTTCTGGTGATGTCGCTGATGAGAAATTGATTGCCATTGATTTATTCTTCATCAATATTTTCGCAGATATGTAAGATCTAATCGATTTTAGATACATTTTATCTATTCTTAATGAAATGTGCCTAAGATCTTTTAAACCTTTATGCATATTTTTAGAAAATGCAGAAATACTGCACTGTAAAAAAATCTGTCAGATTTACGGCATTCCGTAAATTAAACTTATTAATTGCAGTAAAATTAGACGTAATTTTTTTTTTTAATTACATCTAATTTAACTGCAATTTTTATGGCAAAAACTGTATTTTGCATTGTTTTTATTTTAACCATACTTTATAAAACAGAAAATTTTCTTGTTTGAAAAAGTTTTATTTTCCTATTTGTCGCAAAAATAGTCTAACGAAAGAATAAATGTAATGATGATGATAATGAAATCATGAAACTGATCTTCTTTTTCTGAACAACAGCTGGCAGCATTGCTGCCAGTTGTTTTTACCGTAAATTTAACGGATTTTTTTTACAGTGTGGATTGTAGTCTAACTTTTTCCTTTTATGAAATTAAATTTGTTTTCTTATTCATTAAATTGTATCACAATTTTTTAAAATGATATTGTATAACATAGAAAACTTCAAGGTTGCTTAAAAGATCATATTAAATAAAGTTTGCGTAGCTGTCTTAATTTTAGAGTTCGACCACTTTAAACAATAATCTTTGCCTTATTTAATCGCATAATTTCTGCAATTAGATAAGGCAAAGATTATTAATCGGACTTAGTCATACTGAAAGGATTTTTACTCGCCTTATATATGTATGTATTTTGTCAAATTCATGTTAAGAAGATGGGCTTGATTAAAGCAAAGGCTAAAATGCTCGCATTTGTCAAACGATGCGAATACTGTCACCCATTGCCATTATTCATCCCATAACAGAGTTGATCAAAAATTTCAGCTGTAAAAGGTTATTGAATTTTGAATTGAATTTTTTGACACTATTATTCGCTGTTACTTTTGTTTTGCAATTTTTTTCTTTTCTTCCTTTCTATATTTTCAGTTTCTTCTATCTTTTCAAGAAGAAAGTATTGAATTCGTGAAAATTTTCGAAATCCGATTTTCGACAAATTTACACATTTTAGGGGTCAGAGAAGCCATGTTTTTACAAAATGTCTGCCTGTAAGTCTGTCTGCAAGTGACAAAAATTTTGTAGGCGCTCTATCTCAAGAACTAATGCACAGAATTTCACAGAACTTTAGATTCTGTTAGACCTTGATAAAAAATACATTTGATTAGTTTTTGGTGTACATCGCTCAACAGGTGGCGCTGTTATGCTGCACTATCTACAATTTCCACAATATCCATATAACAAGAGCTAGTGCATGGATTTTCATAAGCCTTTATATTTTGTTAGTACATGGTGCTGAATATGTGTTGCTGCAAATCACTCTACAAGTGACACTGCCATGGTGCATTATTCCTGATTATCTCAATAGCTGTTATCTCAAGAACTAATCCACGAAATTTCCTAAAACTTCAGCTTCAGTTAATCCCTAGGATGGATTAGTGTTATTTAGTTTTCGGTGTAAATCTCCCTAAAGATGGCGCTGCTATATTGCATTTTTACGATTTCCCTATAAATTTATCTGAAGAACTAATGCATGGATTTTCATGAAACTTAAGATTCAGTTGGTACCTGGTTAAAAAAAAAAAAAAAAAAAAAAAAAAAAAAAAAAAAAAAAAAAAATCCTCATTAGTTTTTTGTGTACATTGTCCAACATGTGGCGCTGTTAAGCAGTTTTTTTTTTCTTTTAAATATTTTGCAATTGCTCTGTCACAAAAACGGATTTTTATCAAAACGGCACAGATTTTCATTAAACTTCAGATTCAGTAATAAGTTGACATAAGTTGTTGCTGACTAGATGTTGGTTTAAACCACCTAACCGGCGGCGGTGCTATGTATCATTTTTCAGGAAGTATCAACATGCATAAGATAGAAGAAATTTTGGGATTGCAACATCTGATTAGTTTCTTTTATACATGTACGCTCTCCTAAAATAGCGTGTTACTCTAAAATATCGAAAAAAAAAAATATTCTTTATTTTTCGCAAGGGAATAATAACTTATATATATATATATCCTGAAAATTTAATATTAGTAAAATCTTTCCCTTTTAATTTAAAATTTATAATTAATATTTGAATATAGCAAATGAAATATTAGTTTATGCAGAAAAAATGGGAATTTATCTTTGAAATTCGCTACTATTTAACTAAACCTAATGATATCAAAGTAAAGAATATTTATCTGGGATCTTCTCTGAAATTAAAACAATATAAATATGTTGGTATTCAGAAAGATAAGGCATTCTCCTGCTTCAAGAGAGGAAGATGCGTGATTATGTCAGCGTTTAGAGGCCCATGCTCCCTAGTTACAAAGGCCTTTTCTCTTTTGCGGAAAGTTTAATGAATACTTGATCTTAGATAACCCTTTTGTTTCTCTTGTACAATGTAAACGTGAACATTTCTCATTTGTAGATAAATGTAAGCGTATGGAAGCTTTTTCTTTTAGAGGATTTTGCCACGATTGGATTTTTCACTTTAATCTAAATTTAGCCTTTTACAAGTTTTTTTTTTTTTTTAACTACTTGCAAAATAGTTGTTGTCCTCGGTAGAAAACTGGGAAATCTGAAGTATATCTCAATCTTTTTATTGGATGAATCCTGCAACTTATTTTTCTTTCTCTGTATGTTGCCACGATGACAAAAAATAATAAAAACGTTAAAAAAAATTAATAATTTGAAAACAAAATATGATAAAGATTTTAAACAAATTTCATTTGAAAATGCATTTTTTTCTATATAACGGTGTAAAATTTTAAAATATGCGATTATTAGAAGTCACTGTGATTTATTAAATTACTATTTTTTTTTATGTTTAATGAAAATAGCTATTAAATTGACAAAAATTCAGTTTTATAGTGAAATTTAACGGATATGTCATTTACGACCTGATCAATAAATTTCGCTTTTAGTATAATTTCTTAAACTTCTATATATCGCACGATTTAAAAATTTTTACCGTCAAATGTGTAAAAAAAAAAAAAAAAAAAAAAAAAAAAAAAAAAAAAAAAAAAATTAACTTTGAAAATATTATATTGCTGTAATCAGTGTTCAATTTCGGTAACTTTTTTTCAGTAACTTTTTTTTTTTTTAGCACTTTCCAATAAAGTTGAAAAGTGCTTATGCATTCAGTTTGTCTGGCCGTCTGTCCGTCTGTTCGCGCTCTAACTCACGTAAATATACTCAGATTGCCATGAAATTTTAGGACGTTATTGATGTTTACTCTAGCACGAACCCTATTGAAAATGAAGTTTCTACCATGATAAATTTATCTACAGGTAGAATCAAAAGTTTCCCATTACATTACAGCCTATGGGGAAAAATCGTTTCAAAGGAATTTTAAAGATGTTATACCCTGTCAAACATATTAAAATTTATATTCTTTTACTAGATGCATTAAAATATGCATTCTATAAAATATAAAGTGAAAATGTAGCTATTATTCATTTACAGGGCCACACAAAAGAATTCCATTAGATAATGGTAAAAGGGGGAATTGTATGTGACATATTTTAAATATATTAAACTGTTTCATGTAAAATAAAATTGATGTATGTCAATGAGGCTTAGTATAAATTACACGATACTGCCTTCTCTAATATAAAGTACATAGCATTTACTGGGACACATAAAAGATTTCAAATAGTACATTCTTTCCGAAGTACTGTATATGTATCCGATGATAGCTGATGGATGGATGAAATGCATTTTAATTATGATATGCGCGTATAAGTTTCACAAAATTTATGTGTGTAAATGCTATAGTTAATATACAGGGCTACCCAAAAGAGTTCGCCAACGTTACTGAATATGAGCATAAATTACTAAAAGGTGATTCTTCTTTTTGGGCTGAACTGTATTAAATTTACTAAGAAATGTTTGCAGAATATAGATAAAATGATATACAGGGCGAGTGATTTCAGTTGTTTTAAGAGAGTTTTAATTTAAAATAAATTTTATCTCAACACCGATGTGTAATAAAGATACCAAGCAAACTACAAGACTGAACAAAGTATTCCATCTATTAGTGTTTCCATCTATTAGTATAAAGTGCTGAAAGAGAAATTTGAAGCTACTAGGCATTTTTTGCTAAACTAAATTTTCCCATTATGTAGTATGTATATTAGCTGACAGATCAAATATAGGGCTGTTCAATAGCACTGGAATACATATTTGGCTATATTTGGCTTTATACCCTTATTTACTTAAATAGCAAAGTTTTGTTAAAGATTTCATGAAGCGTTAGAAAGTGCTCCATAATCTATGCTTAAGGGTGTTCTTAAATAAAAAAGGGTAACTTTGTGACACATGCTTTAATTTATTTTTGTTCGGAAATACATGAAAATAGCAGGTTTTATTATTCAGAAACTGCCTAATTGCACTCAATTTTCTGTTTTTTTTTTATAAACACAGTAGATTTTTCATAACAAGCCGTCAAAATTGACACTTTTGAGCACATTTCCCGACGAAAGCAGAAAAACCGGTCGAAATGCAGGAGAAAAAGGGTGATTACGTAATCGAAATAGCTCAGAACTAGATAGGTAATTTAACTATCATAAAATGGAAAATTAAGTTTGATTCGAAATTGCTTCCATAGTCTGGCATTCCAATTTTATAGCTTTCTGTTAAAAAATGAATTTGTAAATGTGTCAAAACATTTTGCGCTTGTTGAGCGGAGCAGTTAAGAACACCCTTAACGCATGATTTTTCTTACTTTTTTTTTTTTTTTTTTTTTTTTTAAATCTTAGTGAATGCTGTTTAGAATAAATAGCATGAAGTACAGACTTCCAGCTTTCCATAGATTATGATTATTCAACCCATAGAATAACAGGATTGATAAAAAGTGTCTGTTGTAATATATTATTGAATTTTGAATTGCATTTTTTAATCTATATTATTGACTCTGAATTTGATTTTACTATTTCTTTTCTGTTTTCTCTTCTTTTTTACATGTTTTCTTTTATCTTATGGGTCATTTTCAAATTTCGCTTACATATGCTGTCCCAGAGTAAAAAGAAGAAAATTCAAACATAAATTAATATTTAAAGTTTGATTTGAGCTATTCATTAGCTAAAAAAGATTATATTGAACATTTCTAACATGAAAAATTAAAAAAACCAATAAAAATTTTTGAGATATAAATCTTTAAACTTTTGGTTCTAAGAAAAAATGCCTGACCCATTCCAAGTTTTATGTTTTTAACTGTTTTTTTTTTTTTTTTTTTTTTTTTTTTTTTTTTCATTTGAGCTAACTTTTTTAAATAAAAAGGTTTAATTATTTTAAATATCAACTGTTAGTGCTCTATATTAATGAAAAAAAAATATTACGAAAGATATTTTCTTTAAGAAATTAACAGAAATCTTTTGTCCCTCACTTTTTGTCAAGTCCGTTACCTTGTGATTATTTTAGTTCAAAATAGGTTTCGAATTCTGCCTAAAGTTAGCAGCAAATATTCGGCGATGTAGTTAAACTATTCATGCAACTATTACTTGTCACTTTTAGGTGCGTTCGTAATTATGTAAATACGTAGCACCTATTGTTGTCGCTCAGTCCGTCCGTCTGTCTGTCTGTCCGTCTGTCCGTTCGCATATAACAACGCAAAAATTACCCAACCGAATCATTTGAAATTTAAAATACATAATTATTACATAATTTTGTCGAGTCATTTCAAATTTTATGAAAATCGGATGGATAGATCAATTACAGGGACAATCAAAAGGATTCCGTTACATTACGGTCAATGGGGAAAAAAGTTTCAAATGCATTTTAATCGTTTGAAATTTAAAACGTATACTTAGTACATAATTTTGTCGAGTCATTTCAAATGTTATGAAAATCGGATGCATTGATCAATTACAGGGACAATCAAAAGTATTCCGTTACATTACGGTCAATGGGGAAAAAGGTTTCAAATGCATTTTAATGCTGTTACACTCATTTGAATATAACAGAATTGACATAATCTATGAAATATGTACTAAAAAATACATTTTGTACAGTCTGTGATGCAAAGAATATTTATTATTAAATTACAGGGCCACACAAATGTATTCCACTAAATAATGTTATACGGGGAAACATTGTTTGGGGGGTGTTTTAATTATATTAAACTACTTCACATTTTATGAATAAGATATACGTTAATGAAGTATAATAAAAATTACTCCCTGCATATGTACAGGAACACAAAGATTTCGACCACTATACTGTATCCAAAGTACGCTCTACTATATCAGCAAGATCTGAATGTTTTAAAACTTCGTTATCAACGAAAGCACCTCATTTGCTACGCTTTACGTGCAATTTCCAACTTGTTTAAATTTGAACTAAATTAGTATTTTTTTTGTTCCAATTGATAGAAAATAAGTCAAATTTTATGAAAATAACGAGATATAATAAGATAATTGTAAAAATAAATTTTTATAGTTAATTATTATCAAGACTAACTTTGAAATCAAAAATCTGCTACTTTTATCTCTAGTTTAATGTCCCTTGAAGCATTTAAATATTACATAAATTTTTGAAACAAATATATCTTTTAAAAAATGGCTAACAGTATGTTTAAAAACACCAAAATTTTCACCTGAAATATTTTAATTATTTTGCTATTGCCCCAAACTTTATATTAGTCTTCATGTCATGTCTGTCACAGAAAATGTCGATTTTTTTATTTTCAAGAAAATCTACTTGATAAAAATTATTAACACTTTATTTTCTCTTTTTATATGTCAAAAGGAACAGTTCATAAAAAAACTGAAAGATAAATTTAAAATTTGAGTGAAATATAAAGCATTACATTTTGCATGTCTGCCACATTTGTCATGTCTGTCATGCTAGTCATGTCTGTCACAATTGGTTTTTCCAGCAACTTTACCTTAATCTCTTTCCTAGAAAGTTGTTTTTGTAATTTTTTAACTTAGTGTTGATGCCAATAATATTTCTTTACAACTCAAACAAAATGCTTAAATTTAGAATGCATGTAATAGTTACCAGATAATTATGTTGATACCAATTTCTTTGTTTCAGATATATTATCTGTCACAATTATTTTTTCAAGCAGTTTTGCTTTAATCTTGTGATTTGAAAGTTATTATTATTTAACTTGGAATTGATGGCTATGGTATTTCTTGATGTGAAACGTACACAATCTAAAGTTTTCTACTATTTAATAGAAAATATGCCAAATAGAAAATTTCTGGTACAAACTCATTTCAGTGAAAACTATGTGCATATTTATTAGAACGAGATTAAATCTGCTCATTTGCAGAATATTTCCTTTGCTATATATATATTACAATTGTATATTATTGTTATAATGACTCAGTCACTGTTTCTTCAGAGCCATATATAGTGATATCTGATTATGGTAATTATGACAGTTATGCTGTTATAATGTTTAGCAATTGGATCATTGAAAAAAAATCATGATAAATAATTCAAAGTCAAAGAGGTTGAATTCTTATCTGATGGAGCATCTCTACACTTCAAACAAAAATATATGATAGTTTCAATAACACAAGACAAATTCCCAACAGTTTGGCATTTTTCAGTGACATCACATGGAAAAGGATGTATTGATGAGACTATTAAGAATCAGTTCCTTGATGCTACTGAAGCTAGAAGTATAAATCCTAGAGCATCATGTAAGTGTGCTGAAGCTGCGATGAAAATTGGTCCTGGAATCTATTTCTTTATGAATCACAAGAAAAAAATACAAAGAATGAAAGCAAAACTTGATCTGACATGGCAAGTAATCAAAACAATGCCAGGAACAAGAAAGTTGCATTGTTTCCGATCATGTGTATCTGGCATAATATTCTTTTCAATTTCAATACTGGTGCATGCACTGAAAATTAACTCTTGAAAAATGCAACAAAGCAATATAGCCAATGGGTGAATGTGCAATAAGACAATAAGGTTTATCATAGAATAATAACACAAATAACACAGACACAGCAACAATATAAAATAAAATGCTTAGTACCAACTAAAATTAAAAGCATGTTTAAATTTGAAACTGAAGATCATGTTGTCTGGTATGAGAAGAACCAAATACCGTAATTTCGGATGTATAAGCCGCAGACCAAACAATTCTTTTTCGACCCAGAATTTTTTAAGAAACAAATATAACTAGTTAGATCGCCATAAATATTTATCTTCAATCACCAGAAAAGATTTCTGGGTCCAAAAAGAATTGTTTGATCCGCGGCTTATACACCCGAAATTACGGTACTAGCAAATGTTTCAACTCCAACACTAGTCACTTCCAAGGGATTTTATAAATTTTAAATATTTTTATAATTTATTTTGAGATTCTTTTAACATAATATACCAATGTTGTATCATATTGTAGTGTCCAAGTTGTGATAAAAGTAAAGAAAGTAATATTTAAGAAAAAAATACTTAAATTCATAGAAAATTGTACACGTGTCATGACTGTCACAAAACTTTGTCATGTCTGTCACGCTAATAAATATTTTATAATATTTTTCTATTTACAAATTTTTCAATATTTTTCTTTCTGCTTCACATATCCAAGTCTTATTTTGTTTCCTAAAAAATTCTGGACTTGGTATGCATTCCAATTAAGAGCAAATGATAATAATATGCGTCTAGTCAAAATATATGTCTAAATTTTGTCATGTCTATCACGGCAGGTTTTAACCCTCAATAAATTAACTTTTTCCTTGAATTAAAATTTGAGTGTTTTTTATAGCATAAGGCCTATATTTACATCACCCCATGCAATTTTTTAACTATCAATTAATATTTAGTACTTAAAGATGAACAAAAAAGTTCTCTCAGTCATGTCTGTCACAAAATGGAATTCACCGTTTATTATTATTATTATTAATTTAAATGTAGAATTTATTTATAAGTCTTTAAAATTTGAGTCTATGAAAATATTATTTTCTAAATAATCTTTGAAATTTGTTGAATTACATTTTTTTTTCGTACGCTGCAAAATTTGATGAAAAATCTACTGAAAAGTTGGTCGCTCGAAGAATTTCTGAATCTGATAGCAACTTTATTAAACTTGTTCCAATATTTGGATAATCAAAACTTCGTAAGTGACGATTATTCCCAGAATCACTAGCATAAAACCTCTATCCAGTTTAAACATTCCTAGAGCAGTTACAGAAATTTGCTGCTTTGCATTGTCTAACATCGAAGCAAAAAGTTGAATATTTGCTGCATCATTGAACATGTTGCCAAAATTATTTGCGGAAAATCCGAAAAGAATGTTTTTACTTTCAGTAATCTCGTCTTCAGTTTTAGCAGCTAAAGTAACTAAAGTTATGAATTCACAGATGTAACTGAAAACATCTAAAATGTAAAGGCACATTGAAAAATCATTAACAAAACTGGGTCTGAAAATAAGTTTTGAAACGGTGTAACAAATGTTTGTTGTCCAGAACCCGATCAATAGGAATAGAAGCATCGATAACTGCTGATTTATTTCTCTTGATGTTTCCTTTATTTGTAATAACTTCGTTGCTAAAGTTACAATTGCATTGAACGATGACTTGTCAATAACAGAAAGCTTGAGCTTACGGTTAAAATTTAAAATCATTCTCTGAATACCAATAAAAAACAAACAGCACATAATAGTTGTTAAAAATGTTAAAAAATCCTGGATGAATCCTGCACCGTTAAAAGTAAAATGTAAGAAAATTCTAAGAGCGAAATTTGCGTTTTTAGAAAGATTAAGAGCAATTCCTTTCTCAAGATTATTGAATATTTCTTGGTTACGGAAATGTCTAACTTGGTTTGCCACAGTTCGGCAAATCTGTATGAAACAATATAGCAGGAATACCACAATAACCAAATTCCTGTTTCTAATATTGGAAAATCGCAAAAACATACTGATATTTTCTTAGCAGAGAAATATGCGGCTTAATCTAACAAGTAAGACAAATCGCAAACTATTTAGGAAAAATATATCAATTATATGAATATAAAAAACTTTCGAAATACCCTTTATACAGTTTATAAGCATTACAACAAAAAAGCAAATTGCAACTGCATTCCAAAATACTCGGAAACACTTTTGCAATATTCTGCTTTTCCGATTTTCTGTATTCAATGGAACGTTGATACCAAAAGCGGCAAATCCGCAAATCACAAAGTTCCAAAGATTTAACATTTCTAATGCAATTTAAAAGTTTCAAAAACTGAATGTGAAGAACTCTGCAATTTTTCAAGTGAGTCATTTAAAGCGATTTTGAAAGTAATCACAATGTAAGCCTTATGCGTAAGTTATCTTTTTATATATATAATCACACAGTAATGCATGATAAAACTGAAATTTCCTTAAAAAATTCCGTTATTCAACAAATGATGAAAGTATAAGTGGACCATTTTGGAATTACACGTGTAATGAGTGGTAAATGAAAGACAGTGATTGCACTTACTCGAAAAATGCCGAAAGCAAAATGTGAAACATTCTGGAATTAATCATTCAATTAAGAGCTGATGAATTGTGATTACAACTATTCAACACGTGCCGAAACTGTAATGTGAATCATTCTGGAGTTGATCATACAGCGGAGATCTGGTTCAAGACTGTGATTATAGTTGCTAAACTAATGCCTATACTGTAATGAGAATTATTCCAGAATTAAGCACACAGCGAAGATCTGATGCAGGACAGTGATTATAATTACTGAACAAATATCGAGATTGTAATGTGAAGAACTAATCTGGAATTCATCATACAACGAAGAACTGATGCAGGGCAGCGATTATAGTTACAAACAAATGCCGATATTGCAATGTGAATTATCCTGGAATTAATCACATAGCAAAGAGTTGATGTAGGACAGTGATTATAATTACTAAACAAATACCGATATTGTAACGCGAACAATTCCGGAATTAATCATACAACGAAGAGTTGATAAAGGGCAGTGATTATAGTTACAAACAAATGCCGGTACTGTAATGTGAACTATTCTGGAATTAATCATACAACGAATTGCTGATGCATAACAATGGTTACAGTTACCCAAAAATTGCCAAAACTATTCTGTAAGCCTCTCTGTTGTTAATCATATGAACAGCTGGTGCAAATTCATGATTTCAATCCTTCAACAAATGGCAAAGTATAAAGTGGAATTCCATTTTGGAATTAATCATAGAACAGTGATATGGTGCAGGACAAAGATTCTAATTACTCTGAAAAAGCTGAAAAGATAATGTGAACCATTATGGAATTAATCACAGAATGAAGAATTGATTCAGGATAGGGATTACAATTATTTAATAAATGGCGATACTATAATATGGAGTATTCTGGAATTAATCGTACAATGGAGAGCTGATGCGATACAGTGATTACAGTTACTCAACAAATGTCGATATTATAATGAGAACTATTGGGAAATTAATCATGAAAAGGAGAGCTGATGCAGAATAATAAATACAGTTACTCAGCAAATGCAGATATTATAATATGAACTATTGTGGATTTATCATACAATGACGAGTTGGTGTAGAACAGTGATACAGTTACTAAACAAAACACGAAACTATAATGTGAACCATTCTGCAATTAATCATTTCATGAAGTGCTGATGTAGAACAATGATTACAGTTACTAAAAAAAAAGAAAGAAACTATGAAGTGAATCTTTCTGGAATTAATCATTTCATGAAGAACTGAGTCAAGATAGGGATTACAGTTACTCAATAAATGCCGATACTATAGTATGGAGTATCTGGAATTAATCGTTCACTGGAGAGCTGAGGCAATACAATGATTACAGTTACTCAATAAAGGTTCATATTATAATGAGAACTATTGGGAAATTAATTATACGATGGAGAGCTGATGCAGAACAATGACTACAGTTACTCAACAAATGCATATATTATAATATGAGCTGTTATAGAATATATCATACAATAGAGAGTTGATATAGAGCAAATACTCAAAAAATGACGAAACTATAATGTGAACCATTTTGGAATTAATCATTTCATGAAGAGCTGATGTAAAACGATAATTACAGTTACTCAACAAAACACGAAACTACAGAGTGAGTCGATCAGAAGTTAATTATTTCATGAAGACCTGATATAGAACAATGATATCTCGTTCAGAAGAAGAGCTATGTCAGTTTAGCTGACGTCATTAATTTGGAAATGAGCTTGACATCATCACAAATTTGGCGACGACGGTCTAAAGTCTGAAAATTCATATTGGACAATTTTCTTTTAAGTCCAAGTTAAGCAACTTAACTATCCTGGTAAGAAACAGGATATATAACAACATCCAAATTAATGAGTTAATAACAACTGTCAATAAAGACCGTTTAAAATTTTCATCCCTTATTATTTTTTAATTTACTCTCTTTTTAGCTTTTTTTTTTTTTTTTTTTTTTTTTTTTTTTTTTTTTTGAAAATGCGATTCAAACCAGAACTAAAAGGAAATCAGCAATATGTTTGCGATTCTGACATATTAGCTTAATTTAAGCTGAACTTGAAAAGTAAATCATTCAAGGATAATTATCAATTAAATGGTACAGATCGCAATAAGAATCAACTACATATTAATCAAGAGTTTCAAAATAATCAGCCAATGAACATGGCTTAACAATTATAATGCTTTCTTTAAAATTTCTTGCTTTATAATCATAGCAAAACTGTAGAAAAAACTGATTTAACAAAAGCTGAAATCGCAAACAGGGACATTCATAGATAATCCTCAAATCCACTGATATAGAAATTTCATGATAAAATAGCTCGTTGAAGGTATATAAAAACTATTATATAATTCATCTGGAAAAAATAATCAATAAACCAAACAATTGGTTTGTTATATTAATAACTGAAAAAAATCCAATGTAACTCATCTTTAAAAATCCAATAAAGCATCGAGAAAAAAATCCATAGACACATTTCTAATAGATAAAAGCTTTATTGATCGATTATTGTACATCTCCTTTTTTTCCAAAAGTAATTTGCTAACACCAAAAACAGTTTTACGAACTCGATACGATGTTACTGCCTTAAAGGAAAACAGTTTTCAATTAATTAAATTGAAGGTAAACATCAAACACTTACAAGTGATTTCTATTATAACTAGTTGGATGAGCCAATCCTAAAAGCTTCTTCCATCTCATACATACATTTTAATACCCCAAAAATATTTACACATACACATCTTAATACTTAAATATTATTAGTTCAATACTATACCTACATTGATTTTCATTTTAAATTTCAATTTCAGTCATTTATTCGGAGTAAAAACGAGTTAATGTGATCATGATATAAATTAAAATCAATAGTTTTCCTTATTCCGTTATCATCAGCTGTTTACAAATAGCCGGATTTGCAGGACGCGAGTCCACGTCTCTACACGAGCCAATGGACAATAGAACGATAAGCTGTTTTTTTAATTTAGGGAGGGTTTGCTGACTGTAGCCAAACACTTACACAAAAGTTTTGGTTCAATTCTATGCATAACTTCATACACTTTTCGGTGGTAAAATATTGAAAATGCCACAAAAATCGCTATTGCGGCGCTCAATTTCCGGCGATTTTTTTTAATTCGGGAAAGACCAACTAGCCATATCCAAACAATTACCCCAAAAAATTGGTCAATTCTATGCATAACTTCATACAATTTTCGGTGGTAAAATATTAATAATGCAACAAAACTCGCTATTACAGTACTCCCTACGGCGGTTTTTTTTAATTCAGAAAAGAAAAACTAGCCATATCCAAACAATTACACAAAAAAATGGTCATTTCCATGCATAACTTCATACAATTTTCGGTGGTAAAATATTAATAATACAACAAAACTCGCTATTGCAGTACACCTTCCGGCGGATTTTTTTTTCAAATTCAAGGGGGACCTACTGGTTATATCGAGACGCTTACACACACACACACACAAAAAAAAAGGTTCAATTCTATTCATGAATTTATGCACTTTTCGATGGTACAATATTCAAAATGGCATTAAAATCATATTACGGCGCCCTATCTTAAAATTGAAGGAGGACCTGCTTGCCACAGCCAAAAACATTACACAAAAATTTAGGTTCAATTCTAAGCATATTTTCATGCATTTTTCGATGATAGAATGACAACATACGGACAGACAGACATTTTGTAAAAACATGTTTTTTAGAATCTCTAACCCCTAAAACGTGCAAATCCGTCGAAAACGGGAAATCGAAAAAAAATTTCGATTACAATACTTTTTTCTATTGAAGATAGAAGAAAGTAATAATTATAGGCTATGGGACAGAGAAATGAATGTGGGAACGACCGGATTTCTATTCGAATAACTTTACAGTCAATTTCAATTAGGGGCTGTGCAAATACAAACTTAACAATTTTTTGGTAATTTTAGACACCTCACCCCCTTCCGGTATCATATGTTATCATCCCTCGACTCTCCCCCCCCCCCCCGCCCTCCCCGTAATGTCATCGTTATCAAAGTTTTTTAGTTTCTAGATTTTATTTCTTTTATTCGAGGTGATATACAAAAGTGTTTACCTTTTATTTCCGCATGTTTTTATGATTCAACTGAAGAGAAGTCTATAAAATATCGCTTTACGTATGAAAAAAATTTATATCAAGTAACACTTAAAAGAAATAGCTATTTTTTAAAGTATTATATAATAGCTTTTTGTTACATAATGCAGTGGCGCAGCCAAAATCCGGTTCTGGGGGGGGGGGGGGATGGAAGGTGAGTTTCTGATAAAGGTGTTTGCCGGTATTTGAATCGCCGTTTAATAGAATCAGTACTAATTAGAATGTTCACTGTGTAATACTTAAACTGAAAGAATACTTGTGAGGCAAGAAATCATCATTCTTTTAGCATAATACGTCTCAGAACAGTGATTTAGTTCAAATAAAAATTTTTTACTTAACTAATCCATGTAATATGCACTTTCACAATTTTAAGCAGAATTTTCGCGATTTAATTGGATTACTTTATTAAATGAAATCTGGTTCAAAAAGGATTCCGAAATGCGCAAAAACATTTAAATATTAAGTTTGCTTTTGATTCATATAAGCGGCAATTATAGCGATCTTTCTTAGCTCTGGGAGGGGTTTTAACCCCAAAACCACCACCTTGGCTGCACCACTGCCTGACTGTAGCCAAACATTTGGTTCAATTCTATGCATAACTTAATACACTTTTCGGTGGTAAAATGGAATAAAAATCGCTATTGCAGCGCCCCCTTCCGGCGTTTTTTTTTTAATTCAGGAAAGACCAACTAGCCATATTCAAACAATTACACAAAAAATTGGCTCAATTCCATGCATAACTGCCAGAAGCGGATTAACTACCACCCAGGCCCCTAGGCTTGACTTTTTGAGGGCCCCCTTTCCCTCATTCAAAGAGGTATATACTGGAAAAATTAAAACACATGCTTGCTTCATTACCTCATAAATCATTGATGATAAAAATGTAAATGAGTACGACAAAGAATATCGCACATCTTTTGTCTTTTGTATTAAATATTAATGTCCGACCAGTGTAAAAGAATATTTTCTTGTTCTTTATATAAAAGGAAAATTCAGGAAAATTTTAGCACCGGGCCCCCTTTTCTTCTGGGCACCTAGGCTTCAGTCTACTCAGCCTAATGGGTAATCCGCCTCTGATAACTGCATACAATTTTCATGGTAAAATATTAATAATGCAACAAAAATCGCTGTTGCAATACCCCTTCCGGCGGATTTTTTTCAAATTCTGGGGGGATCTACTAGTTGTATCCAAACGCTTACACAACAAATTTGGTTCAATTCTATTCATGAATTCATACTCTTTTCGATGGCACAATATTCAAAATGGCGTTAAAACCGTATTGTAGCGCCCCCTTTCGGCGCCATATCTCAAAATTGATTAGGACCTGCTTGCCACAGCCAAAAACATACACAAAAAATTTGGTTAAATTCTAAGCATATTTTCATGCCTTTTTCGATGATAGAAGGGCAACATACGGACAGACAGACATTTTGTAAAAATATGTTTTTTGGAATCACCGACCCCTAAAACGTTTAAATCCGTCGAAAACGGGAAATCGAAAAAAATTTCGATTATAATACTTTTTTCTATTGAAGGTAGAAGAAAATAATAATTATAGGCTATGGGACAGAGAAATGAATGTGAGAACGATCGGATTTCTATTCGAATAACTTTACAGTCAGTTTCAATTGGGGGCTGTGCAAATACAACTTTACCAATTTTTTGGTAATTTTAGACACCTCACCCCCTTCCGATATCACATGCTATCATCCCTCGACTTCCCGCAATCATCGTTATCAAAGTTTTTACTTTCTTCTATCTTCAATAGAAGAAAGTATTGTAATCGAAATTATTTTCGACTTCCGGTTTTCGACGAATTTACACGTTTTAGGGGTCAGAGATTCCAAAAAACATGTTTTTAGAGAATGTCTGTCTGTCCGTGTCTGTGTGTGTGTCGCCATTCTACCATCAAAAAGTGTATGAAGTTATGCATAGAATTGAACCAAATTTTTTGTGAATGTTTTTGGCTGTGGCAAGCAGGTCCTCCTTCAGTTTTGAAATCTTCCGCCGGAAGGGGGCGCTGCAATCGCAATTTTTGTGCCATTTTCATTATTGTGCCGACTAAAAGTATATGAAGTTATGCATCGAATTGAACCAAATTTTTTGTGTATGTGTGTGACTATGGCTAGTTGGTCCTTCCCGAATTTGAAAAAAATCCGTCGGAAGGGGGCGCTGCAATTGCGATTTTTATGCCATTTTCAATATTGTACCGACCAAAAGTATATGAAGTTATACATCGAATTTAACCAAATTTTTTGTGTATGTGTATGACTATGGTTAGTTGGTCCTCCCTGAATTTGAAAAAAAATCCGTCGGAAGAGGTCGCTGCAGTCGCGATTTTTGTGCCATTTTCAATATTGTACCGACCAAAAGTACATGAAATTATGCATCGAATTGAGCGAAATTTTTTGTGTAAGTGTATGGTTATGGCTAGTTGAATCGCCCTGAATCTGAAAAAATACGCCGGAAGGGGGCGCTGCAATAGCGAATTTTATGCTATTTTCAATATTGCACCACATAAAAGTGCATGAAGTTAGTTCTAGAACTGAACTAAATTTTTTGTATATGATTTTTTTTTTTTTTTTGGTAAGGCAAGTCGGTCCTCCCTGAATTTGAAAAAAAAAAAAGAATCTGCATATCATTCTGTTGTCCACCGGCTCGTGCAGAGACGGAAATTCGTTTTTACTCAGATTAATTGATTGAAGCAGAAATTTAAGATGAAAATCAAAGTTGGCATGATATTGAATTAAAATTATTAAAGTATTGAAATGAGTAACTATTTTTTTTTAAATACTAAAATGTACGTATGAGATAGAAGAAAGTTTTGGGATTGACACATCCAACTAGTTTAGTTTCTAGAGTTTATTTCTTTTATTCGAAGTGATATACAAAACTGTTTACCTTTTATTTTCACATATCTTTAAGATTCAAATTAAGAGAAGTCTATAAAATATCGCTTTACATGTGAAAAAACTTTATATCAAATAACACTTAAAAGAAATAGCCATTTTTTAAAAGTATTTTATAATAGCTTTTTATAACATAATGCATTCAATAGTAATAAAGTCCTTTCGCACTTTCCAGAAATGAGGAGGGATTGGAGGTAGACAGAAATTCTTATCAGCAAAGCAAGTAAACAACATTCCTTCTCTTTCTCTTTTTTAGGTGCGTTCGTAATTATGTAAATAAAATACGTAGCACCTATAATTGTCGTTCAGTCCGTACGTCTGTCCGCATATAACAACGCAACAATTATCCAACCGAAACGCCTGAAATTTAAAATATATAATTATTACATAATTTTGTCGAGTCAGTTCAAATTTTATGAAAATCGGATGCATAGATCAATTACAGGGGCAATCAAAAGAATTCTGTTACATTACGGTCAATGAGGAAAAAAGTTTCAAATACATTTTAATTGTTTGAAATTTAAAATACTTAATTATTACATAATTTTGTCAAGTAACTTCAAGTTTTATGAAAATCGGATGCATAGATCAATTACAGGGACAATCAAAAGTATTCCGTTACATTACGGTCAATGGGGGAAAATGTTTGAAATGCATTTTAATGGTGTTACACTTATTCGAACATAATAAAATTGATATGCATCTATAAAGTGCATATTATAATATACATTTTGCATAATCTGTGGTGCAAAGAACATTTTTTATTGATTTACAAGGCCACACAAAAGTATTCCATTATGTAATGGTATAGGGAAAACATTGTTTAGTGCGCAATTTAATTGTAATTAACTATTTACAATTTTATGAGATTCATATATGAGAGTGATATTTTTAAAACTTCGTTATCGTACGAACGCACCTCATTTGCTACGCTTAACGTGCAATTTCCAAATTGTTTACTCTTCAATTGTGAAGCAATGTAGTGCTAAGAATAAGCTTTTATCAAGGTTGGTATTTTTTTTTACTGTCAAGTCTGTTGCCGTAAATTTTAATTTTAAAATAAAGAATTTTGCACTTTTGTAATTAAATATTGTTTACTAAATAGTTTCAGAAGGTATGTGTATTCTAAGTTAGAAATTATACAAGCTAGTTCATTTCTAATAGTTTATTTGAAATGTCAAGTCCGTTACTTCTCAAGTCTGTTACCATATTTGTAAGCGGTGAAATGTAAACTGCTAAGTAAGTTTACTAAATAGTTTTAGAAGGTATGTAAATCATTATCTAAGTTAGAAAATATACAAGCTAGTTCATTTTAATAGTTATTTTAATTTTATTTGAAATGTCAAGTCCGTTACCATGAAATGTAAGCGAATGGTGAAAATGGCCCTTATAATTAATACTGTTTATTTATATCTGCTATCAAATCTTTTTGCTTATATTTTAAAATCTTCATGTTGACAAAGCTTTTTTTCCTCTTTTTTTTTTTTTTTTTTTTTTTTTTTTTTTTTTTTTTCAATTCAGGAAAAGCAAATCGGAATATTAGATATAGTACTGTCTGGTATAGAGGATAAAGATAAAAATCGTTTTTAATGGAATTTTTTTTTTTTTTTTTTTTTTTTTTTGTTAATTTAGTAATTTTTTTAGATTGCCTCCCAAACACACGAAAAAGCATTTTTAGTATTTTCGGTACCTTCTATTTATAGCAACTTTTGTTTTTCTGGTTATTTACGTGAGATCTTGACGAAATTGCGATATTTTTCCTCAATCATTGGACGAAATTCACGATTATCCTCCTCGATCAGTTGATAAATTTTGCGAGTTTTTTCGCAATTCTTTGACGAAAGTCGCGATTTTTTTCTCGAATGATTGATCGGAACTTGCGATTTTAACCACGAATCGTTTGACAAAAATTCTCGCGCTTTTTTTTTTTTCTTTTTTCCCTTAGAATTTGCGGAAATTAGTGTTCGATTAAAAAAAAAAAAAAAAAAAAAAAAAAAAACGAAAGTCATTCAAAAAGCGAAAGAGTGGTATCATTGTGAATTTCAGCAAATAATTGATGAAATTCTCGATTTTTTTTCCTTATTAGATTAGTTGAAGCTTATAGCAATTTTTTTTTCAAGGACTGATTAATCAAATTCGCAATTTTGCTTCTGTTCAACTGACGAATTCCCGACTTTTTTTTTTTTTTTTTTTTTTTTTTTTTTTTTTCCTGTGACCACTTGGCAAAATTTGTGAGATTTTAATGATCAAATGATAAAATATTTTGCTATTTTCTGGCTTTTCTATGCTTTTATTAATTCCAAAATACTGATTTTGTGGAATTTTCCAAAAATAAATGATTTGCTGAATTCTGCGAATCGCGGAAAAATGATGAATGTTAGTGCTATAAGTACAAAACTCGTGAAATTTAAGGAATTTCAGAAAAATGCTATCATATTTCAGGGCTTTTTATTTCATTTTCCAGAACTTTTTTAGGACAAGTACGTCCACATGTATTCTATAAAACATAATGTATAAACCATATTAATCACATTTATATATATTATATATATCAGTATATTTTATACACCATATACACTGAAGCCCAATGTCCAAAATAATTTAATAATAATAATAACTACAACATGCAGATTTGTACAGTAAAATATAATTGCATCACTGTACATGATATTCTCACATAAATTTAACTTTTAGCTTCCTTATTAATAATTTTCATTTTAGTACACATCGTATATACTTGCTTATATGTCGAGTAATTTTAGACAAAATTTGGGAGTTGAAAATGGTGTCGACTTATGCATAATCACAGAAATTTACTTTTGAAAATGTGATTTTTTTTAGTTACATACTTTTTGTTTTAATTTTGACTTTAAATATATATATTTTTTTATTTAAATTAATATTTTTAAAAATGCTGAATTAAAACTAAAAATTATATATTTCTATTTATTTACATAAAAAAATTTATATTTTACAAATAATATTTCAAATTATAACGATTTTAAATTAGACGACTTTTTTCGCTAATTTTGAATAAAAAAAAAAATCTAAGAAATTTTACTATGTGATTTTGCTTAGAAATCATACGGTTAACCATGACGAAAAATTTCAGAATTTTAATTCAATAAATAAACATTATTTTAAAATGTGTCCCGGACCCCCTTAACGTATAGTACAGTATTAATACAGATATAGGAATAATGCAGATCAAAAACATGTATAATTATAGTAGCAAGAACAAGGAAATTTAAACTTGAATTTTAAAAATGTTATTTTATTATGCTGAATTTTACAAGTTTTTTTTATTGTTGAAAGTTAAAATTATTGGCTCATATATATCATACAGCAAGATAGTGTTGTATGGGTTATTCTCTACAATACTGCAAATTTGACCAAGCAGTCTGACTTGAATGTTACATAGGTAAATTTTCATAATAATTAGATAAATTGCTAGTAATTGGTCAATTGTTGAAGATTTTAATAGCAGCAAAAATCATTATAAAATTTTAAACAAAAGTACATATTCCCCATTCACTTTATCATTAACTCATAACAATAAATGTGAGGGAATGACGAGTGAGGGAATGATGAAATTAAGATGTTTTTACTAATTGTCATGAAAAATGCAAAATTATAGAAAAAACCGAACGGATTCCTTAAAGAAGAACACATAATGTATAATGTATGATAAAATTAAAAATTTTGAAAATTGCTAAAAATGTAGCATTCTGTGTGAGGGAATGACTGCTAATAAAAATACTCCCTGATTTTCTGATCGAAAAAAAATTCTAGAAAATTAACAAAAACTTATACCACCAATTTATGTTGCTGGACTGACAAGTACTCAAATTAGCTTCCTCTCTGTGAAGAATGCTAGACTGCTGCTCATCTTTAGTGATAGGATATTTGCGATAATAGTAAGGTGTGAGGGAATGATGGTCTAACATGGGGAGACATATAACTGATTGAGTAGACTACATAATTATAGTAAAAAATAATTTTTATTTTTATTTTTTGTAAGGTACCAATTAAGAACTTTATTTTGCTTAGGCTGTTTTTAATTATTTTTATTTCTGAATGGAAAAAATCAGGCAGTAAAGTATGGTAGTATGGGTAGGGGAGAGGTGAGGGAATGATATTTGCATGATATATCTTACATTTTTAAATATTAAATTTGTTTATTTTTAAATTTTACGCCCTGCCCCTAATAAACAAACTTTAGACCTCCTAATAAAAGTATAAATAAATAAAAATAAAATGAAATTTAGAGCATTTATATGGCTGGGAAACACTTTTTGCACTATTGCAGAGAATAACCCGTATACAGTAGAGATCAGATGCATCTCTAATGTTAAAGTCCAAAGTTTGTCTCTTAATAACTTTGGACCTAATCATTGGATTACGACGAAATTAAAAAGGCGAAGTGTCCTGACATGACATGACATCGCGGTGCTTACGGAGTGCCAACACAATGTGGGTCCATTGCGCGTAACCTCCAACTAAATATAAGAAAATGAACATAAAAAGATGAATTTCGAAGCAAAGCACGGTCAAAAGGTATAATTTAGAGTCTCTGGTGGAAATCCGAAGATTATTCCAGAGCTGGAAGCACGAGGTTAAATATAACCTCCAAAAGAAGGGGCGCATGTGGCATCCAAACGAGTTTGGTTGCCCCATACTTCGATGTCATTTCACCAACTGGCGTCGGCAAAAAACAGAGAGTGAAAAGGCAGTATGGTACCAAGAAGCACAGAAAAGGCATAGCATAAGGTATCCCAGCCCACGACTAACTCTAAGAACCAAAAAAAAGGGGGCCACATAGCTCACTAATTTTGGTGACAATCACCTGAAACCCGTTCACCTTCGAAGTTTCCCATCGGCTAACATAGAGGCACAGGTCCCGCGTTTTACTGGCATATGTTATCGGCCACCTGGACCGCACTACCAAACGAAGTTCCTGTACACACTACGCTCGCGCAGGTCCACAACTCCAGTAAACAAGTTCTTCGGTTCATGCCTGGTCTAAAAGGGGGAAAATAAAATTTTGAAAATTAATTAAAAACTGAACTCTGAAATAAGCTTTAGCTGTGACTAGAGAATTTGGCGACCATTGCCAGAGGCGAGTTCCTCACACACCAGCGGTCGAGGGTAGAATGAGCCAAAAGGGGAAGAAAAAGTCTTAAATAGCCGAGGTACAGTGAGCAAGCACCTCATTGGCCAATAGGAATATGAGGAAGGCGTGCCTATCCTCAAAGTTGGAAGTGACTTCGTAGACAACTGAAATTTTGAGAAAGATAGAGTACCCAATTACAATTATAATTAAAACAAATTAAAAGAAAGTAAAGGGAAGCCGAAATAATAAAACAAGTAATAAAAATTTAAAATTACAATTAAGTAGGAAAGCTGAAAAACGCGACTGTACAATACTACAGAATGCTGCATGACGTCAGGGGTAATCCAATTCTAGTTGAAAATTTCTTTCAAACTAGGGAAAATATAAATTTTTCCCGGGAATTCTGCTTTAAGTGACGGCAGAAGGATTCCTTCTGGATGTTTTGGAGCATGGGATGAAGTTATCATCCCGTGCAAGTATAGCGAGGGGCCGTTTCCGGTTTTTCCCCACTGTTCCATCATAACGCCTAATGGCATTTAAAGCAGGATTCCGCACGGCAGGGACAGACCTGTGAAACTTCATTGTAAGTTTCTTGATTTCCGCAAAAATCGGTTTAATTTTAAGGTCACGATGAATGACGTCATTGCGGACATAACGGGTTGCTTTCGTAAACCTACGAAGAAGCTTATTCTGGAAAGTTTGAACTTTATCAAGTCTAGTTTTGACTGCACTTCCATACACCACCGAACCATAAGTTATGATCGGTCTGATCATGGATTTATATAGTAACAATTTATTTTTCATAGAGAGGGGGCTGTTCCAAGCCAAGAGGGGATTAAGGGAGCCCACGGCGCGGTTCGCACGATCCAGAGTTTCTGTGATGTGCGTACGCCATGTTAATTTAGAATCTAGGTGAATGCCTAGGTACTTATAATCTGACCTCCAGGGAATTGGTTCGTCATTCAGTTTGAAATTTAAATTAGCAATGGGGTTTGAACGTTGGTTGGTGAAAAGAATGGCGGCACTTTTGGCACTATTCACTTTAATTTTCCATTTTTTAAACCAAGCCGAAAGTATATTCAAATAATTTTGCAGTTTAGAGAACACTCTTTGTGCTTGTTTGTGTTTGTATAGCATGGCTGTGTCATCGGCGAAAATCGCTAAGTCGATGTCAGGCTCTTTAGGAATGTCATTAATAAAGACGTTAAATAGAGTGGGACCGCTCAGAGAACCTTGTGGTACAGAACTAGAAATTGGTTTAGGGTTAGAGTAGGAACTTCCTACTCTAACAGAGAAGGATCTATTTTTAAAGTAGTCTGCATAGATTTTAATTAGTTGGGCAGGAACTTTAAGTTTAATAAGTTTAAAAAGAAGAGCGATATGCCAGACTTTATCAAAAGCCTTTTGGATATCGAGAAAGATTGCTCCCGTCACACCGCCGGACGTGAAACCGTCATGAATAAGTTCAGAAACTCTCCAAATCTGATGGGTTGTTGAGTGACGTGCTCTAAATCCGAATTGCTCCGGAATCAGCACGTCGTTAGAGTTTAAGAACTCCTTCAGGCGGTTGACGAGAACATATTCATAAACTTTAGATAAACAAGAGAGTAAAGAGATAGGTCGAAAGCTGGTTGGGGCGTGTCTGTCCTCCGCCCCACTTTTCAGTAGGGGGACGACAATAGCCTTTTTCCAGCAATCAGGAAAAACATTTAAAGACATCATGCAATTAATTAAAAGAACAATATAAAGAATAAATTTGTTAGGTAAGTTAATAAGCATATTATTAGAAATGCGGTCCTCACCTGGAGACTTATTCTTTTTTAAGCCTGAGATGTACTCCCGTACCTCGGTAGGCGTGGCCGGGGGTAGCGTGTTTGGTGTGTTTTTGTTTAAGAAATTTTGGACTGTGGTCTCCAACACAGTTGCAACCCTGGGGTTGTCCATACCAGAATTAGGTGTAAACTGACTTCTAAGACTTTCAGCAATTGCTTCGGCCTTTTCAGTGTTAGTATAAGCCATGCCATTTGGGCATCTGATGGCCGGAATGTGTGTTTGTGTCCTACGAATGCGGGAAGCAGCCTTCCAAATGGTGTTGTCCTCAGTCGAAAGAGATTCGACAAAAGTGTTCCAGCGTTCGTGTCTAAACTTGGAGATAGCAGCCTTAATTTTTCTATTAAGATGATTTAACTGGGTCCTAAAATATTGCGTGCGATAGATCTGCCATATCCTGCGAGCACGATTTCGTTCGGTTATCAATTGCCTGACCTCCTCCGGTAGTCTGAGAAATGCAGCAGTGGTTTTTCTCGGCTGAGAACACTGCTCAAATGTATCTCTCAAGACGTCACCAAGTTGACTGATGGCAAGTTCCGCCTGCTCTTTCGTTTCCGGCAGAGTGGGCGGAGTTTCACGCTGTTCAAGTAGGAATTTGAAATCTTCCCATCTAGTATGAATTTGCTTGCCAAGATCGAGGTTGTAAGAGTCAACTTGGTACCGGAGCAGAACCGGCAAGTGGTCCGAACTCAGTTCGTTCTGCGTTTGAATGCAGTAAGGATAAGGAAAATTGCGGGTGATCGCTAAGTCTAAGAAATTATTAGAAAAGGGGAAAGTGGGTGAGGGGGGCGCTATAATTTGCGCAAAATTTTGATTCACCCATTTCCTGAGTTTGGTTCCAAACCCATTTGTAGATCTGCAGTGCCAAGAGGGATGAGTAGCATTAAAATCACCCGCAAGAATAAAATTTGGAAAAGTATTAGTGAGCCGGGATAAGTCTTGCTCCAGCAGATTTCTATCATTTAAAGGTGGTACATAAATGGCTGCTATAAGAAGTTTTGGAATATTGGGAAAGTCCAAGACAATAGGAGTAACTTCAATACAATTTGTAGGGGGAATATTAATAAAAGTAGCATTAAATCCTCTTTTAACATAAATTGCAGTGCCGCCAAAGCTGCGGGAGTTATCGCCCCTACGAGCCCTGTCAACATTGAATAACTCGTAGTTGGCAATTCTGGAGATATTTCCCTGGGAAAAGTGAGTCTCACTGACCAAAACGATGTCTAAATTGTTACTATAAACCCAATATAGATCTCAAAGTTTACCAAGTTTCTTCCAGAACCACTGATTATAGTTATGGAGATCCAGTACCCCTGTTTTGTCACTTCTTCCTTCATGAAACAAGATAAAAAGAGAAACAACTCAATTATAACCCGAACCAGAAAAAAATCAGCGACGTGTAATAGCTTGTTCGAAAGCTTTTAATTTAGGTATGTGCCTTTCGAAGGTCCTGCAAAAAATATCCAATATTAAGGAAAAAGCATCCATTTAAAATTTATATTGCGCTATACTTTCCATAATTTACACTTTAGAAATCTCTCCTTTTTAATTGCTAATTTAATCATTTCTTTCAAGTTGCCACCAACAAAAAAACTGCACAATAATTTTAAAAAATGATAACACGTGTTGTTTTATCACAGGTCAATAAAAATTCAGATTCTCTTGATAGATTTCTGCATTTTTGAAGTTGACGTCATTCGAAACAGAAAATGCATATTTTTCGTAATCAAATGCATAAACTGTAACTAAATTTATGTTAAAACAGCATCACACCTTTATTTGAATGTTTCCGAAGTCAAAACAGTTACTATAATACAGTACTGATTGTGCGGCAAACACAATGCTAAAACTACGAGTCTACCTCTAGTGGTATCAATTTTTGGCTTATGCACCACTTCGCTTCCGGCAGACATGGATCATTAGATTTCTCTATTACTACTCTTCCATAAAACGAAGGATTTTTTCTTGTGCTCGATGATTTAGGGTTTTGTGTGGTCGGCTCTCGGACTATGAGCTTTACAGATAAACTGATTCCATTTCTTTTCTACGCACTTTTTTACATTAAAAATATTTTCCAAATCGTTACTGTATCATTTTTTAGATAGAGTTACTAGATAGAGCGCTACTTTTCTCTCTGGTTCCACCAGTTTTTTGTATGATAGATGATTGTTGTCGAAAAAGTATTTTTAGTTGTATTATATCCTTTCTGTTTGAATTAAATTTGTACACTATATATAATGGGGTATGTGCAAAACTCTGTAGCTAATATACGCGAATGTATAAAATAATGAGAATATATTTTTGTCTGTGAACGACAGTTGTTGAAAGTGGAGTTTTGAATAGTTTTACATGTTTTTATTTTTTAAATTATTATTAGCTAATTTATTTCAATGTATGAAAAAAATAAAGTTTCGCAATAATATTCTGATCGTGTTGGAAGGTATTTCATAATACATACATGATGCATGATTTTTCTTTTTGTGTCATAAAGAATGAAACATTTCAAGAAAACTCATAGGTGACATTTCCCTGAAAAATCAAGTCAGCCGACAGCTTAAAGAGAAATGTTTAGTCATAAAGATGTTGGGAAGAAATGATAAAAGAAGATGAAAGGTTTCAAGTGAAAACAAGAGAGCTAAGATTCTCATTTGATCTTGACTGTGATCTTAATCCAGATCAATCAATGTCTCAACAGGTCGCTTTGCTGAGAGAAAGAATCGCGTTGTTTTTGTGAGAAAGCAGAATTTAAGCCAATTGGCACATTCGTGTTCGACATAAAATGCACTGAATGTTCCAGAAAAGCCCAATTGATCTTTTTATGCTTGCTGAATAGTCAAGAGTTTTTAGGCAGCAAATAAATAATAATAATAATAAATAAACTGAATAATGATGATGTTTTTACCGGTTTGGTGGGAATGAAGTCGGACGTAATACAGAATTTTTACGATATATTAATAAAAATTAATGAAGATGACGTCTTTTATCCTTTCGGAGTCAGATTAAGATGTCATTGTTTGATGCCGTGGTTTTTATTATTGTATGGCATGGCAGTGCCATACTTTATTTATTTCCAGTGCGACTCTATCTGTCATGTTAATTTAACTCAGCATTTTACTTTGAACGAGCTATTTACTAAGACTTTTTACGATCAAATAATTTAAAATATGTGAACATTAAAAAAAAATAAAAATGAAATTCAAACAATATGATACTTAAAAACCCTAAATCTTAGATTCCATTCAAACGAAATCGAAATAAATCTGAGATTTTTTCGGAATATTTGCTTTTTAGATGTGTCTAATATTTTTGTTTATACCTACCGTAAACATAATACAATATCAGCAAAACAAATATTTGCAAGTTAAGTTTAAAAAAAAGTCTCAGATTTATTTCGATTTCATTTGAACGGAATCTAAGATTTAGAGTTTTTAAGTATCATATTGTTTGAATTTCATTTTTATTTTTTTAATGTTCACATAATTTAAATTATTCCATACAAAAATTTAATACTAAATGTAGAAATAACTAAATCAAATATCTTAATATCTGTCCCTTCAAAATAAAATTGTTTAAATTGTGTAGGATTTTTTTTTTAAATTTGTTCTGCAAATTATGTTTTTGTTTAATATCTCGAGTTTTTTTTTAATAACTACTGCATTCCGAAGAACTCATTTCAAAATTAACTGAGGGTACCATCATCAGGACTTTCTTTATGCGGTATAGTATCACAATTACTGATGTATTTCATCCAGGACTATAGCTAGAAATGAACTACAGGGGGTAGGGTACTTGAGAGTGTACGGAAAGCTCACATTTCTCTCTCTCTCTCTGACGCAGAAAAATAAATTAATGCATATTCACATTGTAAGTATTATGTTTTCTTATTAAATTGTTGTAATAGCTCCATTTTATGCTAAGAAAAGAATATGGTGATTAAAAATTTGAGTGCATTACTAGTTCAAGATTAAACAACATTTTGGCTTCATATGTGCAAGTAGGATGAGCGAGTGTTGAAGCTTTTACTTTAGTTACAATTTAGTAATTCTGCAAAACTGTGAAAGGGCATCAAAATTAAATTAGAGTTTTGAACAAAATTTCATTTGATGAAATACTAATTAACACTTTCTCCCCTGCGTAGGAATTTCTGATTTTTTTTTCCAGATCTATACCGATCATGATCCATAGACTCCCAAACCATCCCCAATTAAAAACGTTATTTATCTATCTCCGCTGTATATACCTAGATTTTCATTTCTCCATTGGGTTTTGCACAGATTTTCATTGATCCATTTCCAAATCGTTAATTTTTTTTACATCTAAAACTGAATTCTGTACATGCTTCTTGTCTTGATGACAAATATTTCAAAATCTTTGTTTCATTTCCAATATGACGTCATAAATGTGTGCTTTTTAATTCTTAAAATCAATTTCACTTTTTACGATGGAATCACGCAAAAATTATTTTTTTCTTCAGCGAATTCTTTTCTTATGAATCATTACTAGCCCTTCAATGACAAACTCCCTCTTTATGAGGAAGGATCATTCCATTTTTTAGCAGGTGGGGAAAGGTAGGAGGGAGTGATCGGTATAGAAAGGTAGAGCAGTTAATTAAAATAGTGGCTTCATCTATCAACTTGAAATTAAAATACATTAGCGGAACACTGAAGATGTCATTTTTGTTTTATGTTTAATTAATTATTTGGTTATTAAAATAAAATAATTTTTGTAAATTGAAATCGGATTTTTAAAATTGAAATCTCACTAATTTTATCTAGTTTAAGTGCAGTGCTCCTTCTCCTTATTAAAATTAAAGAAATAAAATTAGAGCAAGATTGCTTTTTTTTTTTTTTTTTTTTTTTTTTTTTTTTTTTTTGCGAAAAATAAAAATAACGTATCGTAAAAGTAACGTAACGCAGATTATTAAATTTTTTCTTATTCAGTTTCATAATTCTTTAACTTTAAACAATCTTAAAATTGGCGAAAAATAAAAGTAAGTAACATATCTAAAGCCATATTACTGAATTTTTTTTGTATTAGATTTCATAATTCTTTATATCTTAAAATTGTGTCATTTGTGCCTGCCTCCCCTCCCCTCTCGAAAAAAGTAGATAAATTAATAATCGTCCAACTTTATTTACGAGTTTTCGAATTGTTTTGATTTTTTTTTTTTTTTTTTTTTTTTTTTTTTTTTTTTTTTTTGTAAGCAGATACATTCTAAGTAATAATAATGAAATACTAATTTATGGAAAAAATTCAAAAGAAAAATTAAACCAAATGTGATGAGTCCTGGTCAGGCCCGGACTGGCCAGGTCGGCTGGTCGGCGATCGCCGAGGGCCCCCGGCCCAAAGGGGCCCCGAAAGTGCAACTCAAAAGAGGAATATACGATCTTATAATTACTACTTACATAAGAAAAAAATTGACCAATAATAAATCCAATAATAATATCCGTTTACAATAAATTTTAAACAAATGATAGTTTTTTCATGGTAACTTATATAGTTTCGTCGTATCATGTCGTTGGACAGACGGAATAGGGCTGCTGACTGATACATCGCCTTTTCTACAGTACTCATAGAACCAGATTCAGAGTACATCGAGACATTCCCTTGCCAATCTCGTATAGTATGGTTGTAACGAGTGTAATATCACAGTGTGGTCAACATGAAGCAGTACGAAAGCGACACTACGGAAAGGAAATAAAAAAATGAGAAATTTTTTAAACATTGAAAAATGTTTAAAACTTTTAATACTTAGTTAAGTAGCAAGGACAACCCGATTCCACTCAATTTGCACAAAAAAAAAAAAAAAGTTTTTCTTAACATACAATTAAGATCTTTTTGAAGAATACTACATGCACATTTATGAAATATTTTATATTTTAAAACTGTACTTTAAATTCACGATATTTTCTCAACATAGAAAATACACGATAATAACATTAATGATTACTTAGAAGTCTAGATTTTTGAACATTCAAATAAAGATTCATTATAAAATTAATGTAGTTTAGATTTAAAGAAAAAAAGAAGACTGTAAAAACATGATTAACTTTTGAAGATGTATTATAAAAATATATTTGTGAAAATATTTCTCTGTCATTTATTAGAGCTTCTTTCAAATCCAAGTTAGTTAGTTCCTGACGCATTTCTAAATTCATTTTCATCGGAAATGTATAAGTTTTTTTTTTCTTATTCAGAACCAATGTAATCGAATGGTGTCTTCCATTTTTTGATAAAGACATTATATCTTTTAGAAATATTGTCAAAGTTAGCATTTTGAATTGAATTTTTGGAAGCGATATCATTGAAAAAGGGAAAAACCTGCAGTCACGTGACAAAAATCTCTTATCATTTGAGAATTTATTTACCAAAAATGGAAAATTATTCTATTCCCAAATCCTTTAGTAGTCACGCATGTCAATTTTATGCATTTACAGTTAAAAATTAGTCAGAAAGTTTCGCGTTATTGAGAAGTGGATTGAAAACCACCCTAAGTTATACCTCCAAAGATTCCATTAACACAAGTTTATTATCGCTGTTAATATTTTTTAAAGAAACATAGTAACAGCCCTACACATTCTGAGAACATTTAAGTCCAGTTCTGGCCCGACTCTACTATGTAGAAAAAAAGTGCACACTTGATCACGGCCTTAGGTATGAGTCTGCTGAAAAAATTAAACCCTGCCTCTGATACTTCATAACTGTCCGATGCCCGCGTTTTTGTTTGGATGGTGTCAAACTAACATCGGCTCGAGATGCACATTTATACTCATTCTCGCGAAAGTCATTCACTGAAAGCGGATCATGTTTTATCGTCTTCGTATAAATTTTTATATCGGATTGGCAGGTTCCCTAATTTTTTTTGTCGGCCCAACATTCTCGCTAAATTTCTTTGCCTGACCGGCCGCAGACCGGTCTGGATACGGGTCTTTGGCCAAACCTGGACCCATGCAAACCTCTACAACAAATAATAGGTTCAATGTTCTGTAATATTATTTTAAAAGACCCATATGATAGCATAATATTCAGCATAATGGTAGGTAGTACTCCAGATAGAGCTGTTACAAGTTGGCAGTTTGGTTTAGCTATGTCCCCATCAGTGGCCGAGAGGTTCTGACCTCCAAACTGGTAGACGGTAGGTCCTGGGCTCGAACCAATCGCGACCGTTGGCCTAACAGTTCGGAGTTTTCCGTGGTTTTTCGAATTTTGCATTTCCTTACGTAAACACGGGTTAGGTTCCCATAGAAAGAACCCCACGGAGGGCACCCCTCCACTTACGGCCTATATCCCACGTGTATATAATTGGCCAGCATAAAACATAAACAAACAAACAAACGTCAGCTATGTCCTTCAAGGAAAGGTTGTGAAAAACTTTTAGGAAAACAGAATCGCTAACTCGCTAGTAAACAGAAGATTCACAGTTCGAACCGTGATGCTGGAATTTGAAGTTTTCATACTTACTAGGGAACTACAAAAAGTGTAAGTCACCGATTCCAACGAAAGTGGTATCGTTGGAAAGATCTAATTATGAAGAGTAAAAAACTCAATGGAACTACCCGTCGGAAGCGAGGCTAGTACCATACTGGGCTAGTGCACACCTAACAGAGGTCCGCAAAAAATTGTCTCGATTTTGACGAAAATGATGTCGTCGGAAAGATATCATTTTGAGAAGTAAAAAACTCAATGAAGCTACCCTTCGGAAATGTGTCATTTTCGAAATATCCGACAATTTATGTAACTTAATGCAGTTTCCCAGTAAGTATGCTTTAGCTACGTGATACAAATTGTCGGATATCTTGAAAACGTTTCATTTCCGACGGGTGATTCTATTGAGTTTTTAATCCTCCCGATAATACCTTTTCAGCAATACACTTTTGTTAAAATTGAGACCAAATTTGTTTGCAGTTTCCCAGTAAGTGTTCATTAGCTACGTGACATAAATTATCGGACATCTCGAAAACGGCTCATTTCCGACGGGTAGTTCCATTGAGTTTTTTAATCTTCACGATGATATCTTTTCAACGATACCACTTTCCTCAAAATCAGTGACTTACACTTCTTGCAGTTCCTTAATAAGATAGAATTTTTTTGAAAAAATATTCGTACTTTTTGCCGATTTAAGGATTTATATTATTTTTTTATCACTAATATTCATATATATATATTTTTTTTTTAATTACAATTTTCTTTCTATTTTAAAAACGAGCGGTTTATTAATGATTCAGCATTTTAAATTTCGTTTAAACATTTTTTTTTTCGTTTTTAAAAATTTTTAATTTTATTTATATTTCCGCTATTTTTCTTTTTGTTTCGCGTTTTTAAAGAATTTTGCATTTTGAATTTCGTTTAAATAATTTAATTGAACATTTTTAATTTAATTAAAATAAATAACTTCCTTTTACTTAAAATTTATTGATGCTACCATCTATGTAAGAATTTAATAATTATAAATCAACAATTTGGATTTAATAATTAAAGGATAAGTTGTTTTGAAAGACATATTAAAGGAAATACTCTGAGCGATCTGCGATCACACGTATCAACTTTTTTTTTAGTACTGTTATATCACTTTTAATATTTACTTAGGTATCACAGTAGGATTTAGATTATTACGACTTCGACACAGTAATTTGATTGCCGAAAACTAAAAATATACCTCACGCTCATTTTTAAGTAGTTTTACTTAAAATGAATAATTCTTATTTTTTTTTTATCATAGTTAGTTTAGGTATGGTCTATAAAAATAATATAAATGTATATTGTGAAAGTAAGTTAACAACATTACAAAAACTTACATTTTACTCAACTATTTTCCAAGTCACAAAATAGCCTAAATGTGTTTTTTTGCCATCCAAGCCTAAATTTAAAAATAAAATATAATATTCTGTTCTCGTTAAATTTCCCGTAAGGGGCCCCTTTTCAGTCTCTAGCCGAAGGCCCCCAAAGGAGCCAGTCCGGGCCTGGTCCTGGTCAATATTATCCACCGGCGTCAATACATTATCCGTACCGTAGTCATGCAATCTTTAGCCAAAGTCCGTTCCAAATCGTCAACATCTTTTTCTGAGGTCAATATTTTATTCCTATAATCGTTAGCCAAATTCTGTTACGAGTCGTCATCAAAATTAGTCGAAGATGGCCTTGAAAAAGGCCTTTTGGTTGTAAAATCATTAGACATAGCGCAGGCTTAATCAAATTATCAAATGGAGCCAAATCAAAACAAATCGTACTACATTCATTACTAGCGTCTATACCCCGCCCCAAACTTTGGCTCTTATCACAAATGCACCCAAGAAATTCCCCATGCTGCCGATAATTTCCCTTTTTTAAACGGAAGAAATGGTCTCTTGACGATATAGTTTCTTGATTTCGTTTTTTGACGATACTACAAATAAACAAAGAAACAGGCAGAGAGACAAACAAACATACAAACAAACAGACAGAAAAACAAACAAACAAATAAACAAACAAACAAACCGACAAACAGGCAAACAAACAAACAGACTAATAAAAAACTGACAAACTAAAAGACAAACAGACAAACAAACAGATGTAAAAACAAACAAATAGACAAACAAACAAACAAACTGACAAACAAATAAACCGACAAACAAACAAATAGACGTAAAAACAAACAAACCGACAAATAAACCGACAAACAATTAAACCGACAAACAAACAAACCGACAAACGAACAAACATACAGACGGACAAAAACAAACAGACAGACAAAAACAAACAGACAGACGAACAAACAAACCGACAAACGAACAAACAGACAGACATACAAAAACAAACAAACAAACAAAAACAAACAAACAGACAGTCAAACAAACAAACAAACAAACAGACAGGCAAATAAACAAACAAACAGGCAGACAAACAAACCAACAGACAGACAGACAAACATCGCTGGATCCCAGAAACTTGCTGTGCAGGAAACACTAAAATGCACGAAACTCGCCAACGCCGCAATCACTAACGTGTGTATGAGCGCTGCGCGCCCATTAAAACCACAAAAAAACATCACTGGATTCACGAAACTCGCTGTGCAGGAATCACTAAAATGTACGAAACTCGCCAGCGCCGCAATCACTATGTGTGTATGAGCGCTGCGCGCCCATTCAAACCAAAAAAAACATCACTGGATCCACGAAACTCGCTGTGCAGGAATCACTAAAATGTACGAAACTCGTCAACGCCGCAATCACTAACGCGTGTATGAGCGCTGCGCGCCCATTAAAACCAAAAAAACATCACTGGATCCACGAAACTCGCTGTGCAGGAATCACTAAAATGTATGAAACTCATCACACCGGAATCACTAACGCGTGTATGAGCGCTACGCCCCCATTTAAATAAATAAATAAATCCATTTAAATAAATAAAATGTAAATAAAACAATTTAAATTTATTTAAAAAAATTAATTAATAAAATAAATTTAAATAAATAAATAAATTTAATTAAATAAATCCATCTAAATAAATAAATTTCTAAAATGAGCAAAATTGTTGTTATTAACGAAGGTATCAAACTATTAATTCCCATTTTCGCCAGTATGGGGAATTTCTTGGGTGCATTTGTGATAAGAGCCAAAGTTTGGGGCGGGGTATAGACGCTACTCATTCATTCTCTTCGTACCGCGTGTAGCGGCCGCTATCACTCCCTCCTACCTTTCCCCACCTGCTAAAAAATGGAATGATCCTTCCTCATAAAGAGGGAGTTTGTCATTGAAGGGCTAGTTGAATCATTAAGTCATATTCGGCAGAAAATCTCTTCTGTATGTAACTGATATTTATACTTAACAATCAGTATTAATACATTGCGTAGAAGTATAGTTCCAGACATTCACTTCTAGACATTCACTTCTAGACACTATAATATTCCTCCAGTAATACCTCAAGACATAGTATCAATAAAATGTATTTAATTTTTTTTAATTTTGTGTATTACGTCATATTTATTTATTTTCTGTATTTATTCAGTTAGAAGCTTTTTGATAAATTAATTAATGTTTGAATTGAAATTCTGGCCAAAATTGAAATTTAACTTCAACAGAACTTCAAACCGCTATCAGAGCTCTGGGCAGAGTTGAGCGTAGAAAAGTTGGGGATGGATGTCATATATGCAACACGTTGGCGCGATTGGAACAAAATGGAGATTATATGCCTCACATGCTAACCTGGCTATTGTTGTTTATTTATTAACTAGCAAAAGCCATGCTTTGTTTGGATTCGCGAAGCATTATTTTATAAAACAGATATTTGAAAGTAACAATATTTTTTTTATTATTATTTTTGCATATTTATTAAACAAAAACGTTATTTTATGTTTTGGCGCATTTTAATTTTTTATTTATGATGTAAAACTGGCATAATAAGATATTTTCGAAGCAAACTTTTACAATTTTTTTTTTAATTTTCAACTAAAAGCTCTTTTAAAGATGTTTTTACAATTTCAAGTAGCCACTGGTGTTTTTTAATTGTTTGAAATATGCATGTTTCCAATCTTTGTAATCAACATCCGATAATCTTTGATAACTATTTTAGAATAATATATTTGAAGAAAGCTTGAAGAAAGTTACTTCTTCAAAATCCTATTTTCTGGAAAAAACATTTGAAATCTGCTTTCGTTGATACTATGAATTTTTAACTGTATAACATTTTATTTTAATTTCTTCGTTTTTATACATGTTAGCGTATGAGAATTGCTGTAATTCTCTCCGCGTGGGAGAACTTTTTACTTTCTGCGAATGGCAACTCAATTAATGGAATTACCTTTTAACGAAGCGCCCTCTCATTCTCGCAGTGACGTTTTCACGAATAATTATTGTTGTGTTTGCGAACTTATTAAAGTCTTATTTTTCTATAAAATCCTTCTGATTAATGAGTCGATATTATTTAGCCACAATACGACTTTCGCAAAAATATTTATAAAGAGCTTGAACCAACAACTTCACGCAGATCTTTTAATTTTTAATTTATATAACAAATTTAAGAATTAATTTTATTTGTTTACAATTATTTTGTTGCCAGTTTACAAAAAAAAAAAAAAAAAAAAAAAAAAAAAAAATCCATAATACAATTCTTTTAAAATGTTTAAGTGTCATCTGTGCAAACAATTTTGCGGGATAATGAAAACATGTTTTATTTAATAAATTAATCATGATTCTATCTATAATTATTTACTCCATGATTTAAACTTTTTTTTCTGAAAATATACGCGTTTCATTTTTTATTTATTTGCTAAAATGCGTCCGTATTGGAAATGCATGTAAAATAAATTAATTAAAATAATAATTTTTTTAACGTTTTACTGTAAAAAAAATTATATTCTGCAAATCTACAGATCATAATTTATTTTTGTGTTTAATTTGAAGTTAAAATATTGAATAGTTTTTTTGTAAAGCGTACGACAAATTGTAATTTGAGTGGACTAGTAGAGGATTCGCTTCGCTCATCCTAATAAATTGTTTATTTTCTATTACCTTCTTTTTTTAAATGATATAAATCGTTTTGTTCTATAGTTATTAATAAACTTTTTTTTATTTATCACAATTTCCTTTTTTAAATAATAGAAAATAATTTAAAAATATATATGTGACTGGTATTTGAAAACAAAATTTTCGCCAGATTGGCGTCAGGAAAAAAAAAAAAAAAAAAAAAAGAAAGAAAGAAAGAAAGAAAGAAAGCGCCGACATGGTAAGTATTAGACATCTGTGCCAAAAGGTGGCGCAGTATGAATGTTCCAAATGTGCTTAAATTTTATCAATTAATAGAGATAGTGAATCAAAAGAGTTTTATAAAAAATATTAACTTAAAGTATAAAAAAATAGATATTTTTCAGCAGAAATTCTTTGCGATATTTAAAAAATTAAATCGTGTAGTGTCTTATCATTTTAAAATCATCTGAATATTAAATTTAATACAAGTTAATTCGGTACTACTTGGTTATCCCGTCAACCAATTTCGCCAAATTATATAAATCGCCAAACTAATAGCCAAATTACACAAATTGGAATTTTTTTTATTACTTATTTTTTTAATAATGAAAGAACAAATAAATGAGTAAAACATTAATAAAAATACTAATAAAAAGTGGAAATAAAATCATTTGATGACATCTCAAAATACGTATATGTATTTAATGTCATTGAATGTGACATTCACGATCATCCATTATTGGCTCTTAATCTTATAGTTTGGAGATAGTTTTTTGGTCGACGGGATAACCAAGTAGTACCGTTAATTCAAAATTGATTTTGTCCATTTATTAATTGCTAGCCGCCTATGGCGACCAGATTGGTCTCCATTAAAAGTATTCTACGCATTCCATCATGTTTTTTTTTTTACTCTTAATTTAATTTACTTCTTCAATCATTATCCAAATCGAAAGATTACGACCAGAGAAATTAAGAGCTGTTTGCAATCATGGTAGCATTTCATAATTTATTATTTCACAATTTAATAATGAAAAAACATGCTTTTTTTTATTAATTTCGTTTTTCAACTTGCGCATTAGCAAGCTTATCAAATCATATCTCTGTTTTAATATTGTAAAAACTTTAGGTTCGCCCAGAAGAAATTGGGTAACCATTTGTGAAACAATTGTACTTTTTTTTTTTTTTAAATAATAAATGTTAGGTGGGGCTTGTTGAGCTCAAGCCATATGGTAGTCCTCCCCACCTAACTGAATCTGAATCTGAGTTCATAAATATTACAATAAAGAAACGTGAATTCAAACTGTAAACAACGCCGCAATTTTACCTAGTATGATGTCTTAAGACATAACAAAACTATCACGTCATTATCTACAATGATGTCATAAGAATATTGTCCATTTATTGTTGAAAAACTTGCTTTACGAACCTCCATGATTATTTTTTTCCCCGTTATTGAATGAATTTTTTACGGCTTATTTATTTTTTAGGAATGCGATATTAAACTATGAATGTCAATTTAAATTCATTGGGTGTTATCTCAAAATATACATAAATTTTAAATATAAAAATCCTGCTTCATATTGCTTTCTGTTAACGATTCTTGTCTTTGTACCAAATGTTTCAAAATCTCCGTTTCATTTCAGTAGCGGATAGAGACAGCTTAATGCAATAATGTTAAAACTTGGACTGAATAATGAAATGGGGAAAAAAATCAAAAAATCCCTCCATGGTTTCGGCGAGTTGTTTTCTTGGTATTTATGTTAAAGTGATATTATACTTATTAACTTAGACAAAGGTTATAATAAAAGTATTATTTCTTCAATTTTATTTTTTAATGATGATTTTAATTGCTATTTTATAGAAATGTACAATGAAAGCATATTATAATCTTTCTAATATTAGAATATTAATAATTATAACGCATTCTATTAAAATATTAATGACATAATCCTACATCCAACCAGACACTGGATTTTGGCGATTTTAGTGACAAGCACTCTCGAACGAACTGAAATGTCAGAAACCTAAAAATTCTCATGAATCAAAACACGGAATTTTCGGCAGACAATTAACGACGTGAACAGTTCCAATAATGATTCCTAAACGCTGCGCGCCTATTAAAACGAAACAACAACAAAAAAAAACATCATTGGGCACAAGAAACTGACTGTGCAGCAGTCTCTAAAATGGACGAAACTCGTCAATGCCGCGGTCACTAACGTACGTATGAGCGCTGCGTGCCCATTTAAACAAAAAAAAAAAAACACCACTGGATGTACGAAACTTACTGTGTAGCAATCTCTAAAGTGCACAAAACTCGCTGTGCAGCAATCTGTAAAGTGCACGAAACTCGTCAATGCCGCAGTCACTAACGTACGTATGAGCGCTGCGCGCCCTTTTAAACAAAAAAAAAAAAAAAACACCACTGGATTTACAAAACTTGCTGAGTAGTAATCCCTAAAGTGCACGAAACTCGCTGTGTAGCAATCTCTAAAATGCAAAAAACTCGCTGTGTAGAAATCTCTAAAGTGCACGAAACTCGCTGTGTAGCAATCTCTAAAGTGCACGAAACTTGTTGTGTAGCAATCTCTAAAGTGCACGAAACTTGCTGTGTAGCAATCTCTAAAGTGCAAAAAACTCGCTGTGTAGCAATTTCTAAAGTGCACGAAACTCGCTGTGTAGCAATCTCTAAAGTGCACGAAACTCGCTGTGTAGCAATCTCTAAAGTGCACGAAACTTGCTGTGTAGCAATCTCTAAAGTGCACGAAACTCGCTGTGCAGCAATTTCTAAAGTGCACGAAACTCGTCAATGCCGCAGTCACTAACGTACGTATGAGCGCTGCGCGCCCATTTAAACCAGAAAAACATCACTGGATGCACGAAACTCGCTGTGCAACAGTCTCTAAAGTACATGAAACTCGTCAGTGCCTCTGTCAACGCCCTTATGAGCTCTGCGCGCGCAAAAAAAAAAAAAAAAAAAAAGAAAAATTACTGAATGCATGCAGCTAGTTGTGTCACAACGGAACTCGTCAAAGCTGCTGTCTCTAACGACTCTAAAACCAAAAGAAACATCTCTGGATGCACGAAAGTCGCATTGAAAAAAATTTCTGAAATGGACAAAACTGGTTAATGCCGAGGTTACTAACGCCGGAATCAAACTATTAAAATATGCATGCATTTGTTCAAAAATACGCGATAAAATATTCAAATATTTTTCTAATGCTTATAAGACATAAATATTATGCTAATTTTTAAATAAGAAAAAAAGTATTTTTGTTATAGGAATGCTCTATCGTATAAACATTTCACGTTATAATATTAAGAGTAATTAAATTATGAGAAAAAGAAAATATAAATGCACAATACAATGTAAAATACAGGGAAAAGTAACCGAAACGAACATCAATACCAAGAAAACAATTTGCCAAAACCTGGTAGGGATTTTTTTTATTTTTTTCCCCGTTTCATTATGCAGTCTAAGTTTTAACATTGTTGCATTAAGCTGTCTCTATCCGCTACTTTTCATTTCTAATATGACGTCGTAAATATGCCGTTTTTAATTCATACAAAAACAAAAAGAAGAAAAAATCAATATTATTTTTCGCTTTGATATCAGTAAAAATGATTAAATGCTACAGGAAATATGTCCATTGACCTCTAGTTTTTTTTTTTTTTTTTTTTTTTGAATGGAGGAAATTATTTTTTAAACAATTAGGTCCTTCGAAGAAAATTTGTGGAAGCGCGTACAAAAAGTGGGAAAATGTCTAGTAAATAACGCGTTCGATGTTAAATTCCGTATTAAAATAACATTACGGAGTCGCACTGGAAATAAAGCATAGCACTGCAGTGCTATGTTTTAAAAATTATCCTGTGGAATAATTTCTCCAAGTCCTATAAATTGCCAAACCGCCAAACTAAGTATTCGTTAAATCATACAAACAGAAGAATCTCTCCATTCTAAATTTTTAAAATAAGAAAATTAATGAATTAAAATTTAAAAAAAATTACAAAAGAAAAGGGTTACTGCAATAATGAAGTTTATTTATGAGTAAATTGTAAGGAACCTAATGCTCTCTATTTAGTCGAAAAACGTAGAGGGATGAATGTAACTATTAGATGTAGGCTTAAAGGAAAAAAAATGAAAATTTGCAGTAATTTTAAATAACGAAAGAACAACAACAACAAAAATTAAAACATTTATAAAAATACAAATTAAATGTCGAATTAAAACCGCTTGATGACGTAACAAACATACGCAGCATGCTTAATGTCAAGTGAATGTGACACTTATGACAATCAATTTTTCACATTTAATCTCATAGTTTGACGACAATTTTTTGGTCCACATGATAATCAAGTAGCATCTGATTTCATTATATCACATGTTTCTGTTTCTAAATTCATTTCTTGGAAATTGCCCCATGAATAAATAATAGTAGCGCACGTTCTCGAAATCCACCTCAAAGAGAACTGTTAACTGTTATCTGTAATTTTATTTCCAAATACATAATCAAAGAGAAAAGCAGCCTGCGTTAAAATTCAATTGATTATTTTTTTGGCCATATATTTTTTGGATATATATGTATACAGGATTTAGATAAATAGAATAACAAGAAACCAGTTTTGAAGTAAAATGACGAAGCAAAAAATCAAGCGGAAGCAAAATTTTAAAAAACTAGATGAAAATAACGAAAGGTGGAAACATCATGACATTTATACAGAAGGCGCATGTTATAGCAGAGTAGTCACAAGATCACAAATAGCATTTGTTCGTATCAAGAACACGGAATCCGACACAGAACTGTTTGCAGTAAATACGAAACATCACCCACCAGGAATGCCGCACTTGATGACCACTCTATTGGGATTTTATGGTGCTGTGACTAGGACAAAGATAACTAGAAGATTTGTACAGTACGTTTCAGTATCAAAAACCCTCTGCACAGCATTAGATAAATATAAGACAGCAACAGTTACAGACGTAAAAGGAAAAGAAGAAATAAAAGAAAGCGCAGTGGAAAAAGATCAAACAGCAGCGAAATTAGATGACGAGAGTAAAACGAAAAAAGATTCGAAAGAAGAAAAAACATCAGGATCATGGATTAAATTTTTTTGGTAAAATTAATAACTATTCAGAAACAGTGTATTAACTGTGCATAGGAGGAATACGTAATAATAGATACAACATGTTAATAAATTGAGTCAAAAAGTTTTTTTAATATAATTTTAATGGAAAAAACATTTCGATGCTACTTGGTTATCCTGTCGACCAAAAACTATCGCCAACTTATAAGATTAAATTCCAATAATGAATGATCGTAGATGTCACATTCATTCGACATTAAACACGATACACGTGTTTGTTACATCCTTAAGTGATTTTTAATCCAACTTTTTATATGCATTTGTATTTGCGTTTTACTAATTTATTTGTTCTTCCATTTATTTAAAATAAAAATTACATCAATTTGCATAATTTGGCAAATAGTTTGAAAATGTGTATCATTTGGCAAAATTGGTCCTAGGGATAACAAGTAGTACCAACACTTCTTTAAGGGGGTGGTACCAACACTTCTTTATCGTAGCAAAATCGATGAAAAATTGCGGACACTTATATTATATTTTTGTTAGCAATCAATGAATGTATTTCAATAATTTTTAATTTAAAAATTGTAATTAGATATATTTTTATACTTTCCGGCACAGATGTCATATACGCTCCACATTGGCGCTATTTTTTACGCCAATTTGGCGAAAACTTCGTTTTCAAATCCCATTTCCATATATATTTTAAAAAGGAAGTAATAATAATAAAAAAGTTTAGTTAATAACTATAGAATAAAATAATTTATATCATCTTAAAAAAAGAAAGGCACAGATGTCATATACGCACCACAGTTGCACGTGTTTCTTTTCCCCGCCAATTTGGCTTTGCACATCTGTGCCAAGGAGAAGATCCTTTGAATAAGTTTATAACAACTAAGAATGTTGTTACGAATGCCTCCTTGGTTTCGAAAACCAATTTTTGTTACTGTTCGTTGCTGTTGGCAACGAACCTTTTGTTTTTACTTTGTCAGACGATTTTTATTCTTTGTAGTAGAATGTTTTTTGGAACCGACTCGTTCGGTAAAAATTGAACTCTCAATGAGAGTAATAATTATTATTCTTTTGTAAATAAATATGTATATAGTCTTTTTTTTAATCTGAAGTTAATTTAATTACTTTAAGTAAGAGTCACTGCGTTTTGAATTTAATATTTGAACTGACACATTAATACGAACTTTTCGACAATTTGAATACTATTCGAACGACTTTAGCCTGCAATCAGATGTTATGATGTTATGCAACATTTTTGGCGTCAACGCGACAGGATGTATGATGAAATACTTGATGTTTGAATGATCTGAAAACGAAAGAATGAGGTAAGTACCTCAAATTTAATTATTTGAAATAAATTATTTGAAAAGAATTATTTATTATTTGAATAAAATAGATTTAGTTTACTATGGATCTTGAACTGTTAAAGAAAAAAAGAGCAGTTATTCGTACTCAAGTTACGAAAATATTTGATAAGGTTAAAGATTTATTAGATGATACACAAACTTTAGAAATCGAAAATAAGAAAACGCAGTTAAATATTTTAATGCAGCAGTTAAATGATAAATTGAAAACGTTAAAATCGTTAAACTCTGAGATAGAACCATTGGTTCCTGATGCTGAATTTGAAAAGGAAATTGAAAAGTCCGAAACATATAATGAAAATATAATTGAATGGAAATTTAAAATTTCCAAATTTATAAATGATAATACAGTTACTTCTGAAACTAAGCAAGATGCTTCAGATAATGAAAGTGATAGTAGTAGTAAGAATAGTTCTCTACTAAAAAGTCAAAAAACTTTGAATCAAAATATAGTTAAACTACCAAAACTTAACATATCTAAGTTTTATGGTGATCCATCTTTATGGCTTGAATTTTGGAGTCAATTTTCGAACTCAATTGATAATAATGAGCATTTAACTCCAATTGATAAATTTTCCTATTTAAAGTCACTTTTAGGCGGAAGTGCTGCGAATTCTATTGCAGGATTTTCGCTGACTGAAGAAAATTATTCTCATGCTATAGAGATATTGACAAGTCGTTTTGGTCGTAACGACCTTGTAATTAACAGTCACATGACTAAATTACTTAATTTAAAACCTGTGAGAAATTCAAGTAACATTAAAGCTCTTAGAGAATTATATGACGAGTGCGAAATTCAAATAAGAAATCTGAATTCGTTAGGTGTAGCATCAGGTTCATACGGACATTTATTATGTCCTATTATTCTTAAAATTATTCCATCTGATATTGCTCTGGAATTTAATAGAAAACGCACTAAATGTACCGACTGGGATGTAACTGAATTAATAAATTTTTTAAAAGAAGAAATCGAATCTCGTGAAGCCACTATACAATTGAATGGTTTTGAAAAAACAATTCATGAAAATAAATATGAGCCTAATAAGAAAAATTTTAACACTTATAAAAGAAGCGTTCCAACAACCTCAGCATTAACAACAAATGTTAAGAATAACTGCATTTTTTGCAATAAAAGTGAACATAATACCGAAAATTGCAAGTCGCTGACCGTTCCAGAAATGCGAGAAAAGTTGAAAAGGGAGGGAAGGTGTTTTAAGTGCTTTAGAAAATTTCACATTTCCAGCTTTTGTAAGTTTTCAAATGAAAATTGTAAAATTTGTGGCAAAACATTTCATAATACAATACTTTGCAATTCTCAAAATAAAAAACCAGAAATATCAGAGCAGAAAAGTAGCATTGTATCCTCAGTATCCCACTGTAATAGTAATATAAATAATTTAAATAAGGAAGTTATATTGCAAACTATTCATGTAAAGGTAGAAGCAGGTGAAAATTCCGAAATCGCACTTTGTTTGTTTGACTCTGCTAGTCATCGTACCTTCGTTACAGAAAATTTAGTTTCTAAACTAAAACTTGAAATCATTAGAAATGAAAATTTAACTGTATATACTTTTGGTTCGAAAAAGTCTGAAGAACGATGTTATGATGTCGTTCAGTTGAAACTAACTCACTTGAAAGACAAAAAACGTAGTATAGTTGTGGAAGCTTTAGTCACTCCAATCATAACTAATTCTTTGATACAAATTCCTCCCCTTCCAATCAATATAAAGAGAAAACTTTCTAAATTTCGTCTTGACAGATGGGAAGATTTTGATAATCGTAATGTTGAAATTTTATTAGGAGCAGATTATATATATCAAATTAATGGTAGAATATATCCAATAAATAAATCCTTATTCGTGTGTGAAAATTTATTTGGACATTCACTTTGTGGGACAATTGACTCGAACAAAAATAGCGATAGTAATCAAGCTGGTGTCTTATCGACTCAGGTTATGAAACCTATTGAAAATGATTTAAAATCATTGTGGGAGTTAGAAGCTTTAGGAATTAATACAGAAGGAAACATTTCAGAGTTAGATAAAGAATTAATTAAAAAATTTGAAGATAATTTGCATTTTCTTGAGCACCGTTATGAAACTAAATTGTTATGGAAAGATGATAAAATCGATTTTGGTAGCAATTATAATAATGCTAGACATAGATTTTTTAACTTGAATAGAAAATTACACAAAAATAAAGAATTATTGCAGAAATATAAAGAAATTGTAATTGAACAGGAATTAAATAACATAGTAGAAGAATCCCCCAATAAAATTATAAACAGCGGATATTTCATGCCGCACCGCCCTGTCTTGCGAAATGATAAATCCACAACTAAAGTTAGAATAGTATTCGACGCTTCTTCAAAAGAAAACAACAAATCGTTAAATGATTATCTGTACAGTGGCCCTAATTTGAATCCAAATTTATTAGAAATTATTCTTAATTTCAGAAAATTTAATACTGCATTTTGTGCAGATATCGAAAAGGCCTTTCTCCAAATTTCCGTAGCAGAAGAAGACCGCGATTTCCTTAAATTTCTTTGGTTCGATAATGATCCTAACAACTTTTTCAAAATTTTAAGATTTACTCGTGTGCCATTTGGCGTTTCATGCTCACCATTTATTTTGGCTGCCACGATTAAACATCATATTAAAAAATATCGCGATCAACATCCAAGTGTTGTAAATATGCTAGACAACTCCCTATATGTTGACGATCTAATTTCAGGATCAGATCTAGATAATGAAGCATATTATTTATCAGTTACAGCTTCTAAAATTCTTAAAGATGCAGGAATGAATTTGAGAAAGTTCAAAACTAACTCTATTGAACTTAAGAAAATGTGGGAAACTGATAAATTAGGCATAAGTGAGGAAAACACAAACAGCATCGTAAAAGTGCTAGGAATAATTTGGAATACTGAATCTGATGTTTTGATGTTAGATGTGCACCCTTTTGAAGAGTGTCATAAAGATAATCCCACCAAGCGAACAGTGCTTAAAATGTTATTGAAAATTTATGATCCAATCGGATTTTTGAACCCATTTATGATACGTATAAAAGCCTTGTTGCAAGAAACATGGCAAAGGGGTTTAGAGTGGGATTGTAAATTACCCGAAGATTTGAAAATCGAGTGGGACACTTGGTGTTCTCAAGTTCTACATTTAAGAACATTTGAAATACCCCGAAAATATTTTCCTAGTGGTATGAACATTTTTGAAAAAACACAAATACACATATTTTGTGACGCTAGCCCTAAAGGATACGGAGCAGTTGCTTATATGCGTTGCATTTCTTTAGCTGATGAAATCCATACAAGTTTTGTTTGGAGTAAATGTAGAATAGCCCCCCTCAAGAGGTTAACCATTCCACGACTTGAATTGATCAGTGCGGTAGTTGCTGCTAGAATGTGGAAATACCTGAAACAAGCTTTACATATTCCGAATTTAACTATAAAATTATGGTCAGACTCTGAAATAACTCTCTTTTGGATAAAGGGGACTACTACAAACTGGAAACCCTTTATAGCTAATCGAGTCAGAGAAATTCAGTCATTAACAGATCCAAAGGACTGGAATTATTGCCCTGGAAAAGAAAACCCAGCAGATCTGCTTACGCGAGGGGAAAACTTATCGAAGTTAATGAATAATAATGTATGGTGGTGTGGTCCAACTTGGTTATCACTTCCAGAAAATATGTGGCCTTTGAAAAAATCATTTAAAATTGATTCTGAAGCTGTTATTGAAATGAAAGCAAAATCAAATCTAACTTTATTGTGTAATGCTTCTCCTAAACCCATATTTGATGTGGCTAAGTATAGTAGTTTAAATCGCGTGTATAACATTACCGCTTGGATAATGCGTTTTATTCATAATACCAATTCGAAAAACCCTAAAATTTTAGGACCTTTAACTACTTCAGAAATAGAAATAGCAGAAAAATACTGGATAAAACAAACTCAGGAAACTTCATTTAAAGTTGAAATAGAAGCACTTAAACAAAAAAAATCCCTTAATAAAGATTCTTCTTTATACAATCTTAATCCTCAATTAGATGAAAATAATTTACTTGTTTTATCCGGAAGACTACAGTTTTCAGAAATTACAGAAAAAGAAAAACATCCTTGGATTCTCCCTAGTAAATCTTATTTTGTAAAATTGCTCATTAAAGAGGCTCATGAAAGATTACATCATTTTGGTGTAGCTGTCACCTTAGCTCATCTTCGTGAAAGATATTTTATAGTGAAAGGAAGAAGATTTGTGAAATCCGTTATAAGGTCATGCATGATATGCCGAAAACTTAATGCTACTCCTGGAAAGGTGGAAATAGCTCCCCTACCGAGAGACAGAATCATCGAAACACCTGTTTTTGAAACCTCTGGCGTTGATTTTGCCGGTCCAATTTATTACAAAACTTCTGAAGGATCTAAAAAGGCTTATATTGCTGTATTTACGTGTGCTGTAACAAGAGCAGTACATTTAGAATTGGTAACCAATCTAAGTACTCAAACCTTTATCTTAGCACTACGAAGATTTTTTTCTAGAAGAGGTTTTTGCAAAATAATGTATAGCGATAATGCTAAGACCTTTTCTAAGGCTGATTTGGTGTTAAAAGATGCTTGGGATAGAATTTCTAAGCAAGAAGTTTTTGATTATTTAAGAAGAAATCGTATAAGATGGAAGTTTATTATTCCTAGAGCCTCCTGGTGGGGCGGTTTCTGGGAAAGAATGATTCGATCAATTAAAACACCTTTGAAAAAAGTTTTGGGCAAAACTTGTCTAAGTTATGAAGAACTAGAAACAGTACTTACAGAAATAGAGGCTGTGATCAATTCACGTCCCTTAAGTTATCTCTACGAAGAACATGCTGAACCATTACCTTTGACGCCCTCTCATTTTTTAGTTGGTAAACGATTAATGTCTTTACCTTCTTATGGATTTCCGATCTGTACTCAAGAGAATTCAAACAAGATTCTGTTGACGAAAAAATATAAATACAAGCAACAAATTACTGACCATTTTTGGAAAAGGTGGAGAAACGAATACCTATTAGAACTTAGATCTGCTTTTCAATTTAAAAATGTGAACTCATCACCCCAGTTCAAAATTAATGATATCGTTTTAATTCATGATGAAAAACTTCCGAAACACATGTGGAAATGTGGACGCGTTAAAGAACTTATATATGGTCGTGATTCGAAAATAAGATCATGTGTTTTACAGACGGCAAATGGCGATCTTAAACGACCTGTCCAACTTCTATATAATCTCGAATTGGACTTGATAGACTAATAGACACTAAAAACTCTAAAACTGTTACATTTCTTTTATGCTATTATTTACCTTTATTATTGTTTAATTTGCATTTATTTTACATGTTTTATTTTCTTTCTTATATAGAAGATTTCTTATTATCTTTCTTTGTACCTGTATTTACGAATGTTATCCGAAACTTATGCAAAGTATGTAAGTATATTCTTATGTTTATTAAAGTATTTAATTTAGATGCTGAACTAAGTGTTCAGCCGGGGGCAGTGTGTTACGAATGCCTCCTTGGTTTCGAAAACCAATTTTTGTTACTGTTCGTTGCTGTTGGCAACGAACCTTTTGTTTTTACTTTGTCAGACGATTTTTATTCTTTGTAGTAGAATGTTTTTTGGAACCGACTCGTTCGGTAAAAATTGAACTCTCAATGAGAGTAATAATTATTATTCTTTTGTAAATAAATATGTATATAGTCTTTTTTTTAATCTGAAGTTAATTTAATTACTTTAAGTAAGAGTCACTGCGTTTTGAATTTAATATTTGAACTGACACATTAATACGAACTTTTCGACAATTTGAATACTATTCGAACGACTTTAGCCTGCAATCAGATGTTATGATGTTATGCAACAAATGTATTTGTTAAAAATACAAGTTTATTACAACTGTTAAGAAAATAAAATGGAAAAAGTTAAAGATTTCAGTAAAATGTGCTGATTAAATAATACAATGCATGCATTCAGTATGGTTATAAGTATTACTATATACGATTTCTTGTGAAAATTATATTTACTGTTTTGTTGCTTATTAAATTTATTATTTATAATTGTTTATTTATTGTTTCCTTTTTTATTAAATTCATGTTTATTTACTGTTTCACGTAAATAAACATGAAACATGTAAATTATTTCACGTTATTTATTTTTATATTGCAATAAAAAATTACAATAGTTATTCCATGCAATGTGTAACTTATATTTAAAAAAAATATATTCCCCGAATTGGCGGGGAAAAGAAACACGCGCAAATGTGGTGCGTATATGACATCTGTGCCAAAAGAAAATAAGAGTAAATAATTTTTATTAATAAATAAACAACAATAGCCGGGTTACTGTGTGAGGCATAAAATTTGCATTTTATTGCAATCGCGCCAATAGATGAAATCTGTGCCTCGTTTTCTTATTATTAAAAATCAGTTATTTATTAATAACGTTAAATATAAATTAAATAAAATAAAAACCTAAATGTCCCGGCTTGCAAGATTCCTTATCTTTAACGTTATTTTATATGTTTAATTATATTTGACCATACGATAAAATTAAAAGATTTTTATCCTAGATTTATGAGTCCTAGACAGGGGCGCCATTTCAGAGTTTTCTTGAGGGGGGCAAAGTTTTCTTGGAGGGCAGTGGCATAGCCATGGTTGGGGTTCGGTAAGGAGGGGGATAACAGCCTGTACTCCCTCCCTTCAAAACGAAAACCGATAAAATATTCTGTTTTAAGCAGGTTTTTTTCTTAGCAGATATAATTTCAAGATAGTGACTATCATTTTTTTCTGTTTAAGACAGGATTTCGTAGTAGACAGTTTCCCTTTCTACAAGTAATCTCAAAAGCTGTTGAAACATCCTTCCTATAGTACACCTCTGAAGAATATAGACGTATTACAATTATTGTAAAATTTGTGAAAACGAAACCTGTCAAAAAAGAATTGTTTCGCAAACAGAAAAAAGAAATTAAATTTCTATGAATAAAACGCTGTGTAATTACACTTGCTAAGAAAGATACCTGTCAAAAATCGAGATTTTTTTTTCTTTCCAGGCTTTATGGACAGAACAAAGCCATTTAATAAGTTTCTTGAATGGGGGAGAGGAGGCAATGTTTTCTTTGAGGAGAAGGGTTTTAAAAATCTTGGGTAAAAAATTATTTTCGAGGTATTTTAATATTGTTACAGTATTTTAAACAAAATGAAATTTATATAAATTTTTGAGGTTACTAAAAGATGAATACAATATGTAATGCTATATGTAGCACTTACAGTTCGCGTCAAGGTGAATTCAAAAGCATTCTGCTATATTGTGGTTTACGAAGAAAGAATAATTTTGACGTATTTTAATAATACGTCATGACGTATTTTAATAATACCGGGCCCGCCCAAGCCCGAAAAATTTTGTGTTCAACACATGAAAAAAAAGTAAAAAAAAAAAAAAATAAATAAAAATAAAAATAAAAATAAATAAATAAATAAATTTTATAATATTAAAAATTTCTAAATTTAATAAATGTATAAAATTTTAAATGTAAATATCTCATTTTTTAACAACTGCTAATTTCTAGCACATAATTAATTTTATGAAGTTTACATTTAATCTTATCAAAAGATACGTTAAGTATCTCATAAATGTACTTCTCAAAAAAGATTTTTAAATTATTTCCTGAAACAAGTAGTTAACTTTGATGGCCATAGTAAGAAAGCATTTTATGAATAAATGAATGAAATTTGCAGAAATTACGATTTATATGACGAAGAATCGAACAATGTTCGTTTCCTATATAAAGGGTGAACATCTTTCGTAATTCTCATGGCTTTTAAAATCAGTTTAAATTAAAAATTTGACACCGTTACCGGAAAGATCCAATGCTATATAGAAAAAAGAGCAATACTGCTTGATTGCTATCAATCTGGAATAACAACACATGCCAATTTTATCTACTTACGTATGAAAGTGACTGCGTGAATAGAAAGAGCAGAGCCACAGAATGAGCAGACTTCAAGAAGAAGCATGAGTAAAATCAGTAATATTAGGGGAGACTGGGGTACAATGGTCCACTTTTGTACATTTTGACCGTTTACTCTTAAAGTATTGATTTTTAGCTCACAGGCTATCATAGCCTGAGAGCTTATGTGCCCGTCCGTTCTGTATGTACGTTCGTATGTTCGTGCGTAACGCCATAACTCATTATAAAAATATCGGATCCACTTGAAATTTTGTATATAAGTATATACTCATAAGGCGCTTCCCTGATTAGTTTTTAGAGTTCATTCGATATGTATAAGAGGGGGAACGGGGACTCATGCCCCACCACTTAATTGATATAAATGGGATTTTCATGCAGAATTAACAGTTTTCGTTCAAAATTTAGATATAGGATCATTCTGATGAGGTGATTCCGTGACTGTTATTAGGTGGTCATTGAATAAGTATAAAAGGGGGAACGGGGGTTCTAATGCCCCTCCCCTTAATTTTTATAAATCGGTTTTTCAAGCAGAATTGTCAGATTTTGTTCAAACCTCTGAATAGTTTTGGAAGTTTAATGGTTAAGTATAAAAGAGGGGGATAACTCCTCTTAAATTATATAACTGCTAAATGGGTTTTTATTAAGAATTATCCGATTTGCTCTGAATTTTGGATATGGATTTTTTATATGATAAAGTATGTCTTTGATAGTATAGGAGGTTCAATGATTAAGTATAAAAAAGGGGAAAGGGGAGAGCTGTTTCCCCTTCTTAATTTTTTTTTCGAACGGAATTAACCCTTGAAAAAATAAAGCTGTAATGTACAATTAGTATGCGTAGCCTGTGAGCTCAATGCCATCAGTTTAACTGGTCAATATTCTTTTTATTTTTCTTTTGATCAAGTACATGCATGTTACCTATACATTAAAGTTTATAATGCATCCACTCAAAAATAATAATTATGCATACTTTTATATATATATATATATTTTAAATAGTGAGTGACAAAGTGGACCATTGTACCCCAATGCCGGGGTACGATGGTCCACAGCATGGGGCTCTATGGACCACTTGTAATTTGAATAAAAATATATCAGTGTAGTTCATTTTTAACAATAAGAAATATAAACTAGATCATAGTTTGTTTATTCAAATTTTATTATTCATTTTTATTAGTTTATTCACTCTTTTCGATCTAACTAAAGTAACATTTTTTTCTTCATTTTTTTTATCATTAAGTCATTATACCGGTCGCAGATTGAACAATTAGGCTTATTATCTTCCACAATACATTTTACAGTCTGTTCCATAACTTCAAGTGGCACAGAACCTCTATTGGTTTTCCTAGGCTTGTTTCTTGGCATTGCTAAAAGAAATATGAAAAATAATATATATCCTTTTTGTCCAATGATGCCACTTAAAGTTAAATATAAACTTTTATAACAAGAAATACATATATCTAAATACATGACTAAGGAAAAAATTTAATACATTTTTCCTGTCTACTTTACATCATCTGTATTTTTTTTTAATGAATTTTACCCTTTTTAATTATTATATCCAGATACAAACTAATATATATATTTTTGTTTTTCTCATTCTACTATTTTATTTAAATCTAACTTATTATGGATGCATGGATGCATAAGTGCAGGAATATTGAATTAACAACTTATATGAAATTTAAAAAAAACACTCAAATGCACAAAATATTTTCTTTACTAATTTTTGGTATTCAATTTGGGTTAATTTTTAAATTTGAAAGCTTATATTATATAGATAAATATTTCAAAAATGCATTTCACAACATGAATCATTAATTAATTCACACACAGAAATAAAATAATTTATTAATTCTGAATTTTACATATAATATTTAACTTTTAAAAACATGGGATACAAAACTAAGGTACAATGGACCATGGTCCATTGTACCCCAGTTTTTGATGGTCCATTGTACCCCTTATGGAAGTTTGACAAAAACTTGATGATAAAAAAAGAAATTTAGAATTCTATAATTTTAGCTATAATAAATATAATAATGGATTGTTTTATCTTTTTATTTTGCTATACAATGTTTTTCAAATTACAAATCTGTAATAAATAAATGAAGATATGTTTAAATGAAAATATTTACTTTTGACTTACTCCTCCTGTGTCAAATCAATTATCAAGCATAAAATGGCTAAAATGTCAGCTATGCACATGGTTTCAAACATCTTTTTACTACTTCATGACAGCCATCTATATACTAAAATATGAAGCTTTCAAAAACAGAATTAATATCAAAAATAGGGGGTGGACCATTCTACCCCGTGGTCCATTGTACCCCAGTCTCCCCTATTTTCATATAAAGAGCGATTGCACTCTCAGAGACAATAGAAAACTAAAAAAAATGCAAATCTTAAGCTAATGCTGATTGACGTGAAAGAGATATTTATTTCGTTTTATATCTCTAAAAAAGTAATAATAAATAAGCATTCCAATAAAACAACATCCTAATGGCGCCATATTCTGATTGACGCAGGTCGTGTTACTTGCGTTCAACTACAAACATAAATCATAAAATATCATATGCATGGAATAAATTATTTTTAAAGGGGAACAATTTATTATTATTTTTATACGAGTGCAAAAATAAATAAAACAGCCAATTTGAGAAAAAATCGGCCCGAGGCCGAAGCCTAGTATAAAAATAGAGCTCATGTCAGGCCCGGGCTCGGGCTAAGTCTATCTCATCTCTGATGCTTTCTGTAGAAAGTGGGGTGCAAAGCATTCATCACTCATTCACAAGATCATTATGCAAAAGAGTTTGATTATATGACGGTCTACGGGTAAAAACTGTTCGCTGCGTATTTTAATTATTTTGGACTATTTCAAACATAATGAAATTGATATACATTACTGAAGTTTACTACAAAGTGCTTGCAGTAGAATAGGATGTAGACTATGTTTATCGTTCATTTAAAGGGACACATATAAAAGATTTTGGAAACAATTCTGCATGCGAAGTTTGACTATTAGGAATGTTTGCTGCAAGTGCGTTTTTACTTATGGAATGTTTTTTAAGTTTAACTAAATTTTTGCATACTACATGGTGTGCATGAATTCTATCGAACATATATACATCAATTCGTAATTTCGCTAGACACACACAAAAAAATTTCTAAACATCTTTGAGAAAGTGCAGGAATTGCTTAGAAATGTTATTTTTAATTTGAGTTCTGCAGCTTCAAGTTGATTTTCAAAGCCAATTACATTTAATATAATGTACTAAAGTAAGTTTGGTGCATATAAATAAAATCATATACAGGACTATGCAAAGAATTGAATATATAATTGCCTATGGATATTAATTCATAGAAATGTCATTTAAGTTTTAAGTAGTTTAATCATTGCTTCAATTAAATTTCAGCATTAATACGTGGCGTGTATTAAAATCCGTATGTCATATCCTACCAAAAACATGAATTTTTAAAGAATGCCAAGTTCGTTAAAGGTTTCGCTAATAAAAGAAGTGAAATCTAACTGCAAACCAAGTTCTTTCAAAGCTCCTTAAATCATAGCTCCTGTCATGCATAATATTCTTCAATTGCTTAAAATGATTTGGTATGTTACTTGTTATTCAACAGAGCGACTTGGCAAGTTTTCTCTTATTCAAATTTCTCTATTTAATTGATCAGAACTTAAAGTTGATAACTTAATTAATTTATCAATACCTTAACTTCAATCTACTTATTCGTATACTCGATTGACTAGATCTTTCCCAATCAGATTCTAGATTAAATTATACTCTGACTCAAACATTAAAGTTGGTGACTGAAAACTTGCCAAGTCACTCTGTTGAATAACAAGTAACATACCAATTCATTTTAAGCAATTGAAGAATATTATGCATGACATGAGCTATGATTTAAGGAGCTTCGAAAGAACTTGGTTTGCAGTTAGATCTCACTTCTTTTATTCGCGAAACCTTTAACGAACTTGGCATTCTTTCACATTCATATTTTTGATAGGATATTTTTTGTCAAATCACTTCTTTTATCAGCGAAACCTTTAATGAACTTGACATTTTTTTCACATTCATGTTTTTGATAGGATATCATTGTTTTTTGTCAAATAAGTAGGTATTTGTTTCTTTTTTGAAATAAATAGGCTTAATATTAAATTAGTTTTATTTAATATTAATTAATCTTACAGCTTTTTCCTGCGTTTATTCACTGTTTTTACTTACCCATCATACGTAGTACAGGGTAAGTCTTGCAATCTTTTTGAAAATCGAAAAAAAAATTTTGACGGATTTACACGTTTCAGATACTGGAGATTCCGAAAAACATATTTTTAGAAAAAAAAATTTGCCGTCCATCCGTCTGTGTGTCTGTCTGTAACCGCTCTATCTCCCGAACAAATTGAGATAGAGACTTGAAATTTTGTATGTACTTAGTATGTAAGAATGGGACGAAGCCTATTTAATATCAGTAACCTCGATTATCCGGAACTATTTTTTTCAGACTCTCGAAAAATTCGTTCTGATGAAAGGTATATAAAAATTTTCGATTGTTTATTGTAAGGAGTGGACATAAAAGGCAATAAAATAACACACATTTTGTATGAAGAACGAACTCGATCGGATTACTAGTTGCCGAGATATCTGTAATCCTGTTTTTCACATTCTTCGATTTTTCATGACCCTGTATTTCATTCAAATTTCAATACAAAGATATATTTTAATTGGATATGAGACGCTTAATTCGACGCAGTAAATTGTGAGGTAATATGATTATTATTTTTGGAGTTATAAGAATGTTTCTTTTACGCAATCTGGAACTACTTGAGTATTTTGGCGTTTTGTATAATTTGTCGAAATGGGTTTATCAGCAATTCATAATAGAGCATTACTATGTATATTAAAAGTATTTAAATGCATGTTTAAGTTTTGTTTTGGAATTGCAATGCATTTTATAAATAGTTTACATATGTTTTATTTTCATATTTTATATTATGCATATCTATGATGGGTAAGTGTTACGGTGGCCCCCAACGACTAGTTTTCAGTCAAATTAAAAAAATTTAACATTAGGATTGCTTATGTTCCTTTAAATATCACTAATAAGGTTGCTTCTTTTATGTGATTGGGTACTACTTGATTATCTCGTCGACCAAAAAAGTTTGTTGCCAACTTGGCGATACATTGCCAAATTGACGACAAAAATTACCCGTCAAAAGTGATACTAACTTGGCGCTATTTCTGGTATTTCGCCAATTTCCCATAGACTCCCATTGTAATCTCGCAATTTATCCAATACTTTTGTTAGAGCAAGGACTGTCGCCATCATTTTGACATCTTTTTTTAAAATCTGTTCGCTAACTTCCTATTATTGCTTAAATATTGCTATTTTAGAAAGTTTTTAGAACGCTTTTCGCCCATTTTAGTCCCTTTTACTTACTCATCATACGTAGTATAGGGTAAGTCTTGCAATCGTTTTGAAAATCGAAATTTTTTTTGACGGATTTACACGTTTTAGATAGTGGAGATTCCGAAAAACATATTTTTAGAAAATTCTTTTTGCCGTCCGTCTGTCTGTCTGTCTGTCTGTAAACGCTATATCTCCCGAACAAATTAAGATAGAGACTTGAAATTTTGTATGTAATTAGTATGTAATAATGGAACGAACCCTATTTAATATGAGCAACCTCGATTATCCGGAACTATTTTTTTTGGACTCTCGAAAAATTCGTTCTGATGAAAGGTATATAAAAATTTTCGAATTTTTTTGTTCTAAGGAATGGACGTAAAAGGCAATAAAATAACACACATTTTGCGTATAGAACGAAGTCGATCGGATTATTAGTTGCCGAGATATTTGTAATTTTGTTTTTCACATTCTTCGATTTTTCATGACCCTGTATTTCATTCAAATTTCAATTCAGAAGTATATTTTAATTGGAAATGAGACGTTTAATCCGACGCAGTTAATTGTTAGTTAATAGAATTATTATTTTTGGAGTTATAAGGATGTTTCTTTTACGCAGTTCGGTACTACTAGAGTAGTTTGGCATTTTATATAATTTGTCGAAATTGGTACATCAGCAGTTCTTTAATGTAGCATTACTATGTATATTAACAATATTCAAATTTTGTTTATGAATTGCAATGCATTGTATAAATAGTTTTCACATGTTTTATTTTCATATACATATCCATGATGGGTAAGTATTACGGTGGCCCCCAACGACTAGTTAATTTTGTATTTGTTAAAAAATGTTCTTAGTGATCATTTATATCTTACAAGTAATGAACATGCCAAATATGATGTTTCTAGGCCCTTAACATACAGACATCGCATTTTTAGAATTTTTTTACTCTTTTAACCCCTTTGGATTAGTGGCATCGACATAAGATATAGCCTATATTGGAGCAAGGACTGTCACCATCATTTTGATATCATTACTTTTAAGATCGGTTTGTTATTTGCTGAGATTGCTTAAAAATCCCAATTTAGAACATTTTTAGAACGCTTTTCGCGCATTTTCACCCATTTTGAATTCTGTATTTTTTAGAAAATGCTCTTAGAGATCATTTATATCTTATAAATAATTAACATGCTAAATTTTATATTTCTAGGTCCTTCAGAAATACAAAAGTTGCATTAGGATGTTTTTCTTCTTCACCCTCTTATAGTTAATGGTATACACATAAAATATAGCCTATGTTTGAACCGGGGCAAATACCATCATTTTGGTACCATCAGAGCCCGATCAAGCTGAAGTTGGGCCCAGGGCCTGTTAAAAAATTGGGCCCCCCTACTTATCCATTTTTGGTGACACTTTCACAAAAAAAGAAGGTTCATTTGAAGAGTTGACAAAGTTGTTTGGGTGAAAAGTGCCTATGTTAAAAGATTCTAAAAATCATTCAGAATATTTAAATTTTACATTTCATATTTTATAAAACAATATTATTTGAAAAGTATTTGATTAAGGGGAAAAAATCAGACATATAACTTGTGGGCCCCTGAAATTGGTGGGCCCAGGGCCAAGGCCCCGGAGGCCCGTGCATTAATCAGGCCCTGGGTACCATTAATTTTAAAATGGGTTCATAGTTTCAGAGATTAGCCCCGATACTCGCCAAACTGACGCCAACTTGGCACTATTTCTGATATTTCGCAGAATTCCCATAAACTCTAAAATGCCAAACTTTATAATTCCAGCCCCTTAACATACAGACATCGCATTTTTAGAGCGTTTTTTGCTCTTTTACCTCCTTTGGGTTAGTGGCATCGACATAAGATATAGCCTATGTTGGAGCAAGGATTGTCATCATCATTTTGATATCATTACTTTTAAGGTCGGTTTGTTGTTTGCTGAGATTGTTTTAAAATCGCTATTTAGAACGTTCTCAGAATGCTCTTCGCGGATTTCCACCCCTTTAAATTTGGTATTTTTTAACAAATGTGATTAGTTAACATTTATATCTTATAAATAATTAACATGCCAAATTTTGTGCTTCAGTAACACAAAATCGGATTTTTATAATGTTTTTTACTTCTGAACCCTCTTTTGGTTAGTGGCACAGACATAAGATATAGTCTATGTTTGAACCGGGGCGAATACTATCATTTTGGTATAGTTACTTTTGAAATCGGTTTGGTAGTTTCAGAGATTAGCCCCGATAATCGCCAAAAGTGACGCCAACTTGGCTTTATTTCTGGTATTTTGTGAAATTCCCATAAACTCCCATTGTAATCCAATATTTATCTTCTAACCAACCATTAATGTTTAATTAATGGTGATTTCTGATTTTTTCCTATTTATAGATCCAATAATCTACCTCCACACCAAATTTCAACTTCCTAAGTCACTAGGAAGTAGTCAAACATTTTGACGAGTGAGTCAGTGAGTCGGTGGTAAAAACAGTGATTTTTAGACGTCAATTTCTCGTGAACGGTAAAATATTTTTTTTTAAATTTATAGGATTCGGAAATTAGAAGATGGTCTTACACGACACGAAAAATTGCAATTGTGTAGGTCAAATATAATTTAAGTTATTGAGGGGTCAAAAGTGGCCCGAAATGGTTCGGGTAATATAACCCACTGCCGGTGTGTCGCATTTTACTTTATGAACTTGGCTGACACACTAGTCCAGTCATTATAGTAAGTTCACCTCGGAATTCGAGATACCAAGCTGTAAGTCTGTAAATACTTGTATATTGACACCCTAAAAGTTGTCTCAAAACCTACATATGGTAGGGTGTACGCAACTATTAAATTCCAAGGTCAAAGGTCACAAAAATCGGTTTTTTGCGCTTTTTTTGTAAATATCTCATTTCCTATAGGTTTTTTGCTATTTGTATTTATTATCAATATTGTAGAATACGAAATTCTCTACAAATTTTGCTTGAAAACATTTTTTATACGTCGAACCGTTTTCGAGATAGAGGGCGGAGAGCGCGCGGTCACAGTATCACTTCAGGTCAGACGGTGCCTCCGGTCGAAAACGCGCCATATATAATTTTTTTTCCTAACCTATCCACTTTTTATTCAGTATTAATTTTACAACACTTACCTGTCCATGTAATTGCAGAATTGTTAATGAAAATATAGGAATTATATTTGAATTTTAACCTAATTAATATAATATTAATAACTTCTTACATGATGAAAAAAAAAAAAACAAATAAATTATGAATTAATCGTTTTATTAAAAATACTATTCAATACATTTATTTTTATTAAAAGTAAAAAAATGGAATAAAGGGTACAAAAACTATAATTTATGTTTTTAATCATCTTCTTTCTCTTCATCGTCGTCTTTCGGCTGCTGGTAAATTTCAAACTGGTCTTCATTATCGTCTTCAACGACATTTGTCTCAAGTTGTTCCATGATTCCGGGGCCAAAGGTTTCATCTTCGTTAATGTCGCTCTGATATGGTTCTGCATTGAGACAAGCTTGTCCATTATATTGGCCACAAGCTAAAGAGCATTGCCACTTTCCTGCATCCGCATCGCGAACCACAACCACTCTTGCAGTTGCAGAAAATTGTATTTAACAAATCCTCTGGAGCAGGTGGTAAAATTGTCATGATAGGCTCCAGAAAATCGTTTTGCATTTCCCAACCCCATACCTGGGGTTCCAAATCATGCCCTAACCAAGTTTGAACTTGATAATATACACGTTTGAAATGTTGATGAGAAGCTGCACTTGTTGGTGGAAGAATTGAAAGCTGCACAGGTTTATTAAGTTTTGTAGACTTGACGTAATGCATATAACGAATATGATCGAGACTTTTAACAAATTTCGGAGCATTATAGACTGCCAATAAGATTTGAGTTCCACTCTTTAATAATCTCTGGGCCGAACTATTTTCTTCCTCAAATGCTGCAGCTAGTTCATCCAAATTCGTCAGTTTCTCAAAAACTTTTAAAAATGATTTTTTTCCCTTTTTAAAAAGCGTGGAATTTGTGTCACAGCCACTTAATGCATGCAGAAATAAAATATGTCTTTTGGAATGAGGATAATTATCAAAACTTTTAGTCGAGTATATCTCCGTTTTTACATTTCCTTTCCCAACTTTTTTAAAGAAAATTTCTTGTTCGTAACACAGTGTACGCCCAATTAAAATGACAAGTAAATCAATATCTTGTCCTATTATAGCTGCAGTTTTTTCAGACTTTGATTCTTCAATTGCAGTTTCAACAATAAGAACATCCGCATCATCTCTGGCTTGTTTAGTAGTAATATTTGCAGCTTGTAATTTTTCAGTTAAAGTATTAATGAGCATATCTTTGTTATTTCAATTTGATAAGAATTTTTCTTGAGTAACTGGTACAACCATTGTTTCATCTAAACAGACTTTATACGTTTTTGAAAGTGCAGCAGTTCTTCTCTGCTGCTCCATAGCTTTTACGTTCTTACTGTAGTCTGAATATCCGTCAAATACAACAATTATTTTGGAACTGTAATGCCTTTTTAAATAATTAATGTATTTATCAAAAATAATAGATAAAGTATCTTCTCTGCTCCATACAACATGATGAAGAAGAAATCCGCCATCAATAATGAACGTCACATTATTTTCATTGCGGATGCAGGAAAGTGGGCTTGCAATGCTCTTTAGCTTGTGGCCAATGTAATGGGCAAGCTTGTCTCAATACAGAACCATATCAGAGCGACATTAACGAAGATGAAACCTTTGACCCCGAAATCATGGAACAACTTGAGACAAATGTCGTTGAAGACGATAATGAAGACCAGTTTGAAATTTACCAGCAGCCGAAAGACGACGATGAAGAGGAAGAAGATGATTAAAAACATAAATTATAGTTTTTGTACCCTTTATTCCATTTTTTTTTTACTTTTAATAAAAATAAATGCATTGAATAGTATTTTTTAATAAAACGATTAATTCATAATTTTTTTTCATCATGTAAGAAGTTATTAATATTATATTAATTAGGTTAAAATTCAAATATAATTCCTATATTTTCATTAACAATTCTGCAATTACATGGACAGGTAAGTGTTGTTAAATAAATTAATAGTGAATAAAAAGTGGATAGGTTAGAAAAAAAATTATATATGGCGCGTTTTCGACCGGAGGCACCGTTTGACCTGAAGTGATGCTGTGACCGCGCGCTCTCTGCCCTCTATCTCGAAAACGGTTCGACGTATGAAAAATGTTTTCAAACAAAATTTGTAGAGAATTTTGTATTCTACAATATTGATAATAAATACAAATAGCAAAAAACCTATAGGAAATGAGATATTTCCAAAAAAATACGCAAAAAACCGATTTTTGTGACCTTTGACCTTGGAATTTAATAGTTGCGTACACCCTAACATATGTAGGTTTTGAGACAACTTTTAGGGTGTCAATATACAAGTATTTACAGACTTACAGCTGGGTATCTCGAATTCCGAGATTCTTACCTAATTTAAGCTTAAATGACTGGACTACACTGCCCTGTGTCTAGATACAAAAGAATTTAAATACTGCACAAAAGAATTTAAGTACGTTTCCTTTTGTGGGCAGAAACTGCTGAAGGGAAAATTTTTTCTGCATTATGCGTTTTTTTACTAAACATTATTTTAGCATGCTGTATAAAATCAGTACAGATTTATAAATTTTATACAGAGCTGCACAAAAGAATAGATTTACTTTTACGACTATGGGCGATAATTATTGAAATCTGGTTTTTAAATGCGGTACATGTTTTCTCAAATGTTTACTTGGATATCTTCTTTACATTACTGAAAGGCGTTTTACTAAAGCATTCTGGATGTGTTGAAAAATGTTTTATAATCTATGCATGACGCATGGCTTTTCTATTTTGTTTGTTTATTTGCTTCTTTTTTTCTCCCTGGACGACGCAAAATCGGTTCTTCAATCGACCACTGGTCTTCAATCGAAAACTAGCGAAATTTGCAAATTGGGCTTGGAAAAAATAGATAAATTTGCAAATTAGAACAATTTTGATAATTATTATTTTATGTGCCTAAAGTGTTTGCATATTACGCATGTTTCTATTGTAATAAATTTTGACAAGCTTTTTTAGATTTTGAGTAACTTTTAAAAAATTTTTGAGTCTGACCTGTGATGATAGATAAACTTTTTAAAATATCAAATTCCTTGTGTGGGGGTTATGGCCCCCTCCAGCCTCCTCAAATGGCGCCTCTGGTCCTAGAATGCAAAATAATCATTTTCAAAGACGTTACGCAACTCGACCTTGCAGGATTTGCTTAAATAAGGGAATACTTAGCGTTTTTCATTGGGAGAGTAATTGTGTTTTTAATGTTAACCCTTTATTATGTGATACTCCTACCATTCCCCAACAACAATCTATTGCTAACATATCGCAATTAATTGTTCCTTGTTATAAAATCTCGTGTGTTATAAATTATGGATACACAATTTCAATATTACCTCTTCATTTTATACATTTATTACATGCTAAAGTTGAAAATATTCATCCTATTAACATTACTCTAGCCAAAGGCATTGTACAAGTTACACAATCTTATGATTTATTTCTTAAAATTGGTAAGATTGAGCAGTATGTTAATTTTCTTGTTTGTGATACAGATTTAGAATATGTAATTTTAGAAATGCCAGATTGTGCTCTTTTTAAATTTACGCATTTTAAAATTGATTGTGCTAAACATAGTGTTATACAGGGAAATACTGTTTTGAATAAATGCATAACCAGAGATAAAACGAGATTTCTTCATTTTAAAGTTGAAAATGATCATCCAAGAGTGCAACCCTATTATAGAAGTGTCATATTTCTCCAATCCTTTGTTTAAATTACTTCTGGTGATTCTAAATTACTTGGAGGAAATAAATTCAACAGAAAATGAAACTTTAAGGGATATTATTAGGAATTATTTAGATATTTTTTCTAAAAATAAAAATGACATAGGAAAGATAATCATTGAACCTTAATAGATATTTTTAATTTATGACCTGCCTATATCGATGAGGCCTTATCTAACTTCTATAGTCGAGAAAAAGAAAATTTCAAATCAAATTCAATCCTTATTAGCTGCTGGTCTAATTAAAGAAAGCAATAGCCCTTATTCTTTCTCAATCATTTCAATAATGAAACGTGATGAAGGTAAAAGGACTAGATTATGTGCAGTTAACGTAAATTAAATTGAACTAGGAACAAGTTAGAAATTGCACGTGAAGCGTAGCAAATAAGGTGCGTTCGTACGATAACGAAGTTTTAAAAATATTACTACAAATATTACAAACAATGTTCTCCCTATACCATTATGTAATGGAATACTTTTGTGCGGCCTCGTAAATCAACAAAAAATGTTCTTTGCACCACAGATTATGCAAAATGTGTATTATAATATGTACTTTATAGATGCATATCAATTTTGTTATGTTCGAATGAGTGTAACACCATTAAAATGCATTTGAAACCTTTTTCCCCATTGACCGTAATGTAATGGAACACTTTTGATTGTCTCTGTAATTGATATATGCATCCGATTTTCATAAAATTTGAATTGACGCGACAAAATTTATGTAATAATTATATATTTTAAATTTCAAACGATTCTGTTGGGTAGTTTTTGTTGCGGTTTGTTAAAGAGAAAAAAAAAATAGTTTTACATTATTGTGTTTTGGCAACGTCTTTTCCGTTAAGATTTTTTATTATTGAACTCTGTGTTCCATTACCTTTTTAAAAACGGCTTTATTATGTGTCTAGCTAAATTTCTCAAAGCAATATTAAACGAAGTTTTTCTTCACTATTTATTAATGATTCTGTTATAATATTTATCTAACTATACTAATTGATTTAAAATTACTTTAGTTTTTGCGTTGTTATGTGCGGACGGACGGACTGAATGACAACTATAGATGCTACGTATTTACATAATTACGAACGCATTTAAAAATTACGCTGAACCTCTGTCCCGTATTGATGATATTCTAGATAAATTAAGTAGTGTCCAGTATTTTTTTACGTTGGACTTAGCCTCCGGCTACTGGCACATACCCATACATTCCACAGATACAGAAAAACTCACTTTTACTACCAATTCTGGAATATTTGAGTGAGATGTGCTTCCCTTTTGTGTAAAAGTTGGACCATTCATTTTCCTAACCATTTATTAACCATTGAAAAATGGTTGTTGTTTTCGGTGGAGGATTGACAAAATGACGTGGTCACTTTTGAATTTAAATTAAATTCTTTACTTTTAGAAGAATTTTTATTTGAATTTAAATTAAATTCTTTACTTTTAGAAGAATTTTTATTTGAATAGGAAATTAAAATGTTTAAAATCATTGCAATAAAGGAGAAAACTAACAAATTTAAAAATGGGTAGACGGAAATTCACAGATACGGAAAAATCCGAAGCCAAAGAAATGAATGACCGTGAATGTCGTATTCAATGACATTAAACACAATACGTGTACTTAAATAATCATAAAGTGATTTTTATTTCGACTTTTTATTAATGTTTTACTAATTTATTTGTTCTGTTGTTATTTAAAATAAAAATTTAGTCAACATGTATAAGTTGCTTATTAGTTTGGCGATTCGTATCATTGGCGAATTTGGTCGACGGGATAACTAAGTAGTACTGTATTTGGTTTGGCGCAAAAACGTCTTTCAATGCAGAAAACGAGAAAATCAAAAGATTATCGAGCCGCTGAAAACCAGTTACGTATTGAAAGGCGATCACGAAAAAGGAAGCAATTTAATGCCGAACCGATTAATTGTAAAACATCATGTCTCGAGGGCGACCAATCCACTAGCCATGGCGTTTTACAATCGGTCGGTTCTAACCAGGAAAATTTGAGTGCCAATAGTGATTCTAACAAGCCGGAAAATGTTATAGCTATTACTCTTGATTTTCCACCAGCTAAACAGAAAACTAAAAAGCAATCCGCTTGGGAAAAACTGGAAAAAAACTTCTTGGATTCAATGTCTGATGGACCCAATCACAGATGCATGTGCTGCGATCGACTTTGGTTTAAAATCTCCATAACCAAAATTCTGCTCTTTAAAATCAAACAGTATATGCCAAAGTCTTACAAGTATAACAGTATATGCCAAAGCTGTATTTTAATCATATAAAAGACTGGTGGAACCAGAGAGAAAAGTAGAGCTAGACCTAAAAAAAATTTTACAGTAAAAAATGTGAAATATTTTCAATCTAAAAATGTGAGTAGAAAAGAAATGGAATCAGATGATCTGGAAAGCTCATGAAATAACCCAAATTTTTGTTAGCTGAAAATGTAGACTTAGCTTTACTGGTGCCTTAAAATCAATCAGGGAAAAAGAGACATTTTTAACTCACTCCGTATGTCAATCATCCATAACCAGTTTAAAAATTCGGGTTCGACACAATTGCATTCCAGCGGTTTTGATAAATGGAAGATCAATGCTCCAAGTAAACTCAAAACCTTGAATAGATACGATTCAACCATATACTAAATATTTGTGTTCAGACATATTTATTTACATCAATTCCTCAACAACCTGATTATATTAATGTTATACTTAAATTATTACTTCATGGTTTATATTCGTTTAGCGTTGTGGAGCTTAACTGATTCGAGACAACATAACAATACAATGTATTGACTACTTTCTTCAGAAATCACTTTGAGTGGATAATAGTATAATTCTGAATATAAGGCACCAGTAAAGCTCAATCTACATTTTCAGCTAACAAAAATGTGGGTTATTTCATGAGCTTTTCAGATCATCTGATTCCATTTCTTTTCTATGCACATTTTTAGATTGAAAATATTTCATTTTTTACTGTAACATTTTTTTTTAGGTCGAGCTCTACTTTTCTCTCTGGTTCCACCAGTTTTTTATATGATTTCATAGCTTTTTCAGATCCTTTCAGGAACTTTATCAATCACCTTCAACTAACAAATCTAAACTATTATTAGTATTAATTTAAAGTTATTAATAGACATATTAGTTTGGCAAAATAAGAGAAATAAAGCTAAGTTGGCTTCAATTTTGGCGAGTAATTTTTGGCACCAAATTTGGCGATATATCACCAAGTTGGCGAGAAACTTGGCGACATTTGCCGATAGAACTGGCCCTTTCAGATGGTAGTCCCAGTGCAGTTTTTCGGTGTCTACACAAATTTTTCTATGATCATAGGTATCTACACATATTTTCCTATCTTCATTTTCAAATCGCTATTTTTATAATTATAGAAAAATTTTCTTTCTAAATTATCCCTTTTTAATTGAAATATATGTATTTTAATAACTGTTTTGACGTCGAAAACACTCAAATAAAGGTGCGATGTTGTTTTAACGCTTATTTAATTTCAGTTTATGTATATGTTTATGAAAAATATCCATTTTCTGTTTCGAATGACGTCATTTTCAAAGGTTCAAAAACCTATCAAGATAATCAGAATTTTTATTGATCTATAAAAAAAAACACGTGTTATTTCTTTTTTTAATTATTGTGTTGTTTTTTAATTGGTGGCAACTCGAAAAAAATGATTGAATTAGCAATTAAAAAGGAGGGATTTCTATAATGTTAAATTATAGAAGGTATAGCGTTATGTAAATTTTTAATGGGTGCCATTTCCTTAATTTTTGATATTTTTTTACCGGATCTTCAAAAGGCACATCCCTAAATTAAAAGCTTTTGAACAAGCTATTACACTTCGCTGAATGTTTCCTGGTTCGGGTTATAATTGAGTTGTTTCTCTGTTTTCCATGTTTCACGAGCAAAAAGTGCCAAAACAGGGGTTCTGGATCTCCAAAACTAATCGGTAGATCTAGATGAATTTTTGTAAACTTTGAGATCTAGAGTAGGACACTTCCCCTTTTAAATTTCGTCCCGATCCGATGATTAGTTTCAATGTTAAGAGGCAAACTTTGGACTTTAACATTAGAGATGCATCTGAGCTCTACTATACAGCACTATCGTGCTGTATGATAATGATTACTTTCGCACCAACAATGTTACATAGTTTGAAATGTTTCTATCGTCGCCAACTTTTATGCTTGGCCTTCAAATTGCAGTATGTATAAAGTCATTTATAGCAGCGGCACGGATAATACACAATAAAACAACTGGTATTTAGCTTAAAATGATAGATGAATGTTTCGAGTGAAACATTTTTCAAATGGTTGGTGTAATTTCTTAAATTACAATTTTTTTTATTCATTTTTTCTTTCTCCTTTTTCTTTTAGAACTTTTAGAAGAGCAAATGACAAGCAAAATAGATTTGCTTGTCATTACTTTGTCGATATAATTATTTTTTTCCCTCTTTACCTGAACGTACACAGTATCTAATCAATATTTTTGAATTATGTCTACTTGAAAATATTAAACTTAAATTATCCAAATGCAATTTGGCTCAAGATAAATTTAACTTCTTAAAGTATGAAATTAAAAATGGTACTCTAACCCCTACTAATGCTATGCCAATATTGATGTCATCAAAAAGTTAGAGTTGCCCTCAAATGTTAAGGAACTTCGAAGATTTTTAGGATCCGTTAATGCGTACCATATATTTATAGATAAATATGCACAAATTAGATATCCTCTCAATAGGCTACTAAAAAAAATACTTTGTGCGAATTCAGATTGCCATTTCTCCCCAAAAATTGAAAATTGCATTAATTTCTAAACCTGTCTTAAAAATTTATGACCTTAAATTACCCCTCCATATGTTTGTTGATGCCTCATAGGCAGCATTAGGTGCAGTTTTTAAACAACCATATAGTAAATATTTTTGGCGCTACTTGGTTATACCGTTGACCAAAAATTTACCGCCAAACTATAAAATTAAATGCCAATAATGGATGATCGTGAATGTTACATCCAATAATATTAAATATGATAAACGCGTTTAAAACATCATTAAATGATATTTATGCCGACTTTTTATTTGTATTTTTATCAATATTCTACCAATTATTTGTTTTTTCGTTATTTAAAATAAAAGTTACGTCTATATGTGTAATTTGGCTATTAGTTTGGCGAATTGTACAATTTGGCGAAATTGGTCAACGGGATAACCAAGTACTGTAAGACCAGAGATGCAGGAAGGAGATGCCAAGCCAATTCTATACAGCTTGTAGGGAGAACAACTTCTTCGGCCGAAGGGATCGTGTTCAATATATTTTTTTTTTTTTTTTTTTTGCTTTTATTCTGAGTGAAATTTTATTTTAAATTAAATGATCGTACATCTTCCATTAGTTCACGGATTTGGCCTTTCGAAATATATTATATGTATTTGCTATATTTTTGTGAATTTCAATAAAACCATGTTTGTTTCATTTTTTTTTTTTTTTACAATTATATTTATGACTAACCCGCAGATTTAACGACTGCTAGGCTTCTGTCTTGACGGCTATGCGATGAATTTGTCAATTCTAACAACCTAAATATTCAGGGCACATATGTGTCATATACTCACAGGGGCATTTACTTGACAGCAAATTGGCATTATTTTGCCTGATATGGTAACTTGGCTATTTTTGTTTTAGCTGGAGAGCTACTGAACCCTGGGAGTAACGGTCGTCCTGTAAGGATAGAAATTTGTATACCTACGATTTATAGCATGCTAAAAGCAATAGCCATGACCTGGCAGGCGTCAGCCCTGCACGTCATCAGGCCCTTTATTTTTTGAACTGTCAAGTAAATTGAGTTTAAAAACTTATTCCTGTAAGTTTAAAAATTTAATAGGATAAAGTTTATTTATTGTAAATCTTAAAAAAAAAAAAATGACAGGAGATTACAATGAGAAGAAGTATATGACAGGTGAATTAAAAAGAGCATAGTTGATGAAGTAAAATAAACTTTGTCCTGTATAGTTAAAATTTAGATATGTTTTTAAGTAAACGTTTTAGAATAAATATGTACAATGCCAGGCGGTTTTGAACAGCATAAGACCTTGACAGGCGAGGGGAAAGCTGCTAAGGGCGTGCGAGTAAGAAATGTAACGTGAACGCATACAATAAATGCAATATATTTTATTAGGTTTTATACAATCAACATTAGTTTTAACATTCATTTTCATCATCATTCGACATTTCACTATCACTGTTTTCATCATCATCTGACTCTTCAGAAATGTTTTCCTCTTCTGAAAATAGTAAAAAAAAAATATTTTAATAAATCAATAAGGTCGTTAAGAATTGAATATCAAGCTCAATTACATAGGACTGTATATTAAATCTTACTGAATAAAATAGTTGTATGTTACCTGAAATGTATTCCTCAGTTTCAGTCGATTGTGCTGTGGCAGTATCAGTAGGCCCTTGTAAAAGTATGTCATACATAGAAGAAGGAACCGTATTCCCTTCAAACCAATTAAACTCGTAACGACCATCAATTAAGTTCCAATCGTTAGTTTCAGGGGTAAGAATTGTTGGTTCTTTTAAATGACAATTTCCCCAGATATTTGTAATGTATGCAGTTCTCAATAATTGTTGCTGTAGTTCGCGTTGGCACGGTGGTAGATTTGATGAATCATAACTTATTACTTTCTTCATGAACACTTTAGGATTATTTGTGTTATATGTAGCAAGGAACTTTGCATAGCGCGCATTATTTAATTTTGAATATTTAACCTTCCTACCCTGAATGGGTCTAATCGACCCAGGTCTATAATGCGTTTCATTCGATTGAAACCAGAAAATTTTTCATAAAGTAAATTAAATAAATATCACAAAGATTTAAGTTAAATAAGTATGTTAAATGGATCTAGATAAAATTTGTGGTGTGAAATATTTTAATCAAGTTTGAGTAAAATTTCAACAGGGTAGGAAGGTTAAAACCATACATTTGGCATACAAATTTCTCTAGTATCGGAAAAATTTTTTCTTTCTTCTCTACTACTTCTGCGTTTCCTAATTCTTTGAAGGCCTTCTGATACACACTCGATTTCTGCTATATTTGGAAATGTTTTTTTTTTTTTTTTTACCTCTTCTTGAAAAGGACGGATTAAAATCGCAACCGGTCAATGCATGAAATCCCGGTAGGCTTTGGCATATAGAAGGTCTCAATTTTGTATATAGTTCAGAAATATTTATCCATTTTTTACAATTATTATTACCATATTCCATATAGATTTTTAAATTATTATTGTGGAGATGGTCCATGTTTCCAAGCAGTAATATTAAAATGTCTGTGTCACATGCTTTTATTAACGCGTCGGATACATCTTCATCCGTTTGGCATGTATGGTATATTATTTTCGTATCAGCCTTCACTAACTCTGCGACGTCGTTTATGACCACCCAGAAGAAAACAATAAAAATCGAGTAATTGCTTAGATATTTCACATTCGCCATTTAACAAATTCAGCAGTTGTTATGTTTTCTGGCAATTCTTTCTTCGTTATTTTTAAAATAATTTTTCGTAAAATTGATGCTGCTCTTTGCAATATCTTCGCATCTTCCAACAGCTCACATAATTTTGCATCAACAGAATCCTTTAAAGATACATATTTTTTTCTGTCCCTCTTGATAATTGTAATTTCATCGAAATTCTGTAACAATTTAGCTTCAAACCGCTGGATACTAAAATTAACATCAACATCTTCATCATTTTCTTCGAGTATTCCTTGCAATAACTCAAAGTAATATTTGCATAAGTATGTGAATGAAAATGCCCTTTTTTAGGTGCGTTCGTAATTATGTAAATACGTAGCACCTATTGTTGTGGCTCAGTCCGTCCGTCTGTCTGTCTGTCCGTCTGTCTGTCTGTCCGTCCGCATATAACAACGCAAAAACTACCCAACCGAATCGTTTGAAATTTAAAATACATAATTATTACATAATTTTGTCGAGTCATTTCAAATTTTATGAAAATCGGATGGATAGATCAATTACAGGGACAATCAAAAGGATTCCGTTACATTGCGGTCAATGGGGAAAAAAGTTTCAAATGCATTTTAATCGTTTGAAATTTAAAACGTATATTTATTACATAATTTTGTCGAGTCATTTCAAATGTTATGAAAATTGGATGCATAGATCAATTACAGGGACAATCAAAAGTATTCCGTTACATTACGGTCAATGGGGAAAAAAGTTTCAAACGCATTTTAATCGTTTGAAATTTAAAACGTGTAATTTTTACATAATTTTGTCGAGTCATTTCAAATTTTATGAAAATAGGATGGATAGACCAATTACAGGGACAATCAAAAGTGTTCCGTTACATTACGGTCAATGGGAAAAAAAGTTTCAAGTGCATTTTAATGGTGTTACACTCATTTGAATATAATATAATTGACATGAATCTATGAAATATGCCCTAAAAAATACATTTTGTACAATCTGTGATGCAAAGAATATTTATTATTAAATCACAGGGCCACACAAATGTATTCCACTAAATAATGTTATACGGGGAAACATTGTTTGGGGCGTGTTTTAATTATGTTAAACTACTTCACATTTTATGAATAAGATATACGTCAATGCAGTATAATAAAAATTACTCCCTGAATATTTACAGAACACAAAGATTTCGACCACTATACTGTATCCAAAGTACGCTCTATTATATCAGCAAGATCTGAATATTTTAAAACTTCGTTATCGTACGAATGCACCTCACTTGCTACGCTTCACGTGCAATTTCCAACTTGTTTTATTTATTATTTCCTCGCTGATAAAAATTTTCATTTCATCAAAATCCAGTTTGTGAAAATATTTCCAACTCTTCTTCGGTGGTGATTTTGCTTTCACTTGTTCTTGCAAAGTATATATGGCAATTGTTCGACAGCTATTATGATAAAAAATCAATGGGCTTGAATCTGCGCTAACTTTTTCATAAAATTCATTATCGTCGCCAAACTCTTTCAGAACTTGCATCAAACTTGCTCTTTCTGACGAGTGAAGAGGTTGGTATCGTCCTTTGACTCGTTTATATTTACTTTTACAAAACACACATAACCTATCAGCATCGCTCGTTTTACTGACGGGCACTTCAGCAGATGTTGATGCTCCGCTTTCTTCAGTAGCTACTGTCACTGTTTCGACGTTTGTCGACGACATTTCTATAAAAAAAAAAAAAAAAAAAAAAAAAAAAATTGAGATATTCATATTTAATGATTAATAGCACAGTGAAAACCGATTATGACGATATTGTTTATAATAAAATACCGGTTATCTTGAACAAAATCAAAAGTCCCGGCTAATTGCTATATGACCTATTTAACAAAAGTACCTTTTTTTTACGACATTTATTGACTACGAAATACCGGATTGAGCAAGCACATTTTACTCATTTTTTCGGAGAATTATAACTGTAGCTAAGTTGTATTGTAAACAATTGAAATAAGAAACTGTATCCACATCTGGCACGTATAATGAATGGTCAATGGCCATTATCGCAAAAGTAAAGATCTTACAAAAATCTCTAAACTAGACCCTAATTTAAAAACAAAACATGTGCGTAGTTAAGGCTTCGTCATATTTCTTCATTCAGTTTGTAACTTATCTGAACACAAGACGCACCAAAACGTTTTTTTTGAGTTAACTGCATTGACTTATAATACAGAAAAAACATGTGAAAAGTGTCGCAAACGAAAAGACAACAAATTACATAATATCCAACATGAATACATTTTTTTCTATTAATACCTACGGATTTATATGTATGTATATATGCTTAACACACCGCGTCATAAAAAAATATTTTGTACCTCTAAATCATTAGTACCGGTTGTTACAAATATCGGTTTTTACAAATAAAAATGAGTAGTCCCTTCGATTTCGTTATAACAGATTTCGACTGTAATTTTTATTTTTACGTGATTTTTTTTTATTTCCGTCAAAAATAATAATTAATTAAATCTTGATTTGCATATTAATATAGTTATTGTTATAGTACCATTACTATGAATAATTTTCTTTAATATATATTTAGTAATGATCAAATTTGTGCCACGTAATTACAATTAAAGAATATACAAGTTAATAAAAAATACCTGATGATGATGCTGGTAGATTTGAAGTTGATGATTCACTCGTGCGATATTTTTTTTATCACGGCAAGAAAGTTTTTATAACATTTCACATGATAACCAGTATTTGCGTTAATTTCCTCTGGCAAAGAAATATCTTTGAATTTTAAATTATTGTCTTTTCTTATTTTCAATATTGATTTACTTTTATTCAATGTAGTCTCTGTAAATCGTACAGTTTTTTCATCAGTTTCTTGGTTACAAATCACACAAACCACGTGTTCAGATTCCATCCTGCACTTTATTTACTGAAATGTTAATATAAAGTACAACAATACACAATATCACAATTAATAATAATAATAATAATAAATTAGATTTTATAAAAATTGGAAATCACTCAACATAAAAAATATTATATCTCATAGCATCCAGACAAGTAAAAATCGTTCTCTCAGTTAGGCAGACGATTTTGAAGCAGCTATTAATTCCTACGAAGCCAGACGAAATGCGGCAGAAAAAGAACTGAACTGAGTTGATGGAAGTGTTGCCAGATTGGGGATTTTGTCCCCAATTTGGGGAATTTTGAACCTCCAGGGGAATTTTTCGGGGACAACTAAATCCTGGGGACATGTTTGGGGACAACGAGAATTTTTGGGGAAAAGCTGGGGAAATGTTTTCGCAATTTCAATTTTTACTTTTGACATTTGCCAATACTGGATTTGTCTCGAAATTGATTTTGATTTACAAAATAAAAATAAAATGCAGAAATAATGGATATAAATCATTACTCTCGTGGTTGTGCTCAATTTACAGATTCATCACGATCTGCAATATGAACTATCCTCCATCAGAATTTTCAGATAAGTAAGTCAGGTAGCTTTCCCTAACACTCGTATCACGGACAGACACACATGTACAGAAATACATTTCATTTAATAATATAAATTTATACAAATATATATATATATATATATATATATATATATATATATATATATATATATATATATATATATATATATATATAACATTTTTTGTTTATTAATGACGGTTAGTTTGAGTTTCATAGAATGTCAGTAGAGATATTTGGAATTGCAAGACCTACAAATGCATGCTACAGTCACATTGTTACCTTTATAATTGACAATCGTTCAATAAATGCAGCAGCCTTCTTAATTCTTTTTCATAAGAAACAAATGAAAATCCTGCAGTCTTAAACGACTTAGACCTTTACCTTAAATCTCCAGGGCATGTCCATAAAGTTCATTTGATGTATTTTTTAAAAGATTTAATTAAAGATATTAAAAGCAGCTATTTTTGTTTTATTATTGACAAAATCACAATGATTCATACAATATAGATGCTTTGCATTAGATAGGTGCTTCAGTAGGGCGGGAGTGACAAAAAATTGAAAATAATGTTTTATAGCTTGTTAGATAAAAGCACGTGATGTCAACATCATCTCAGATTCATTCAAACTTTAACTTATCAGAGAAAATCAAGATCTTGAAAAAGTCATTGTTATAAAAAGTGTAGATGGAACTAATGAAATGATAGGCCAGCATCATCGACTAGCAACAATTTAAATAACAAGTGTAAACGAGCTTGTCGTTGTAAAATGTATCTCTTTTTTTCTCGTCGATTAGCTGTGAATTTACGTGAAAAATTCTGTTAACTTTATATATATATATATATATATATATATATATATATATATATATATATATATATATATATATATATATATATATATATATAGTCCAAAAATTTTAAAGTTTTGAGTGAACTTAAGTTCACGAAAAATCCACATGATCATGACATGAGGATATGGAAAAGGACTATTATAATATAGTGGCAATGGGTTTCGATCAGAGTGCTACAATTTAAAAAAATTAAATGTACAAAAACATTTGAAATCATAACACTCCCCCACCGGACCCAAACGCCACAGAAAACAGCATATAACACATTTAAAATTGATACTGCCGAAATGAACAAGTATGTAATATAACTTAAAACAGAAATAAATAAAGTTGTATTACCCAAGCTTCAGAGAAACAGCCACACAAAACAACTAAAAACCAGCATCCAAAATCAATCCGTATTCGTTCCCATGTCTTCCATGTTTTAAGTTATATTACATACTTGTTCATTTCGGCAGTATCAATTTTAAATGTGTTATATGCTGTTTTCTGTGGCGTTTGGGTCCGGTGGGGGAGTGTTATGATTTCAAATGTTTTTGTACATTTGATTTTTTTAAATTGTAGCACTCTGATCGAAACCCACTGCCACTACATTATAATAGTCCTTTTCCATATCCATTCATATGTATTTGCTGTGTTTTAAAACTGCCCACCGCTGATGAGATCCACAGCCTTTTTATATTGTCTTTATACTGTTTTTCTTACTCGTTTTTATTTCCTTTAAAGTTTAATAGTTTGGTATCATTTTTCATTATGGCACGGGACTTTGGATCTGCACATTATTCTTAAAGTGCTATATATATATATATATATATATATATATTTTCTTTTAATGGGGATTTTTTTCAAAAAAGGGTTTGATTTGGGGAAAAAATTGAGTTTAAATTTGTTAAAAAATTCATTATAACAGAAATTTGAAAACTGAGAACTTGCCTTTTTGAGTAGAAATTGGGTTGGGGATTTTTTCTGAAAAAAGCCATGATTTGGGGAAAATTTCAGAAATTTTGGGGAAATTCGCTTTCGACAATCTGGCAACACTGGTTGATGGGGAATGAAATGCTTTGTTTTGTTGTAAGAAGAATGTAAGATAGAGACGACGAATTAATTAGAGCTTATGATTATTTAAATTGTAAATATTGTTTTTGTAAATAGTAATGTTTGAATATAAGTATTTAAAAGTTTTAAATGGTGTCAGATCTTAATTAATTATAAGTTAATTATAATCCGAAAGAACTTTTAGAAGGAAGAAGAATTCCATCTCGCACGCCCTTAGCAGCTTTCACCTCGCCTGTCAAGGTTTTACCTCATCAACTGTGCTCTTTTTAATTCACCTGTCATATACTTCTGCTCATTGTAATCGCCTGTCAATTTTTTTTTAAAGATTTACAATAAATAAACTTTATCCTATTAAATTTTTAAACTTACAGGAACAAGTTTTTAAACTCAATTTACTTGACAGTTCAAAAAATAAAGGGCCTGATGACGTGCAGGGCTGATACCTGCCAGGTCATGGCTATTGCTTTTAGCATGCTATAAATCGTAGGTATACAAATTTCTATCCTTACAGGACGACCGTTACTCCCAGGGTTCAGTAGCTCTCTAGCTATTTATTTATACCTAAATTGTTTGTTTGCCTTAATTTTCTTTTTATAAATAGTGTAAGCCGACCCAGTGGCGTGGATGGTAGCGGAGGCTGCTCCCACACCGCTGGTCCCTGGTTCGAGTCCAGCTAGCGGCATGGGTGTCTGTGTTATCCCTGTGATAATGTATATACTGGATATTCTGTAATAAAGTGTTCTATATGGTTTCTTGTGAACATTGGAGGTTATGCCGGCGAATAGCTGTAGCGCTTACCTTAAAGCAAATGAAATAATGTAAAATATTTTTTATTCTATAGTTATTGGTTTTTAACATTTAATATATTTTAACATTTTTTAAAAAATGTATTGTTCTTTGTTTCTTTAACAGAAAATTATTGAAAAATGTATGTTTAACTCGTATTCGAAAACGAGGATTTCGCCAAATTGACGTTGGAAAAATTCATTCAATCCTTTCGCGTCTTTCTGTGTCATTTTCATACTCATGCAAATAATTTAAATAGATAAAGTAAACAAGAATGTAAAAAAAAAAAAAAAAAAAAAAAAAAAAAAAAAAAAAAAAAAAAATCTTAAAAATTGCCATTTTGGCAATTTTTAAAATTACGCCTGGCAGTCGTTAATTCTAAAAGGATTACGTACGCTATATTGCGAGGGGAAAAGTTATTACGCTAAGTTTAAAAATCATACCTTTAAATCACCTTTTATTATTATATTTGACTTATAATATGACTATTAATATAACAGAATTACCAAGTAATATTTAAAAACATATAATTCAATCACAGAAACAAAAAGGTATTCGCCAAAAATATTCGACATATAGGATGTTTAATAAACAAAGTCATCTCAGGATGCTACTGACTTTCCCATTTTTGACATGGACGAGTCCTTTTCACTCATGCGCAGGTCTGTCCAGGTTTCTATCAAACGTGGTACATCAATAGTACCATTTTTTTTAAACATTCAATTGCTTTTTTTGTTATAGAAGATAGAGTAGTTATAGATGAAACTATTTTATTACTGAATTGTACTGTCTTTCCATCATTGAAACATTAGATAAATTTTACCATTATTTTCATGGTGTAAAGTTCACAATTCGCACTATCATGCATCTCTTATGTGGCTTAAGAATGTGAAACATCTAACAGGTAGGTTTTTTAAGTGATCTTTGAAATTAAACATGTTTGAGTATAACATCGGATACATATATGTATATAAACTACGAATGTCGAAGCTGACATTTATAAAGAAAATCCTATTTCTCATTTTACTCAGCCACTTACTTTTTCCTGGATGCTAAAGAGGTTATTCAGATATGCTTCAGATATCGCTATCTCGACCGACAGTAACAACCATTTTCTAAATGGTTAATAAATTCAAATATTTATTAATCAAACAAGACGCTACTGAATAAATAAATATAGAAAGTAGGTTGGTAAATGTAACGACATGCTTAAAAAAATGAAATTTATTTTATTGATACTGGTTATTAAGCATAAAGATCAGTTAGGTATAGAAAAGATTTTTTTATTAAGCATGATATCAAGATTCATAGAAAAAGAAAATGAACGTTATTAGTAAAAAGAGAATTTGCCGAGGAGAAAAGCAATGCCTTATAACATTAATAGCTCAGATAGTTATTATAAAATAAGTTATACTGATTCAGCACTATTGCTATTATTTTTGCGTTTTAAACGCCCGCTCGGAGGAAATATAACTAAATTTAAATAAAGTTGGTTTTTTAATGTTTTACTATATGACACCTATGCTGATATGAAAAGTTATTGACACAGATTCAATACAATTTTCTTTTGTGCTTATAGCCTACACTGCTGAAAAATTGCGTAGCCTAATTTAAATAAAATTATTTTTTATGTTTTTAAATAAGCGATAAAAATGCTTCAACTACGCTGAAATTTATTTTGTGGTAAAATTTTTCACGTGTTAATGTTCTTTTATACTTTTACCGCCTTTAGATGGAAATTTGATAGCTGAAATATTAAAATGTAATTTTTAAAAATATTTTCTTATACACAGGAAACACAGGCTAAATTTAAATTAGTTTGTACAGGAAATTTTTTTTTTTTTTTTTTTTTTTTTTTTTTTTTTTTTTTTTTTTTTTTTTGCGTTTATATGCCTTTTGCTTGGAAACAGAATAATTAAATGTAAATGAAATTGATTTTTATTTTTTTAAATAAATTCTTTCAATAAATTTCTACCGTGTGTGCGTTTTATGTTTTTATAAATAAAGAAGTAAAACGACAAGATACATTTTACTGCATTTGAAAATTTTTGAAATATTTTTAATTGTTTTCTCATATGCAATCATACTCGAAACTAAAATTAAGTAGGGAAATTTAAACTCAATCATTGCGTACATAATACATAACATATGTTCATTTGACCAAAAACTGCCGTAAAAGAATAGTCGGATTTAGCACATGATTAAGCACAAACGCCGCACAAGTTATCATTGAATATCTTAATTTTTACCCTACGCAGATGATCAGAGTTCTGCTTCAGGGATTGCGTGATTGATCAAAATTTTGACTGCAGATTGCAAGGCTTTCTAATGATTACTTTCTCACATTGCAAGCAAATGAATATGCCTTCTTTATATTGTACGCTATGCTATACGACTCAACTTTCTTCAAGGCAATTCTCACCTACTCATCAACTTGAAAATTTACGACTCAATTTTGGATAATTTTTTTTTTTCGACTTTTCACTTCTTATGCGGTATTGCGTCCAGAAATTTTGTATAAACCGTCAACTTTTACAGCCTTTTCTGAAAAATTTCTGCTTCATCAAGAAACGAAGAAAGATTTTCGATTACACAGTTTTTTAGTAACAAAACCTGCTAATTTCAGGCGATCTCGAACAATGGACAATTGAGAAATGTGTCAAAAAGTAGTCTCATTGGGTTTGAGAAAAACCTTAATGCTTATAACGACATCAATTAAGAAAATATTGGCCAAATTTAAATAAAAGAATTTTTTTGTTGTTGTTTCACTGTATTACGGCCACATTCAAGATAAAAATGTATAATATGGATACAATATATATATTTTTTTGTGTATGTAGCGTGACTTGGGGAATAATAAGTTAACTAAATCTAATAAAAAGCGATTTTTTTTGTAGAACGCTATGAATGCTACACTGAAGTTAAAAATTGTTGCATATATTCAAGACAATTTTATTTTGTGTTTATAAAGATCTCGGACGGCAAATTGTGCAACTATATTTTTAAATTATTATTATTAACTTTAAATGATTATCATTATTATTATTATTATTATTATTATTATTATTATTATTATTATTATTATTATTATTATTATTATTTTAAATAAATCATTTGAATATGCTTCTGCCATTATCACATTTATGTTTATTAAAAAATTTACATCATAGTTTTTTACACTAGTAGCTGCTCTGCTGCGAAATTCTGTAACCAAAACCTTAAAATGATTTATTTTTTTTTAATTTTGGAGTTTATATCGTCTCTTGAAAGAAATTATGTTGCCCAAATATATTTTTTATTTATAAAATCGATTTTTTTATGCTTCACTATATGAAAGCTATAAAAGATAAAAATGGGTAGCACAGATACGGAATAAAATTCTTTTTGCGTTTAAAACACTCCTTTGTGGAAAAAAAAAAAATGCTGACTAAATTAAAGATTTTTTTAGAAAAATAAATATTCATACTTTTGATAGAACAAAATCGACATTCTGGTTAAAAGTTTTATTTTACTTATTTATTTATTTACTTTGAAAAAACTATTTTTTGGGAAATTAGAGAACTGAAACAGTGGATTTTTTATGTTTTATCCTAAGGCAATTACACTCCATCTTAAAATGTTGCAATATAGATTCAGCAAGTCTTTATTTTGCAAATCTAACGCTGCCATGGAAGGAAATACGTGACGAAATATTAATAAAACTGATTTTTAAAAAATAACTTTTCAAAGCAAGTTTCTGTTTGTATCAAATTTATGTTCTCATATACATTTTCACACAATAGATATTTTTACTATATTAGTGCACCTACTGAGAAGCTGCACAGCTAAAATTTTGAAATGGATTTTGTTTTTAAAGATGTGAACCATGCCCCCAAATTATAGTTTTTGTCCAATCTAAGACAACCTGCATCCAATACATTTATGAAGCATTTTGGATTATTAGCTGATAAATTATACCACAAATTATGATGCGATACCACATAAATCAAACCCTAATGATTACTCATCCCGTTAATTTTGAAAGGAATTCGTCTGAATATAGTAGTTATTTAAAAAAATTGGCACATTAAACAAAAACATTATTTGCAGAAAAAAATGTATATATTTCCCCTTTTGCTAAAGCTCGAAAAAGGACAGATATTAAGGTATTTCATTCAGTTAATTCTACATTTAATGTTAAATTTTTGTAACAAGTAAGTTAAATAATTAAAAGGAAAAGTAAAGAAAGTTTTCTTTAGAAATTCTTTCGTGATTGCTTGCGGGATTTTGTTCGATAAACTAAAGCTCAAGAAACTTTCCAATAAAACTAAATTTACTCTCACCGGAATATTTTAAACCGTATTTTTTAAGATATAGTCCAATTATACATGAAAAAGAAACCAATGTGAAGGTACATTTTCAAATCAATTTCCGCATATTAGCTAAGTAAAATTCAGGAATGGGAACAAAATGTGCAAGTGTATGAAGACTTGCCTGTCGAATCACATGATGCTTCGCCATGGACTTTTGTATAGTTTCAATCCATTAGGTATAGGCGAAAATTAAAATGAATGTCGGAAAGAAGTTTCATTTTTTACTATTTCATATAAGTTGATTTCCAAATGTGTAATTTATTTTATAGTCCGAGAGCCGAAAGCACAAAAACCGAGGATGGTGAGCACAAGGAAAAAAAATATATTTTATGGGAATCTAATGATCCATGTCTGCCGGATGTAAAGTGGTGCAGAAGCCAAAAATTAACATCACTAGTAGTTCACTCATAGGTTTGTGTTTGCCGTACAATCGAAAGTATGAAATCATTGTAGGGCAAACACAATGATAAACCTACGAGTGAACTACTAGGGGTATTAATTTTTGGTTTATGTATCGCTTCACTTCCGGTAGGTATGGATCTTTAGATTTCAATATTACTACTCTTCCATAAAATAGCGATATTTTTCTTGTGATCGATACCTTAGGTTTTTTGGGCTGTCGGTTCTTGGACTATTAATTTAAATCATGAAAACAGTCGTTAACTGTTGCGATTGCAATAGATGAAATTAATGTGTCTAGCTCAACGTTGTTTCGATGTGGATGATAGCCATTTCTAACAGTTTTTGGGATTTATTTTACAGAAAGTGTTTGTTGGCATTATTGTTAAACTTATAAACAAAAATGCATATTTGGCTTCATGTGAGATACTTGTATTTTTGACTGAACTAATAAATTATTATCCTGGTTCTCTTTAAAAAATTGTTTGTTTTGACATGTGCCGTCACTATTTACAATTTTCATTATCATTTTAATTACGTCCTATAGATTATAAAAACACACACCTCTCAATCAAATGCAAGTAATTTTGAATCGAACGATATTGTTAGCTTCTTTTTCTGGATAATTTATTCATTCTATGATTTAGAATAAATTATTTTATTTATTACCATTTTATTTTTGGTGGTCGATTGTACATGCATAAGTTATTAAAATGATCACGTAAAGTTGTAACACTTTAAATATTATTATACAAGTTAATATATAATGATCAAATATAATTTGCATATAAATGTTTAATTTATATGCAAATTATTTTTGCATCGTGCATATAAATTGCGTGTGCTTCACTTGTTTATCTAATTTGGTACTTAAAGTGAATACACCACGAAAGTGCACTAATATCTATTCGCATTTTAATATTCACGACACGTCATTTTCCTTTGCCCACAGATGTTTTGTTAAGTATCTTCCAACAAATAAAGTTGATCTTCAAATATTTTTTATAAAATAACGTTAATGTATATTGTGTTAATATTTTTTCCATAACCATTTAATTAGTGGAATTATGCATTGTTATTTAATTTATTTTTTATTATTTTTTTCTGTGAAAGTATGATTTGATGATACGATAAAATTTATATATGTATATCTATATTATAAAGCCCAAATGTATCTGTGCGTAACGCATACGTCATTTTGCTAATGGCAACACTTTCCCATGCAATCTCAGTTTTGCATTTTTCGCTACTGCAAATTTTATACATCTACATATCGCACTTTCTCAATTTTTACATCGGCGTATAGAGAAAAAAATCTACTTTTAAATGCAATTTGTTTGAAAGCTGTATCTCAATTTGTTTTTGAGATATTAATTTTTTTTTTATCGTTTTTAATATTAATTTTTTAAATGTGGTAACAGAATCACTCCATTTTCTCTTAAAATTGAAAAAAAAAAAAAAAAAAAAAAAAAAAAATAGAAATTAATATGCGTATACTTTGCAAAAAATATCGTCTGTTACAAAATTGCGTGATTTCGGTTAAATAACTTCAAGCTTTGAGTTAAAGTGATTTTAAATTGATCAAATTAAAATACCACTTTTTTAAACATGGTGAATACGGATATATGAAGTACGTGTTTAAATTTTGAGAAGATGAAAATTATGACGGGTTATAATTTCGCGTAAAATTCTATGATCGTGTCAATTTGGAATATTTTTTTTTCACTCGCATTAATATCAAACGTAAGAGTTTCAATTGATAAACTCAACATAATAGCTGATCTTTATTATATTTTACTGATTTTATATGGGATTAAAGTTTAATTTTAAATATTTGAATTACTGAGTTTTATAGTATTTTGTTAGTTAAAAATAATGTTTGTTTTAGAGTTAGACTGATTAATATAAGATGTATTTCTTATAATTTTCATTTAAGAGGTAGACTGATCAATACATGATGCATTTTTTATAAATCAGATTTATTATAAATCAATGAAGCAGTTCCTTCTTAAACATTTTCTTTCGTCGAATTTCGACGGGTTCCACCTCGTTTTATTAAATGGAGAAACGTTCTTAAAATATAGTCTTTATAACATAAAAATTTTTACTAAACTAAATGATTTATATAAAGTAAAGAATAAGAAAGAAAAAGTTATTTATGATAGGTAAAAATAAAAATTTTATGAAATTGAAAATTTGTAACATATGTACTCATAAGCTACGAAACGTGATGTTTCAAAATAAGTATTCAAGCAATCAGTTAAATACTCTAATCTAGGAAGCTTATTTCTGCTTTATACCAAATATTTAAATTTAAAGTATTTAATTGTACTAAAAATACTCCATAGTTTATTGTTATAATACTTAATTATTTTCTTTGAAATTTTTAATGATTTTGAAATTGAAATTTATTGAGTTAATATGCGAAGGGATATAAAAATAAAGTATTAACTTATCATTAATTATGTATAACGTTTTCAAAGATGCACTATAATAATCTATGGTGAAAACATGAATTCTCTTATCTTCTTTATATTTAATAGGGAAAAAAAAAGCAGGTGAATGAATGAATGAATGTTGAAAACAGCAAGTCAATTGTTTGTCCTTGATGGAAAATGTTAATATCGAGCTGAGTTCAATGAAACTTCTTAAATAAACAAATGGGAATTTGCATCCATATTTATCTGATTAAAGAAGCTCCTTTCACTGCTGCACAGCAAATCGGTGATTCACTTCTATTCTCCATTACGCATATATTTTTCACAGCTTAATAAGTTAACACATTCTGTCATTGATGCCACTGACACATCGAACATCGGTAGGTTAAGGGCGAAAAGATTATAATGCAGAAACAGCTTCAAAGTGCTGATCCTATTTCTTGTATCTAGTGAATACACTTATTTAATTTTAAATGAACATCTCCTGCTTCTATCTTTGAATATAATTATAGAATCTTGATAGAAATAATATCAGCTTATGCTATTCTGCCTAAAGATTTTAAATAAAGTATCCTGGGTAATGACGCCAGAGTGATTACTAACTCCAAGCGTTAATATTATGCGTAATTATGAAAGAATCCGGAATATGGCACCTACAAAATCTTGAACACGACGATATTTTGAAAGTACATAAATATATTACAGATGCATGTAATAAATAAAGTATTTCCTAATAAATCTAACAGTAATATTCTTAAGATCACAGAACTTACCTCGAAAATTTTAGATTGGGCGTTGACTTAAACGTGCTTCTTCCAGCGATAAGGTCTATAAATGGAACCAAAACTCTTATGTATAAGGATATATTGCAAGACTATTTTCTGCCTTATTTGAACAAAACATTTGGTCGCAACTATTTTTCTTAACATGATAACGACATAATTGATGTATGCAAACCTCGATAAGCAATGGTTTTCGCACAAAAAATTTCGTTTTTGAAATGATCATCCCAAGCGTCCAACATGAATCCAATAGAAAATCTTTGAAAAGAAGTTGACAAGAGTCTGTGGAACTATAAATATTCCAACTCAGCCGAAATTTTACCAAAATTGCAAGAAATGTGGAAAAAACGTACTATTGACTATCTTTAACCGTTGATTGTATGAATGTCACGTTGCTGCGCCGCAGTACTTATTACTAAAGCTAATAAAATAGTAATACGATAAAATATTAATTGTAAATGTTGTTGATCACTGTAATTTTCTATTACAATACCACTTTTTTACAAACTTGTGAAGGTGGCCGGAAACTTTTGAGAACATCAAAATGTGTGAGATTTGTGTTTTCGTTTATACTTAATTTTGTCTGTTAAATTTATTGATATTTACATGTTCTTCTGTAAGTAAGGTCCTAACTATTATGTCACAAAAATGTATAAATATCACTTTGAGATTCCTCTTCATATGGGTATATTTACAAATTAACTGAAAATTTTTTGCTGGCCGGAAACTTTTGACCGCCACTGTACGTATGCGTTAAATTTTGTCAAAAAAAAAAAAAAAAAAAAAAAAAAGGATTTGAAAAGTAATGTTAAAAAGATAAATCGCGTCCTCTGTATTACGCACACAAATACATTTATTATTCTTTAGTTGTATTCAAGTTGAACCTTCCTAATATTTTTGAAAACTCTACACACTCTAAAATCATACCGCTTCTTTCATCAAAATCGCTTATATCATTACCTTCCTGTTATTTAATAACGATTGTCAGACATATACAACACTAATTAGTAAATCATTGACATCATCTGTTGACCTTTAATGTTTTTAAAAATATACAGGGTGTAAACGATTGAAACGCACTTTAAACTTTCACTTATTGGGGATATTTAGGCAACATAAATTGCAATGGTGTTCAAAATAAGATAGAAATTAAGATTAAGTTGATAAACTATTCCTGCCTGAATCAACTAAACCATCAAATTTGGTAACCCTAACTATACAAAAAGAAACACTTTTAAAATTTTTATACGGTCCCTGGGGTCTATAAATTGCATTTAGAAAAAGATTTTCCTAATTTGACAACTTCAACAGTAAAAGTTCTATTCTTCTACGATCAAAACTCACCGAGTATGATGTTTCGAATTTTATGAAATGTCCTAGCTTTTTAGAACTATATAATTTTCTGTCTGTGCAAAATGGAAGTTCTACTGTTTTAAATTGTCAGAGCAAAGAGAAGAGGACTGTCAGAGAAAGTTTTCCGAATGCATTTATCCTGAGACCGTATAAAAATTTAAAAAATGTAACTTTTTAACTATTATTTCTAAGTCTATTCTGTAACATAATCCCCATTCGAAGCTTATTTTAAACATTTTTAGGTTCGTTCGTAATTATGTAAATACGTAGCACCTATAGTCTTCGTTCAGTCCGTCTATCTGTCAGTCTGTCTGCTTATCCGCATATACACAGCAAAAGCTATCAAACGAATCATTTGAAATTTAAAATATATAATTGTTACATAATTTTGCCGAGTCATTTCAAATTTTATGAAATTTAGATGCATACTTTAATTGCAGGGAGAATCAGAAGTATTCCGTTACATTACAGCCATTGAAAAAAATATAGCTTCAAGTGCATTTTAATTGTGTTACACATTTCCAAACATACTAAAATTGTTATGCATCCATGAAGTGTATACATTAAATACAATATGTAGTGAAAGAATATTTGTCATTAATTTACAGGGCGTAACTGTATAGGGGAAAACATTGTTTGAAACGCGTTTTGATAATATTAAACTATTTCACACTTTATGAAATAGATATACGTTGTTGACGTTTACTGCAAGTTATTTCCTGTATAACAGAAAGCAGGCAATATTTACAAGAATGCATAAAAGATATCGGATACTCTACTGTATCCGAAGTACTGTAAACTATTACACCAACATCTGAATATTTTTAAAACTTCCTTATGGTACGGACGCACTTTATTTGCCACGCTTCACATGCAATATCCAACTTGTTGTAATTGACATCGCTTACGTATCTCTGCAACACATATAAAATTTAAGCGTGTTTCAATCTTTTTTGGGACAGTCTGTGTACCTTCTGATCAAATATATTTTTAAACACAGAAAGAGAGATAAATGTGCTTAATTTTAGACGAATTCCTCATTGCAGTGACGTTTTTGAACTACTAATATTGAAAAAGAATCCAGTGTTCTTTGAAATATTTTACTTGAAAATATTTTCTGACGATAGTAACATGTATATAGTGTAATGCATGTATCACTATTTAGGTTTATACTTGCAACATACCTCAATTCTTTTTTTAGTTCTTAGGGGAATTTATAATTAAGTTTATTTTGGTAATTTCATATCCTTCCTTTTATTTTTCTCCGTTATTAATAATAATATTATTATTGGCACAACATCATGCAAAATGGCAATCAGCATCTATCTGCATTCAAAACTTGATCTGAAAATTTATAAATTTGGTATAAAATCGATATTTACAGTGATTTTTTAAATACTTTTTTAATATAAAATATTGGTATTAGAATTTAAAAATCTTCATATTAACTAGTGTATGATATTTAAAAAAAAATCTTTATTTGAATGAAAAAGGCTTGAGCTCCATGAGTTCTTCCTTTTCCTCTACTTTCCTGCTATAGAGGTAATCTTAAGTCACACTTATAAGGCACGTCTCTATAGTAGTCTATACTTTCGAAGCCATAGACGGGGTTTTCTTGTTTTTATGAACTAAAAATATATTTACATTTAATTTATTTACACTACTTTTGCTCTCTAATATTCGAAATACAGGCCTTGCATGATGATAAAATTAATAACGTCATGAAAAAGTATATTTTCTTTAAAAGTCACATTAAAAATAACATGTTGAAAACATATAATTAAGGAAAAAACATATTCGAGAACGACTTTTTAATCTTAGTGGTAATAAGTAATTTTATCGTTTTTCTATATTCAAAGTCCATCAAACGATGTTTCAACTTTTCACTTCAACTTTGATGAATATGTATTTTGCGTTCCTCCCAAAAACATTTCCCAGCCACCTTCATCATACAGTAAGGACATAAATCATTATCCTGGGAACATCATTCGAGTGATTTCAGCTTCCTATCCCAGGAGTCCTTAGTGTTTTGGTTCTGTTGCCTTGGAGATGGCAAACTATAACTCTTCGTCTTGCATATAAAAAAGGATAAAATATACACTATATTTTGGTCCCTTGATGGGTCAGTTTATTGAGTAAAGGTTAGTTTCAGCAGCAAAGGGTGGGGTGACGTTTCCTGTTGAGCTACTTTCAGGAAACTGACCATTTTATAAAAATCATTGAAGAGAAGGTTATTAAGTGCAAGAGAAATTTTCATTAAGTTGAAAGTGTTTCGTATGCTTTGTGGTTTTAAATTACAGAAATACATTTTTCATTTCAGTACATTCATAATAAATTCCAACAGATGTTATGTGACATCTCTAATATTTATTTGTAATTTATGCAAATGACATGCGGAAATCAAACTTGATAATGTATGAAATTGTACTTTCTTTTAAATATGCAATATTTCCATATAATACAATTTTGTGAAGATAGAAGAAAATGATAAAATAACTTTTATTTATTATTTTTTCGGGTGTTTGTGGTGTTTATGCATAGGATAATTAATAGGGAATGAGATAAAGAAAAATTAAAAATGCAAAATATGTTTTTTTTTTTTTTTTTTTTTTTTTTGTCAGGCCCATATAAAAATAGTTTTACTTATTTAATTGTTTATGTGCGTGGGTGAAAGAATTAGAAATTGAAAAATAACAACCACTAAAAAACAAATTTAAAATTTATTGCTTTATAAATCCCCTTCCCTTTCCCCCAAAAATATTTCTGTTGATATGTGAAGATCAACATAATTAAGTTAAAGTCTCTCTGACCGGAGTTTTTGTGCTTGATTTCCCACACTTTTGTATTTTTGGAATCACATAAACATTTATAGAACTTTGAAATTTTCAACTCGTTCCACTGAGTCAAAATGAGGTTGAAATGGTTCCTATTATTTAAATTTTCTATCCATTTCATCCAGGTGGTTAGGCAGTTTTAGAACATTATCTAAGCTCAACAATTACCATTCAAACTGCACTACGTGGAATAGCTTTAAATAATTTTTTCAACACCTAATTATAAGTTGCACATAATCTCGTTCACCATACTTTTAATCTTTAAGGCTCTTATTTCTACTATGGAATTTTTGGAATAAGCGGTCAATGCATCCACTTGTAGTCTCTGAACTAAATGAGTTGATATTCCAAACCATTTCTGTTCATTTTCTTCACAATTTAAATCTTATTGATCGGGACCTTTTTTTTACAGAATTTATTAAAGTAGGACAATAACTCGTTAACAAAAGTCAATAGTAAATCGAAAATGTATAAATGTTTTGCAGATTTGCTGATAGAATACAAAGTTAACATAATTTTCAGTTTAAAATATTTCACTACGTTTGACACACATCTTTCTTTCTTTTTTATGAGTGTGATATACATTAATATAAAAAAAGACAATTTCATTCATTAAATAGATTATTTGTTGCAATTTCATTTTACAGTTTCAAGGAACAATAGGTAATGCTAAATTTAACAGTTACCAAAAATGAATTTACGGTAAAAACAATAATAGTGTACTTAAAAAAAAATACAATTTTGAGTTATTAAGAATCTAATGGACAACAATATAAGCCATAAAATAGGAAATTCTGTATACACACACACACACACACACACACACACACACACACATATATATATATATATATATATATATACATTTTCAAATTATCATTTCCATGAATTTCCATACATTTTGTGTGTTTTATTTTATAAAAGTATCTGAAAAAAAATGCCACAAAATTTTTAGATATGTAAATCGATATTTCATTACAGTCGCATAAATTGTATGCGATCAATTTTATATAAATGTAGTAAACTTTTGCTTTTTAGTGAGAAAAAAAAGTGTAAAATAACTCATCGTTAAGAAACATTGCTGATATCATCAAAATTAGCTTTAGAAATCTAAATCGATGAAAACTTGCGTGTCTTGCATAAGTTTTGAGATAAAATCTTTTTCACAACTGATTGTTAATAAAAATCCTGATTTTCTGAAAGTGGGTTTAAAGTTATTGTTTCTAAAAATCTGTTAGCAATATTTCACCGTAATTCACCTGTATAGCCCAAACTTTTAAAACTATTTAAATTTATACTTTGTATTTTTCTTTATCCTGATATTACATGTTTTGCACTTTCTTGGAGTTGTTAAAAAGTAATTTCCAATAACTTAAATGCACAGTTCTATATTACCAGCGGAAAAAATAACATATATAACTACATTTCCGATGATTATACTTAGAGAACGGAACTGTTTTAGATTGCTAATTGTATAGTTTCAAACAAAGCATTTAAACAAATATGGGATATTTGCCCAAATTTGGCTATTTAAGCATAGTAAAATATCTTCTGTATTTTGTACTTTTTATCTATATTTTGTACTTTTCTTTATCCTGATATTACATGTTTTGCACTTTGTTGGAGTTCTTAAGCAGTAATTTTCAATAACTTAAATGCACACCTCTAGATTGACAGCGGAAAAAATAACATATATAACTATACTTCCAAGATTACGCGTCGAGAACAAAACTGTTTTATATTGCTAATTGAACAGTTTCAAGCAAAGCATTTATGGAATATTTGCCCAAATTTGGCTATTTAAGCATAGTAAAATATCTTATCTGCAATATCAGAAAAAAAAAACCTACTCCCCCTGTTTTTTGTTACTCAATAAAACTTTTTGTGTCTTTTTATAAGGCGCTAGAATGCAATTTAATTATTTGCACATATTTGCGCATCTTTTGAAAATTTTAGAATGATATTTTTTAAAATTGTTTTCATTCTGTCCTAGAGTAATTCGAAATCCACTTTAATAAATTGCGACTGGAGAAATGTGTAAAAACGGTTCCGGGCTGTACCATTCTGATCTAGAAATCGACTGTAGTCCTGGAGCTCGCCACGTTAAGCTTAGCAGAAAACAGATCCTAAAATGATGCTTTTAAAATTTCTTCCACTTGAAATAATGTTTATTCAGCATATTTTTATATAAAACATGTATATGCTACCCAGTTATAATACATAAAGATATCAGCGGAAGTATGGACTGATAAGTTTTTTATCATTTAAGAATACAATTGTATTTTATCAACTCAAAGCACCGTATTATTCTCATCTCACATTACTTTAGTTCTGCTATCTATGAACTAACAAATGACTCGCAAACCTGTTTTTTAACCACTGTGCTACTCAGTGTCAGTGGTTGCGGATTTGAATTTAAATTTAGTTTTATTAATTTTTTTTTAAGATGCTAGCATTTCTTCGCTTAATTTTTTCAATTTTGCATTCTATTATACATGAAATAAGCTTTTTTTCATCTTCAAGTTATAATGGATACATAAGATATTATCATGGCTGCATTAGTATAGCTGAAAATTATTTTTTCACATGATCTTAAATCAAAATTTTATCTGCTTTGATGTAATTAATATATTTTGTGCATAATATTATACATTCTTTACAATTAAATGACATTTGATAAAAAATATAAATTTCATTTACAATGCAAGCAAATTTCGAATTCGATATAATCTAAGCTTATAAAAACGGGTACATTTAATTTAAAATTTTACAAAAGGAATAATAATAATAATTTTTTTCATAATTTACGGATTGAATTTTTTAAATTGCATAACTGAAGTTTTTTAAAACTGATTTTGATTTAAATCAATGCCTCCTGCTTCCTCTATTTTCTATAAGAAACTACTATTTTTTTTAAATGGTTGTTTTGCTGCGTATTGCTATATTATATTGTTTGCTATAAGCTGCGTATAGATGGCGCCAAATCCAAATTTAAAAACAAAACACAAAGCTTCGTAATCGATGCCTAAAAGCATCGAACTAAGAATCTATCCTATACCCAGGACTAAAACTGCTGCCGAATAAAAATTATGTATTTTAAAATTTAAAAACCTTTAGTATTTAATTTTAATCTTTTAAGAAATCTTCAGAAATTGAGTTTTATTTTGATAATTATTATTATTGTAACAAATACTATTCTTTGTTTTGGAATTAAAATTTGTTCAAAAACTAAATATCAAGTAAAAAAAAAAACAAAAAACATTTGTATTTGTAGAATTTTATTGCTATTTTTAAAATGAGCTTTTCTACAATATAAACTCTTCAATAATAATTCTGTTTGTTTGTATGAAGTATTATGAAAATGAAATGCAAGTGAAAATTCCGTCATTTGCCATTCCGTAATTGCCATTTTGTTGCAATAGCGCCAATGTGGTGCGTATATGGCATCTGTATCTTTTTCTCTAACAGAACCTTCTAATTTGGCAAAAAATTGAGCAATTAAAATAAATTATGAATAAAAGGAATATGATTTAATGCTGAGTATACATTCAAGGGAGACCAAACTGGTTCGCCAAGGGCGGCTAGTAGTAAATATTTTCCCACAAAATTATTTTCAAAACTTCTGATAAAAAAAAAATGTTTAGAACAAGTTTGTGAATGGAAACTACGCATGAAATAGATAGAATTAAATTACTTCACTCCATTTAAAAATTTATACCAGAATCGATTAAAAAATGACCTATTTTTAAGGGCCGAGTAAAAAAAATATGTATATATATGTTTAAACATAAGTCAATAATTTAAAATGAAACTCTTTAAAATATCTACTATTAAAGACAAATAAAGCTAATAAAGGGTCAACACTTTACATTGGAAACGTTTGAAACTGACCCACTACAAGTAAAGGAAAGGAAACATATCCGAAGCAATTACCTTTCACACGCAACTTTTCATCGATTTTAGATTTCGAAAGAGAGTTTGATGATATCAGCGATGTTTTTTCAATAATGATATATTTTAGTTTTTATTTATTTTTTTTAAATAAAAAGCAGAATTTTTTTTAATAACTCTATCATTGAAATAGAAAAGTGAAAATAAGTTTGTAAATCCCAAAAGTACAATTTCAATACCTTCTAAAATCTTTAAAATATGTATATATTTGCGAAATTAATTTAATTAAACTATATTTTACTCCTTTCCAATTTCAAAAATTGCTTTTTTTTTTTTTTTTTACAAAAATGCAAAGCCTGCATTTTCTTGTTAAAATATTTTACTCGTAGAGGAATTAAATTGATTTTCCCTAGTTATGGGAATTCAGAAATACAAGATCAAAAATACGACAGAGCATCGTTTACTCGATTTTCAAAGCATATGTAAAATCGATGAAATTAATTTCAATGCATTATGAAAGATCAACTTTATTACAATAATTTTTACTTTCTTCTATCTTTAGAAGAAAAAAAGTATTGGGGTCATAAAAATTTTCAAAATCGGGTTTTCTACGGATTTACACGTTTTAGGGGTCAGAGAACCCGAAAAACATGTTTTTACAAAATGTCTGTTTGTGACAAAAAATTTGTGGGCGCTCTACCTCAAAAACTAAAGTGCGGAATTCAGTTATAGGATGATGATAGTTGTTGTTAACTAGATTTTGATTTAAACCACCTAACCGGTGGAGCTGCTAGCTGCATTTTTCAGGAAGTATGAAAATGCCTAAGATAGAAGAAAGCTTTGAGATTTGCCACATCTGACTACTTTAAAATGTTTATTATACTTTAACCCTTTATATCCAAAACTATGATTTCACGAAAATTTCAAGTTCTAAATCATTTCTCGTGAATTTTTGAAACTACATTAAGGAAACTTATACATTTTATTTTATACATTTTAGAAGGATTTTGCCGATTAAAATTTATTAATTAAAATTGAATTTTTGGGATTTTGTACAATATTTATAACTCCAATCAATTTGTTTATTTAAAATACTTTTGTTAGTATTTTATTGGATTAAAAATGTACAAATAAATAAAAATATTTATTAACTGAAGCTTTACCCCACAATCTTTGAACGTCAAGAAAGCTGAAAAGATGCAAATGAAAAAGAAATCATCTTTTTAAAAGTGTTTTCGTTTTTTTGCAATCAGTAATGCTTTTGGAACAAAATAAAGTGAAGCATAATTTATTCTAATTTGTATAACTTCTAATTAATGTATTAAATTAATTTTGCATCAAGTTACGTTAATGATGCTTTAAAGTATCGTCGGGACATAAAGGATTAAAATTGTTATGTTATTTCAATTCCGCAGTGAATTTTTCGCCGCGTCATAGAAACCGAAGTATTAGATTTAATAGCAATGTATTATTGGTAGCAATGTAGCATCAGTAGCAATGTACTATTAATAGCAATGTAGGGTCCTAAATAGAGGTCTCATATGCCAGAACTTCATAAGTCTCAAACAGTAATGCACTGCTGTCATTAAAAAGAAAAAAAAAAGAAAAAAAAGAAAAAAAAAAAAAAAAAGACCAGACAGGAAGGAGGGGGGGGGGGGGAAATAAGAAAGAAAAACTGGACAGCGGTTTCTAAATCGGTACATTAGTACATGCTATAAAAATTAAACTTATCTATGACAGAATCTTGCCTAAAACATTAAAAAACTAGTTGGATGTGTCAATCCCAAAAGTTTCTTCTATCTCATAAATACATTTTAATATTTAAAAAAACGTGGTGACCCCAAAGTTACCCACTATCGAATTTCCTCGAACATTTGACCTAGCCTAATGAGATTCTGGTATCCGAAAAGCCTAAAACGCTAAATTTAATTAATATTCTGAGAAAATGAGCTTAGTAGTGCCTCATGTTGAGGTAATTTATACTAAAACCTAATAAGCATCTACTTATGTCAAGAGACCTAACAGAATCTGAAATTTGATGGAATTTCGTCCATTTGTTCTTGAGATATAATTATAACAAAAAATTTGCAAAATGCAGCACAGCAACACCATATCTTGGACAATTTATACCAAAACATAAAAAAGCGTCTAATTATGTTATGGTGTAAAAGAATCTGAATTTTGATGAAATTCTGTGTATTAGTTCTTGAGATAAAGCTAGTTAAAAAAAATCGTGTAAAATATAGCACAACAGCACCATCAGCTGAAGGATTTATAACAAAACGTAATCATCGTGTAATTATATTATATGTCATTTTGTAACAAAATCTGAAGTTTGATGAAATTCTGTGCGTTGGTTGTTGAGATATAGCTATCGAAAAAATCGTGCAAAATGCAGCATAGCTGCACCACCTTTTGCAAGGTTAATACCAAAATGTAATCAGCGTCTAATTATGTTATATATTCTAGTGTAACAGAATCTAAAATTTGATGAAGTTCTCTGCATTAGTTCTTGAGATATAGCTATCGCAAAAATCGCGCAAAATGTAGCATAGCAGCGCCACCTATAGGGCAGTTCACACCAAAACCTTATCAGCGACTATGTATCTCAAGGTATCGCGGAGTCTGAAGTTTGGTGAAATTCTGTGCATTAGCTCTTGAGATATAGCTATCATGAAAATCATGAAAAACGTGGCATAGCAGCGACACCTGCAGGCCAATTTTCGCCAAAAAACAATAGGCACTAATTCATATCAAGGTCTAACTGAATATAAAATTTTATTAAATTTCGAGCATTAGTTCTTGAGATAGAGCGCCCACAAATTTTTTGTCACATACAGACAGACAGACTCACAGACAGACAGACAGACTCACAGACAGACGGACAGACTCACAGATAGACATTTTCTAAAAATAGTCAAAACGTGTTAAGGACCTTCTAAAACGTATAAATCCGTCGAAAACCGGAAGTCGAAAATTTTCATGAATCCAATACTTTCTTCTTGTAAAGATAGAAGAAAGTAAAAAACAAAAAAAAAAAAATTATTATTATTTTTTTTTTCGTAGAGACGTTTTAAAGATTTATTTATTTCAAAATAGGTTCTTGCAGTCCGAATTTTTACTTTCTTCTACCTTTACAAGAAGAAAGTATTGGATTCATGCAAATTTTCGACTTCCGGTTTTCGACGGATTTATACGTTTTAGAAGGTCCTGAACACTTTTGACTATTTTTAGAAAATGTCTGTCTGTGAGTCTGTCTGTCTGTATGTGACAAAAAATTTGTGGGCGCTCTATCTCAAGAATTAATGCTCAAAATTTAATAAAATTTTATATTCAGTTAGACCTTGATATGGATTAGTGCCGATTGGTTTTTGGTGAAAATTGGCCAACAGGTGGCGCTGCTATGCCACGTTTTTCATGATTTTCATGATAGCTATAAGTAGTAGGAAAACAACAGTACGGGGACAGCCGCAGGCGGCACTGCGGCACCGTGCCGCCTGCGGTACCTCCATGCTTCCGGCTGTCCGGCCTGCGGTCCCGCCGCCGCCACCACCGTCCCGCCACCATCCCTCCTGCCCCCACTATGCATCCCCCTCCACGAACGCCCCCTAGTGGAAAAAAGGAACATTCTATTATAGCAGAGAGGTGATCAACCTTCCCTAATTAAAAATATTATCAATCACATCTCAACTCGGTCAATACCTCTCTTTAACTGACATTTCCTCTCCTAAACGACCATTCCCTCCCTGAAACGGTCATTACCTTGTAAACAATCATTTCTAAAGCTATATAAATCTATGTTTTTCGATATTATTTTTAAAAGGATGTTAAACATTGAAGTGATTAGTGCTTTATGTGTTTACATATTGATGTGTGCTGTTTTTTCACTTGTTTATATTTTTACTAAAGTTGATAGACTAGCAGTAGATTTTATATTAAATTTTAACGATACAGAGAATTTTCCGGATATTATATATTTTCCCGATAAATTTTAACGATACAGAAAATATCATATTATGGAGAAAAGTTATCAGGATCCAAGTCAAATTGCTAGTTTTGGAGGAGTGGACGCTCTTCATCGAGCAGTTCACGGTAAGGTATCTAAGAAAAAAATTAAATCTTGGTTAGAAGGGGTTGATGCTTACACTCTTCATAAACCTGTACGCAGAAAATTTCAAACAAATCGAGTGATTGTGTATTCTATAGATCAGCAGTGGCAAGCGGATTTGGTAGATTTAACTTCTTTACAGAAATTTAATGACGGATTTCGTTACATTTTAACATGCATTGATATTTTATCTAAGTATGCATGAGCCTACCCTTTGAAATCGAAACGTGCTGAAGATATAGTAGCGGTGTTTGAATCCATTTTTCGAACAAGGAAACCAAAGTACTTGAATACTGACGCCGGTAAAGAATTTTTAAATTCTCGTTTACAGAAGTTTCTGAAGCAACAAGGTGTTCGATTTTTTAGGACTTTTAACAATACGAAAGCTTGTGTAGTGGAAAGATTTAACCGCACTCTGAAAACTAAAATGTGGAAATATTTTATAACGCATCACACTTATCGATATATTGATGTATTGGATCAATTTTTAGATAGTTATAATCACACCTACCATAGCACCATTAAGAGACCCCCAAGTGAAGTGAATAAGGATAATGAAAGTGAAGTGTGGTTTTCTATTTACGGTAATATGTCAAAACTGAAAAGGAAACCTTGTGTTTTTAATTCAGGGGACTTAGTACGTGTTTCTAAACATAAAATGACTTTCGAAAAAGGATATGAAACAAATTGGACGGAAGAACTATTTTTAGTAACAGAATGTGTCACGAGAATTCCTCCAGTTTACAAAATCAAAGATTTATTAGACGAACCTATTGAAGGAACTTTTTATGCAGAAGAATTACAAAAAGTACAACCGAAAAACCACTTTGACGTTGAAAAGATTCTGAAAAAACGTAAAAGAAAAGGGCAACTTGAATATCAAGTTAAGTTTAAAGGTTATCCTTCTAAATTTAATCAGTGGATACCTTCTTCAGATTTATTTTCTCTATAAAACACCCATTTTTTACAACGAATGATCATTCACAATCATGTCATTCTACGTGACGCTACCTTCTGACAGTTCAATGAACTATTTTCCAGAAAACAAAATTTCACATTATTTTACAAGATTACCTATGCCTTTAGATTTAAAAGGTGAATGGGAAATCGGTTTAACTGAATTGATTTATCCTCATACATGGCGTAATATTACTGAATATGGTAACGAGTATGAATATGTGTTAGGTAACAGTTTAGAATTACCAGATGGAAGACCTAGAAACGGTAATGAATATGAACAGGATGATAGTGACACGAAAAAAATTCGAATCCCATCAGGATATTATGAATCTCCTAACGACATCATTAAAGTGATAAATTATCAAAAATTTGGTGATAGAATTTCGGTTAGTTACAACAAACACACTAAAAAAGTGAAAGTTTCTTTGAAGAAATATGCACAATTGAAATTTTTATCCGGTTTAGCCGAATGTTTAGGATTCTTACCAGGTGAAGTAATCTCAAATGTTTCGACTCCCTCATTATCTTTTGAAAATCCCTTTATAGCTGACCCACACGCAGATTTTAAATTGCTCTACTTGTATAGTGATATTGTAGAACCTCAGATTGTTGGAGATACAGTGGCACCCTTATTGCGAGTGATTCCTGTTAAAGGGGAAGACGGAGATATGATTCATGAAGTGTTTGACAGACCTCATTACATACCAGTGACTCGAAAAAATTTTCAAACGATTGAAACTGTTATAAGAACACACACAGGACGTTTAGTGTCATTTGATCGCGGGAAGTTGATTGTGAAACTACATTTCCGTCAGAAATATCTTTCATAATGCTTGTTCCTTACCAATGCTGTAATCAATCTTTTGAAGATTATTATACACATCAAACAGGTAGCGGATTGAACTATTATCAAGGAAATTCTTTCCAGAAAGGTTATGGTTTCGGAGGACTTTTCCGTTCACTTTTCCGTGCAGCTGTACCTTTATTTAAATCGGGTGCTAAAGCAGTTGGAAAGCAGTTATTTCATACCGGTGTAGATGTGCTAAATGATATTTCTCAAGGTGATAATATTAAAACAGCGGCTAAACGGCGATTTAAGGAAGCCGGGAAAAATCTGACAGACAAAGCAGCAGTTAAAGTGAAATCTATGATTGGATCAGGTCAAAGGAATAAAAAACGAAAGAGACCTCAAAGTTCTCTCAGTCGCCCTAAAGCCAAGAAAGTGAAAGCACGCGATATTTTTGCTTAAAGATGTCTGGTCTTATTCATAAATATTCTCCCGTTTGCGTCAAATCTGAACTAGACTTGTTTATGATTCCACCTACGCAAACAGCTATAGAAAAAGGTCACTTTGTAGAATATCATCCACTGGCTACTATATCTGAGAGTGGACCAGTTGAGTTTAACATTACAGGCAATAGTGGAGATTATATTGATTTATCAGCATCTTACCTTTACGTGAAAGTAAAACTAACTAACGCTGATGGAACCCCCTTACCCGACAAGACACCTGTAGCACCTGTTAATTTATTTTTACAAGCATTGTTTTCTCAAGTAGATGTGAGTTTGAACGAAAGAGTGATTTCCTCTTCTAGTAATACTTATCCGTATCGTGCTTACATCGAGACTTTACTGAATTATGGAGAAGATGCTAAGAAAAGTTTACTTTCTTGCGAATGTTTTTTCAAAGATGAATGTTTGGATACAGTCAATCCTACACTTACCGATAACCCAGGACTTCATAAAAGATATGAATTAACTTCAAAAAGTAAAGTTTTGGATATGATAGGCCCACTACATTGTGATATTTTTAATCAAAATAGACTTTTATTGAATATGGTAGATTTGAAAATTAAAATGACACGTAGCAAACCCAATTTTTGTTTGATGGCTGATAAAGTCGGAGATAAAACACCTGATTATAAAGTGGTGTTACAACACGCCTCTTTGTTTATTCGAAAGGTGAAAGTTAGTCCAGGTGTTTCTATCGGACACGCTAAAGCGTTAGAGAAAAGTAATGCTAAATATCCTATCGATAGAGTTTTGTGTAAAACATACTCAATATCGAGTGGAAGCTGGTCTTTTATGCAAGATAACGTATTCTTAGGATCTATGCCTAAACGTGTAATTATAGGATTATTAGAAAATTCAGCTATTAACGGACAGTATGACCTTAATCCGTTTTTCTTTAACCACTACAACGTCAACTTTTTAAGTATTTACATTGACGGACAACCAATACCATCTAAACCATTAGAATTAAATTTTAACGAAGGAAATTATATTGCAGCCTACCATCGATTGTTTCCCGGCTTTAACCGAGATAATGGAAATTATCTATCTCGAGAAGATTATGCTAAAGGACACACTCTATATGCATTCGATTTAAGTCCGGATTTATGTGATGGTCCACACTTGAATTTACAACATCAAGGAAATTTAAGAGTTGAAATTAAGTTTTCTTCAGCACTTTCATCAACTATTTCCGTTCTGATCTATGCAGAATTTGAAAACATTATCGAAATCTCTAAATCAAGGCATGTGTTGTGTGACTTTCCAAACTAGACAAAGATGAACTCTCAACAGATTAAAGACATTTTATCTCATAACAAATACACTAAGAAATATTTTTTAGATGTGTTTCCCAGCGATATGCTCCCTAACACAATTAAGCAATACCCCTGCTGTTTCGTATGCAACGTAGATTCTTCTGATCAACCCGGTAGTCATTGGCTTGCTTTCTACATAACTTCACCTAGAAGAATAGAATTCTTTCATTCTTACGGAAATACTCCAGACTTTTATCAAGGACCTATTTTAGACTTTACTTTAAAATTCTCTCAAGTGATTTTTAACTCTTTAACATTACAAACAAATGTTACAGCTGTTTGTGGTCAATATACAATTTTTTTCCTCTTCTGTAGATGTAGAGGTGAATCTCTGAAAAAGTTTTTGTCGCAGTTTGTATCTGAAAACTTATGTAATGACCAAAGAGTGTATAATTTTGTTGCCAAACGATTTCATGTGTATGTGAATTTTTATCAATAAAAAGTCTTATAAAATACCATATCTTTTGTGTCTGTTTTTATTTGTTATGGATTTCCCAAGCCTTCAACACCCCTTCACAGCTGTTTTAGCAGGACCTTCGAAAAGTGGGAAATCTTTTTTTATAAAAGATTTCATCTACTTTAAAACATATATGATAAAACCTACACCCGATAAAATTGTTTGGTTTTACGGCATCTACCAAAATTTATATGATGAAATATCTGACGTTACGTTCATTGAAGGTTTCCCAACTAATTATGAAGAATATTTAGGAACCAATACACTGTTCATTATAGATGATCTTATGTGTGAAGTTGGCGGTGATCGTCGACTTACAAATTTATTTACCAAGGGGAGTCATCACCACAATTTAAGTATTTTTTTTATCACACAAAATTTTTTTCATAAAGGAACGAAAGATCTTCGATTGAATGCTGACTATCTTTTCCTATTTAAAAACAGACGTGATTTAAATCAAATCACATGTTTAGGAAGACAATTATACCCACGAAATCATAAATTTTTCCAAGAAGTTTACGCAGATGCTACCCGAAAACCTTTTACCTACTTATTAATTGATTTGAAAAATGAAACAGATGAAGAATATCGGTTAAGAACACAAATCTTACCGAATCAAAATCAGTATTATTACACTCTGAAATATAAATAATTGCGAAAAACGATAGACTCATCATTCCATAAAATGTCACCGACCCGTAAACAGGTCAAGGATTTACAGCTAATTCACTCATGTCCAAAAGCATTGCGCAAGCAGTTACTGAAAAAGCTACCTTCAAAAGTGGTTAAAACCATCTGTGAATGTTCTTTAAACGTGCTAAAAGGAAATATACCAATTTCACATTATCAGAAGAAGCAGCTTGGAAAACACAAACATCTTCTAAGAAAATTAGCCTCTAAAAAAGGTAGTCTTTACCAGAAAAAACGTTTAATTATTCAAAAAGGAGGTTTTTAAATATTTTGATACCAGCTGCTGTTACAGCTTTGTCAGCGCTTATAAATGGAGTTTAGCAAAAAGTTTATTTTAGTCCCTGAGAGTGATTTTTCTAAACATACACCTTCTCAAAAGCAACTAAGTGAGTTTGATAAAGAAATGCAGAAAATTTTGAATAGTAAATTACAAGATTTTGAAAAACTGCAATTATACTACGACTTGTTAAAAAGAAAAATGAATTTAGAAGATTTTAACCCACCATTCAAAATGGATGTTACAGAAAAGGATGAACCTCCAAAACCGGCTGAAGATGAAACTATGCAAAATCCTGAAAATTCCGAAGACAACATTTTAAAAATGATTCCAACAGGTGTTCAAAAACAAGGTGAACAACTCTTGCAATATTTGAAAACGTATCCAAATATTTTACGTTGGAATGAACGAGGAGAGATTATTTATAAAAACCAATTAATCCCTAAGTCTAATCTAACTGATTTGATTGGTTTAATACTCACTCAGAGAAAATCTTATAAACATTTATCTGGGAGAGAAGAATTTTTAAAAGCGTTGAGTTCTATGAATATTCCCAAGCTTTTCTTCAAGAACAAATATTTAACTATAGATGATAATGTGTATTCACCTATAAAAAATGTTAAATCGATTGTTAAAGCTAAAAAGACTCTTAAGTCCCCTGTAATACGTTGGCAGAAATTATATAAATAAATATATTTTTTCACTAAATTTATCATGTGTCATCTTTCTTTCTTAAACACCCACTTTCTTATACGTAAACAAAAATTTTTTCCTCATCTAATATTTTTAAACAAAACTTTTTTTTTTTTTTTTTTCATTTCGATTTTTTTTTTTTTCATTTCGAATTTTTTTTTTTTTTTTTTTTTTTTTTTTATTTTGAAAAAATTTTTTTTTCACTTTGAAATTTTTTTTCATTTCGAAAAATTTTTTTTCACTTTGAATTTTTTTTTTTTTCACTTTGAAAAATTTTTTTTTCACTTTGAAATTTTTTTTTTCATTTCGATTTTTTTTTTCATTTTGAATTTTTTTTTTTTCACTTTGAAAAATTTTTTTTTCATTTCGAAAATTTTTTTTTTCAGTTTGAATTTTTTTTTTCACTTTGAAACTTTTTTTTTTTTTTTTACATTTTGAATTTTTTTTTTAATTTGAAAGTTTTTTCACTTTACAATTTTTTTTGTTTGGAAAGTGAAAGTTAATCTTTGAAAAAAATTTTTATTCAAAATCTGTTCAAAGATTTTAAGGTAGAGTTGATTTTTCTGAAAAAGAAACTTCTTTTTTTCTGAAAGAAAAAGTATAAATTATTTTAACACATTAATTACACCATTTTGAGACACACCAGTTTATTTTTTCTAAAATTTACAAATCATCAAGTGTTTTAAACAGAACACCAGCTAACACTTTGTAATTTACATTTTGAAGGAAATAATGTGAAACAATCTGTGTTTCCTTGACAAAAAGTTCTGATAAAGCTTTAAAATCGAGAGTACAGAGAGATAATTCCCCTAAACTTAAAAATTTTTCTAAGTCACTGGAAGTCATACAAGCATGGCGAAGTTGTGCGGATGAATTGTAGACACATCCAAGACATTCATACTCTGATTTAAAAACTTTTTGCAGTTCTACTTCTATCAATGCTACTAAGCGTAGTTCTAATGTTGTAAATTCTACAGCGCATGTTTCCGAAGGTAAGAGGTTATGAGCAATTAGAGTTGGTAAGTGATTTTCATACAGATATGTGAGCACTGTTTCATTGAAGGAGCTTAGATGGTGTTTTAAGTTCTCAAGTTGATATTCATCTAACCGAATGCAACAACCTTTCTGAATGCTGCTGATTTCAGCGATACCATCTTTAGATAATATGAGGATGGAGTTGTTTGCAATGAAAGATGATGTTGTATAAATTAAATTAAAGTCAAATATTTTCTGAACGAAACGATATTATGCTTTTAAATTCATGGAAACACCATTTTTTGTAGGAGTTAGTGGTTGAGTTTCAGAAGATCGAAGAAATTTTCGAATGTGGATAATGACAGAACCTTTGAACAGTTCACAGGTTAAATAGATACTATTTCCAAGTTCTTTTAAACAGATTCGTTGATTTGAATAGCCATCGTTCATATCCATAGATTGAGAGCTTTTCTCATTTCCGCTAGATAATGTAGGAATTGCATCAGCGATTGGCACAGATGAAGTCTGGAATGTAGTTGAAGAAGTGGGTTTATCAGATGAAGACTCAGCTACAGCTGGAGAGGGGGGTTCATCAGATAAATTCATAATTAGTTTATTAAAATCGATGCTTTGAAACACATCATCCAAATTATCAAAAACATCTTCTAATTCACATTCATTTTTCGATTTTTTCTCGTAACCATTCTGAGAGGAATTATTAGATCGTTTCATTTTTTTCCGAGAGAAAAATTGGTGTGACTTTACACAACAAAATAAACTAGAGTTATGTTGCCACGCACAAATTCGAACTCACGCATAACATCTGTGACGTCATATTCAAACCAATATTTTAGTTCACATTTTGTGCACCTGGTGTTGACACAAACCGAAAAATTCTTTCTCACGGTTTTTGAAAACAACACCTGCTTCTTGTGACGTCATATTCGAACTATTTTTTTTACTTTAAGTTTTCTACACCTGGTGTTGACATGAATCGTAAAATACTTTCTATTTAAAAACAACATCTGCTTCTTGCAGTTTTATGAGCCAACCTTGAAAACATGTTCTGTAACCGAAATTTTAATCTTTAAAACTGTAAACAAACTAGAAAATTTCATGACAGAAAAATTAATTTTCTGAATGCGAATACAAAAACTCTTAATTAAATTAATAAAACTAGATTTTTATTTAGAAATAGTCTTCTTTTCAATCCTGAATTTAAAAATGAAATGTATGTTTAAAAAGAAAATATTTTTTTTATGGGGTCCCTCCGCCTCCCGCCACATCTCCTTATGTGGCGCCCCACTTTTTTTATCCAGATCTTCATTTTCTTTTCTTCATTTTTTTTTCTTTTTCTGTTTTTTAATTTAATTTTCCTGTTTTAAATTTGATGATGACCATAAGCGAGACTTGTTATACCATCATCTAGAATAAATCGTTTGTCGTCAAACGGGCTGAGTGCTAGCTTCTGTTGCTGTATAGTGTACAATTGATGGTGATCTTGCTGGATTCTTTTGTTTATTGTACAGAGTGTTTTCAAGTGATGTATGCATTCGGAATATTGTGAGTGTTTTATTTTCTTTCGAACGATAGATGTAGGTACTCCTTTGGCTCTTTTTTTCTCTCCATCTTCTGATAGAATGCTGTACATTTTCGCTTTAAGGCCTACAAATTTAAAAATAGTTTTTCCATTCATCTCATCCTTAAACTTACCTATTGTTTTCTTATTTTTTACAGAGTAGAGGGGGTGGTTCTTAGGATAATCGGAGAAGTCGAATTCGTCTTGATGTTCTTGCATATCTTGTAGTATATTATCTGTTTTGATGTGGTAGGTGAGTGAGTCAGTGTCAGTGAAAAGCAGTTGAGCACGATCTTGATAGTGTTTCTTAATTATGTTGTAATGGAATTTGTACATATGTAATTTTGCGAGATCTAGAATAGCGAACCCTACATAGATTGGGCGATTCATAGTCAGAGTGGTTTTGACTCGTTCCACGGCTACCAGTCCCTCATTGAAAATCTTGAAGTTGTTAAATGCTGGAGATGCGACAAGTTTTTTTTACCTCTTCTCGTTGTTACACAACTCAATATTCCGTCTCAAGCGGAGATTCTCCATTGTTTTACCAAAAACTGAATTGTTCAACAATTTGAAGAAGTCTTTCTCGAAAGAACTGGTAGCTTGTTTCCTTTTATCAGTGTTGAATTCTATGTAGGGCTTTAGCCAAGGTGCTTGCCTAAATTTAATTATTCTATGAATGTTAATGAGTTCGAGACCAAGTTGGAGATAGAGTTTCAAGTTTCTGTAGTGGACGATGTAGTGTTCTTTGTCTTTTAAATTCGGTGAGAGCTTCGAACTTCCTTTGTAGGGTTTGTTGTTTAATAAAGATTTTGTGTAAGGAGATAACATGTCTTCAGTGATGTGAATGTTTTCCGGAGCAAGTGGGTATTCGTTGTGGAGTAGATGAAGTTCAGGAGAATAACGGAAGTCCACCTCCAGGACATAGCCGTAATCTGCATTATCTGGATGGGAAAGGATGCTGTTTATATCTGTTTCAGATGGTTGAATCCATTGAAACTCACCAACAGGTAAGTATTCGGACATAGCCCAGCCATATAAGTTGTTAGCGTCCCAGTACATGATATGGCTTGTTTTATTATTTTTGTTGTAATTAGGAACATTGGGATTGTTCGCTTTTGCATATCGTTTAGTGATAGCACTCACACCACCTCTTACACCCTTCTCAAAAAACAAGAGCATGTCAATGTCCGTGAGAAGTTCCAATTGTACCTGAGTCATTCTAAGACAAGCTTGCCATGCGAGTCCTGGAGATGTGAACATGTGTGTAGGATCAATTTTGTAATATTGTAGGCAAAGTTTTCTGAAGTTTTGGAAGATGTCAGCTAGAAGAAGGACGTCACATTTAACATATAAATCGTGATATTCACCGAGATTTTGAATGTTAAAAGTTTCCCAAACATTTTGAGCATGTTCATAATCTTCTATGGAAATGGGTTCATCTGTTAAATCGTTATGGAATGATGAAGGTGGAGGGAGTTGTGTTTCATCAAATTTTTGGAAGTCTGTAAAATAGCTATATGGGTATAATATCCCTTTTCGAGTGAGGAGTGAGAGGTCTGTATCTTTAGGGAAATTAGCTTTAAGGAGGTGAAAGTCTGTCGGTTGCAGATTAGCTGTTAATTTTTCAAGAGATGTAGGTAAAAATTGGAATGAGTCGAGAAATCTAAATTTTATGGGGCAGTCTTGTTTTTTGATAGTAAATGATATGTATTTTTCCATTGTATTTGCGATGACATCTATATTGTAACTTTTAAATTTCCCTAATTCCGTCATCAGATGGTGACCGTCGTAATGTTTTAGATTGTGAAAAATAACTGGGATAACTTTAGGTTGTTTATATTGTAGATTACAGTTCATATGGGCAGCACCGCGGTATGCACCTGTTATATGATCATGTTCTCGGCATCGCTTGTTGCCTAAGGGCTGATCACAGATGCAACACGCAGTAGTTTCTCTAAAGGCTTTTTCTTGTTCTTTCGATGGTTTCAGAGGTTTGATGGTGATTAATGTTTCAGCTAACTCATCTCTTTCTTGAAAAATATTCTTCAAAAAATCTGATACGGCGTCTTCTCCCCGATACGTTTTCATCTTCTTATGTGTTTTCCCATCTTGATCAATTATTATGTAGGCATAGCCGCAAGGGATATGTTTTTGTGTAGGGATAGTGTAAGAAGTGCTAGGATTAGGTTCTGTAGTGTGAATTGGGACGACAAGACTTTCAAAATCGGCTATGATGATATAAGGTGTTAAGTGTTGGAAATGATATCCATTAAATTTTAAAATATTTTTCTCTGGATCAGGCATCTTGATGTGTTGAGGAGCGTGTTCTGAGCAATATGGAAGGTGATTGTCTAGAAGTGTCTGAGTCATAAAGCGATGGAGACATCGATAACAAAAGTAGACTTGGCCATCATATTTAGTGAGATGGGAAAAGAGTCTTGACATATTTTTTATGTATATATAGTGGGTGTTCTTATCTTCATCCCCAATTAATAATAAATTAATAGCTTCTTGATGGGTACGATTTGAGATGTGAAGCATTCCGAATTCATCTTCTTCCTCGTCATACGAATATACATTGATTCTTAAATTGTTTTTTTCTTCAATATCTTTAATTTTATGGTAGGGAACAGGACAAGGAATATCATCAATGATTATTTCATGTTCGAAAGGTGTGTAGTTCGAAACACGTTCAGGGTGAATTTCTATTTTCTTTTTCTGAGCTAGTAGGCACCAAATAAGACATTTATTATCAGTAAAGTTTTGAATATTAATAAGAGCTTCTTTTCTTTTTAATTTTTGAGGGGTTTCAATATAACTGCTTCCAGTTAGTGGCTTGTAATGAGCTATGTATAGATCTGTGTGTAATATTTTTTCTATCACCCAGCCCGACCCAAGTTGAACAAATTCTTCAAAATTGGTTTTAATTTTTGTAAATTTTCGATGATGTGGTTTCTGACTGTTTCTTCAATATGTTCTGGACAGGAATCAGACCTAAAATACCCTAACATTGATTCAACTTCGTCATCTTCATTAAATCGAGTAAACTTGATGGTGTGGATAAGATGCCATTTAAGGGATTTCAAAGTATTTAGAGAATTCAAAATGTGATTTTGGATTTCTTCTATAATCTGGTTATTGAAAATGTCGATATCATAAGCGTTTTCTTCTGTAGCAGGGATTGTAATTTTCTCAAATGTATTTAACGCTTTTTCAGTGGATCTTTTTTTTGTGTTAACAGATTTCGCTTTCTGTGGGGGGACTGTTTTTTTCGTTGTGTGGTGGGTGCGTTGATGTTGAAGGAAGTTACTTTTCCGCCAAAATGATTTAGAACATACTTCACATTCATGAGAAGCAGATGAATTGGTGTGTTGTTCTTGATGTCTTCTAAGATCAGATTTACGTGTAAATGTAATTTGGCAGTCTTCACAAGAAAACGATTTTTCATTGTTGTGAATCTTTAGATGTTGGTTTAAATTATCTTTTCTACTAAAGGAGTTGTTGCAGACTTTACACTTGAACTGTTTTTCACTTTTGTGTGTTTTCAGATGTCGATTCAAATCATCTTTTCTAGTAAATGATTTTTCACATTGTTCACATTTAAACAATTTTTCACTTTTGTGAGTCTTCATGTGACGGTTTAAAACACCACGATGGTTAAAGGTTTTGTTGCAGATGGAACATTCCTGGAAAGAATAAAAGTGTTTTTGAGTATTTTTAACATCATTATTTTTTTAAATTGATTGCATATGGAACAGTTCTGCAAGAAATAAAAGTGCTTTTGAATATTTAAATAGATAATATATTTTTTAAATTTATTTTTAGATTTTTTTTCTTTAATTTAGAAATAAAAGTGTTTTTGAATATTGATTTTTTTAATGTGATTATTTTTTAAATTCATTTTTAGTGTAATTTTTTAACTAACAATTTAGAATTTTTGTACTTGTTCCTAATACTTAAAATCTAATTTGAGAGGTCCTAAAAATTTCCTACCTAACAGAGAGAAATTCAGGTGAGTTAGGCTTAACGCGCTGAAGTGTCTCGAGAGTACTGTTGGGTCAGTCATACCTCGATGTAAACTTCGAAATAGAAAACAGTACTATCAGAATAAACTTCTCCTAATACTATCCCCAGCTAATCTCACCAAAGAGAGATAGGTTTTGAAAAAAATACTTACATGAGATGAAGCTTGTACCACTTCACTACGACTTTGGGTATTTCCATGTTCTTCACTACCTCGTTGTTCATCAGGATGTTCCTCATCAGATGCCTCGTTGTCGTGCCACCTCATATGTCTTAAAAGATGACGTTTATGTGTGAAACGGCACTCGCAGAGTGGGCAGCTCTAGATAAAAGAAAAAAAACATAAAACACACTATTTTTACAAATTAAAAAGAAATTTTTTCAAACTCCTTTTTCTATTAAAAAAAACTTACTAAATGTTTATTGTCATTTTTGATGAGGTTTAATCCACTGGGTCCTGCAACACCTTCCGAATCTCCTAATTTCCTCTTCTTAGAAAGTGGGGTGGTAGAATCCTGAAAAAACATTAAAAAGAACAAAAAAACATTATTTCAACAAATTGTAACTAAAATAAAATTTCAAATTAGTTTTATATATAGATATTAAAGAAAAAATCTTACTGTAGGTTCCTGAACATTCACTCTTTTAGATGGGATAGGTTTTGAGCAAACCTCTTGTTCCATTTTATTACAAATTTCTTTTAATTCCTCAGAAGAAATGCCAAAATCCAGGAAAATACCATCTTAAAAAAAAAAAATTAAAAAAACACATGATCATTATTTAAATTATTGTAAAAATTGTTGCATAACTTTTTAAAGGTATTATTTGTAAAAAGAAAAAAATTATAATTACCTCGGTTTGAGAGATTAACTGAGAAGTCATTTTCTTGTTGTAAAAAAGCGGTTAAAAAAGTTAATCTTCTAAGGTCTGTCTACGGCAACGCTCTGAGAAGGAATAAACTCTAGATATGTTTTGATTTCTTTCCCTAACACAAACCAAAACCAATCCCCTATCCAAGTTGAATGACCTCTTTTTCATCACCCCACGGAGGACAGGTGATTTTGAAGCAGATGTTTGCGTGGGGGAAAAGAACATCTCTGACTTTTTTTTAAGTCAGTGGAGGAGATTTTATTTTCTTTTTTGTGAAGATGTGATTGAGCAACATTCGTTTTGGAAAAAAATACACAGATTAAATATATAATATTTTTATTTATGAGATGAACTTTTTATGTGTAAAATTGAAACAATTCTATTTTTTAATTTCTAAAATCAACTTTAGAAATGATGTTAGCTAATTAAAAATATTTTTAATGAAAGGAAAAAATATTTACTTTTCATGTGTAAAATTTAAACAATTCTATTTTTAATATCTAAAATCAGTTTTAGAAATGATGTTAGCTAATTAATAATATTTTTAATGAAAGAAAGAAAAAATATTTACTTTTCATGTGTAAAATTTAAACAATTCTATTTTTAATTTCTAAAATCAATTTTAGAAATGATACTAGCTGAACCCGTCGAAATTCGACGGAAAAGAATTTATATTAGATATGATATTTATTAGTCTTATATACACAATAAGATACTGGGCGAAATAAACAATTGTCACCTCTTAAAATAGGGATAACAAAATTTTTCATGATAAAGATACACAAACTTCAAAAAGTAACAAAAAATAAGGAAAACAACTCATAAATTGTTATGTTGGACTTAACTTCAGCTACAAATCTTTTTAATGCGGTTCCTAAACCTTAAACGTTATTTAAATGCCAAATTATTTAAAAGTTAATATAATACTTCAGAAAACGAATTCAAAAATATCTGCATAGTTTATTTTTTCTCCCTTTAAATATCGCTTGGTAATTGTACAATAATTATAATATCAATCAAGGAATGAGATAGGTGGAGGTGAAGTAAGCTTCAAAAAAGGTTTGCAATATAACACCATTCATCGCTCAAATTTTAATGTCCCAAACAAAAGAACATGGAAGGAATTTTGTATTATAAGATGAATTGAAAGAAATGAATTACAACTGAAGCATATTTTAAGAAGAAATAGCAAGTTTTTAAAATGGTCTTTGTTCTATTATTATTTATTAAAATAAATGTTCGCTTTTAAAATAAAATAAATTGGAAAATTAGCAATAATTAAATATCAAATTAAAATTAAATTAGATATTGAAAATATTTGATACGAACTAAAAATTGTATTACTAAAATTTTCCTTCTTTAATGTAATTTTTAATACTTTATAACGTAGATGAAGAATGTTTATGACTTAATTGCATGTAAATAAATATTTAAAATATAATGATGGAAACATTCTTTTAAAATCATGTATGAAAACTTAAGTAATAAATATTAATCTAAAATATAGATTTCTGACTGCAGATAATTTTAAGATATTAACAAAAAAATGTTATATTTTCAAGCAAAACGTTAAAATAATTTTCTATATTGATATTTAAAACACATATGATAAAATAATTAATAAATTCTTACCGATGAAGCGATAGATTAGTTCTTTTTAAGAAACAATAGCAAAAAAATACGGGTTTAAACCTGTTTCAATTGATAGGCGTGTCGATGCACGTGGTTTTGTTGGTATTTAATGTGACTTAATGTAGGGTTTCATTTTTAGCATCACCCCGAGAGATAATACTTCCACTCTATTAATTTCTTTTTACTCTATGAATATCAATAAAACATTTTAATTATAATAGAAACAGGGAGTTACTAAAATTCATAACCAATCCACTACACATTTACAGCAATTCCAATAAATTTAGTTCATTTATTGGTTTTTAACCTCCATGAACTTGTCAAAGTTAATTTTATTGTAGTGGCAACAAAAAGAAAGACGATATATTTGTTATTAAAAAGAATAATTTTTTTGTGTTTCTTGCTGATAACATTTTATTTATTTTTATTTTAAATAATAACTTAATACAACGAAATGATTTTAATTAATTTTTGATATTATGCAAAATAGAATTATCGTAATACCGGCATATCACAGGGTTTTTTTCCCTTTTTTCCTAATATGACATCATTTACACCTTCAGAAACACTGATCTTTTCCGAAATAAAAGCGTGATTTATGCAGTTATTTAAAAATTCTTTGGTTTCATAAAATATTTATAATAATTAAATAGAAATTGTGCAATTTATAGAAATATTTTTATTTGTGCACACCACGGACCTTTAAATGAATAGAAGTTCAATTTATTTACAGATGCAGGAAGAAAAGTAAGTGAATATGACATCATCACTGACACAGCTATAACAATGTATATTATATTCATGGAACAAATTTATCTGGTTTCTGAATGACGACATTTTCTCCATCGACAAAATTCGCTTTAGATATTATATTTTATTAAAGTTTATTTTCTACTATTTTATTTACGTAATACTTAATAATATTACTCAGTAAAGAATCTATATATTGTACCGCGATTAGTCAATGATTATGTGTAATCATTTTATTAGGATTAAATTTTACGAAAACCATTATTTTTTTCTTTAAATGCGATTACACATTCACCTATCAGATCAAGCTCCTGATTAGTGGAAAGTAATAAAGCAAAATAAAATTTTATTTTAGTGAGACCTGTTGCCACTGTTTTGAAGAAATGCCACGAAAAAGCTTTAAAAATTAAAAATAAAATATAAAAATGGAAATAAATTAAAAATTAGCCACAATGGGCACATCTACACATAAACAGCTTTCATTTAAAAAAATAATTATCAAAATCGGGCCAGTAGAAAGCTCAGGGCTGATGACTAAAAAAACAGCCAGGTGTTTTAAATATATAGATTCTACTAATTAATTGTTTTTTTTTTCTGATTTCAAATAAAAATTATGTCAATATGTAAAATTTGGCTATTAGTATGGCGATATGTACAATTTGGCGAAATTGGTCGACGGAACCTAAATACCTAAGTATTTTTAAATGTATGGTTGCATATTATAATTAACTTGATTATCCCATCTATCAATTTTGCCAAATTGTAATTTGGCGATAGTTTTTTTTTTTTTTTTTTTTTTTTTTTTTTGCGCTTTACAAATGGGGAAGAATTCCATAACCCTTTTTTTTTTTGCATTAAATGAGCGATATTTTGATTTAATGTAAGGGTAGACATCATTAAAGGCCTTTTACAAAAAAGTCAATGACCAAATCCTAAGACCTGGAGACCAAACTGGTCGCCAGGGCGGAGTACTGAACCAATTTCGATGAAATGTGAATCTAAACCATTCTCGAATCCACCGCAACACACACAAAAAATTTCATTAAAATCGGTCCAGTCGTTTAGGAGGAGTTCAGTTACATACACACGCACAGAAGATTTTTATATATAAAGATTAGCTATTTAATAATAATTTAATGAAAGAAAAAAAATATTTTAATGAGAGGGAAGAGAATATTGAAATAGGTATTGCATTTATGAAACTTTGAATTTAATTGCGAAAATATATTAGTTATTTCGTTAGCATAATTCAGAGCTTTTATATTTACAAAAATATTTAATTTTCTACTATAAGAGTTTTAAAACAAAATTAAATAATATTAACAAATTTACTATACTTTTTAATGAAAGAATAGAGGAATTGTGTATGAATAAATATTTTCGTTTATATGATATTGAATTGGAATGTATACTTAGAAATTATAATAAAAAGTATTTAAATTTAATTGAAATAAAAATGTATACATAGAAATTATGATAAAAAGTATTTAAATATAATTATTGAAATAATCATTTGAGTATATAATTTTAAAAATTATGTTGACTGTATTGTTCTTATTCAGTGGAGATGGGGTTGATCACCTCTCATGTTATAATAGAATGTTCCTTTTTTCCACTAGGGGGCGTTCGTGGAGGGGGATGCATAGTGGGGGCAGGAGGGATGGTGGCGGGACGGTGGTGGCGGCGGCGGGACCGCAGGCGGGACAGCCGGAGGCATGGAGGTACCGCAGGCGGCACGGTGCCGCAGTGCCGCCTGCGGCTGTCCCCGTACTGTTGTTTTCCTACTACTGCTATATCTAAAGAACTAATGCACAGAATTTCACCAAACTTCAGATTCCGCGATACCTTGAGATACAAAGCTGCTGATAAGGTTTTGGTGTGAACTGCCCTATAGGTGGCGCTGCTATGCTACATTTTGCACGATTTTTGCGATAGCTATATCTCAAGAACTAATGCAGAGAACTTCATCAAATTTTAGATTCTGTTACACTCGAATATATAACATAATTAGACGCTGATTACATTTTGGTATTAACCTTGCAACAGGTGGTGCAGCTATGCTGCATTTTGCACGATTTTTCCGATAGCTATATCTCAACAACCAACGCGCAGAATTTCATCAAACTTCAGATTTTGTTTCAAAATGACATATAACATAATTACACGATTATTACGTTTTGTTATAGATCCTTCAACTGATGGTGCTGCTGTACTATATTTTGCACGGTTTTTTTTTAAACTAGCTATATCTCACGAACTAATACACAGAATTTCATCAAACTTCAGATTATTTTACACCATAACATAATTAGACGCTTTTTTACGTTTTGGCATAAATTGTCCAAGATATGGTGTTGCTGTGCTACGTTTTGCAATTTTTTTGTTATAACTATATCTCAAGAACTAATGGACGAAATTCCATCAAATTTCAGATTCTGTTAGGTCTCTTGACATAAGTAGATGCTTATTAGGTTTTAGTATAAATTACCCAACATGAGACACTACTAAGCTCATTTTCTCAGAATATTAATTAAATTTTGCGTTTTAGGCTTTTCGGATACCAGAATCTCAGTAGACTAGATCAAATGTTCGAGGAAATTTGATAATGAGTAATTTTGGGGTCACCACGTTTTTTTTTTTTTTTTTTTTTTTTTTTTTTATTAAAATGTACTTGTGAGATAGAAGAAAGTTTTGGGATTGACACATCCAACTAGTTTGGTTGGTTGGTTGAATGAGGTTTTATGGCGCAAGGTCCCCTGTGGGATATGCTGCGCCAAGAACAAGGTTATGAATACAAAAGTTAAAAATGCACTATAAAATGTAAAATGTTAAACATGAAAAAAGTGATAATCATATCAAAAGACGGGCATAACTATGAAGTAAATGAAAAAAGGAAATGCGGTGGTACATGAAAATATAATTAAAGCAATCGATGAGATTAAAAAATATCTAAATAGTTAAAATTCTACAAATAGTTAAAATTCGAACGCTGTATAAGACAATAACACGAAAAATAAAACAGACAAATACTACATAAAACTATATAAAACATTTAAAACTCAGAGTAATAAAAAAGAATTTAGTCAGGTGCATACTCTTCCAATATAGTATTGTCCTCTGAATCAGAGTCATAGTTATAAGACTCTGACTCCATGGCCTCCTTAACATAGTTTTGAAGCTGTTTCGGGTCTTTTACATTGCGGATACAAGCGCTGAGCGAAGAATTTTTCTGTCTCTTTCCCACAGTCTTCCACCCTGGAGAGGCAGGAATAGATATTTTAGAATTTTTCTGTAAATTTGTTTTACGGGTAGTATCAGACCTCTGTATTGGTATTTTAGTACTCGTACCTGCCTTGATCTTAGTCTGTGGTTCAGATGATTTTAAAGTATTTTTTGGGGATGGAACAGTCGCAGTTTCAGTTTTAAGTTTGGATGATGTCTTAGATTGAATTTGAGAATTCTGTCGCCGTTTTTCCAGGTCAATTATCTTAACAGGTTCTGATGATGGAAGCCAACGTTCTAATTGTGGGTTGCCAGAACATTTAGTAGGGAGACAGATATCACGGGATTCTTTCATTGGTGTGTTAGTTGACTGTGTTATGTATGATTTACTTGGTGGATATGAGGTATAAGTTTGGGTACTTATGTGTCTTACAGATTTTGATTGGTTCTTAAGTAGGCTGGAGTAAGATATTCCAACAGATGGAGTTCTGGTTTCAACAAGTTTACGGGCATCAGGATAAGACAAATTTTGAGTAATTTTAAGAGTAAGAATTTCTTTTTCTCGGTTCCAGTTAGGACAAGTGGGGGAATATGCTGTATGATCTCCTTTACAATTTGCACAGCGTTCGGATATTTCACATGATTTATTGTCATGGCCGACTTCTGCACAACGTGCGCAGGTAACAGATCCACGACAATTTGTGTTAGTATGCCCGTAACGCTGGCATTTAAAACAACGGATAGGGTTTGGGATATAGGGGCGGACTGGACAGCTTAGATAGCCAGCTTTAATTATGGTTGGTAAGGTAGGGCTATTAAATGTTAGAATGATATGCTTTGTTGGTAAAACTTGCTCATTCCGACGGATAGTGATACGGCGTACATCTATTACATCTTGGTCTTTTAAATTTTCTAATAGTTCAGCTTTAGTAGAGAATAAAAGGTCAGATTCGGATATTACACCACGACTTGTATTTAGAGTTTTATGAGCTTGGACAGACACGGAAAAAGTACCTATTGTAGAGCAATTAGAAAGAAATTGTGATTGTTTGACAGTAGAAACCTGAACTAGTAAGTCCCCAGATTGCAGTTTTTTGAGAGAATGATCATCCCCAAGGATAGATTAGAATGTTTTAGAAATGAGAAAAGGTGAAGTCTTTTTAAAGGAGCAGTCAGAGTGGCTATCAGTACGTTTTATGGTAAAGAAGCGAGTGAAAGAAGGCATCTGTACACTTTGTTGCTCTCCACGAGGGAGAGAAATAGAAGGAAATGAAGCTTTTCCATCCATTATAAAAAAATATCATTCGGACCCCGGCCGCACCACCCACTACCGAGCCCAACAAAGGGATGCACACTCGTGCACCAGTGCTAACCAGGGCCTATACGGTCACAAGACAATCCTATGTCAGTCTCCACCCTTAACGAGATGACTAGTAATTGCTCGCTCGCTTGATCCCTAAAGCCAGTGACAAAAGTCAGCTGACCAGCCGATTGGTACATACGGGACCAATATGCACCTCCCGTCTACCTGAAGCAGAGGCCAAAGCAGTGTGTTGGTTTCCCTCAACTGCCAGGATCTCCCTTTCCAGGGACACGGGTCGCCACGCACGGCCAGTACGTGGGTGGTTTACAGTTCTCCATGAGTCGATATACAGGATGATATCGGCTCATACAGAATTGCCCTCACCTCCGAAAAGGAAACCACAATGAGAGTGAAACAAAGATGAAAGGAAGACAAGAGGAGTAAGAGGAAAAGGAAAAGAGACAGATCACTCAGGTGCCCCGGGGTTGTGAAGCCCGTGAATACCTAAAGAAGGTATCCCCCTGGGGGAACCAACTAGTTTGAAATTCCTACCGGTTATAAACATAACGGTTTTGCAGATTGCGTAAAAATTTCGTGAAAGAATATTAGTATCTAATTGTGAAAGATGTTTTCTTCAAATCTTTTTGTTTTATTTTGCTTTGCATTGGGTTCTTTAACATTAAAAAAAAATGTTCTTGTCGTACGAACTCTCTGAAATTTTGATCAATTATAAATATAACTGCATCCAAGCCCACTATAAAATTTCGTGGAAAAATATGCATATTTAGTCTTTATGCGTGTACCAAAGCCGTGCTGGAGCAGCCTGCGCTTTAGGTTTTTTTATAAAAATTTCGCAGATTTTATCTTTTTATAAAAATAATTCTACTCATCCAGACATTTATAAATTTTTGTAAATGATGTAAGTGCGGTCTTCTGAGACGCCTTAAAAGGATTATGTCAAAATATCAGCGTTCAGTTACTTTTAGCACAGAAAAATATAGTTTTCTGAAAGTGCGAAATGATTTGAAGTCGTGAAATTTTTCAAAATATTTTTTCAAAACTGATTGCACAGTTGAAAAGAAGAAAAAAAGCTTTAAATATGTATTTTTTGTGAATAGGTGCCTTTGAAATCGAGCCACGTTGCCAAAAGGCGACAAAAACGCATTACGAGAATCGCTTAGTGAATTTCATTTTCAACCGCAAAAACGAGACTTTTTGAGGAAAAAAGAAAAAAGTCAAAGAGTTGACAACATTTTTTTTGTAATGATTGCGATGTTTTAGACATAAAAGTTCAAGGTAGTTCAAAGTGCCATCTTTTTTAAAAAAAAAAATTTCACACACCGAACGGTTTGGTCAATGAGCTAAAACATTAGGTAAAAGGAAAAAACATTTCCCTCCTACGCCTTCCATCGAGCATGAGCATGCGTGTGAGCGCTTGCAGATTTTCAGAAGAAATATTGAGTTTTTGATGAATTTTTAATTAATATCTTGTCAATTATACGAGAAATGAAATTCTCAATCTCAGATGCATCATACATATCTTGGCCTTCCCTCATCCAAATTTTCAAACGCGCGCATGCAGTAGATTTTTCCAGCCATCACCGACAGACAGACACACGGACACGCAGACAGAGCTAAAATTCCTTTTATTAATATAGATTCTGTGAAATAGCGAAAAAAAACCCATTTTTTTTTAAAGGTTGAGGCACTGAAACATCACATATTGATGAAAATTTTATAGTTTTTAAATACTGTAGACAAAATTTAGAAATTATTTTTGAAAAAACATGTCATTTTTTAAAATACATTATTTCACTATTTTATGAGGTACATGCATGCATTAAGGTATATATATTTGAATTATACAGATAATAAACATGTCATTTCACAATTTATTCTTTATATTTATTATAGTTAATTAATAATCGAATTTCGAAAGTCTTGCATCTTTTTTAGCACTTTCCAACAAAGTTGAAAAATGTTTATGCATTCGGCTTGTCTGTCCGTCTGTCTATCTGTCCGTCTGCCTATCTGTCCGTCTGTCTATCTGTCCGTCTGCCTATCTGTCCGTCTGTCTATCTGTCCGTCTGTCCATCCGTGCTCTAACTCTCGTAAATATACTCGGATTGTCATGAAATTTTTGGACGTTAATGATGTTTACCCGAGCACGAGCCCTATTGAAAATGAAGATTCTGCCATGATTAGTTTATTTACAGGGACAGTCAAAAGTTTTCCATTACATTACGGCCTATGGGGAAAAATTGTTTCAAATGAATTTTAAAGATGTTACCCCTGTCAAGCATCTTCAAATTTATTATTAGCCCTTTCTAACAAAGTTGAAAAATGCTTATGCATTCGGTTCGTCTGTCCATCTGTCCGCGCTCTAAATCTCGTAAATATACTCGGATTGTCATGAAATTTTTGGACGTTAATGATGTTTACCCGAGCACTAAACTTATTGAAAATGAAGGTTCTGACATGATTAGTTTATTTACAGGTTCAGTCAAAAGTTTTCCATTAAATTACGGCCTATGGGGAAAAATCGTTTCAAATGAATTTTAAAGATGTTACACCCTTCAAACATCTTCAAATTATTATTACACCCTACAAATATCTTATCAGCATCTACAAAGTGCACTAAAATATGCATTTTGTAAAGTTTGCAGCGAAAAGAATAGTTATTATTCATTTACAGGGCCATACAAAAGAATTCCAATACATTATAATAAAGAGGGGGGATATTTGCATTATATTTTAATTATGGTAAACGATTTTATGTATAATCAAATTGATATACGTTGCTGAGGATTAATATGAGTTATTTCGTGCATAATAGTAGTGCATAGCATTTACAGGGACACATAAAAGATTTCAAATAGTATATTTTATCCGAAGTCCTGTATATTATGGCTGTTAGATGGATGAAATGCATTTTTAATTATGATATACGCTTTTAAATTTCACTAGATGTATGCATAGTATATGGTTTAGTTAAATGCTAATCGTTACACACAATTTAGATATACAGGATTACACAAAAGATTTCGGAGAGGTTACTGAATATGAGCGTAATTTACTTAAAGGAGGTTTTTAAATATGTTATTCCTTTTTAAGATGAACTGCATTTAGTTTACTAAGAAATGTTTGTAGAATATAGATAAAATGATATACGGGGTCACGCAAAGAACTCGATACATGGTCGCCTTTGGATGATAATTTCTAGAAATTTGATTTAAGTAGTTTAAAAAGAATTTATTTTTAAACTAAACTTTAGCAAAATACTTTCGTGTATTAAAGGTACTATGTATTTTACAGGGCTAAACAAAAGTATTCAAGTATGTTTCCATCTTTTAGTATAAATTGCTAAAAGGAAAATTTCAACCAGTTAGGCGTTTTCTTGCAAAAATAAATTTTACCATTATATAGTCTATATATTAACCGGCAGATCAAATACCGGACTTTTCAAAAGTTTTAGAATACATATTTGTATATGAACAATGATACGTTATTTCCCTGGCTAACGAAGTTTTGTTAAAGATTGCAAGAAGTGTTGGAAAGTGCTTCATAATCTATGCTTAATGCATGATTTTTCTTACTTGTTTTGCTTTTGGAAACTGAATCTCATTGGTTTGCTCTTAAAGTGTTTTTTTTAGAAAAGCTAATTATTAAGACATTTTTAGACTACTTAAGCACAATATAATAATTTATTACACATTTTCTTAAGTATTAATAATTGAATTTTGCGAGTTTCATCATTTAAAACAGATTACTTATTATTTTTTTAAGTATGAGAATCTTAAGTTACTACTTAACGAATAACATCGATGACTTTTTTGTTTATATATTGAATTTAAAATTATTTGAAACATTGATTGCAGCATTTTATGCAATACATAAAAAAATCTCATTTTTTAAAAAAATCACTAAAATTAAAATTGGTTTCAAACTTTAAATAATTGAAATATCTTTAATCTTATATCATTATCTTTATTATTATTATTATTATCACTATGATTATAATTTACAAATTAATAATTAAAACGGAAAAAAAAACTGAATGGAAGTTGTTTTAGCTTTGTTTAAAAACTGATTTTACGACATTGCAATAATTCATTTTTAACCATTTAACTGATACTTTTTTATATATACAATAAATTGAAAATATGGGTTAAACACCACTTTTTTTAAGCTAAACTATTCGTAATATTTAATCTAAACATTTCTGCTATTAAATAGTATGAAATTTCAATTAAAAAAATTTATGGCTTCAAAAAGCCGTGACGGATTAAGAAAACTCTTCTTGCTCGTACAACTTAGGGACAAATCAGTTGAGTGGTTAAAAACACTTTCCGGCGCAGTAGTTCCATGTCGGGACACCTAATTTTATTTCAGAATTTACAAACGGCACCAAGAATATTTTAATACACTACTGGCCATTAAAATTGCTACACCAGTAAGAAATGCAGATAACAAAATGATATTTATTGGACAAATATATTATGATAGAAATAACAAATGATTAAATTTTCAAGAAATTTGGGTGCATAGATCCTGAGAAATCAGTACCCAGAATAACCACCTCGGGCATTAATAAAAGCACTTATACATCTGGGCATTGAGTCAAACAGAGAATGGATAGCATATACAAGCACAGATATCCATGCAGCTTCAACACGATGGCACAGTTCATCAACCGTAGTAAATGGCGTATGGTTATGAGCCAGTCGCTCGGCGACCATTGACCAGGCATTTTCTATTGGTGAAAGATCTGGGAAATGTTCTGGCCAGAGCAACAGCCGAACATTTTTCGTATCAAGGAAGTTCTGTACAATTTTGGAAACATGCGGTCGGACATTATCCTGTTGCAACGTAGGGTTTCGCAGGTCTCGAATAAAGGATAGAGCCACGGGTCGTAAAATATCAGAAATGTAACGTGCACTGTTCAAAGTGCCGTCAATGCGAACAGGAAATGACCGAGACGTGTATCAAATGGCACCCCATACCATCACGCCTGGTGATGGGCCAGTATGACGATGACGAATGCACGCTGCCAATGTTCGTTCACCACGATACCGCCAAACACAAATTGCGGCCATCATGATGTAAACAGAGCCTGGATACATCTGAAAATATGAATCCTCGCCATTCGTGCACCCAGGTTCGCCCTTGATCATGTTGAAGGCGCTCCTGTCTATGATGCAGCGTCAAGGGAAGTTACAGCCATGGTCTGTGAGCTGAGAGTCCATGCTACTGCAAACGTTGTCGAACTGTTCGTACTGCAGACACTTTTTGTCTTGCAAATGGCTCCAATTCTTGACTTAGGGCTCGTGACGTAGTTGCACGATCCATATCCATTAAAGCCATACGGATAACAAGTCTGTCTTCTCGGCTGCTAGTGATAGGGGGGCCGTTGAGATCCCGTACGGCCTTCCGTATTACTGTCCTGAATTCATCGATTCCATATTATGTGAACAGTCATTGGATCTCAACCAACGCGAGCAGCAATATTGCGATACGATAAACCGCAATCCCGGTAAGCTACAATTTGACCTTTATTAAGGTCAGAAACATCCTGGTACGCATTTCTCCTTCTTACACGAGGCATCACAACAATTTTTCACCAGGCAACAATGTTCAAATGCAATTTCTGTGTGAGAAACCGGCTGAACAATTTCTTCATTTAAACACATTGTAGGTGTCGCTACCCGGCATCTGCTTTGTCAAAATGCGCTGAAAAGCTAATCATTTGCATATCACAGCATCTTCTTCCTGTCGTTTAAATTTCACGTCTGTAGCATGTCGCCTTCATGGTGTAGCAATTTTAATGGCCAGTAGTGTAGAATTTCGCTTTTCAGAAAAATTAACGTAACAAGTTTTTAGTTTCTAAAACAGTCGTTTGGGAATTCCGGTGTCAGTCTCTTATTTCATTATTTTAAGAACAAAATTTTTCTGTGTCGGAAAGGCCTGATCACCTGAAAGCAATTTAATAGTGCTCTATTTACACCGTAAATGTATTAACTGACACGAAAGCTTAAATAAAAAACGAAAAATCTAAAAACTGCTCTTAGTATTTTTCTCAGCATTAAATTTATCTGTACAGGTAACTCAGTTGCTACAATCATGATAGAATTGGCTTTAGTCCTGCATATATTTGTTTGATGCTTGCGGGAGACCCTTTCCTGACTTATTGCCAGCATTTACATTTGAACTACTATGTATAAAACATTAAAAATATCATAATATTTTACTTTTAAATTAGTGCGTGATTAGTAATTTACATTGTGCTAAATTTATCTTGTATTGCATGCTATTCGCATTTTTTTAAATGAGTGTTTAAAATAACTGAACAATATATTTAGATTTTTTAACCCTTTCGGGTCTGGTCTATTATTAATAGTACATGTCTTTATATCGAGTACCATTTTGTCTTAACGATCACTTAGCTGCTTTCGAAAAATATATATGAGAGTATATGACTATGTCTTTCTTATTATGATTTCATTTATGTCTTGACATTTGGTAATAATAATAATAATAACTAGCAAAAGCCATGCTTTGTTTGGATTCGCGAAGCATTATTTTATAAAACAGATATTTGAAAGTAACAATATTTTTTTTATTATTACTTTTGCATCTTTATTAAACAAAAACGTTATTTTATGTTTTGGCGCATTTTAATTTTTTACTTATGATGTAAAATTGGCATAAGATATTTTCGAAGCAAACTTTTACAATTTTTTTTTTTTAATTTTCAACTAAAAGCTCTTTTAAAGATGTTTTTACAATTTCAAGTAGCCACTTTTGTTTTTTAATTGTTTGAAATATGCATGTTTCCAATCTTTGTAATCAACATCCGATAATCTTTGATAGCTATTTTAGAATAATATATTTGAAGAAAGCTTGAAGAAAGTTACTTCTTCAAAATCCTATATTCTGGAATAAAACATTTGAAATCTGCTTTCGTTGATACTATGAATTTTCAACTGTAAAACATTTTATTTTAATTTCTTCATTTTTATACATGTTAGCGTATGAGAATTGCTGTAATTCTCTCCGCGTGGGAGAACTGTTTACTTTCTGCGAATGGCAACTCAATTAATGGAATTACCTTTTAACGAAGCGCTCTCTCATTCTCGCAGTGACGTTTTCACGAATAATTATTGTTGTGTTTGCGAACTTATTAAAGTCTTATTTTTCTATAAAATCCTTCTGATTAATGAGTCGATATTATTTAGCCACAATACGACCTTCGCAAAAATATTTATAAAGAGCTTGAACCAACAACTTCACGCAGATCTTTTAATTTTTCATTTATATAACAAATTTAAGAATTAATTTTATTTGTTTACAATTATTTTGTTGCCAGTTTACAAAAAAAAAAAAAAAAAAAAAAAAAAAAAAAAAAAATCCATAATACAATTCTTTTAAAATGTTTAAGTGTCATCTGTGCAAACGATTTTGCGGGATAATGAAAACATGTTTTATTTAATAAATTAATCATGATTCTATCTATAATTATTTACTCCATGATTTAAACTTTTTTTTCTGAAAATATACGCGTTTCATTTTTTATTTATTTGCTAAAATGCTTCCGTATTGGAAATGCATGTAAAATAAATTAATTAAAATAATAATTTTTTTAACGTTTTACTGTAAAAAAAATTATATTCTGCAAATCTACAGATCATAATTTATTTTTGTGTTTAATTTGAAGTTAAAATATTGAATAGTTTTTTTGTAAAGCGTACGACAAATTGTAATTTGAGTGGACTAGTAGAGGATTCGCTTCGCTCATCCTAATAATAATAATAATAATAATAATAATAATAATAAAATTTTACTTAATTCTCTTTGCACGGTTGGCGATTCATTTATTTTATACATATATTTCACTCTTTAAATTTAAAATATAAGTTACTTTTCTGAAGGAATCATGAGTGATAAAGCGCAAAAATTATTAGAAAGTTGTAATGCCTTCCAAATCCCGTTGTAATACTTCATTTTTCAAACGTCTTTAAAAACTCTTGCTTAGACTATTATCATGTAAATATGAATTGGATAGTACACAAAATAAGTAGATTCGTTAGATTTCAGACAATGAGATGATCTTTAAGCTTCAGTAAGTCTATTTAGATAAATACGATTGATGTCATTAAAAATATAAATAATTTTGCTCTCAAAATGAAAAAAAATTAAGACCCGAAAGGGTTAAACAGATGTATTTAAAAATGATTTATATATAGATATGTTTTATGGGTCATAATATTTCACAATTTCTTCTAATCATTTATGTGATGAAATTTTGAAAAATCCTCTTAAAGAAGTAAACTAGGGAAAGGTAAATTATGGGAAAATTTTAAAGCTTAAAAAAAAGTCATGTTTTTAGTAGTTATAGATAGGAATCATAACTCGGTCAGTTAATGTCACACATAAAGGGAAATTTTACTGTTTTGAGTGTTAATTGCATGCAGAACATTTTTCTAAATAAAAATCATTATAGAACTTACGCAGCATCATATAAAACTTTAAAAAAGCGCAACTTTTTGAAAATTAATAGCAGAACTTGTTCATTAATATAATCTTAATGTCTACCTTATTTTGAATATTTTTGAAACTTATATTATTTATGCATCGCTAACAACTAAAAATATAGCGCGCGATTCAATCTTTTTTGGGCCATACTCTGACCATAACAAATGTTCTACAGGACATTTGACTTTACTTGATGTTCAGAGTCAATTTATCAAATTGAGAAGTACTTCTGCTGTGTTGAGACATTGAATAATTTATCTTTGTTTAGCTGGGATTCAAATCCATTCTCATGATCAAGCAATTGAGATGCTAAAAACCATCGTGGAGAAGTCCACTTTGGAAAAAAAAGAAAGAGATAGTCTATTTAGAAACTGTATAAAATTTGTTTTATTCAATCCCATAATGAACCAAGTCTGTAAACAGATACCGTATATGAGAAAATATGTGAAAACAGACTTGGTTCTTCAAGGGAGTAGATGAAACAGGTTTTATGCACCATTTAAATGCACTATCTCATTTTATTTTATTTTATTTTATTTTATTTTATTTCAAAATAGACTTGGTCTATCTATATTATGATTGTGAATCCCTCAATTAATAGATTATAATAACTTATAGCATTTGTAGATAGGGTTTTATTACAGAACATGCAATAAGTATGGATATGAATTAACATGAATTATAAAATGCTGTCAAAATAGTTGTAATAATTGGCGATAATATAAAACTGATTAATAATCAGTTATCATTATTTTGCAAATTCAAGATCTAGGTCAATACATATTTTGGAGAACGAGATCTTTGATATGCATTTCTTGAATCCAATTTTTATTGCACTCAATTGTTTCTTCTCTTCAATTAAAAAAACTTGAAAATAGAAATAAATTTGACTTTATTTTTGAAAATTTGAAATTAAAGCAAAGCTATTTAGTATTTGATGTTGTATAACTTACATTTCACGGGAAGGTTCATGAATTTTTTGTTTAATCTTGTTAACTTTTCCCATTGTTCTAACTGAAATTATTATTATTATTATTTGCTACAAGTTGCTGAGTATTGAATAACATAACTTTTGAAATGCTAAATATATGTTCCAGCCAAACTCAACCAACCTGCGGCCCGGCTATATTTTAAGTGCGATCAGAGGCACGTAATCATTAATCTACTTTTATAAAATTAACAGCAATGTTTATGAAAGGCTTCTAAAAACTTCGTTGTTACCTCATATATTTTCATGGGAATACAAAATATGTCATGTTATTTATAATTACTAATTTTTTTAGTAATTTACTATTTTTTTTTTTTTTTTTTTTTTTTTTTTTTTTTTTTTTTAGTCATCAGCTCTGAGCTTTCTATTGAACCGATTTTGGTAATTATTATTATATTTTTTATGAAAGTTATTCATTTGTAAATGTGCTCGTTCTAGCTATTTTTTAATTTATTTTAATTTTTATATTTTATTTTTAATTTTAAAAAATTTTCTGAAGTTTCTTTAAAATATTGGCAGTCAGTTTACTTCCCGTGTTGGAGAGAAAAGAGAAAACGAAGTTTGTTTAATTTTATTGATTATATCCTTATTGATGCCATTTTCCCATTACAATTAAAAATAATTTTTAAAATTTGAACGCAAACTTACATTACGCTTAAAAAAAGAAAATACGTATTTACCTTATAAAACTTGTTACATTTCATACTTTTTCATTCCGTTGATACTGATGCGACGCTAGGCGAAATGCTTCCTTGAAATAAGAAAAATATGAGTGAAAATGACATCATATTTCAAAGAAAACTGACTTCTTTAATAAAACTAAACTTTTTATGACAAAAGCATCTAAAAACGCACAATACACAGATTAAAACCTCAACTTAAGAGTGTGAATGTTTAAATGCAAAGATGTAGCTGGCAAACGTGACTTCAAATAAACAAAAATAATAATAATTAGTAATACCCTATTGCAAGTAAAAATATTTTTTAAATGATGAATACGGGTATGAGAGATGCGTATTCAAATTTTGAGAGTTGTGAAAATGACGTAAGATTTAGATTTCATGCAGAAGAAAATTCTTATGATTGTGTACGTACAGTGAAATAGATTTATTGTTTTTTTATTCCGTAAATTATAGCAAAAGAGCCTCCATTGATAATTTCATAACATTTAACTATTTTGAGTATGTTTTACTAATTGCGTATTTGAATAAAGAAATAGGATTTCGGCAATGTTAGATTGAACTAATATTTGTTTTAAGAATTAGACTAAATAGTGTTCGATGCATTTTTTATTGATTCTAATTTTGTGGGTTTATTAAGAAATTACTGAAACATTTTCTTCTTAAATATTTTAATTCGGCGAAATTCGATGAGATTCATATCATAGTATATACATTTATTTAACGCTAATGAAACATTATTCTTAATTAATTAAATTTGTACTACATATTTCTACACTAAAAAAGTTCTTGCGTTGAAAACAAACTGAAACTGTTTAAAGAAATACTCCAGATTTTTTTTCTTTAGAAATTGAAAATCTGAAACTGATATGCGTAATACATTATATACTTATCGAGTCTCTAATAATCGTTATTTGAATTCGTATGGATCAAATAGCAGCAAAAAGTTTCACATTCTAATTTCTAAACAACAATCTTCGTAGCATGATTTTACATCGTTTTTAATAGAAATGTACCTAACAAGTATATTGTTAGGAAAAGGTGGTTTAAAAATTTTTTAGCAACATTTCAAACTTTCAATTCAACTAATTATATTAACTTTATTATGATGTTTTGTTTTGCTACTTCTGTTACCTTACTTTTTTAATAACCTTTTTTTAAGTTATTATATAAGTGTATTGCGGCTGTGGCCCTCCTAACGTTGCAAATATATGTTTATGAGTAAAAAATGTTGACTATAACTTTGCAAAAAAAAAAAAAAAAAAAAAAAAAAAAAAATATTTGTATCACAAAAATTTAAATTCATTAAAAGTTTTCTTTTAGAAAACTATAGTACAGTTTCATTTTATGCATAAGGTTTCTCAGAGATTCTTAATCCGCGAAAATGTCGTTTCAAGCCTTTTTAAATAATTTAGATTAAGTAAATTATCACACTTAAGAATAAACTTTTATTTTATTCCCCTTCACTGCACAGCGAATAAGCAGATTAGATTATTAGGGAAGAGTGTTTCGAAAAAACATTTGACAAAGAGGAACGCACTTTTTTACAAACGAAATTACATTAAGAGTTCTCGAAATAAGAATTTCTTTTTATGCAAAGAAACTTAAATCGCTGAATAATACATTAGAATCTGTTGTGGGTAATGTCTGGCTTCCGTGAACAACCGACGTCGCAGTTTGTGACAATGTTCTCTTGATAAGCAGTGCTTGAGGAGCATTGTATTGATAATAGGAGCAGGACTTGTGTTCGAAATTTAGTGCACGAGTGTAAATATAATTTTATTAATTCTCTCACTGTGGAGTTTTCTTCATGGGATGTGTTTTTAAAACACTTTTAACTCCTAATAACGGCGGAAATTTTAACTTTTTCTATCAAGATTTCGTTTTATTTATTGACTTTTATATTTATTTCTTGAGGATATGAAGAGGACGTATGGATCATATCATAATACAGAAACAATATTCGAAGGATAAACCTGTTTGCTTGAAAACAATTTGCAGGTATTTGAAATGTAGTTATTTTTGTGAAACTTAAAATTATTAGAGGGGAAAAAATATGCAATTTATCATTTAGTTTCTGTAACTTAGTCTATTTAGATAAAATTAAATAACCAATTATATGTATATTTACTTATAGTCGATATTTATAGAATTATCCATTTTTAATCAAATCTGTTGTTTGTGACACTGCTCCTTCGTCAGCAAAGCTTTAGGAGTATTTGTATTGATAAAGGAGCAAGACTTGTGTTCTAAATTTAGCGCACGAGTATAAATATCATTTTATTAATTCTCTCACTGTGAAGGTTTTCTCATAAAATGTGTTTTTAAACACACTTTCAACTCTTAATGGCGGCGAAATTTAAACTTGATTCTAACAAAGTTTCGTTTTATTTATCGACTTTTACAAGGATTTTCTTGAGAATTTGAAAAGATATATAGATCATATCATCATAATACAGAAACACTCTTCGAAGGATAAATTTGTTTGTTTGAAAACAATTTGCAGGTATTTGTAATTTACTTATTTTTGTGAAAATTAAAACTATAAGAGGTCAAATATAATATTTAGTTTCTATAACTTATTACTTTTCCAAATAAATTTAGAAGTAAGTTTATACCCCCCCTCCCCCGTTATAGATAAGATTAAATAACCAGTTTTATATATATATTCTTATAATCGATATTTATAGAATTATCTATTTATAATCATTGATGCTCTTTTGACAACAGTGCTTAAGGAGCATTTGTATTGATAATAGGAGCAGGACTTGTGTTCTAAATTTAGTGCACGAGTATAAATATCCTTTCATTAATTCTCTGACTGTGCAGTGTTCTTCATCGGATTTGTTTTCAAAACTGTTTCAACATTTAATAACTTATAATAAATTTAACTTGATTCTGTCAAAGTTTCATTTTATTTATTGGCTTTTACAATGATTTCTTGGGGATATGGAGAAGGCATATGGATCATATCATAATACAGAAACAATATTCGAAGGATAAACTTGCTTGCTTGAAAACAATTTGCAGGTATTTGCAATTTACTTATTTTTGTAAAAACTAAAACTATAAGAGGGAAAAAATTATGAAATTTAATATTTAGTTTCTGTAATTTATTACTTTCCCAAATAAGTTTAGAAATAAGTTTACAATGTTATAGATAATATTAAATTGCCAGTTACTTATAATAGAAATTGATAGAATTATATATTTATAATCAGTAATGCAGTTTGTGACAATGCTCTCTTGTCAGCAATGCTTGAGGAGCATTTGTATCGATAAAGGAGCAAGTCTTGTGTTCTAAATTTAGTGCACGAGTGTAACTATGATTTTATTAATTCTCTCACTGTGGAGATTTCGACATCGCATGTGTTTGAAAACACACTTTCAACTCTTAATAATGGAAGAAAACTTAACATCACGTTTTCATTTTATTTATTGATTTTTACAATGATTTTATTTGGAGTATGGAGAGATCGTATGGATCATTTCGTAATACAGAAACAATGTTCGAAAGGATAAATTTGCTTCTTTGAAAACAGTTTGCAATATCACTAATTTTGTTATTTTTGTGAAAATTAAAACTATAAGAGAGAAAAAAATATATAAAACATGAAATTCCTGATTTAGTTTCTGTAATTTACTGCTTTTCCAGTGAAATATATAGGAAAGTTTATAGTGTTATAGATAAGATTTAATAACCAACTTGGCATAAAGTTAAATATAACCGATATTTTATCATGCTGTATATTGGATAAAAACCGACCATGCAGTTTGTAACAATGTTCTCTTGACAGCAATGCTTGTGGAGCATTTGTATTGGTAATAGGAGGTAGACTTATTTTCAAAGTTTTATGCACGAGTATAAATATAATTTTATTAATTCTCTCACTGTGCAGTTTTCGTCATCGGATGTGTTTTTAAGCACATTTCCAATTCTTAATAACAGCGGAAATTTTAACTTGATTCTATTAAAGTTTCGTTTTATTTATTAACTTTTACAATGAAATTCTTGAGAATATGAAGAAGACGTCATCATCAAACAGAAACACTCTTTGAAGGATAAATTTGTTTGTTTGAAAACAATTTGAAGATATTTGTAATTTATTTATTTTTGTGAAAATTAAAACTATAAGAGGGAAGAGATTATGAAATTTATGATTTAATTTCTGTAACTCATTATTTTTCAAAATAAATTTAGAAGTAAGTTTATAATGTTATAGATAAGATTAAATAGCGAGTTTTATATATATCTACTTATAATCGATATAGAATTATGCATTTATAATCAATGATCCTGTTTATGATAATGCTCTCTTGTCTGCAATGCTTGAGGAACGCTTGTATTTGTATTATAGAAACATGAAACATCTAAATGATCAATTTAAAACAGACAAAATTACCACTAGATAAATTTACACAAGTGCGAATGTTCGTTATAATCTTATTTGCGTTGCGGGAGATATCATAAAAAATCTAATGGGATAACAAGACCTATCATTCTAGAGAGATTAACTGTTATATACAATTTAATTATAGTTATGATTTACCACTTATTCAAAACTATAAATCCCAAGTTGCATATTTTAATAGCTTTGGACAAGTCGCATCTTCTACCAATCTCAGACGGCATTACAAATTTTAAAATTGAAATTAAAGTCAAGTGTTTATAGAAATAGTTGCCGAGCACTTGAAAAATGTTTTGGGGGATATACTTTATAGTAATCTTTTGGTGTATTTATAGATATGAATTCAAATTTCTGTATAATGGGGGCAACGAATGCGAAAATATTTAATTATAGTTATATTTTACCTCTTAACCAGAACTATAAAACTCAAATGTGCATATTTTAATAGTTTATGACGAATTGCATTTTCTACCTATCTCAGAAAGCGTTAAAAAATTTTTAAATTTTTAAATTGAAATTAAAGCCACTTGTTCTTAGAAATAGTTACCAAGCACTTGAAATAGCTTTGGGGGACATACTAGTGATGGGCGATTCTGGAAATTTTGAGAATCGATTAAAATCGATATCGTATAAAACAACATCGATCATAATAAGAATCGATTTCTCAGTTCTAGAATCGATACTAGAATCGATATTTCGATATTTAGGTTCACACAGAGAAGATCCAAATTACTAGTTCCAAAACTTAGACAATCAGCAGGACCGTAATTACCGCCTCCCGCCCCCCATCCCCATTTAGGGAGGCATAGAATTAAGCTATTGCAGATTTTAGAGTCGGATATTAAGAATTTTAAATTTTAAAATGATTGTCACTTATGGTTTTCACTTACACAAAAACTTTGACAAATTTGAGAGACATAACTCAACTAATAACAACACTGAGTAACTTGGCATTAAACCGAGTATAAAGAATGCCAAGAGCGTGTAACTAGGATGGGGAACAAGGATATAGACAAAAAAAAAACTTTTTTTTTTCTAATGCCAACCAAATGTTACGCGAGATAGTTTGGAAGAACATAAAATATGCCCTATTCTCAAGGGGGCAGGTAACCCCCACTCTTGACGGAAAGACGACCATAGCCCAAATGTATCTTTTGTCGAAGTTTCAAAATGAGGATTTATAATAAAATAGAACGAGATTTGGACATTTTAAAAATTGCATGCATACTTTGAACAGCCCATTTTATAAAGATTGGCGAGGAAAAGGGGGGGGGGGGGGGGCGAGGGATTAGAACGGACGAACTTGAAAAAAAAAAAAAAAAAAAAAAAAAAAAAAAAAAAAAAAACATAATTAACTAATAACCCAAATAACTGAGCTTCTAAACAAAAATATAGTGTTTAACTTAGTGTTGAATTCATGGGGTGGCCCGCGGGGAACATGCACTCTTTGAAACTATAAAGAGTGCCAAGAGCATGTAACTAGGTGGAGAGAGGGGTGGTAACAGAAAAAAACAAGGAGATAAAAGCTTTATAACGATATGTTACATGAGCTCAAAACGGACAAAAGGGCGACCCCGGCCCAAATGTATCTTTTGATGAGGTTTCAAAATATGTATTTATAACAAAATAGAACGAGGATTAGACTTTTTAAAAATCGCAGTCATAATTTGAACGAACCTGTAAGTTAAAATTGGTGAGGAAAGGAGGGGGGGGGGGCGGTAGGAAGGACGAACATGGAAAAAAAAAATAGTGGCACTCTGAGAGTGCTGATAGAAGTGAAACCTTGAACAATTACGTGTGTATTTTTGAATCGTTAAGATATATAATTTTGAATCGCCAGGAAATACTTTTAAATGAATAAAAAAAGGTTCTATAATATTAAAGAACATATTAAAGTCTATAAAAAAAAAAAAAACCGCGCGATACCATATGTCCAGCTATTGTAGTTAACTCACTATAACTACTTTCTTACATTTTAAAACGCGATAAATACATCAACCAAAATTAGACCATACTATCGATACCTTAATCCTTATCCAAATAAATCATTTTGTATTAATGCCTGTTACAATATCTGTAGATTACTTTTTGAATTATTCAAATCGGACATTCCATTCAAAAGATATTATGAATTTAAAGATGACAATCTAAAGAAATAATAGCGCTGCTGAGTACTCGGTGGCCAATATGCTTAGGGATTACGTGTGCAATCAAACGATTGCGGGTTCGAACCCCAATTTCGCTAATATGTATCAATGTTTTTTTTTTTTTTTTTTTTTTTTTTAAGTTTGAAAAATTAAAATTTTAACACATTATGGGTCCGTAACGTGACCTGAAATGATGGGAGAAAATTTCTTTTGCTAGATTTGTAATGTATGAAGCATAAGATTTCAATAGACATATTGTATGAAGGAAAAACCCCCTCTGCCCCCCCCAAAAAAAAACTAGTCGTTGGGGGCCACCGTAATACTTACCCATCATGGATATGTATATGAAAATAAAACATGTGAAACTATTTATACAATGCATTTCAATTCATAAACAAAATTTAAATATTGTTAATATACATAGTAATGCTATATTAAATAATTGCTGATGTACCAATTTCGACAAATTATATAAAACGCGGAACTACTCAAGTAATACCGAACTGCGTAAAAGAAACATCCTTATAACTCCAAAAATAATAATTCTATTAACTAACAATTAATTGCGTCGGATTAAGCGTCTCATTTTCAATTAAAATATACTTCTGAATTGAAATTTGAATGAAATACAGGGTCATGAAAAATCGAAGAATGTGGAAAACACGATTACAAATATCTCGGCAACTAATAATCCGATCGACTTCGTTCTATATGCAAAATGTGTGTTATTTTATTGCTTTTTACGTCCATGCCTTAGAACAAAAAAATTCGAAAATTTTTATATACCTTTCATCAGAACGAATTTTTCGAGAGTCCGAAAAAAATAGTTCCGGATAATCGAGGTTGCTGATATTAAATAAGGTTCGTCCCATTCTTACATACTAACTACATACAAAATTTCAAGTCTCTATCTCAATTTGTTCGAGAGATAGAGCGTTTACAGACAGACAGACAGACAGACAGACAGACGGACGGCAGAATTTTTTTTTCTAAAAATATGTTTTTCGGAATCTCTACTATCTAAAACGTGTAAATCCGTCAAAAAAAATTTTTCGATTTTCAAAACGATTGCAAGACTTACCCTATACTACGTATGATGGGTAAGTAAAAGGTCCTATAAGGAAAAACCGGGAAAATGGAAAAGCAAAAAAAAAAAAAAAAAAAGAAAAAAAAAAAACGGCGAGAAATGTTTAGCTATACTAGAATTTTTCTTATCACTGTAACTCCTATAGAGGCAAAGTTATAGCCTTTTAAAGATTGAAATGAAGTGAAGAAATAAGCAAAATTAGGTGAGTGATCGACAGGGAGGGGGGGGGGAAGGGTCCACAGCTCTGGGGGTGCCATGTAGCTTAAACTTCTAAGTTAAAAATGGTAGAAAATTAAATGAGCGAAATTTTAAGGTGTATATTGGAAGAGGGTGCAAGCCCCCCCCCCCCCTCAAATTTTTTTTTGTTTCTTTTGAAGAAACAAAAAAATATGCCCCCCGGCGGAGCGCAGACAAACCCCAAACGTTCGGAAGGGCGACCCTTTATTTATCTTTTGTCAAGGATTTAAAATGTGGATCTAAAATAAAATAGACCGAGAATTGGACATTTTTAAAACTGTATGCATATTTCGAACGGCCCTGTAAGTTAAAACTGACGTGGAAAGGGGGATTAGAAGAGACGAGCGTGAAAAATAAAACATAATAAACTAATACTTCAAATAACTAGACTTCCAAACAAAAATATAACGATTTAACCTAGTGTCGAATTAATGGAGTGGCCCGCAGGGGATTACCCCCCCCCCCTCCAGAAGTTATAAGATTTATGCTTTTTAATGCACAAATTGCGATTCCCCCTCTCTTACAGAGCTGTAAAACATGATACTTTCCTCCGGAGTCGCAGAAAAATACCTGCATCCAACGCTAATTTAGCCTAGAAAAAAAGAAAAAAAAATCGAAATCGAATCTAAAGATCGAAATCGAATCTAAAGATCGACATCGAATCTAAAGATCGACATCGAATCTAAGATCGACATCGAATCTAAAGATCGAAATCGAATCTAAAGATCGAAATCGAATCTAAAGATCGATCTTAGGGGCAGAATCGATTTTACATTTTTACTTTCTTTTGTAACTTTACAAGAAGAGTGTATTAGATTCGTGAAAAATTTTGACTTCCCGTTTTTGTTGGATTTATATATTTTAGAAGGTCTTTAACACGATTTCATGGTTTTTAAGAAATATCTGTCTGTGGGTGTGTCTGTCACTCTGTGAGTCTGTATACGACAAAAATTTCTGACCGTTCTATCTCAAGAACAAATGCACGGAATTCCACAAAATTTTAGATTTAGTTTGACCTTGATATAAACTGAATCTAATTAATTTTTGGTGCATATAGCCTAACAGGTGGCGCTGCTATGCTGCATTTTTTGCGATTTGCGCAACAGCTATATCTGAATAACGAATGAACGGATTTTCATCACATTTTAGATCCAGTTAGTCCTTGACATGAATTGATCTTTTTTGCATTTTGGTGTATATAGCTTCTCAGATGGCGCTGCTATACTGAATTTTTCACAATTTCCACTCAGCGCGATGGCAAAAAAGGTGGGGGGGGGGGGGGCGAAAGAAAGCGGTCGTTCCGAGCACGGAAATTTAGGGGACGTCAAATTTTTACTACTAACATCACTTCTAGCTTATCACAAGAAAAAGTTAATAGGGGGGGGGGGGGCTAAATTGGAACTATGAACCGGACGTAATTCTCTTTTCGCACGCTCCTGTTTCCATTTTAGCTTTATCTCAAGAACTAATGCACGGACTTTCATAAAAATTTAGGTTCAATTAGTCCTTGATATTATTTTATGCTAATTACATTTTGGTGGAAATCGCTTAAGAGATGGCGCTGCTATACTGCATTATTCATGATTAACGCAATAGCGCTATCTCAAGAACGAATTTTCATCAAAATTCAGATTCAGTAAATCCCTGACATAGATTAGTGTTATTTAGTTCTTGGTGTAAATTACCCAACAGGTGGCGCTGAATGCTGCATTTTTTATGATTTCGCAATAGCTGTATCTCGCGCTTTCATGGATTTTCATCAAAATTCAGATTCAGCTGGTACTTAATAAAAATTTATCCTGATCAATTTTTGGTGTACATCACTCCACAAAAACGCTATTTTGCAGGGGGGGGGGGTTCTGAGGTTTCTTTAATTCTTCTATCTTAGAAATTAATGCACTGAAATTTTGGAATTGGCACATCCGTCTATTTTATCTTCGACTTTTGAAGGAAAATGAAAATTATATTACCTTCAGAGAAATCGATTAAAAATTTTAAAGTATCGATTAAATCGAGTTGGCCGTAGTATCGATTAAATCGATTTAAAAAATCGAAATCGCCCATCACTAGGACATACTTTATAATAATCTTTTAGTGTAATTATTGATATGAATTCAAACTCCTGTATAACCGGGGCAACGAATGCGAGAATATTTTGAAACTACTCGTACGTGACTATCCCCATAATCTGACTGCATTAAAATGTGCTCTTCAAGAAATCAAAGAAATTCGTCTTTACATAAAAAAATAAATAAACGAAATGAAAGTGTAAGTGTAAGACGAAGTATTAATAAAATGTTAAAGATCAAATTCATATTAGCACTGATATTCTGCGCAGAAAAATTGATAATCTTATTCTAATTAAACTTTGAATTTAACTGTTGAGTTTTCAGATGTGTTTACAGTGCGTTGGTTACTATGATTTAAACTATTTATTTAAAAGTCTTATATATATATATATATTTTTTTTTTAATCAAAGTCAGTGTTTCGCAAAAGAATGTATTTTAAGCTACAGAGTTACTAAATGCTTTCGATTTGAGAAAAATTGCTGCTTCCTTTATAACAAAACCATTTCGACCATGGCAAAAACCATTGTTGGATTATTTTATATTTGTGAAAGAGAATCTGTTAGTGAAATATCTCTTTGTGCTATTCATAATTAATAAATGTGTAAGCGCTGCTCGAGTTTAAATCAATCTTATATACTTATTGAATCCGACACTAAAATCGGGGTTATGGAAGATTCCTCATTAGTCACTGTTGTTATAAAGTATGACATTTTGTTTTTTCATATTTTCTGTATTCCTTTACAATTAATTGTAAGATCCTGTAAATCAACGCGATTGTATCAAATATGTTGTACGATAGTTTTTTTAAAAACAATATTAATAAGACAATAATATCATTAATATTTTAAAAATTAATTTCTATATTACGATGACAACTCGGCGAAAGAATGTTTTGGATAACGAAGACTTCTTTCGATATTTTTCGAAATCGACAACCAAGGCGCGGCTAGAAAATTTCTGTGTCTAGGACATTTTTAATTTTTCATGCCCTTTTAAACTGGTTGATTTACTGAGACTAATTTTTTAAACATATTATACACTTATTTGAAAAGTTTTAAATCAAAAAATTAAGTTTTCTAGACAAAAACGGTTCCAAGAATAAAAATATTTTTTGCATTATTTATTAAAATGTGCTTATAACCAAAGTTTGAGACATATTTTTGTCATTTTATTGTATTAATATCTCAAACATCACATTTTTTCGTTTCGTATAGATGTACAATATGATAAAATTGAATGACTTGACAAATACAGTATATCAATTATTAGAAAATAATGGTAAGAAGACTACTTATTAAAAATATTATTGACATTAAATGATAAAACAAAACTGATATTGAGAAAAATTAAAAATCCTAAAAGTATTAAAACAATTTCTATTTCAAATCTAATTATAAACTTTTTGTTTTCTTTTTAAACTACAGAAAAATATGGAAAAAAAATGATTTTTTTTAGAAGTAATAACATTTAGTTTTTAGTGTTAATAAAAAACTTTATCAAATTTCGTGTCCCTCAGAAATTTTGTGTCCAGGACACATGCATCGTGTAGCCATGCGATAGTTAGAGCCTGTCCGTAATAGATTACAAGATTCGGATAACCGATATTTTATTGGATATGGGTGCTATCATAACGCGGCTGTACATTGCATTTAAATGAATAAAAAATCACATTTCAAATAATAAAGATTACGGCTAACGATCGTGATTCCAGAACGAATTGTTTTCGATAGGTGAAGTATCGCTATGTTACAAATAAATTATTTAATAAGCTTTCTGTGTAATCTTCTTTTGATTAAAGATAATATATTTGTATAAATAAGAAAAAAAGTTTTAAAAATTTATTAAAATTTAAAAATAAAGTATTTTTTAAACACACTACCAAATTTGTTGAAATTTTTCAAAGTTGCGGAAAATTTCGTGCTATTGTGGTAACTTTGTCATTAATATTTTTCAACAAATACCCCATTGTTGAAAGTGATACTGATTTCTCCATAGGGAATCAAACTATAATTCTGTAACCGTTAAATTTAAGTTGTGTTTAATTTAACAGCGTGTTAAAAATGTTTTTTAAATCTTTAAATTCAAAAAGAGAATATCAAATTATTGTAAACATATAAACACATAAAAGCTTTCTTTTACTTACGTATAAATAAATATTTATTTATACAAGTCACGCAAAATACACATGTAAATAAATAAATTTTTTTATTTCTTTATACATGTATTTTGTATATTACCTTACTTCAGTAAAACAAAGTTTTTATGCATTTATATCTTAGTAGTGTTAGTTTAATTTTAAATAGTATTTTTGGTATGTCTTTTGAAAACGGAGAGCACTTGGAGACACCCCCCCCCCCACTCCCTTTCTCTTAGCTGGTGAATTTTGAAAAAATCTAACATGTTAAATAATTTTATTTATACTATGAGCATTCCAAGTTTCAAGATTTTATTTCCATTATTTTATGAGACATGGCGATTTTTTTTTTTTAATTTTAAATTTGTCTTTTACTTCCCTAGAGGAATCGAATTTTAAAAAATCAGTGTCCAATTCATGTATTCCCTTAAGAAATATATGTATATTCTAAATTTCAAATTTCTATGTCAATAGGATAAGTGTGAAAAATGAATAAAATATTTGACTATCTCATGATAACAGAATTAATTCTAAGTTAAAAGAAAGCATGTTAAATAATAATAATAATAAATAAATAAATAAAAACTACAGTCAATTGAAAATTTATTGAAATTTAAGAAATTTCAAAAACAACAGCAACATTCCTGAATAAATCTTGTTTTATGGATACCCAAAAATGTCTGGCCTCTTAAAGGAATTTTTATTTTATTTATTTATTTATTTATTTATTTTTTGTAGTCTTACGATTTCACAACGTTTTGTAAAGTGAACTATTTAGGACTACGATATTGTGCTGTTAGTTATGCTTCGAATTTTTTGGGAAACGCTGTTTTTGTTGAGAATCTTTCAAATAATACGATTTATTTATTCTGGTTAATAATAACAATATTTTGAATAATTTATAAACAATAATATCGCTATTTGTGAACTAGTCTTTTACTTATTTTACTTTATTTAATTTCTTTTCAGTTAAAATATTTTGTAAAGTTTTATGCAAATAATATTCAATGTTCAAGATGTTTCAAAAAGAAAGAGAAAATATCAAAAATTCATTTCTTTTGAACCGTGCTTTTTTTTTCTTATACCAAGTAATATGCTAGACTTTTTTAGTGGGATCCTTTTTTCTGTGAAATTGGGAACTTTATTTATACAAGTAAAAATACTAATTCTAACCTTTTAATTTTAAAATGATCGTTACATTTAGGATCCCTTTTAGATATCTGTTTATAAAGTCCTTTCTATTTATCTAACTATAGTAGGTACTCTGGTGATTTCAGCTGTTTTGTGTCATATTTTATTTTAAAAGGATTAAATTTCTGAAGATGGAAAAAATTCGTGAAAAGGTTTATTATTAAGACTAAATATTTTGTAAAGGACCGTGTTGTAAGATGAAAATTTTTCGACGATATCGAAAAATTTCAAGTAGGCCAAAATTCCTCTTCCAAATATCTTTGTATACATACAGATTGCATGGACTGAATTCGCGAAATCTGATCCTTCTTTTTGATACACTCAGCACTCATTAGAGAGTTCAACCTCATGCACAAATAATTTTCTTTTCAAATTCCTAACATGTAATTTTCCTTTGACAGACTCTCCTGGTTGGGCCTCATGTTGTTCGTCTTGGTGCGTGTGGTGCTTCTGTTCTCTTCTGTCCCTGTAACGTTTTCGGAAGATGTCTCTACAACAACTCCACTCAACTGCGACAATGAGTCACTGCAGACACCCCCTCAACCACTGGCACGGAGGAAATGTTCACACGGAAATTCAGCCCACCTGATCGGCTTGTTTGACGTCCATGAAGGGAACCGATGTCACCTGTTGCGACCAGGAGGAATGGAACAGGTGATGATGACAATCGCTGTCCTCGAAAACAGACTCATGAAATTCGAAGACAATGATACACAAATTGGTAAGATTTTTTCTTTTCATCGGCACCGCCAAGAGTGAGAACTGTTCTATTAGGGGCATCATTTGGAGGGGGGGGGGGGAAGCTAGACGGGAAACTTTCCTTTTAAATTAATTTGACATTTCAGAGTGTATCAATCATCTCAGATAAAATTTAAAAAAGAATTCAGATATTTTACGAACACTAAACTACTTTGTCTGATTTGATAAAATAGAAGCATTAGCATTAAATAAACATTAAAGAAGCCCATAAACTAATAATTATCAATAATATTTTTGTACAGACTTGCCTTTGCAACTTTCTCCATTTGAGGCAGACTTATTTTTAAGTAATACTTTGGCAAGTTTTAAAACTTTATGGAACAATAAAGCTGTAACACTTACTTCTCAGCTTTGCACAAAAATTATCCCCCCTTTCCCATCTCCTCCTGCCTCAAATTTTCTTCAAATGGCAAGTTTGCGTTTCAGAGAGGTAGTCAAGGCCTTGTTATTTCCCTTCTAAAATTTTGAGAAAGGCCATAACTGATCAAAACAAAAAGACTCTAAAATTCACCCTGTCAACCTCATGCACAAATAATTTTCTTTTCAAATTTCCAACTCATTTACAGATTTAAAAAGAAAAAAACATATATGAGATATTCTTTAAAATAACTAAATGTTCATTTAATCAGCTCTGCATGTTTACAACATTGAATGACAATAAAAAATTTCACATAAGTTGCTTCTTACTAACTACAGACAACTAACCAACTACGATGCACATTTATGAAACAGGCGCAAAATTTAGCTTTTTGTTTTAGCAAACTTTAACTTTCAAACCAGATTTATGTAAAATCACTTTTGTATATTTTCCACAGTGCGTATTTAAGCATAGACATAAAGTTGTATACTTTAAGCAATAAAAACGAAAGGGGAAATTAATCGATTTTGAAGGCAGAACTCGTACGAGTACCGTTATTTTCCAAGTGAAATACCAGTATATATATACGGGAGAGGAGGGCACCTTTGAACACTCTAAATATTTTCCTTCAAATAAATTATTTAAAAAAAAAAACGTATATGGCAATACATTCCTGCTGCTTCAAGGGAATAATTAGACAAAGCTGTACCATTTTGTATGAACAGTACTGTCTAAACATAATATGTATTTTTCCCCCTCTTGAATCTAAATTTAAGAAAATAAAGTTGAGAGATTTTTGTTTACAAACTTCTACCCCTAAAATTTTAATTTATTATTCAATGCTTAAACAAAGATGTTAGCTTTAGTTTATAGGCTTTGTTTTATTCAAATTCTTCAGCCGAATTGAGTAAACCTTTGTGATGTTGAACTCCATGTGATGGGGCACAATTGAACAAAAAAGTTGGGGCATCATTGAACAGCGAAGAAACACCGAATAAACTGGTGATAAATAATAATTGAAATAATTTAAAGACAACACTTAAAACTATGAAGTAAAGAGTTATTAATGTATCTAAATATTATTATTTCTGATTTTTTTTATGTGAAAAGAGGTTAATTAAGAATGTCAAAGAACGTGGACTTATACTGCTAACAATTTCCCTTATTGCACACATAGGTTCCAAACTCTGTATGTATCAGTGATGAGAAGTTTCAAATCTAAATTCATCTATTGGATAATTGCAAATCGTGGATACAAAATAATGATTCATGGTTTAACAGGGTTCCATACAATTATTTCTGGTTTCCGTAACGGATAAAGCGGAATTTTATATCAGGTCTCTTAAAAAAATGGCGAATGAAAAATTTTAATTTTTCAGAAGCATCAGATATCACATTGGTTTATTTCAATGATATAGTAAAAAAGTTTTTACAACCAAACACAACTGGAAGGACACTTTGTGTTTTATCAACAATGAGTTTTGACATGAACTTTGATGGATTTAAGTTTGGTTAAATAACAAAAAAAATTAGTAATTTCAACAAAATTTAGTTAATTTTATTCATATTACTTTATATTTCTGTAACATATGCAATTTTTTTATAAAAACTCTCAATGTTTTCATATTTTATTCATTTGTTCAAAGGTGCCCCTTGCTTGTTCAAAGGTACCCCTACATGGGACAAGTTTGAACAAAAATCTTTCAACTTTTTAAATCCTCACAACTTGTTTAATTTCTTTGGAAAATGTTTAGTTTATGGTTCATATGATGAAGAAATGTGTTGTTTTTATTATGAAATGTTTTAAACTCAATAAATATAATTCAAGTAAGAAATATATTGATTTTCTGAAAAAATGTTCAAAGGTGCCCCCCTCTCCCCTATATGTATATATATATATATATATATATATTAATCGAATATTAAAATTTTGTTCAAACATATGACATTCCGCTTTATTTAATCAGATATTTTCTAAAAGAAAATAGTGGTATCGAAGAGTTTCCTGATCATGAAATTCCAGAACCCATCGAACCCTGTGAAGGTAATATTTGAGGGGAAGCATATTAAAAGTCTTTTGTGACAGAAACTATTCCGCATGGTTTATATATTTTCCTATGCTTAAAAAAATTCTAAAATTTCACAGATTTGGAAGAGATAGTTACCTTGTTCCAGGGCCGTAGCTAAGGGGGTGCTATGGGTGGCTCAGCACCCCCCCCCCCAAAAAAAAAAAAACATTTTGAGCTTCCCCTAGAGAAGATTCCAAGGTCACTAAATAAATTTATGTTGTGAAAATTCAAATGAAATTCTGTTAAAAAATCTAATTTAGTTTTGAGGCTTTCCCACGGTGTTGCAGAAATATTAAATTGTAACTGAAATAAGTGTTTCAACACTCGCTTATCCTATTTGAACACATGAAGCTAACATGATATTTAACATTGCACTAATTATCCACTTTAAATTTTCATCATCTTATTCTTTTCTCAGCATAAAATAAAGTTATTAATAACGGTTTTATAAGAAGCATAGAACCTAAAGTGTGAATATGCTCTAATTTATCTTTCTGCGTCATAATATGTGTGTGTGTGTGAATGAGAGAAAATATGAGCCCCCCCCCCCCCCCCATCACTCACTTCTAATTTTCTCTTTTATTTTTAAGAAATGTTGTAAAATATTTTCTTTCCAAGTTATTTACAATAATTAACATTTAAAAGAGAAAAAGCAAAAGGAAAAAAAGACAAGACTCTAGAGCTGAAGAATTTTAGTAACAGCGTTTCTGAAATTTTTAAGGTATACACTTTTTAATGGAATAGATGAACATGAAATAAGCTAAATTAAAAAATTGTCAAGATAATATTTAATTCTGTTTTTTCACTTATGTTTTTAGAAATTATCTAAAAAAGTTCCTGACAAAATAAATAAATAAATAATAAAAATATGTAACTATTAAAAATAATAAAAATAAAATAAATAAATAAATAAAAGAAAAAAAGAAGAAAGACATGTTCATTTTGAAATTTACAATATTTCATAATTGTTATATTTCTATATTTCTATATACATATATATATTACCCTGTACCCCCCCCCCCCAAAAAAAAAAAAAAAAAAAATAAATAAATAAATAAAATGGCGTGCTCGCTTATATTATTATCAGACACACCTGTTCCAAAATCTTGCCTCTCCTGGGATTTTTCTTTGTCGGCAAGAATATTTCCGTTGTTCCGAATTTGTTGCCCATTTAACGGAGAATGAAAGAACTTTTATATCTTTAAGAGTATTTAAAAAGAAAAAAATGTCTTCTAAATGGGGGTAAAAAAGAGGGGAAATATTAAACAATAGTAAGATGCTGCCCTGTCGCCACTGTACGAATTAAATGCAGGAAATATGTTTTTAATATTTTTATTATTGATTTAATTTTTGTTTTCCAGGAAATATGACCCAAAATTTAGGCACACGGAAAGAAACCTCTAAACCTTTAAGGCGTATTAGGGGAATCTAATCTTCCAGCGAAACTCGCTTAATAAATTTTGCACGCATGGCAATACAGTGTTAGCAATTGAGCATTTCGTGCTGTTATTTGTATTTTTTTGGAAAATGCTTCACGGAATCAACAACTATATTAACAGTTTTAATAGAGTAAGGCGTAGGAAAGGGAGGGATTCGGCTCAAGCTCTCTTTATTCAAATGAAAACACCTTTATTTATTTTTATATTTTTTGAGGGAAAAAAAGGAAAAAGAAAAAAAAAAGAAAAAGTCATAAAATTTCACACGTCTTATGAATGCTGCTGCAGTGTTCGTAACAACTTTTAAATTTTAAATCCTGATGCTGACTAAGTATCAGACGAAAGAACACGATTTTTAACGTTTTTTAGATTTTTTAATCCTCTATTAACTAATGCATAATTTTCGTAATTTCATTTTAAGACTTCCTCTTTTTATGAATATTTTTCTCAGAAAACATAAAATAAAATAAAATAAAACTAATATCAATACTAAGTGCATTTCCACTTCAAGTTCCAAAAACTTTTATATTTCTTCTCATAAGGAAAAAAAATCTTTTATGCAAGAAATAGAGATATCGATTTAATGCTATAAAAGTGTCATTTATCTCACGAATACATATTACAGCAATATACACTTGATTATACCTTCTGGTTTAAATATTTATCGGTGACTACATTGATTTCTGGAAATTCCATAGTTTTCCGCAATTTGACAAATTCCTAAAATTTTAGAATTTTTTAAAAAATGTTTTATTAAGATTTTAAAATACTGTAAAATGCCCAAAACAGTATTTTAAAGAATATATTTTTTTATTATTTATTATTTTTTAAAAGAAAAAAAACCCCATTTTTATAAGTAATTTTTAAAAATATTTGAAAATAAAATAGAAAAGGAACTAAAATTAAACTTTTATCGTTTCGCCATTCGCTTTGAGTACAAGTTTTCGAGTGATGAAAATATCCATTAAATGTTAAAATAGTGCCGTTTCTTTTATAAAGTAATATCATCTCATGTTTCGACAAGAACGAAAAAGATAAAACTCAATTTATTTTCTTTGTTTCCCTTTTAACTATAACTCAAAAAACGTGTTTTCGTCGGTAAATAATCAAACTATTGCCGAAAAATGTCTTGAAAAGAGTTTGTGATCGTTTAATAAAATTCTGGATAACGAAAATAGTATGCATATATTTTAAGGTAAAAAATCAGTGTGAGCTTTTGCTTTAAAAATGCATTTATCAAAAACTGTGGCTTATAATTAAATATCGTCTGAAAATTGGGTTTCGTTTTCGGTCCAAAATCTGAGTTTCGGCGAAAATGCTGCCAAAAATACAGAATTCAAACGCATTCAAACCATCTGTAATCCAAAAATCTCGTTTTTTCCTTCAGTGATTTTCAATATTAATCTTTGATTTGAGTCGTATTGACTCAAATGAAATACTTTATTTTTATTGTTATTGAGCTTTGCTGCTTACAATTATCAGCCATCATTGACTCAAAATTTGAGTGCAAATTATAAAGCAAGCAATGATTAAATTTTGAAGCAGCTTTTCACGTGCTCTCTAAAAGGTGCAGACTTAGTAATAATAGAAAAGTTTTAGTTTTAAAGCGCAGAAAGGTTTCGAATATTTTTTTAAAAAGTTCCAGTATAACAAATGACGAAATGGAAAAATCATTATGAAAGGTAAATAGAGATATGTACACTTAAGATATTTTTTAATTAGATGAAATTCGTATAATTAGAAAATAATTCTGTGCCTGTATTGAATTAATTACATTTAATTTTATATGAAAAAAAAATTCAGAGGCATAAACAAAAATTGGAACATTTTCGTTTTAGTTTTTGACCGAAATAGGAAGATTACCAAACTCGGTTTCGGTTTCTTTCTTAAAAATATGTTTCTATGAATCCCGTAATTACAATATAGGATTGCTTCAAGTTATGGAAATATGAGCTCGGCTTAATTTCTGCTCTATTTTTTTCCAAGTCCCCCAATTTCATAAAAATTTAGAAAAAAAAACTTTTATTTAAATTACTTTTAAATGTTTATGAACTTGAAATAAATGTGTCGAAAAGGATTTTTCAAGTAAGAGATCTCAAGAAAAATTACCTTTTCTATGAGCAATACTTTTTACTTAAAAATAACAGAAAAAGAGAAAAGAAACGAACGAAACTAAAACTAAACTTTTATCTTTTCTAAATACATTTTCCTTTCAAGTTTCAATAACGTTTTTCCTTTTTGTAACTCCCCCCCCCCCCTTTTTTTTAGGTCTTTTCGTGCAAAGAAAGTATGAAGATATTGATTAAATGTTAAAGCACTGCCATTTGTTTTATCATAGAATTTCATCTCGTTTATCTGCGGGAACAAAGAAGATGAAATATAATATTCGTTATTTCGTGTGTCGCCCTCTTTATCATTTAAAAAATGTATCTTCATCTCCAAATAAATGGAACTATCAGAAATAGATATCCTTAAACATAGACTTATTAAAAACTTGCAAAACAAGGAAAATATATTTTAAAGTGAAAATGTGAAATTAAATATAATTATAAATATAAATAGATATAATATATAAATAGATATATAAATAGATATAATATATAAATAATGAGATAATAAAATATAAATGATAAATACACTATATGGCCATTGATTATTGGACACTTGCGATTTTAGACATTTTGTTAAATATCTAGAAAAATACATGAGGAATCATCTCGAAACTCTTAGTGTATAAATATAACAGTATAAGTCATACATCACCGTGAAGATTTTTTCCCGAAACTCCATAGGGGACCGTCAACAAATTAAAAAAGAATGAATATCTTTTGAATAACCCTGTCAAAACTAATGTAGCAAAAGCGCTCAAACTCTAGATTATGATTAAATGCCTTATTGTAATATGCCTTGTTTATTTTTATGCAAATAGCATGCATACTCGCAGAGTAATTAAGGTTTTTATAAAAATGGTCCCAAATTTTTCCAAGTTTTTTCCTTATAATTTTCAGAGTTCTTAATATAAAATAATATTTTTTTTCAGAAAATATGACAAACAACATTGCACACAGTACCCTGTAATCACAATTAAAAAATAATGAAAATTGTATACAAAATGAGTTGATTTGCTAAATAATTTTTTACTGCACATGCGTCAACGATATCAAAATTTCATTTGCATATTATGTTAGCTAAATGTATAGAGCAACGTTTGTGAAAATGACAAAATCATAACTTGAAAATTCTGAAAATAATCGTCAATTGAATAAGTTGAAAATCCGTTCTTCTCAAAATGAAGCAAAAACAAGAGGGATTGTATCCATATATTCATTGATTAGTGTCAATATAGAATACACAATACGGGATGTATTATTACATTTGGATAAAATCCCTCATCTTTTTGTTTCATTTCGGAAACAACGGATTTTGTCCTTTTTCTATAGACGATTACTTTCAGAATTTTCAAGCTATGATTTTGAGACTTTTACAAAAGTTGATATATACATTTAGCTAACATAATATGCAAATGAAATTTTGATATCTTTGACGCATGCGCAGTAAAAAATTATTTAGTAAACCTACTTATTTTTCATACAATTTTTATTATTTTTTAATGTGTACAATGTTTTTTGTCATATTTTCTGAAAAAAAATATTATTTTATATTAAGAACTCTGAAAATTATAAGGGAAAAACTTGGAAAAATTTGGAACCATTTTTAAAAAAACCTTAATTACTCTGCAAGTATGCATGCTATTTGCATAAAAATGAACACAGTGTATTACAATAAGGCATTCAATCATAATCTAGAGTTTGAACGCTTTTGCTACATTAGTTTTGACAGGGTTATTTAAAAGATATTCATTCTTTTTTACTTTGTTGACGGTTCCCTATGGCGTTTCGGTAAAAAATCTTCACGGAGATGTATGACGTATACTATTATATTTATACACTAAGAGTTTTGAGATGATTCCTCAATTATTTTTCTAGATATTTAGTAAAATGTCTAAAATCGCAAGTGTCCAATAATCAATGGCCATATAGTGTATAAATCAAAATAATAAATTAGCATAAAATAATAATTGTAATAAAATAAATACAAATAATAGAATAAATATAAAATAAATATATCTCTTTAAAAATACATGAATCCAAACTGATCCAATCCCATCAGTGCGAGTTGTACAGATTATATAGCATGTGGGTATATATTTGACTACAAATTGAATTGTAATTTTTAAAAGTAATTTTATAACTGTGTGCTACAAAGGAAAGAAATATGGTTGCATTAGTTCGTAAACATTTATTGGAGATTAAATCATATTTTTTAATTGAGTATTCTCCTTTCTGAAATTTTAGGCGTCTATATCTTTTTTTTTTTTTTTTTTTTTTTTTTATCGTTGATTAAACTTTTAAAATACCAAATACAATTGAAGATAAATTCCTCTTTTTATGGGCTTCTTTTAAATCTAAAAAGTAAGAGAATTTTTATCAGCTTGAAGTATATTTTTTGTTGAATTATCAGAAACATTTTTTCCTTCCTGTAAAGATTTTGTTTTCTGTGTGTAGTAGTATTTACTACAAAGTCCGTGGATTATATATGGTGCCAGAAGTTGGGCGCATAGTTTAAAAAATATGTACAGGGTGTCAACTCTGAACGGTGATCAATGGCTGATTTCTAAACTGCTAGTCATAGACATATAGTTCCAGTCGCAAAAATGCTTTTAAAATGTAAAGAATTGGTTTTTGAGCGATTTAGGTAAAAAAAAAATATTATTAAAAAAATACGGAAATTAAATTTTTATACGGTCCCCCGGTCCTATAAGTGATATTTACTAAATTTTTACCACTATTTTAACAAGTATGATAAAAAAAAGTCCCATTCTTCTGCGATTAAAACTGACTGAGTAATAGCTGTTTAATTTTTCTGCAAAATAGGGGTCAGTCACAAATTTACTGGAAATAAAAATAAACGTCAGATATAAAATTTAACATTAAACATTGAGAGTAAAATAATTTTTGCGATACTATTTTTAAATATATGTTGATGTTTACATCTTAAAGCTAAATCTACAACTTGTACTAAAAATATAAATATAGTTTAAATAAAAATTTTGTAGCCGGTATTTAGACCCCATTTTCAAAGTTCAAAATTTGCAGACTTTCAGAATTTTGCAGTTTATAAACAGAAAACGCCTTTTAAACTGATTTTTTCTCTCTAAACAGGTGTAAAACATGTCAAGGTACCATGCTGTTACACTTTCCCTGTACTAATTTTAAAAATTGTAGGATCTAGATTAACCCTTACAGGACCGTAAAGATTTCAGTAGTAAATATTAGTATGTAACCGTTTATTTCAGTTTGTTTAGACTAAAAAAAATAAAAATCATTAGAAAAATACATAACAATGTGTAGCTTTGTTTTAAAATTTTATGAGAAATATTTTCCTCAATGAACTAAAAAGATAACACAAATTAAAATTAGACGTATTTTGCAGTGTCATTTATTTATTGGTTTATTATAACAAAATGTTAACTATAGTTAAACAAAATAATGAAATGAAATTACTATATAAAAGATATGCTAATTATAATATTATGTGAATCTATTTTTATTGTGAAGCATAGATGAGCATTGCACATTGCACATAGTACACATATTATAAGTCCTATTTTCTATGTGGCATTTAGTACAATTCGCCCATCTTTTACATAATTGCGTTCGATATACCTTTTATTTTGATATTCTGTATAAAAAATGTCGATAAGATTATAATTAAATACTTCAGTCACCAATTTTCAGAATGGAAAAAATGTTTCCCTTAGTCGTGAAAAGGTTAAAAACAAAAGTGGTAGCCGGTATTTCGACCTTTTCCTTTAACCACATTTAATTAAACCCGGCTTGTAAGTAAAAAAATTCTATCAAATATTATTTTTGTTATGAACCGTAAAAAGTAAAGTAAACTTTGATGCTATATTTATTAATCATACGAATTGAATATTTCCAACTGAGCGAAAAATTGCCCAGGCCGGGAATCGAACCCAGATACTTGGCTTACAAGGCCAATGCTTTACCTGTTAAGCTACCGGGGCGACAGCTGGCTGGGATTTCTCGCTCAGATAACCTTATTGGTCATAACATCTGGTCTGTCATTTAGACAGCTCAACAGAATAGACCGCAGGTAAAGGAACTCCATATGACGATGGGTACGTAGATATACTATTATTTTCAACACAATCTTAACAGGTAAAACATTGTCCTTGTAAGCCAAGTATCTGAGTTCAATTCCCGGCCTGGGCAATTTTTCGCTCAGTTTGAAATATTCAATTCGTATGATTACTTTACCAATCAGTTAGATTGTGTTGAAAATAATAGTATATCTACGTACCCATCGTCATATGGAGTTCCTTTACCTGCGGTCTATTCTGTTGAGCTGTCTAAATGACAGACCAGTTGTTGTGACCAATAAGGTTATCTGAGCGAGAAATCCCAGCCGGCTATCGCACCGGTAGCTTAACAGGTAAAGCATTGGCCTTATAAGCCATGTATCTGGGTTCGATTCCCGGCCTGGACAATTTTTCGCTCAGTTGGAAATATTCAATTCGTATAATTACTTTACCAATCACTTAGATTGTGTTGAAAATAATAGTATATATTTATTAAGTAAATGCATACTTTTATGTGAATATAATGTTAATTAAATATATAGAAAGAAATATTAAAACCAATTTTAGCTGTAAAATTCAGGAAAATTCCTGCTCAGGATTTTGCTTCAAATATTCCACTGTGAGTTCTTACAAAACGATTGGAATTTAGCTAAAAAAGTTTAATGACTTTTCTTTTATATATTTTTTTTCTAGGTTTTGACATCTATGATACTTGTTCTAGTTCTTCAGCATCTCTCCATAATCTAGTATATGCCCTCATCGATGCTAAACATTTGCTGCCTAGCTGCAGAAGCCGATGGTATGTAGGTGAGTTCATACAGTGTTTCTTCTTTCAGAATAGGCGTATACAGATGAGTATTTACCCTTAATGAATTTCTTGAATAAAATAGAATCTTAGAATTTTGATTTATTTTAAACGCCCTTTCATTATTTTATTTTATATCTAATAATGGAATTTAAAAAAATGTGTATAAAATAATATTACAGTGTTTTTCGCGTAATACATAACTGCCAACAATTGTGAATTTTCATAATTGACAGAACCTTCTTTTATGGAATTAACAATAAGTATTTATTTTTCTTTTGCACAAGAAAAAAATCTGCTCACTTTTGATTACTAACAAAATTACTGAAAAGTTTGAGAGTGATATTAAAAATAAAATTCTTAATATTTGAAGAAATATCGGAGGTTGACAGCGTTTTTAATCCTTTCCGCACAGTGGTCCCCATTAGGACATATCTAATTTTAATTCCAAACTTGCAAACGGAACCAAGGATATCTCGATAAAATTTTGCTTTTACAATGAAAGCTTACATTAAAGAGTTCTTAATTTCTAAAATTGTCGTTTGTAAATTCCAGCGTTATTCAATAATTTCTCATTTTACGAATAGAATTTGTCTGTGCCGGAAAGAGTTAATGTGATGGAACTTGTTCGTGTGATCCGGCAGCCTGAAATAAGCTAAACACAGTTACATTGTATTACTGAATAAAATGGATTTAATTGATAAGAGTTAAAGAACTTTAAATTATTTTTGTCATTCGTAATTTTTCATTTATAAACGAGTTAATATCAATTCATTTAAATACTTCATGCTGAAAACGTAATATTATAGATGTACGGGTGTTTAAAAAATAATGACCATAACTTCACTGTTAAATATTAATAAATGAAATGCTACAAACATAACACAGAAGGAAGTTCAAAGTTTGGTTTTTCTTATTTTAAAATTGTTCTGTGTAGTTTCTATTAATCACACAGAAATTATTCAAGTGATAGTCCATTTCACACAAGATGCGTTGTGGGTAACTCTTTGAGACAACTTCTTATAGGTACATATGCCTTTTTTCCATAACATTGAACGAATCCAAGATGCGGATGGAGAATGGACTGATATTAATGTCAATACGAAGATGTAAACATACCTGAAATATCTGCTCCAGGAAAACTTTATCTGCAAAAGATCCCACACACACCATCACACATTTTTTGTAATTGCAACGAGAGTCAAACTTTAAATTTTGAAAAATGAAAAAAAAAATCAGAAAAATTTTAATTTGAATAAAGACATATGCGTATGTCGCAAAGCAAAAGAAAACCTTTAAAAATGACCCCAGCCTCTTCCCAGTAATCTCCTATATACCCCAGTTTTCAACTCCAGCCAATTTACAAATCTTATGAATTAGAAAAAGTGCATTACAGGCTATTTAAAAAATTTAATGAGATTGAACTGGACTTGCGACAGCCCCCTTTTTAAAATACTTAACTAATTATTTTGAAAAAAATATAAATATATTTTGGAAACAATTGCTCAGGAGTACATTGTACGTAAAAGACTTAACATTCATGGGTGATCTATCCACATTCTCATCCCAAGAGATGTATATTCTAACTAAATTTCTTTCAATCTTTATTGGGGAAAAACTAAAATAATTTTTTTCTATTTTAGGTTAGGAAAAATATGCTTTACTCTCCCATTCATAATAGAAAAGTTTATATATAGCCTTTTAATTCTGTAAATAGTTATTTTGCATTAGTTTATTTATTTATTTATTTTTATTTTTTTTTTTTATCGAAAAACAAAACATAAACTTTAATGTATAAATTCACGGCACTTAAAACAGCCCTCCCCTCTTCTTTAAAGAGTCTTTCTTTTTATTTTCCAGTCTTTCCGTTCGACTTTGCAGATTTTCTCTTTTGAGCGGAACTTGCTTCAGCAAATCCGAAATTTTCTGCTGTACGTCACTTTAGTACTAATTCCAATGCCTTGGAATTTGCCTGGCAAACTCCAATCTTTTCTGATTTCATCTATACATCTAGTCTAGACTATCCGATCCCATAACTTTTATGGAAAGCAAACGATGGCGGTGAGATCGGCGTAATCGTAGGTATTTTGAACAAATCTGCATTTTTTCATAGATATAATGCGAAGATGTTTCCGTGCGTAAAATACACTAAGAACATTTTTTGTGTATAAAATTGACGTATGGCGCGAAGTAGATTATGAACGTTTTCTGTGTAAGAAAAAATGCAGTTTAGAGCAATTATGAAGTACGCAAACAAAGCATATAACTTTCTTCTGTATAGTTTTAAATAATTCCTTCCAATTATTGTTTATGCAAATTCATTGTCATTTGTTAATCAAGTTTTTTTTTTTTTTTTTTTTTTTTTTTTTTTTTTTTTTTCAACACTTTATATATTATATTTTCTTTATAGAACTGACGTTTTACTTTTCTCCTTTGACAGGCGTTATTGGACCTAAAAACTCAGCGATTCAAGTATACATGAAAAACTTTTTAAAGTCAATTGATATCCCGTACATTCCTTTGACAACTACATCTATGAAAGAAGAGATCAAGGTAATATGGTTTGCATTAAATATAATTTCATGTTTGATTATATAAAGTAAAAAAGTCCTTCCGGCAATGCCGGGAGGAAGAGGTAGCTTTCATATACTTATATCTTTATTTATTTATTTTAAAGTAAGTTACATTGTTCAAAAATACTAAGCTCAAATTAGTGGAAATAATCTTATAAAATTAGTGATTTTATAAGATTGAATACTAGTTTTTGTTAAGACTGAATATTAATAGGAATTTTTAAAAATTAGTCATCTTTTATTCAACCTGGTTTTATTTTAAGCGATTTAGAGCGTCACCAAATTCCACGATATCATAAAGTGTATGCCATTTTAAAGCAACATTGTGGATCGTTCAGATCAGACCGTTTCAAAATGTCAGCCATAAGCAAAATTCAAAGTGCTATAACTCAATCATTTTTTAAGATATAGACAAAATAAAAAGTGTTCTGGAATCGTTGTTTTTAGTTCTAACACGTAAAGGAAAAATTTTTTTCAACTTTTAATTTTTTCGTATTTAATTTTAAATTTCAAATTTTTAAAAAAATTTAAAATGGCCACCATTTTGAAACAAAATGGTGGATGATGCTGGCCAATGAACTCGGTCGAGACATTTGTATGGACTATGTACATACCAAGTTTCATTGAAATCGGTTCATAAATACGCGTGTTATCACGTGACAAAAATCAGATCGTTTCAAAATGTCAGACATAAGAAAAATTCAAAGTTCTATAACTCAATCATTTTGTAAGATATAGACAAAATAAAAAGTGTTCTGGAATCGTTGTTTTAATTTCTAACACGTAAAAGAAAAATATTTTTCAAATTTTGATTTTTTCGCATTTAATTTTAAATTAAAAATTTTTTTAAAAATTTAAAATGGCCACCATTTTGAAACAAAATGGCGGATCATGCTGGCCAACGAACTCGGTCGAGACATTTGTATGTACTATGTACATACCAAGTTTCATTGAAATCGGTTCATAAATACGCGTGTTATTACGTGATAAAAATCAGATCGTTTCAAAATGTCAGCCATAAGAAAAATTCAAAGTGCTATAACTCAATCATTTTTTAAGATATAGACAAAATAAAAAGTGTTATGGAATCTTTGTTTTAAGTTCTAACACGTAAAAGAAAAATATTTTTCAACTTTTTATATTTTCGCATTTAATTTTAAATTTTAATTTTTTTTTTAATTTAAAATGGCCGCTATTTTGAAACAAAATGGCGGATGATGCTGACCAACGAACTCGGTCGAGACATTTGTATGTACTATGTACATACCAAGTTTCATTCAAATCGGTTCATAAATACGTTAGTTATCGCATGACAAAAATCAGATATATATATATATATGGTTATATATATATATATATATATATATATATATATATATATATATATATATATGTAGTGATTCGAAGAGATCGATGTTCCAGTGGCACACCATCTATGAGGCAGAACAGATTACTACTATCAAGAATCAACAGTGGGACGAGCTGAGCAGTCGCTCCGGCAATTTGACCAGCAGTGGATGAGTTTATTGGGCTATTTCCCCATAAGAAAGTTCAATCAAGCAGTCTTTAAATTAATTTTATTAGAACTCATAAATAAGTTAAGTTCTTTCACGCAATCACCTTGGCACTCTCATCGAATAACTTCCACTTCACCAACTCCGTGATTAAGCTACATTCCACAATATTAGAATTTTGGGGAGAAAGAAGAAGCAGCATCCTAATAATTTTTGAAAGTCAATCGCATTCTCGGGAAACATGACATGGCTTCCGAGTAGTTTTTTAAGAAAAAATGCATTCTAATTCAGCGGAGCAATAAAACGCGCGTCTTGATAGTTTAAAAAAAAGGTGCATTCTACTCTCCTGAAAAGCCAAATGAAAAAATCATTTTCACGACAAAACTAGCGCCCTCCTACTCCGCGTCAATCATTTTAAAAATCCAATCAGGATGGACTCGAGCCTCTAACGGACAAAATGATCAATTCTAATTGGCCGTAATAGGCGGTCTATTGGCAAGAACTATATTTTTTCCTCGGAACACTAAGCCCTTTAGCAACGCGTAGTAACACTTGTCACGCGATGTTAAAAAATAAAAAATAAAATTAAAATCGCAGGAATATGCCAGAAAGTAAAAAGCTTACGAAATACTTCCCGCCTTTTTGAGAAGCAAGAAATAATTTATTAATAACTAAAGTAAGAAAAAGAATTTTAGCTGTTACAAGTTACAAAACTAAGATTGAAATATGTTCCACAAATTTAGAATTGAAGCTAAGAGAGATTAAAAAAAAATGGCGCAAATTTTTTTTTTTTTTTATTTTATTACAAATCCCCCCTCCCAGAAAGACGGGTGAAAAAGTAGGTCTGAGACCTGCAATTTCACAGAAAGGGAGATGATGCAGACTTAGCTCACGAAGTTGTTGATATAAGTAATAATAATTAGATACTGAATAAAAAAAAATTTAAATTAATTTCTCTTTTTTATATAAATATAGAATTCAAATTTAAAAACACCAAGGTGATGCGTGGAATAACTTCAAATTTAAATACAATAAAATAGGCTTCAATACAAATACAAGATATAATCTTGTTTAAAGTACACATCAAAAAGTAATTTGAAAATATAAGCAATTACCCATAGTAATAACATAAAAATGAAACATAAAAATGAAAAACAATAACGTTAAATTCTTTTTTAACAATGTCAAATCTAGAAATCAATTTTTAAAAGTTTGTTTCAAAAATCCTCTTAAAGTCATATTTGGAATGGCATAGTTCATTACCTCATTTCAAGGATGTCTAATTCATTTAACTGTCCAAATTCATCAGCTAACATTATAATATTAGTTCAGTTTTTGTGTGAGTAAGTCCTTGAACATTCATAACAGTTCCATTTTGGAATCTTTGTGAAAATACTTTTATAATTGTATTTTTAATTAATAACACATTTTATAATATAGTAATAATAAAATTTAACAATGTAAATAATAAACAATATAATTAAGAAACATAATAAGGAAAAATATCAATAATAATAAATATCATAAGTGTAAGTAAATCTCATAATGGGTATGAGTAAATCTCTTAATAAGTAATAATAAATATCACAAAAGACATTCTTTAAATACTTAATCTCGTTTATCTCATCTCATATTTTTGGGATGAAATATAGAGAGAAGTGGAATAAAATAAAAAATGCAATCAACTATGAAATCATTTACTTAATCTGGTAATCCGAGTACAGGATTAAGTAGGAATATGTACAAAAAAAAAAATAAAATAAAATAAAATATAATATGATAAATTAAAATAAAATAAAGATAAATAAAAATTTTGTTCATGTTTGAGAATGCACGTGACCTTTAAACTACTAAGATTCTTAAAAAGAAATCTCTATAAATAAAAGGAATTCTGAGGATAATTGAGGCACAGATAGGCTCTCATCCTCTATACCTTTTATTTATAGAGATTTTACACAGCTTAGGTAAACGCAGAAGAAATATAAAACAGATAATGTATTTATCACAAAAAATCGTCTGCTAAGAAAATCTTTTTTCATTTTGAACTTCTATAAATAAAAGGACAGATAGGCTCTCAAACAGTGAATCGTCGAATATAATTGAAGAACAAATGGAAGAACAAATGGAAGAACAGATGGAAGAACAAATGGAAGAACAGATGGAAGAACAGAAAGAAGAACAGATGGAAGAACAAATGGAAGACCTCTTCATTAACAATAAAAAAAGATATGCAAACGAAACCCCAGAACACCGAGAAGAAATTGTGGGGTTGTAGAACTGGCATTCAGATAGTCTTCGGGCTACTGAGGGCGGGCAACCGTCTAGTATTAATAAATGATAAAAATAAAAAACAAGATCTATTCATGTCAAATAATTACGCAATAAATATTCTCTCGGTGTGATAAAACATTGCAAGATGCAAGTAGGAAAGAGAAAAAGAAACAAAATTATATTATAATTGACATGTACTTGGACTGGAATGCAGAAGCAAAGAAAGAGAGAAAGAAAAAAAAAATATATTAAAATAAAGTGATAAAAATTTTGTTACTTGGCAAATAATTAATTTAATAATTGATAGATTAAATTTAATATTACAAATAGGTTCAGTTGAAAGAAAAAAAAAATATTCTAAGTAGAGTAATTCAGTACAGAATAAGAAATTTCCACTTTGTTCGTCTACGCCGGCATAAATAAACAAATATAAAAATTTCCAGACAAGTGACACTTTTGGAAGGAAATGCCCAAACATATCTTGTGGCATGGTCTATTATAATATGGAGATATTTTTTTGTAGAATTATAATAATTGAACCCTCCTACAGTATCAACAGACAGACAGTCAAAAGGTTGATCTGTAGTGGGCATAGCTTGTAATAAGCCAAATTTTTTCTGTCTAGGTTTTTTATTTTTCTGGCAAATATCACAGTATTTAACAAAGTTAGTAATGTCTTGGGTCATATCTGGCCAATAATAGTTAGGAGAAATTAAATTTTGCATTTTTTGAACACCAGGGTGACCAAACTGTTCATGAGCAACATTAAGCAATTTTTTTCTTAGGGACATGGGAACTACCACTTTACGAAAACCTTTTCTTTTAACTATAATCAGTCCATTGTCATTAATATACTTTGATCCACACACATTTTCTTTTTCTTGCATCTCAATAATCTCTTTAACGTCAAGAAGAAAAGTAAGGGGCTTACAAAAATGAGAAATAGGGTTTCGGGACAACATGTCGGCTTCGACATTTGTAGATCCCTTTAAGTACTCTATTTTATAATCGAACATACTTAACTTCAATGACCACCTAAATAATCGACCTCTTAAATGTTTGACATTTTTTAACCAAACAAGAGATGCATGATCAGTATGGATGGTAAATTGTACACCGTGAAAGTAATGATAAAATTTATCTAAAGTATCAATGATAGCAAGACACTCTAATTCGGTAATGAAATAATTTTTCTCATAACTTCTCAATCCTCTAGAAAAATAAGCAATTGGATGTAAAAAGTTATTATGGTCGGGTTGTTTAAGAACTGCACCTACCGCTACCTGAGAAGCGTCAACAAACATGTGTAGGGGTAATTTTGGGTCATAAATCTTTAAAATTGGTTTAGCAATGAGGGCATCTTTTAATTTTTGAAAAGAGTTTTGACATTCAGTATTCCATTCCCAAATAGTATCTTTCTTAAGTAATTTATTTAGGGGGTGTCTAATTTCAGCATATTTGTCAATAAATTTATGATACACATTTATAGAACCAAGAAATCTTTGTAATTCTTTAGTGTTAGTAGGAGGTTTTAATTTTTTAATCGTTTCTATATTAGTATTAGCTGGAGTTAAAGTTCCATTTTGGATTTCATACCCTAGAAAATTGATTTGTTTTTGAGCAAAAGTACATTTAGATAATTTTAATTTAATATTTTCTATTCGGCATAAATCAAAAATTTGGATGAGATGCTGTATATGTTCATCTATTGATTTAGAAAAAATAATTATATCATCAAAATAATAACAAGCAAAGTCTATTTTATATTTTGTAAGAATTCTTCTAATTGTCCTGTTGAAAATTGGGGGGCCTACCTTTACACCAAAGGGGAGAACATTCCATTCCCAGAGCCCACAATTAGTAGTAAAGGCTAACTTTTCGGAATCGGCTGGGTGAATAGGTATGTGCCAATAGCCTGAGGCTAAATCTAGTGTAGAGAAATATTGGGCACCACTTAATTTGTCTAAAATTTCATCTATTCGGGGTAAAGGTTCAGCGTCATTTTTCATGATAGAATTTAATTTTCGGTAGTCAACACACATTCGGGTTTTTTTACCTTCATCTCGTTTATTTACTAACGTAACTGGAGAAGAGTATGGGCTATAACTTTCTTTAATTAACCCAGCAGCTAATAATGATTGGATTTGCTGAGATATTTCTTTTTCATCAGCAGTGGATGTACGATAAGGCCTCAAAGATATTGGTAGGTCAGATTTAAGATAAATACGCTGAGGTTCAATATTAATTCTCCCTACATCATATTTATTTTTTGCAAAAATATCTAAATAATCCCTTAAAAGTTCCCTTACATTTTTATTTTGAATAGCATTCAGATCCCCCAATAGATTATAATCATCATTATTAGTTCGCGACAAGGATTGAGGAGTTATGGTATTTCCATAATCGGGTTGCACAGTAGTATCATTTTTTATAATATCAAAATGAAGCAATTCTAAGTTATCACTGGATATGTTGACATATGGGTTTAACGAAATATTGTCTTGTAACACCTGGCTTTTTGCACAATCAATTTTCAATTTAAATTTGGCACAATCAGGTAAACCTAAAATAGCATAGTCCAAATCAAGTTGACTTACTAAAAAATTAACATATCTCTTTATATTACCAAATTTAATACATAATCGACAAGATTTATTAATTGTAAGAGTTCCTTGTGCCTGTCTGATAGTAATAGGGGTAACATTATGTAAATTACCATTTAAATATCGAACAAATTTGAGGGGTAAAATTGAGACAGTTGATCCACTATCCACCACACAATACACTTTGTTATTGCCCACATATCCAGGGATAAATAATTGTCAGACATTATTAGTAGGGGGTGGTTGAATATGAGCAGGAGTTTGAGCTTGACAGGAATTTGTGTTAAATATACAACTCCTCTCCCAATGATATGCATTTTCTATGCCTCTGTTTAAACATACTCTGCACGGACGACTAGGGTAATTGTTTTGATAATGAGTTGCAGGCATTTTAGGAGTGAAAAACCTAGGATTAAAATTTTGGGATGGATTGTTTGGAGTAGGTCGAGTCCAATGTCTGGGCTGAGGATTGGGATTGTGCATTGGTCTAGTTTGTTGAAAATTTCTATTGCCGTTATTAGAGGTATGATTTGGAATCGCTGCTAATTGTTTAGCAATGCGAAACCATTCACGAGTATTGGAAGGAGGGTTAACCATCAAACAATTTTGATACTCCGGCTGAAGGCCATCAATTAATCCCTGTATAATTAAATTTTCCTCAAGCTGAAGTTGCCTTCCAATCTCAACTTTCTTTCTAAAATAAGAATCCAAATCACTTAGATCATTTAACTTTAAGGAAGTAAATTCAGAAAATTTTGGAACTCTAACTTGAATGAATTTTTCACTTAAAATCTCGACAATTTCTTCATAAGTAGCACAATCCAAACAATCATTTATATAAGTTTTTAGCGCTTCCCCCTTTAAATATTTTGAAATATTTTGGTGTTTCCACTCATTATCTTTCTTTTCTACCGAACATTCTCGATCAAAATGTTTAAACCATTTAAATATATCCATGCCCGACCCAAATTCAAAAGGGACAATATCAAGTTTATTTTCTGACATTTTTTCTTCTTTTACTAATCCTGACCTTAGTAACATGAAAGAAGGATAATTCATATGGAAAATATTTAAATGCTATACTTCAATTATTAAAATTCAATTACTATACTTCAAATACCTCAATAAATAATAATAAAAATAAATAAATAATAAATAAATAAGTAATAAAATAATAAATATCGGGTTTCCATACATGGGAAATAAATAATTTTAAAAACAAAAATACTTTTCTTTACGTATGGAAAATAAATTTTGCAACAGAGTATTTTTTTAACAACAAATTAATCCATCTTTCGATTTAAAAAAAAAAAAAAAAAAAAATAACACCTTTAAAACTAAATAAAATTTCTATGAGCAGAAAATTTTAATTAATTATAAATTAAGAACAAATTTATTTTTTAATATCTGTAATAAAAGAGAGAAAAAAAATCAAGAATTTAAACAAGAAATTATCATTAAATTTCTTAATCAATAAAACAATAAAATAAAAAAAATAAAAATTGTAATTTAAGAAATTACCCCAACCATTTGAAAAATGTTTCACTCGATACATTCATCTATCATTTTAAGCTAAATACCAGTTGTTTTATTGTGTATTATCCGTGCCACTGCTATAAATGACTTTATACATGCTGCAATTTGAAGGTACGGTTCGTTTAAGTTATATCACTCTATTGTCGCCAAGCATAAAAGTTGGCGACGAAAGAAACATTTCAAACTATTTAACATTGTTGGTGCAAAAGTAATCATTATTAAAATACAGCTTTGGCATATACTGTTATACTTGTAAGACTTTGGCATATATTGTTTGATTTTACAGAGCAGAATTTTGGTGATGGAGGTTTTAAACCAAAATCGATCGCAGCACATGCATCTGTGAATGGGTCCATCAGACATCGAATCAAAAAAGTTTTTTCCCAGTTTTTCCCAAGCCGATTGCTTTTTAGTTTTCTTTTTAGGTGGTGGAAAATCAAGAGTAATAGCTATAACATTTTCCGGCTTGTTAGAATCACTATTGGCACTCAAATTTTCCTGGTTAGAACCGACCGATAGTAAAACGCCATGGCTAGTGGATTGGTCGCCCTGGCGACATGATGTTTTACAATTAATCGGTTCGGCATTAAATTGCTTCCTTTTTCGTGATCGCCTTTCAACACGTAATTGGTTTTCAGCGGCTCAATAATCTTTTGATTTTATCATTTTCTGCATTGAAAGACGTTTTTGCGCCAAACCAAATACAGTATTACTCAGTTATCCCGTCGACCAATTTCGCCAAATAATACGAATCGCCAAACTAATAAGCAACTTATACATGTTGACTAAATTTTTATTTTAAATAGCAAAAGAAGAAATAAAAATCACTTTATGATTGTTTAAGTACGCGTATTGTGTTTAATATCATTGAATGCGATATTCACGTTCATTCATTTCTTTGGCTTCGGCTTTTTCCGTATCTGTTAATTTCCGTCTACCCATTTTTAAATTTGTTAGTTTTCTCCTTTATTACAATGATTTTAACCATTTTAATTTACTATTCAAATAAAAATTCTTCTAAAAGTAAAGAATTTAATTTAAATTCAAATAAAAATTCTTCTAAAAATAAAGAATTTAATTTAAATTCAAAAGTGGTAACATCATTCAAAAGTGGTAACATCATTCAAAAGTGGTAACATCATCGGGTCCATTCTCCCGAAAACAACAACCATTTTTCAAATGGTTAATAAATAATAACTTACAGACATGTTCGATGTGGCCTTGTTCAAATACCTAATTTTTTATTAAACTAAACAAAAATAAAGAACTTCGTAGATACGACTCACAGGTGTAAATTTCAATTATCTTGTATTACTGATGGAATCTACCGTAGTTTCGCAACCATACAGCAGGTGTTCATTTATTATGAAATGAAAATTTATCAAAATATTTATGCACTTTTACCTAGAAAATACAGTAAATAAATAAATAAAAGAAAATGATGTTGAATTGATTTCATGCAGGTGATCTTTTGTAATTTTTATTTTGCATATCTCACAGTTTGGTTGCATATCTCACAGTTGAAAAGTTTCTCACTAGAATGCGAGGTATATTTCACAATTAAAATATTTGTAGATGTAGATACCACACATAATTACAAACAAAACTTTATAAGACGATCTTTTTTCACAGATTGATTCATGTCGGTTCAAGATGAGTAATAAACAAAGGCCGAAGTTCCAGCAATTAGTTTCAAGCTCGGCGAAAATGGCACGTGCACACACAGCGTTGCGAAGAATTCTCTAGAGACGTATGCAGGTTCATTTAAGAAATCCTACCGGCTAATATGTAGTGATTCGACGAGATCGATGTTCCAGTGGCACACCATCTATGAGGCAGAACAGATTACTACTACCAAGAATCAACAGTGGGACGAGCTGAGCAGTCGCTCCGGCAATTTGACCAGCAGTGGATGAGTTTATTGGGCTATTTCCCCATAAGAAAGTTCAATCAAGCAGTCTTTAAATTAATTTTATTAGAACTCATAAATAAGTTAAGTTCTTTCACGCAATCACCTTGGCACTCTCATCGAATAACTTCCACTTCACCAACTCCGTGATTAAGCTACATTCCACAATATTAGAATTTTGGGGAGAAAGAAGAAGCAGCATCCTAATAATTTTTGAAAGTCAATCGCATTCTCGGGAAACATGACATGGCTTCCGAGTAGTTTTTTAAGAAAAAATGCATTCTAATTCAGCGGAGCAATAAAACACGCGTCTTGATAGTTTAAAGAAAAGGTGCATTCTACTCTACTGAAAAGCCAAATGAAAAAATCATTTTCACGACAAAACTAGCGCCCTCCTACTCCGCGTCAATCATTTTAAAAATCCAATCAGGATGGACTCGAGCCTCTAACGGACAAAATGATAAATTCTAATTGGCCGTAATAGGCGGTCTATTGGCAAGAACTATATTTTTTCCTCGGAACACTAAGCCCTTTAGCAACGCGTAGTAACACTTGTCACGCGATGTTAAAAAATAAAAAATAAAATTAAAATCGCAGGAATATGCCAGAAAGTAAAAAGCTTACGAAATACTTCCCGCCTTTTTGAGAAGCAAGAAATAATTTATTAATAACTAAAGTAAGAAAAAGAATTTTAGCTGTTACAAGTTACGAAACTAAGATTGAAATATGTTCCACAAATTTAGAATTGAAGCTAAGAGAGATTAAAAAAAAATGGCGCAAATTTTTTTTTTTTTTTTTATTACATATATATATATATACATATATATATATATATATATATATATATATATATATATATATATATATATATATATATATATATATATATATATATATATATATATATATATATGTCAACATTTGAACGGAGGGTGGTTTTGGGGTCTGGGGGTCATGATCGGTGAAAATATACCAAAATTTTCCGGAAGTGCTTTCCTCCGGACGGCTGCAATAGGTAGCTTTTTACTTTTTGTAATGAAAGCTACCTAAATGTCACTGATTTAATCGGAATATATAAACTATTTCTTTGTCATTTCATGTTGTTTAACATTTAATTTAAATACTAGCGGCCTTCGCCCGCTACGCTGGTCGGTTTATCTAAAGAAATCTTGAAGAAGTAGTTAGATAAGGTTCAGACATACATTAAAAAAAAAAAAAAAAGCAAGTCGATCATTCAAAAAACGTTGGGAAATATCAAATATTTACTGTAATTTTTTAAGAAAAACAAAGTTTCGAAAAAAAAATTAAATCGAAAAAAAAATTACACTGACATATTAATGCAAGGAAATTTTCCCAGAGAGAAAATTCGCCTTGAATACAATATTTCAAATTCTTTTAATTGCTTATAGGCGTTAATGCCAACATAGTGAAAAAAAAATTCCATGCTGGGAATCGAACCCGGGCCATCAGTATGGCGCACTGACGTTCTACCGACTAAACCACATGGAACGACAGCCAGCTTGAAACTTTCTCATACTTAAGTAGACTGGCGAAAACATAACGATAGCGCGTTTTAAAATCGCACAGTGACATCTATTGGATTTTATATGTACTAAAAAACGTTATGTACTAAAAAACGTGAGCAGCGCACCTAATAGTTTCTTTTGTTTCTTTTTGTTACTTTTTTGTCTGTTGTCCGATTTTGATGAAACAAAGCCTATACACTGCCCGGGAGTGTGCATTCTTCATTAGTGAAAACCGCATAAAAATCCATTCAGTAGTTACGAAGATAACCTCGAACAAACAGACAGACAGACAGACAAAAAATTCAAAAAATTTTTTTTTGTGTTTCATTGGTTTTCTTTTATCGCCCTGACTCCATTTTTGTCAATTATCTTCAATGTACAGACACACCGGGTCCTACTGTTTTATTATATGTATAGATAAAATCGCACAGTGACATCTATTGGATTTTATATGTACTAAAAAACGTTATGTACTAAAAAACGTGAGCAGCGCACCTAATAGTTTCTTTTGTTTCTTTTTGTTACTTTTTTGTCTGTTGTCCGATTTTGATGAAACAAAGCCTATACACTGCCCGGGAGTGTGCATTCTTCATTAGTGAAAACCGCATAAAAATCCATTCAGTAGTTACGAAGATAACCTCGAACAAACAGACAGACAGACAGACAGACAAAAAATTCAAAAAAAAAATTTTTGTGTTTCATTGGTTTTCTTTTATCGCCCTGACTCCATTTTTGTCAATTATCTTCAATGTACAGACACACCGGGTCCTACTGTTTTATTATATGTATAGATGTCATTTGTTATTCACATACGCATGTATGTGAATAACAAATGACATATTTAAATATGCGTGTGTTGTACGCATACTTTCTTGCACACGTGTGATTTTATACCAATATGCCTTTTCGAAATAGGTTTAAAAAAAAAATAAAAGATACTTCTTACATTTTTTCTTTAGCAAAAATATGACCTTAATTTTTTGTCATAATAAATGGCTTAGTAAATGTATTAAAATAAGGGCTTAGTAATATAAAGTAACGGCTTATCATATCATCATATATATTATAAAGCAGAAGTTCTGAAACTTCCACACCAGTGTTTTCAAAAACTACCCGATGGATTTTTTTGCTGATTGTATCATTCGATAGGAAATATTTTTGCGGAGGTTTTTCATTCAAATATACAGGGATAAGTATGATTTTTGGTTATAAATTTTGTATTTTTCGGTTATTTTTGATGAAAGGGTTGCCAGTAGTTATTTTTGGCGAAAATTATCATTACTAAACAAATTAAAAATGATATATCTGTTAGAAATATTACAAACATCTTGCAAATAAAAGCAGAAAATAACTATTGATAATAATAATAATAATTAATAATGATAATAATAATAATAATAAAGAAAAACCATTTAATGAGGAATGATATTATAAAAAAATATTTATCTTAAAAGAAATATTTGTAACGCTTAAAAAATAACTTAACTGAAATATTACGTTTGATGCAACATTTGGCGACTTATCCTTGCGTTAGAATAAAAAAAAAATAACTTGAAAATTTGATTAAATGAATTTTGAACGATATTTATTTTCCTTTTTATTATTTTTTTCTCTTTTTTATCAAATTTTGGTAGTATATAACTTACTCCAGAAAAAGGCAGATCTAATTATAAAAGTAATTGTGAATTAAATATTTGTTTCTTTGAGATTTTTTTTTTTTTTTTTTTTTTTTTTTTTTTTTTTTTTTTTTACTTTTGTTGGCAAAGAATTAAGTCAAAAATGCATATGTCTAACATTAGGTCGCAATGGTGTTGTTTTTTCCAAAAGAAGATAATTTTTGGTATTCAATTGTAAATTCAATAAACATAAGTTAATATTTTAAAAATTGTAATCAAATATTTAAATTTTAGATTTAGTGTGAAATTCTGCCACACGTATATATACTGTAAAGTAATGTCATTCTCTTTTAAAAGTTTTTCACCGCAATTTTGAAAATTGTAATCAACATCCTTTTTTTGCTCCATTTTGTCAAATTTTCTTCCAGGGAAAATTAGTTTTAAAATTTACAAACTGAACAAGGATATCTATGCAATTTAAATGAAATTTATGCAATTTCGCGTTATTACTATCGATAAATTCGACATTTTGAAATAAAAATTGCCTGGTGAAAAAATGGCACAGATGTCATATATGCACCACATTGGCGCGATTGCAACAAAACGTCGATTTTATGTTCATATGGTAGCTCGGCTGTTGTATATTTATTAATAAACTATTTACTCTTATTTATTTTTTTAATGATGTAAATTGTTTTATTTTATAATTATTAACAAAACATTATTTATTTATTTTTATTTCCTTTTTAAAATAATACAAAAAATTAAAAAATATATATGTAACTGATTTTTTAAAACGAAGTTTTCGCCAAATTGGCGTAAAAAAGGAAAAAAAATTGCACAAATGTGGTGCACATAAGGCATTTGTGCCAAAATATTTTACAAGTCTGTTTTAATTAGCCATTTCTTCTTCAATTTTCTTCATATTTTTCCTGTGTTAGATAATATTTAAAATGATATTGGACTAATCTTCGATAATTGAGCATCGCCAAATAGCATATTTACTAGATTATTGAAAGTTTTATTGGCACGGATATTATATATCACCGAGGTAACTAATAGACTTTAAATTGGCATTATTTTTTCAGAGATATATTAACCCGACTATTAATATTTATTTATAAATAAAATGCCTATTTATATTATAAATTGTTTAAACTGTTTTGTTATATACTTATTAATTAAACTTTTTTCATAAATTTTTATTACTATTTAAATAATAGAAAATAATTTAAATATACACATGTAACTGGTATTCGAAAACAATGTTTCCGCCAAATTAGCATAAAAAATTATCGCGCAAAACTCGGCGCATATGACAACTTTGCCGTTTTGTTTATGTATTAAGAAGATTTCTAGATTATCAACGAGATCATAGAAAATTTCTCAGATTATTTTATTTGAGATTATTAAATTTATGCTTTTTCATTACGAAACAAACGAAGAAAAGAAAATTTACTACTGATGCAACTACAGACTTAACGACTGCTTGGCGTTATATTTTTAAAAAAATCGAAAAGGCGATTTTTTAATTATTTGTTTACTTTTTTGTTTACATTATTATAAACATTTTTCCATTTTTATATACGCATCACCTTGGCATGTTTTTTTAAATCTGACATCAGTTTGGCAAACACTGCGTTTTCAAATACCAGTTACATGTTTTATTATTTTTAATTATTTTGTATTATTTTAAAAAGGAAACAATAATAAATAAGTGAAGTTTAATTAATAATTATGGAATACAACAATAAAGAAAGAAAAAATTAAAGAAAAGTAAAGAAACAAAGTTTATTAGTAAATAAACAACAACAACCAGATTACCATGCAATCCATAAAATCACAATTTTGTTGCAATCGCACCAACGTGATTCATACATGACACCTAACCAAAATATTATTGGCTGTATTATTATTTATATTTTTTATATTATTTGGTACTACTTGATTAACCCATCGACCAAAAAACTGCCGCCAAAATAAAAGATTAAATGTCAATAATGGATGATCGTAAATGCCACATTCATTTGAAATTAAACATGTTACATGCATTTGTTACGTCATTAACTACTTTTTAATTCGACGTTTTATTTGTATTTCTATTAATATTTTCATAATTTATTGATTCTTTGGTTATTTAAAATAAAGGTTATATTCGTTTGTATAATATGGTGAATCGCTTTGCAATATGTATAATTTGGCGAAATTGATCTATGGAATCATAAAGTAGTATCTATTATTTATTAAAATTCTAGATGGATATTTAAGTTGACAGAACTGGCGTCTTTTTCAAGTCTCCGTAGAGGCATTCGCCAAACTGTCGTTAATTCTGTGTTTTAGCCTTATTATGTATTTTTCATCTGTAGTTATTTTATTATCCCTAATATTTGCAATGTGCAGGAAAAATATTCGGAATATCAATGATATAGAATTAAAAAAAATATATTTGCAATTAATTTATCAATCATTCAGGTTAAAAAAATACTTTAAAATTGGCTAAGAAAAAAATATAAAATACCGACAGTAGAATTTTTTTATGATGTTTATGTTGCAGTTTTAATTAACATTAAGCCCTATCAACATAATTTTATTAAAAATTAACTATTAAATACTGCTTCATTTCCCCGTCGAAAAAAAAACTATCGCCAACATATAAGATTAAATGCCAATAAGAGATGATTGTAAACTTCACTTTCATTTGACAATAAACACGAAATAAGTCTGATTCATTTGTAACAAATCGTTATAAGCAATACTAATGTTTCACGCCAAAAATCATAATGGAATTTATTACAAGCTGAAGGTTTATTTTTCTACAAAATTTAGCATCAAGATTATTCCCGATTTAACAGCTACATATTTGCAACTGCAGGGCTGCCACAGGCGACTATTTTTTAACTCTAACTGGCACCACTTTCTTTAAACAGAAATCCTTAACATACACTTAGACAACATTTGCAAGAAAAATTTATTTTGAGATTTATATTAGAAAAATAGTGGTGCGAACGGAATATAAAAATAGTCGCCTGTGGCAAACTGGTTTTTAAAAATGAAGAGGCAGTGAAACTGATGTAATTTTAATTTTACCCAAATAATTCGGCTTTAAAACACACCTTTTATGCTTCATTGTTCTAATAAATATATAAGTTAAACACTCTTTTTTACATTTCTGTGCTATGTACTTTGCTGGAACTGACCAAGGTAGATAGAAAACTGTAGTAGAATTGCCAGAAGAGGACGGTTATTAAAAAATGTAATGCAACATGTAACGAGATTGTATTTAGGCTATAGGATCTGCATACAGTGCAAGTTCAGATTCGGGAGTTTAAGAACTAACAAATGATAATGTGCTATTTGAAAATTAATAGAGTTTGATAATCATTGCAATGATTTCTAACAAAATAATGTGATGAGTAGAGAATATTTTGATTTCTGCTGTCACAACGGTCTCATTTTCATATCAAACTCTCTATAAATGATCAAATAAGAGAGATGGTACCTAATTACCCAAATTTTCTGCAAGGCATACAATAGTGGTATATCGCAATGACATTGGCACTGGCATCGTTTTCAACATTGCGGAAGGACATTCCAGGCGATGGTCTACACTCCTTTAAAAAAGAAATTGTAAATCACCATTTTGTTTGAATCAAGATTTATTTGGAAAAATGGACCAGCGCAGCGGGCATAGCCAACACCCCCTATAGTCAAGGCCACCGCAGCGAATTCCAGAAGTTTCAATATGGCTGCCCCTACAGTCCGAAGGTCCGACTCCCCTACCGATGACCTTTATTCGCAAATACCTAGTCAGTGTGCATCAGTCCAGTGCTAGTACGGCATGTTTCAATCTGGCGTTTCGCCATTTTCTATTTTGTTTTGCGTTCTAAAAAATTTGGATATTATAAAGACTAAAAGTAAGTGTTATCTCTTTTTCCTTATATCATTGTTTTAACAAAGCTGTAAAGATAATTTCTGTTACACACATCTGTTACAAGATTAATGATTACCGATTTAGTTTTCAAGCTATAGTGGTTTTCAAATCAATTACATCTATGTGAATTAGTAATTTGTTTAAAATAATTATAAAAAATATATAATTTTGCTTCTCATCTGAATTTTTATCCTGTTGATTTTAACTTTCAGTATTTCCTCACGGGATTTTGTTAATATTTATGTGTAATATATCTTTATAAGAAAATTACTGCCCTTTAGCAATTGTTTATTTCCTTGTTTATTAAGTATTTTTCTAAATTCCAGTTTATTAGTTTGAATCCGAATTTACTTATCTCGCTATCAATTTAAAAATAATTTACTATAAGTAATCTGGGTGCGCTGTTTAAATTAATTCATAAAATATTCAAAGCGTTTGATTATTGCTATTACAGCTTTCATTAGCATATTAATTAGCTTCAGCTGTTAAATTACTTTTGATATTTTGACAATTATCTTTTCCTTCTTTCCACTATACTTTTCTATACTCTTAATTTGAAAGTTATTTTTATGGAAACAGATTTTTTTTTCTTTAATATTAGTAGATATTTTTTGGTAATAATAATAATAGTAATTTAAAACTAATTTATAAATTGATAAAGAACAGACACTTTCTTTAATAATAATAATAATAATAGTAAAGTATAATAATAATAGCAATTTAAAGATAATTTATAGATTGAAAAGGAATTTTTTTTTCTTTAATAATAATTTATAATAATAATAATTTAAAAATAATTTATAGATTGATACTGAACACTTAATAATAATAATATTTTAAAATGTATACTTTAATAATTTATAGATTGGCAATTCACAGATTTTTTTTCAATAATAATTTATAATAATAATTGTAATTTAAAAATAATTTATAAATTAATAAGGAACAGATGCTTTCTTTAATAATAATAATAATAGTAATGTATAATAATAATAGCAATTTAAAGATAATTTATAGATTGATAAGGAATAGATTTTTTTTCTTTAATAATAATTTATAATAATAATAATCTTAATATAATTTATAGATTTATACTGAGCACATTTTTTTCCTTGATAATAATAATACTTTAAAATTTATACTTTAATAATTTATAGATTGGCAATTGACAGATTTTTTTTCAATAATAATTTATAAATTAATAAGGAACAGATACTTTCGTTAATAATAATAATAATAATAATGTATAATGATAATAGCAATTTAAATATAATTAATAGATTGATAAGGAATAGATTTTTTTTCTTTAATAATAATTTATAATTTTAATTTTAAAATAATTTATAGGTTGATACTGAACACATTTTTATCCTTAATAATAATAATACTTTAAAGTTTATACTTTAATAATTTATAGATTGGCAACTGACAGATTTTTTTCAATAATATTAATAATAATAATTTATAATAATAATTGTAATTTAAAAATAATTTATAAATTAATAAAGAACAGATGCTTTCTTTAATAATAATAATTTAGAATAGTAATATTAATTTAAAAATAATTTATAAATTGATAAGTTATTGCATCTTTTTTTTTCTTTGTTCCAATGCCACTTGATATTATATTTAATATTAATTTATACAATTAAACAATCTTATAAGGAAATACTGAATAATAAATAAGTTAAAGCTAGAAAGCAAATAAAATATACCTTATTTATTTATTATTATTTGTTTTGATTTAATAAAAAACATTTTATATCATACATATGTATAACAGAAATTATTACATAATAATGATATTAAGACAATGACATAAGTAAATGCGATAACACTTAGCATTTTGTCTTTAAATAATTCTCATCAAATAAGAAAAAAGTAAACAAATAAAATACATGGGAGTGAGTGTGAAAAGTGTGTGTGTGTGTGTGTGTGGGGGGGGGGGTATTTGAAATGAAAAAACTCTTCTCACACTACATATTATTTAGTACATTTTTTTCCCAATTCTTTTTTTTTTAATCAAGTCATCAAATTCCAGTCATGTAAACGAATTTAGCTTCAGGATTATGAAGCTAATTTAAAATATAAATTTTAATATATTTTTTAGAAAAAATGATGTACTGTTATAATTTTAACCTTAAGTTTTTTTGCTGAGTTTTTTTTTTTCTCTTTTCTTTCTTTTATTTTCATTCTTTCTTTTCTCCAATGTATAAGTTCATTTGATGCTTTAATATACATTTTTTTTTTTTTTTTATCCTACTTATTTAAAATAGTGTGATATTGATAATGCAAAAGAAATATTCTATTTCTAAATTAAATCACATCTATTTAAAAATCCAAAGCTCAAATCTAATGCAGTTTTGCCTCTTATAAAAATTTGTATTTTAAGTCCTTTTTAGTATATTTTTTAAACAATAAGTAACCCTCTTAAATTACAACTTATATTTATAGGAAATGACAATTATTTACTTGATTACACATTAAATTAACAGAAAAAGTAAACACTATTGCTAAAAATTTTGAAAATTACAAGAAATGCAACTTTGTGTGAGCTTGTGTAAATTCATATTATGGACGTGGGAAGTCGGACATCGCGATCGGCCATTTTGAAACGGTGTGAAGGCCTTGACTATAGGGGGTGTTGGCATAGCTTGCTAGTATATTATAAAGCAGAAGTTCTGAAACTTCCAAACGAGTGTTTTCAAAAACTACCCGATGGATTTTTTTGCCGATTGTATCATTCGATAGGAAATATTTTTCCGAAGGTTTATGATTCAAATTTACAGGGATAACTCTGATTTTTCGTAGTAAATTTCGTATTTTTCGGTTATTTTTGACAAAAGGGTTGCCAGTAGCTGTTTTTGGCGAAAACTATAATTGCTAAAAGAATTAAAATGGCTATATCTATTAGAAATATTACAAATATCTTTCAAATAATAGCAGAAAATAACTACTGACAATATTAATGATAATAAAGAAAGACCGCTTAAATGAGGCGTAATATTATAAAAATATATTTATCTTGATAATGAAAAAAATATTTGTAATGCTTAAAAAATAAACTAACGCGAAATATAACAATTGGTTCAACTTTTGGCGACTTATCCCTGGCATTAGAATAAAAACATGAATTTCAGAAATACATTAAATGAATTTTGAATGATAGTTATTTCCCTTTTTATTATTTTCTTTCTCTTTTTTATCGAATTTCCGTATAATATAACTTACAGCAGAAAAAAGCAGATCTGATTGTAAAAGACACTGTAAGTTGTGAGTTACTATTCGTTTCTATAACATTTTCATCTTGCTTTTGTCGCCAAAGAATGTGTTTTTAAGTCGAAAATGCACCACTGACTTGATGCCTGACTTAGGTTCTTAATGGTCACAATAATGGTTTTTTTTTTTTTTTTTTCTTTTTTTCAAGTGAAGATAATTTTTAGAGTATATTCTAATATTCAATCGTAAATGATATAGATATGAGTATAACTCTTTTATTTCTTTTTGCAAATATTTTTATTGTTAATTTAATTTTTCTTGCGCCATTTCGGCAGTTTCACTTACAGGAAAAATATCAGTTTTAAAATTTAAAAACTGAGGAAGGAAAGATTACCCCATCGATTAAAAATCTACCACCAAATTCCAAGATTAAATGTCAATAATGGATGATCGTAAATGTCGCATTCACTTGACATTAAGCATAAATATTAATTATGTCATCAAGTGATTTTTAATTCGACATTTTATTTCTACTTTTATATATGCTCTGCTAATTTGTTTTTCGTTATTTAAATGAAAATTCATGCTAATCTATATAATCTGGCTAATAGTTTGGCGATTTGTATAATTTGGCGAAATTGGTCGACGGTATAACCAAATAGTACTGAAGGAAAATTTTTGCAATTCAAAGTAAATTTATGCAATTATGCGTTATTACTATAGATAAATTCAACATTTTGGAATAAAAAATTCTCGCTGAATAAAATTTACAAGTCTTTTTTAATTGACCATTTCTTATTCAATATTTCTCCAATCAATATTCCGCTATTCTCTTTCGCGCAGGCTAACAAAAATGTATTTTAAACATTTTATTAGATAAAACGTAAATAACATTTTTTTTTACTTTAAAAACTCATCCAAACTGTAAAATAATTTAATTGCAACTTTTTAAAGTTTTGGCGCAGATGTTATATACGCACCACATTCGCACGATTGCAACAAAATGGCGATTTTATGCCTCACATGGTAAACCGACTATGTTTGTTTATTTATTAATAAACTATTTACAAACTTTCATTTTGTTTTTTAAAATAATATAAATCATTTTGTTCTATTCTATAGCTATTAATTAAACTTTTTTTATTTTTTACTTTTTTTTTCAAATAATACAAAATAATTAAAAAATATTTATGAAATTGGTAATTAAAAACCAAGTTCTAATAAATTGGCGCCAGAAAAAAATTGCGCCAATGTGGTGCATACATGACATCTGTGTCAAAGTTTTTTCTTATACATAAGTAGGGAAAATGCAGTATAAATACCGATTAAAGTTTTTTCCAAATGGAAATTTTGTCACGGATTCGGTCATATACTCATCGAGGTATCTCACTGGCGCCAAAATGGCATTATTTGCCTCATATGGTAACCCAGCTATAGTTGTTTATCTGATGATAAGTTGTTTATTTCCTTTCATTTTTTTCTTTTTTGAAATGATATTTGTTGTTTTGTTCTACAGTTACTTTTTATTTATTGTTAATTGCTGTTTAAAATGATAGAAAATAATAAAATATACATAATTTTTTTTGGTATTCTAAAACGAGGATTTTGCCACATTGTAGTTGCAAGATAATCGTGCTAAACCTATTGCGTATATGATGTCTGTGTAGGAATCTTTTGTGAAATATGAAAAGTGTAAATTGGCTACTACTTGACTATCACGTCAACCAATTTCGCCAAATCGCTCGCCAAATTATACAAATTTACATAATTTTATCTTAAATAATTAAAGAGAAAATGCTTAAATACGAAAGAGCAAATAATTTTGTTTTCATTTTTCAGGAGGAAATTTTGCAATAATAAAGTAATTGTTGTAGTGATAGTTTTAATGTGTGTGTTTTTTTTTATCGTTGGCAACTTGCTGTAACGAAAAATGTTTATTTTTTTTCCTGCTATTGTTTTGTAAGAGCTGGTTTTGTGAAAGCCATGTTAAGATGGTATTCAAATTTTTGAACCCTTCCCAATTACCACCCCCTTGGGCCGAGTTTGCTCATTTGCAATTCCCACTGAGATATTAACCACCTCAATGTACTTGACGAGTTTGGAGATGATTCTTGCATAATTGTGCCTTTTATCGCGCGGACAAAATTTAATATATATATAAACTTTTTAGGTGGGAGTAGCTTTGGGTTCCTGGCTTCACATAATGAAAAATTGTGAAGAAATTTTTCAGAAGTTGTACCATGGTAACGACTGTAATAATTAATATTTCTTCAGATAAGGGGAAATTTTAAATCCTGTTGCCATAATGGTCTCATTTCGCTTCCAAATATGCACTGTTAGTAATAAACTAAAATAGTTACTTCTAAATAGCTGGTTTTTGCGCAACGTTTAAGATAATTTAATATCACAATGGTGTCTAATCGTTTTCAGCAATGAGCAGGGCGGTGCTGGAGGTCCAAATTATTTAAAATACAAATATAAATTCACCAGTTCGTTTCATCCACGGTTGATTTTGAAATATTGACCAGAGCAGCGGGCATAGCCTGCTAGTTATTAATAAATGATCATACAACATTAGTTAATATAGTAATAGAATGAGTACGAGAATAATGACAAAATTTACGTTGTTGCTCAGAAAAGTAGGTATTGATCAATTTGGTGAAATGGAAAATACATATTTTACAATTAATATTGTCAGAGGAGATCAAAATTCTTAATAAAATAAGTTTAAAAGTCTATTAACTTTATCAATTTAGGTAAGAAAATTACGAACTCGATTTTAAAGATATCTTCATATAATAAAACACAGTGTAACGAATCCGGTTCTAAAGCATCAGTCTTACCAGTCTCCGAAAAGATGGAGCCACGTTAGGTTTGATTTCAAGAAGAGAATACTTATCTGCCTAAATAAAAATTCTTTTCGATCTGAAATCTATGGAGTAGGGGAGGGGGGGGGGTAACCGATAAAAATACCATTTCAAAGTGTTATAAAATATTAGTATTAATTATTAGTATTATTTCAATAGTTGCAGCAGACTTATTTTTTAATTACGCAAATTTATTGCATATTTGTTAAATTTTTGTTTTATTAAGAAATTTTAATTTTGCTCTGATATATAAGCCGGAAAGTGTGGTTTACCTAGAAGTATTATAATTGCTAATAGTGTGTTTGTTAGAACATAAATTAGCCGAACGTTGCTCGTCTAAACGCTTCCATATTGTCAATTATTTTTATTATTTTTTTTTATTTATTTCAATTGAAAACACAATTTTTACTCATCGGCCTAGGACGGGAATTTACACTAGTATTTTTATAAATAACAGCTAGGTACAATAAGTTTTAACAATGGACATTCACAAAATATATTAGCAGAAATTAAAAATGCTAGCACACATCTTTAGATGTGCTGAAATATACGTTCTATCCGCTCGTCAGAAAGTTTAAGTTTTACGGGGCGTTAAGAAATTGATTAATAAGGAAAGTGTAATTCATTCAAATTATAAGATTTGTGTTTGAGACAACTTAATCTTTTTAAAATTTAACTATGCTAGTTAGAAGCCTCACTATTGATGCGAAACAAATGACACTTAATAGATAAAGAGTAAGTCAGAGTGACATTTAGCCCGAATTTAAGTTAAATGTCAAATGTTTCGCTTTGGCCAAAGTGTTCTTCCATTTTACCAAAAAAGAAAAAAAAATGCAGATTCAGAATTTTTTTGAGGTCTTAATTTGAATGTTGTTAATGACATGTTAGTGTACATATAATGTTTTTAGACCTCAGTGAATCAGTAATGTATTATATATATATATATATATATATTAGTACAATTGTGTTGAGGTGACTTTATGCAAAATAATCATAAAATGGAACAATTTCTTATTCATGCAACAAAAATTAATTTGTATTTAAACGTTTAGAAAAGCATTTGCTAACAGTATTTTTACCAAAATTAACGAATGTCAGTTTCTGTTTCTAACTTAGAATCAGGAAAATGTTTACGAATTCGGTTTATTTATAAACCTGGTTGTACTCTAACTGTCGTAAACATACCTGGAATTTCTATATGAAAATTTACATGTTAATGAGATTCACTATATAATGCTTTCTATGGAAAATTAAGTGTAGCATTTATAATTTGTTGACATTGTTCGCTGACATAGTTCGTTGACATAATCCGTTACATTGTGAAAATAACACATTTGAGGAAAAATCGTTTGCAGTACATTTTATTCATGTTAGGACATTTCAAATATAAGATTCAAATGCAAAACTGAGGTGAACTACAATATACTTTCTCAAGAGTTTGTAGGAAGTAGCATTTAGAGTTTATTCACAGGATCACACGAAACCCGAGTTTCCCCCAGGTTTAAAAAGGGGTAGGGCGCTACTATTCTGAAAAGGGCACTTTTTTGATTTTTAAGGGTACTTTTATAGAGTTGAATCTTAGAATCTAGCGGTAAAAAAAAAAAAAAAAAAAAAAAAAAAAAAAAAAAAAAAAAACCTTGGTAAAACAGAAATGTTGTCAAAGAATCAAGAAAAAAAAAAAACCCAAAAATTTCGTCAAAAAAATTGAAAAAAGAAAAAAAAGGTAAGTTTTGTTAAAAGACCGCGAAAAAACGACAAATATTGCTAAAAGATCGCGAAAAAACGGCCGATTTTGTTAAAAGATCTCAAAAAACAGCAGATTTTGTTTAAAGATCGCGGAAAAAACGGCAGATTTTGGTTAAAAAAAATCGCGAAAAAACGACAAATTTCGGGAAAAGATCGCGAAAAAACGGCAAATTTTACTAGAACGATCACAAAAAAATGGCAAATTTCGTTAAAAGAAACGCCAATTTTGTCACGCTTAAACACGAAAAACCGTAAATTCCGAAAATAAAATTCACTTCTGGCATTCACTTTTTTTGTGCCCCTTTGACGAAATTTGCATTTTTTCACAACCTTTTGACGAAATCTGCCGTTTTTTCGGGGTATTTTGACGAATTTAATTTTTTCGTGAATTTATGGCAAAATTTGCCGTTTTTCGTGAATCTTTTCACAGAATTTTCCGTTTTACTACGGTTTTTGGACGAAATATGCCATTTTTTGCAAATCTTGACGAAATATGCCATTTTATCGCGTTTTTTTTTTGACAAAAGTTGCCGTTTTTCGCGAATCGTTTGACAAAATTTTCCGTTTTATCGAAATTTTGGGAAGAAATTTGTCGTTTTTTCACGATTTAAAAAAAAAAATCTGCCGTTTTTTCGTGATTTTGAGACGAAATTAGCCATTTTTTCGCGAATCTTGCCGGAAATTAGTTGTTATTTTGCGATTTTTTTATGAAATTTGCCGTTCTTCGATTTTTGACGATATCACGCGTCCCGTAGGGCGCGTAAGAATTTTTTTGCGTTCTGTCGCCGATTTTTTTCGTAATTTACGCATTATAGCGCGTCCGCATCATCGCTGAAGATTTGCGTTTTTTCTAATGTGGGCAAGAAGGGCGCTATTTTTTTGAATGAGCGGCAAAAGGGGCGCTTGTTTTTTGGATGAGATTCGATTAGTATAATTTCATTGGGTGCTAACGTGACAGCTGATGGTCACTTTTGAAGGGGAAATTTAATTTTCTTTGCATTCAATTGGGCAATTATTATTTCATATACTTTTTTCAGTTATCTGAATGGTTCCAAAAACCTTTACCAAATAACTCTTTAAATTACTATTCATATTTCTATGTAAAATATTAAAACAGTAATAATATTGAAATATTAATTTGTTTCAAATTTTAAATGCATTTCTCTAATAGCAGAAACATTTTTTCTTGCTGTAGATAAGAGACAGATGAAAGGGAAATGACATCATTTTTGCGTTATTGTTATTATTTCTGCTTTAAAATTGAAAAGAAAAATAAGCAGTAAATTTTATCTTTCTAGAATACAGTTGAGCAATTATTATTTCATATATTCATTTCCTATAGCCGAATTGGTGTTTTTTATAAATACGATTCATAAAATCGTTTCATTAAAATTTCTAAAAAATGGCAGAATGATATGAATAATAATTTTTATAAATTTCTTTTTCCTTTTTCTTAAGCATTTGCATAAATGATGTCATTTGGATGAATTTATTCAAAATATTTCCAATTTATGAATTGAAATACTTAAAAAATCGTATTTTTCTCTCTAAACCGTTTCAGCTTAAACACCTTTCTGAAAAAAAAAAAAAAAAAAAAAAAAAGAAAAAAAGAAAAAACACCAAAATTATTATTTTTTAAAGTCAATGGAATTTATGTGAATGGTGAAAATAACAAACGCTTTTTATTTTTCAAAAAAAAAAAAAAAAAAAAAAAAAAAAAAACGGATTCTTGAAGAATGTGTGAAAATAAGTTTTTATTTCTCCAAATATTTTTCAAAAATATAATTTAATTACAGTATTGTCTTGATTGAAATAAAAGGTGTTGAGTGAAGTATAAGTTCAATTTCAATTTGAAAATGACGATAAAGGAGAAATCTAATAATCCATGTATTTTACTCTTTTTAACACAAAAGATGGAGTAATTTAGTTGTCATCTTAGAGAAATGTCATTAAAGTAAAAAAAAAACAATAATAATAATTATCTCGAACACTAATTCAAATTTTAAAAATTCTAATATCACTTTTGAAACCTGGTAAATCAATGCGGATATTAGTGTTAATTTTATAGCAAAACATTCCACATTTGAGGAGAAATAGTTGTGAAATAAAATCAATCATTTCATAAGGATTTTATATATAAGTATAGCGTGTATAACGTATATTTAAAATAGCATATCGTGAAACAAAATATTACCGAAATTTAATCACAGTAATTCACTTTTCTAAATCCAGGCTATGACCAATGTGCTGGTGGATTTGAAGTGGAAGATGGTTGCGGTATTTTCAACAACGAAATCTCTGCTAACTGAATTCCGTGAAGAGGCAGACAAACACAATATCTGCATTGCATCGTCCACAGCCTTGCTGACTGAACAGAAGTATATTTTTTTTCTAACAATATTTTCTCTCATTACGAAAAATAGTGTTTCAAAATCTTTTAAATAGACAAAACACAAATAAGAGTTATCATTTTTTTTCTGTGTGTGTGTTCGTGTATATGTAATTTAAGAAGCTTTGTTGAATTTTCTTTGTAAAATACGTTATTAAAGGAAATTAAAAAAAATGAAAAAGGAGTAGCTCATTAATTAGAAACATTAGTAAAAACTTATTTTTTTTCATATTTATACTTATTTGAATTTTGTTTCAAATAAAATAAACAATTGTAATGCTATTAAAAAAATTAAATAAAAAAATAAAGTGGACAAAATCTTTTGAAAAGTTTTTTTTCCTTACTTTAGTTGGGGGAAGTTATAAAATTAAAAATAATTTAATTAAGATTAAAAATAAAAATAAAAATAAATGTTATAATTCATCGTATCTTCACTACTTTTAAATTAAATTAAATAATAACTCAAAAGTGTAAATCTGTTTAAATGGATTTCTTTCGGAAAGACAATCTTCATTATCTGTTGATTCTTGAACCTTGAGCTACTGGTCAAAATACGAACGATAAATAAGATAAAAGAGCATAATTTATTTTTAAGTAAAAAATTTTCAGTTTCAAATTTTTTCCATCATTTTGAATAAAAAGATAAATAGAAATATGTCCCAACTTAAAAGCCAATGGAAATACTAAAAGTTGATAAAAGTACTAAACTGAATCTTTTTACCTTATGATATATTTGATATTCAGTGTTTTCTTTGATGCACATTTTATAAATCTAATAAGCTGTTGTAATGCACCCCTCTCCCTACAAAAGTTTATAAAATGACACTGTAAGGATTATTGATATTGAAACATTAATACTATAAAATATTATTGACTTCATAAAACCATAAGGCGTTCGCATTCAATGCTAATTCAGACACTTTTCTCCTTGAGGGTCTTCTATGGCTCCAGGGGGGGGGGGGGATTTCATTGTTCAAGAGGATATATCCCATCTGAGCCACCCCCTGAATTCAAAACAGTTTTGCGTCATATGACGCGCTTGGATCGTCTTGCGATGCAAAAAAAAAAAAAGTAATTTAAATTAAATTTTAAATTATACAAATGAAGATAATGCACTAAAAATGCATTAGGAAATTTCTAATCTGCCTCTGAGATTTCTCTGGAATTTATTTTGTTTCTTTTAGTTTGTCGACTTCAATATTGGATAAAAACAAAACGCTACCCCAAAGAAAAATCCGAATCAAGTGAATTAATAAATGGAATGGTGATATCGATTATTTGTTGAAAAATTTAACTGATTTTATTAAGTGATTTCTTACTACTGATATTTTTTCAGAATAGTGTCAGTGAAATCGACATTAAATTAGAAAATTACGCTAATAGATTTCATTGTGTAATTTCTTCGAGAAACTGGCTCTATTTCAATACATCCGGAACTATTTTTATTTAAAAAATTGCAATGAAAATTTATATATAGGCAAATTTTAAAGTCTGAATTTGCTTTCTGGTCTTGAAATTGAGTGCTAGTGAAAATAAATAAAAATAAATAAATAAACAAAATAAAAAATAAAAAGTCGAATTATAAATATAGAAAAAAACAATTTATACCATTTTTTTAAAGTAAATAAAACTAAAAAATTGTAATTTAACAAATTACAACGACTATTTGGAAAATAATATTCTCAAAGACTATAGTTTTAGACTTATAAATGATTTCTATATTAAAGAAAATAATAATAGCATCATTTTTATGATGATCGAAACGTAACTTACGTAATAACAGAATCATATTAAAATGCCTGGACTTTTAGAGACACATTAATATTCCTGGACCAATCATAAACAATTATTAAATGAAATTTCAGTTTAACAATTTTCGGTACTGCAAATTTAAAACTTCTAAACATCGTACATTTTCAAATTTTACACCGTTGTATAGAGAAAAAATAAATTTAAATGCAACTTATTTGAAACCTGTATCTAAATATGTTTTGAGTTTATTATTATTATTTTGTAGTTTTTAATACTTCTTTTGTCATTGTGGCAACAGAAGTATTCCATTTTTGGACATTAAACGTGAACTAATCTGTAAACAAATAAAATAAAAAACAGAAGTATTTCATTTCTAGACATTAAGCATGGACCAATCAGAAAACGAATAAAATAAAATAAGTTGCGGAATTCAATCAATAAAAAGATTCAGATATACTTCAAATTTCTCAATACTCTACCGAGAATAACAATTATTTTCCCAAATAGTTAAAAAATAGCATTTTTTGTTAATTTAACATGGAGAGGAGAGGATCGTTAAACGTATTAAACCTTCTTGTCGAAGAAGTTAGTATCACAGGGAGAAAAATTATCGGATATCTGCGGAACTCCGCATAAAGATGCATACTTTTTTCCTGCCTTTTTTGCGGAAAAAAAAAAAATGTAATGTAAATCAATTAGTTGAAAATTAAAATTCTAACATTTTAGCAAATGTGTACTTAAAAAATAAGAACATAAAAGTGCTGTAAGAAGCAAGTCCAAACATAAACTATGTATTGTCTCCAATTTATTTGTGAAAAGATCGGAAAATCCACACAATTCTATAATATTATAAATTAAATTTTAAAAAAGTTATAAATTTCAGAATATGTCAGCATAGAGCACTACATTCGATAGCCTTTAACGTACCATCCTCCGTGCAAACAATAACGGAAACTTGCACAATTATACAGCGGAGAAGCAGATTCAAGTGAGAAGTCCATTAATCAATAGGAGAAAAGGAAAATACTCCTACCAGCCAATAGAAAAAAAAGTATAAGTAATGAAACTAAAAGTGTGAAAAATGTAAACGTAATTAAGAAAAAGAGTATTTTATGTAATATTCCCAACAGTCTGATAAAGGAGGAAAGACGAATTCACTATTAACAATTATTGTAAAAATTTGAAATGAAATTAAAAGTTAATTCGCAATTCCTCCTTTATCAGATTATTGGAAATATTGCATAAAATCCCCTTTTTTCTTAGTTACTGATTGCATTTTTCATATTTTTCATTGCATTATTTATGCTTTATTTCTTTTTGGCTAGTACCCATATTTTCCTTTTCAGCTATTGGTTAATGAACATCTCATTTGAATCCACCCTTACCAGTTAAAATTGAGCAGGTTTCGCTTATTCTTTGCAATGAGTAGATACCCTAAAGACTTCTGTGGCTAGTCTGCTCTAAGTTGGCATATTCAAGAGTTTTTAATGTTATAATAATAATAATAATAATAATAATAATAATAATAATAATAATAATAATTATAATAATAATAATATATTCTACGATGAAAAGGTAAGAACTTATATTATAAATAATTATTTTGCTTATAAAATGTCACTTTAATAATAAAACATTTAAAATATATTGAAAATTGACATGTTTCAACTCCTTTTCATTGAATCATCTTTAGAATGTAAATAGAAAATTACAAACACAATGAACGTATAAAATTGGGGTAAATAATTATTGAATTCAAATTAAATATGACGTCCTCTATATTTTCGACACCGTTCATGTCCCTACTATGTAATTATCCTGCAAACCGCCCAACCATTCAGTGCATATTCACGGGATGCGAAAAGATAGCGTTTCATTACAAACATTTGAACTTTTATAATAACTTTCAATGGACTCTCTTATGAATTACTTTAAATAAAAATTAGATCTGTAAAATTTGTAAACTAGATTTGGTTTTTAATGTTGTTTTAAAATTCATAGTATTCTGTGTTAAGTAGCATCTAAACATTTATTTAATCCTATAATATACATATTACATAAGCAGTCAAAATTACTAGCGCTATGCAACTACGTGAAGGAAAATGAGCATATTTGCTTCAATGCTTATATTTGACAAATAAAAGACTAATTATTTAATACTGAATTAACAACAAAAACAAAATCATTGTAAATTTTATACACATACATTGACAATGAAATTTAATTAAAACTGGTGCTACATCGATGCACATATTATTATATACTTAAAAAAAAAAAAAAAAAAAAAAAAAAAAAAAAACGCAATTAACATTCTGCTTGATCTCTGTTTTTATTTGTTAATTTCAGATCGGATCATTTCTTACGCTCGCATTTCAACGAATTGACAGATATGGGAGTCCAAGTTGCCGTCGTTCTTGGATCTGGCATCAACTTGAAAGAAATGTATGAAATGGTTCTAACGACGAACAGCTCCATCCAGTATTGGTTACTCGCAGGAGTAGATGTAGATCATGAGCTTTTGCCCATACTTTTCTCACCAGAGCATCCAGTCATCTTGTTCAGGAAATTCATGGAAGGAGTGCCAACATTTGACTCAAACATTGAAGAAATTTACGAGTTTTCCGATAAGATAAAGCGTCTCAATCTGGTGAAAAGTTATATAGACTATATGAACAGTTGTAGAAAAGATTCCACTGGTACTGCATTGAATGATTCTAGGTGCAACGATCAAATTAAGCACAGTAACCTACAGAAGATGACGGTGGAAGAGTCTGTAGATCAGTTGATTGCATCTATGATGAGCGGTACGTATTAGTGTGTGTGGGTGCGTAAGAGGGATAAACTTAAAACTTGCAGAAAAGTGTTAAAAAAATATTTTATTTTTAAAATAAAATTTTGATTCCTTTTTAACCTTTTATACCCGTAATTATGAATTCATGATAATTTAACCTTTAAAGCATTTTTTGTGAATTTTTTAATCTACATTCGCAGATTTACACAATTATTTAATAAATTTTAGAAGGATTTTGCTATTTAGAATTAATTAATTAAACTTGAATTTATAGGAATTTTGTGCAATATTTATAATTCTACTCAAATCTTTTACTTGAAATATTTTTTTAGTATTTTGTAGGTTTGGAAAATGTACAATTATAATGTCCTTACAATAGAAATATAGAAGTATTTCCGAACAGAAACTTTTCTCCCTCAATATTTCAACTTCACGAAATCTGAAAAGATGCAAAGACAAAAGAAATCATCTTTTTAAAAATATTTTTCTTGTGCAACTAATAATGCTTTTGGAACAAGATAAAGTATTCTTAACTCATTCGAAATTGTATTACTACTAATAGATGTATTAAATGAATTTCATAAGAAGTTATTTTAGTGGTACTTTAAAATACCGATGAGACATAAAGGCTTAAACAATCATAACGATAGTCCAATTAGAATGAAAGTTATCACTAATTAACTGGAGATAATCGATCTACATTTAAAAAGAAATCCCAGTTTTGAAATAAATTTTCTCCAAACTATGATTTTTTGAAACGCGCTTATTCTAATGAAATAAATATATGATATAAAATCTTCAAATTTCGTATGATCCTGTATTCTATGTACATAATGAGTATACAGCTAATTCTACGTATGATGTACACATCTATTCTAATATTATAAAGAAGTAACGTTAATTTGTTTGTGTGTTTGTAGGAGTAATACATGGAATTATCGGACCGATTTCAAAAATAATTATGGCAAAATGCTGATGACCATCTCTCCTTTAACATAATATTTTATGTCGGTACATAAACTGCAAGGTAAGGGGCTCTAAAATCATTCTAAAATTACGATTTCTGGGATGATATTTTGGATTAGAAATTTGAAATTTCGTGTGGTGGTAACATTTAAATCTTTCAGGGGCAAAGTACTAAAGTTGCTAATATGTTGAATTTAATAAACGACACCGGAATTTATAAACAAATATATTTGTAAATAAGAAAAAACTATATTTCGCATGAAATATTTTTACAAAAATTTTGTTGCCAATGTGTCATTTTTTAATTAAAATTAACTTGTTTCGCAAACATATACTACCCCGCAATGCATTAAGATGTAAATATGATTTCTAAATTTGCTGTGAATGTGATTTTTAAAAAATTCGAAATTTTAAGGTTGAATTGGTACAGGTTAAAGTTAAAAACGTGTTGAAAATGTTCTAAATTGTGATTTAATTAGAATTGTTAGGGTTAGAAATTAAAATTTGGTACGATGATTACTTTAGAGACATAAAAGTTTGGTCAAAACGGTTTTCCGAAAATTCAAATTTTAAAAGTGTGCACGATCAATAAATGTTCGAAAATTGTTCTAAAAAGCAAATGGTTTCTAAAATTTAGAAATTTTAAAGGGGGAAGGAGCAAAAAATCTTCCAAAAGTTTTCTAAATCACGATATGTCTGAAATTGTTAAAGGCTAATGTTCTAAATTTCGGCTAATTCAAAACTGTTAGAAACTTAAAATTTGACATGTCTGTTATTTTTAAGACACAGATGCTCATATTACAGAAAAGTCTTTTTCTTAATTTTAAAATTTAAAAGGTGCAGAAAAAAAGCTGCAAAATTGCGATTTTTCCGGTGATGTTGAGCTATAAACTTGAAATTTGGCATCTTGCTTATTATTAAGATTTAAGTGGTTTTTTTTTTTTTTTTTTTTTTTTTTTTTTTTTTTAAATTGAGATTTAAAAGGGTAAAATGAGCAAAAAACGCTCCAAAAACCTTATAAACCATGATTTATCTGAAATTGTTAAAGAATTAAACTTGAAATTTGACTTGACTTTTACTTTAGGGACATAAATATACCCAAAGAACAGTTTTTATGAATTTAGAAATTTTAAAGAGTGCAGGAACAAAAAAAAATTCTAAATTTTAGATTTAAGTAATATTATTGCTACAGAAGTTATAAACTTTGCATGGTTGAACTTTGCATGGTGGTTACTTTTAATTTGCAAATTCTTTCTAAATATGGTTTCATAAAAATTCGAAACTTTAAATAGGAAATTAAATGAGCACAAAGAATTCTGAATTAACATTAATTTTAATGAATTTTAATTATTTTCATTCATTTAAGTTTTGTATTCACTTAATATAAGAAGGAATTTTAATCAATCTGTAGCTTTATTGGTAATTTTTTAGTTATCCGTATATAGCAGTATAATTTTTTCTAATAAAAATTGGCCCGTAAATACTGCTTGATATACTGGGTGTTATATAAATTTGCGCAAACTTTAAAAATCCATAATAAAAGAAATAATGTTCTGAAACATTTTTAGTTTGCGCGAGTATGATCAGATGGATTTTGGATTTTTTTTTCCATGTATAGCAAAAAATGATTCCAAAGGGAATGATAGAGGGCGTTCGCACGTGATTTTGAGGCGTTTATGCAAATCAGGCTAGCAATAAAACACCTGGCTGGAAATGGATTCGTCATTCGATCTCGGCAGCATGTTATCTCGTTACCCAGATCGAGCGCTGGTGGTTAAAACTTTTTACAAGCATTATGAATCCACAACTATTGCGAAATTTCGTATTACGAAAGTTCCACACAGAGAAAGGACTTAAGTGGAAAAAAGCCCTATTTCGTTCAATGGGATACTCAATTTAGTACGACGTTTTGAGAAATCGGGATGTTTGGAGGATCGTCCACACAGTGGCAGACCATCCTTAAACGCGCATCGCGGCCATATCGTAAAAAATATCATGGAAGAAATGGCATTCGAGACTTCATCGCAAAACTGCATATATATCAAGCGTTCCAAGACCTATGGAAGAGGTGTCCGCAAGATTAAAGGCGAAATCAAGGCATATGCCATCTAGCGGCAGGGGTGCATAACAAAAGGATTATTAAGTAGATTGGAGTTTCTTTTGTGTGAATGGCAACAAAACTTTTTTGGTTCTATAAAATGTTACTTTAAAATATTGTGTAGAATAAGTTTTAGGCTTGAAATATTGCAAATAAATGTAAAATAAATAAGTGTAGTACGACTAAATATTAACATAAAATATACTAAAATGAAATATCATTTAACTCTGAGATACAAATATCGCTGATTAAAGTATGTTTGATTTTAATTATGTTTTTAATGTAATGAAAGATGACTTAAATTTAGTAAGTACTAGTTATAATATAAATGCAGAATTTTGAAGTAGTGTCGTATTTTACTAAATTCTTGATGAGCTAAGTTACACAAAATGGTATACACCGTAAATTTACTATGGTTATATGATGTTTAGAAATGTATAGAATTTAATACTTAATAAAATATTCAACTTTAGCTCCATGTTTCATTTACCAATTGCAGACGATAAAAATCCAATGTTTTCTTGGTCGTATCGACTTTTATTATTTAACTTGCAAACATTTCATTCTTTTAATTAAAAACCTATTTCATTATACGTATATTCGGAATAACTTTAATTTTAAATGTATGTATTAAATGTTGTTTTTTTTGAACTAAGAAATATTATTAATTTATTTGTTAAAATATTTTACGGATTTAGACAATATTTTTTCTAAAATCGTAGATTAGACTATCTCTCTCTTTTTTTTTAACAGACAAAGCTATTTCGAGAATTCATATTAAAAATTCAATCATAAATTTCAAGCTATTCTCTCAGTCATAGATTAATCAAGTCTACGAGATTTATTGCAAAATATTTTTGTTACAGTTTCTTTCGATAAAATCATGTACATTTAAAAAAATAGTCACAATATCATTTTATTTTCTGAGAAAAAGTACTAACTAGTACTCATAAGTACCATATAATGCCACGAAAAATAATGACTTTTACCCGAAAATTAAAATAACAATGCGACTTTTTTTAAATACACATATTTTTAATTAAAAAAAATATATAGTCTTAAGAAAACAGATGTAATATTAAGCAAACACGCGTGATAGATTTTTATAATTTTGCGCGCAAGACAAATATGTAAAATGTGACATGGAAAAATTTAATTAATAATAAATTTATTTATTTAATTAATATTATTTAGAATTAATTTTTGCATTTTATTAAATATTTTTATAAGAAGAATTAACAAACAGTTGTACAATTTAATTAAAAAACTTCACTTTGGTTGAGTTATATGGAGCTTTATAAAATTCTGAATTGTGTAAAGTCCTATAGTATTGAGCTGCTCAATGTTATTTCCCTTTAAAGTCGTTCCACAATAATATGTTACTTTCGTATTATTCAGGCAGGAAAGTACACAGCCAAAATGTTAAATAATTACAGCAATCATACATACCTTCATATAGCAATTTAATATAGATTTTTCCCACAGCATACTTACGATGAATACAACTTGCAATACATGTACATTTTTTTTACATACGATACATACAGCAGTAATAACTAATTAATTGCTACTAAGGCTTACTGTAATTAATATTATGGAAGCCATTGCTAGAAGTTCATCTTCCTGCATCAGGTAGTACCTAAGTATCAATCATTGTGCGCGCGGCAGCGCGCAACAATAATATGATTGAGCGGTAATGCTTAAGCATAGGAAAGCGCAAAAACACGGATTTTTCAATTTTTCTTTTTGCAATAACTAACTAAATACTTATCCAATTATGATGATTTTTTTTTTAAATCTTCGTCTGACCAAAAAGCACAACATAGCACATTTTTTTTTTTTTTTTTTTTTTTTTTTTTAGCATACTGTAGGTGTACTGTAGAGTATTCTGAAAATCGGACAAAAATTTTGTGTCACAGCACTTTTCTCGAAAACTACTAAAGATAAAAACTTAATTTTTTTTTTAAACAAAAGACAAATTTTTTATCCCGGGGTAGTCATCGAGAAAACGTTATTTCGCTGGGCGGTTTTTCTGAAATTGCGTATTTTCCAAACTTGGTCATAAATGGGTATATCTAACGTTCTATTGCAGATAGAATGTTGCGGTAAAGTTTATTTTAAAGATTTTGCGATGCTAATTAATCCTGCAAAAATTCATAGCTTTACGTTAAACAGTTTTTTACAAGATGAAATAAAAGAATGGCAGGCATCAATCTAAGGTACTTGTGATCATCGGAGAGAAAAACCAGTTACACCATTCGATAAAGCATAAAAAAATACAGAATGCTTTTTTTTCTCTTATTTTTAACTTAATTTTTTAACGAATTATGATTTTTTTTGAAATTTTTGACATGCTGATTTTTGTCATTTTTTAACACTAGAACGCCCGGATGGAGTCGATTCGACTCCAATCATGTAACTAAATTTCAATTCGAACCAGAAAAATTTTCTTGAAATAATTTAAATCTAATCCACGCAAATTTACGTTAAATAAATCAATTAAATAATTTTGAATAAAAATTCTGGTGAGAAATATTATTTTCAAACTTGAGTAGAATTTCCGGGCGTTCTAGTGTTAATGAATCATTTACTGAATAATTATGCACGGTGTCTAGCCCTGGTGGCTGTTAAATTTGATTTTTAATTTTAAATTAGGCAATTTTTTGCACCATACCAAATTTATATTTTATCCATTTTTTTTCATTTATTTATATTTTGTTTTTAGCACAATGACATCAATGGCAAAAATGCCTGGCATACCTGTCAAATATTGGGGCCCTGTACTTTAACAAAGTGTATTTACTATAAGTATATACCGTATTTATTCTAATAGAATGCGCCCTCTAATAGAGCGCGTCTTCTAATAAAGTGCGCACCTTGGTGCTGATTGAAAAAATAAATATACGGAAACGATATAGTAGATAAGTAGAAAACGATTACTTAAATGCATTATCGAGGATTCTCATCGATCAAAATAGAGATATTCTATCAAAGCGATGGAGTGGCGATGCAGCAAAAGTTTCAAATTTTGAACAATGTACCACTCCTGTAAACTATAGCGCCAAGGATATGCACACCGTTAAAAATCTGCTGCATTTTGCTGCAACGCACTCCCCTGCTTGTATAGAAAACGGTTACTTGGCCGTGAAATGGCGCTTTCTCATTGGTTGGAATCATTGTAAACGCGGCAGCGCGCAACAATAATATGATTGAGCGATAATGCTTAAGCATAGGAAACCGCAAAAACACGGATTTTTCAATTTTTCTTTTTGCAATAACTAATTAAATACTTATCCAATTTTGATGATTTTTTTTAAATGTTCGTCTGACCAAGAAGCACAACATAGCACAATTTTTTTTTTTTTTTTTTTTTTTTTTTTTTTTTTTATGGCATACTGTAGGTGTACTGTATAGTATTCTGAAAATCGGACAAAAATTTTGTGTTACAGCACTTTTCTCGAAAACTACTAAAGATAAAAACTTAATTTTTTTTAAACAAAAGACAAACTTTTTATCCCGGGAACATTTTTTATTTCTATATACAAAATACAAAACATGTTGTGCAGTATCCCAGTGGAATATGGAAAAATAGAAGGACTAGTGAAAAATGCTCCAAGGAGCAGTGCAAAAGCAGAATATGATTTTAATTGAGCATTAAAAAGTAATGGGCAAGTGCTTCTGTGAATTACTGAGCATGAGGAAGGATAAGGGATCCCTTCTTGGCTACAACTCACTTCAATGCCAACTTTGAAAAAATCATATTTGCGCTTTTTCCGTGAAAACAAATCAGTCGCAGTTACTATAAAAATGTATAGTGTAAAGACGTAACCAGTAAAGATGCAGCTTAATTAGACATAAATGTAAAGGAAGGCGACATAATGCCAGATACCTAGTTCCTGCAGGTATCACATTCATGCACTGCCACCAAGCATACCCTAAGTGTATATATTGCACAGAAAATTGATTTGTAGTATAGTGCAGAGTAAACAGTGCAGTTAACATCAGAGATGTAGTACAGGCTATACGCCGTACACCTTCTGGACTTTTTAATAGAACACCATATACCCTCTGTTTTTCAAGAAAGCTTATAGTATACACATTCTAGAATATCCCTCTGCTTAGAGCATATATCTTATGTTATTTTTATGACTACACCCCTGGTTAACATCTAAAGCACGGTGGAAAATTCTACTAAAGAACCGCAAATTTCTTTTGTATGGAAAAAGCGCAAATATGATTTTTTTAAAGTTGGCATTGAAGTGAGTTGTAGCCAAGAAGGGATCCCTTATCCTTCCTCATGCTCAGTAATTAACAGAAGCACTTGTCCATTACTTTTTAATGCTCAATTAAAATCATATTCTGCTTTTGCACTGCTCCTTGGAGCATTTTTCACTAGTATTATATATACACCGGTGTCCAAAAGTTAAGCATAATTGGTAATTAAGTAAGTAATGAAAGAAATATAAATCGAGATGTGGTGAAACTCCAGGTGTGTAAACAAAATAGTACGCGTCATATATTTTCGCGAAGAGTTTTCCCCGAAATCGAACAGGGGACCGTCAACAAATTGAAAAAGAACGAAGATCTTTTGGATAACCCTGTCAAAACTAATGTAGCAAAAGCGTTCAAACTGCAAATTATGATTAAGTGGCTTATTGTAATGTATTGTGTTTATTTTTATAAGGATAGCATGTATACTCGTAGAGAAATTAAGGTTTTTATAAAAACAGTCCTAAGTTTTTTGCTTATAATTTGTAGAATTCTGAATATAAAATAATGTTCTTATCTGAAAATATGACAAACATCATGTACTCAATACCCTGTCATCAGAATTTAAAAATAATAAAAATTGTATGACAAATGAGCAGGTTTACTAAGTAATTTTTTACTGCGCATGCGTGAACGCTATCAAAATTTCATTTGCATATTATGTTAAATGTGTAGAGCAACTTTTGTGAAAGTCTCAAAAACATAGATTAAAAATTCTGAAAATTATCGTTGATAGAATGAGATCAAAATATTTTATTCCCTAATGAAGCAAAAAGATGAGGGGCTGTATCCATATTCCATTGTTTCGTGCCTAGACAATATTGCACGTACAACTGTATTTGGATAAAACCCCTGATATTTTGCTTCCTTTTAGGAATAACGGATTTTAAGTTGATTCTATAGACGATAATTTTCAGAATTTTCAAGCTATGTTTTTGAAACTTCTACAGAAGTTGCTCTATACATTTAGCTAACACAATATGCAAATGAAATTTTGATATCGTTGACGCATGTGCAATGAAAAATTATTTACTAAACCTACTCATTTTTCATACAATTTTTATTATTTTAAAATTCTGATGACAGGGTATTGTGTACAGTGATGTTTGTAATATTTTCAGAAAAGAACATTATTTTATATTAAGAACTCTGCAAATTATAAGCAAAAAACTTAGGACTGTTTTTATAAAAACCTTAATTTCTCTATGAGTATGAATGCTATCCTTATAAAAATAAACACAGTACATTACAATAAGCCACTTAATCATAATGTGCAGTTTGAACGCTTTTGCTACATTAGTTTTGATAGGGTTATCCAAAAGATCTTCGTTCTTTTTCAATTTGTTGACGACCCCTGTTCGATTTCGGGGAAAACTATTCGCGAAAATACATGACGCGTACTATTTTGTTTACACACCTGGAGTTTCACCACATTTCGATTTATATTTCTTTCATTACTTACTTAATTACCAGTTATGCTTAACTTTTGGACACCAGTGTATGTATATATATATATTTAATAAAATGTCTTTTAAAATTTACATTTTACAATTACAGTAGAACCCCGCTAATTCGGACCCCGTTAATCCGGATCACCAGATAATCCGGATAGGTTTCGTTGATTTTTTTTTCCCAAAATTGAGAAGTGATCGGCAAATTTCCTTAACATAAATTTATTTCAGCCTCATATTCTGAATAAAAAATATTTTCTGAAATCTTTTTGGAAGAATACCTCAAGCTTTATTTTAATTTAAACTCTTTAATATTATCTATGAATGGAACAACTATGCATCATTTAACCTTTGACAATTCCAATTTTCGCAGTTTCGCAGTTTTATTATATATAGGCCATTTGAAAATGTCTTTAAAAACTCACTGCTTATTAATGTTTTACTCAGACCATTGCAAGAAAGTAAAGTAAAATAATCCTTACAGACACACTGACTGAAAAGGATCGCTTTCCGATCTTTGTCAGCCAGTCCATGGGTCTCTTGGGACTGTTTCCTTGTCTTCGTGCCAAAACCCTTCTAAAAATCACTTGCGAAAAATCGAAATAGAAGGAGGAATAAACGAGAATGAAAGGGAAATTACACTTGAAGAATTTATCAGCTTGTTTTAAAAAATTGATGGTTGCTCAGATGTTGCACATTAGCAATTGGTTGGAAGCAGAAAATAATGAATAGTATGCTTCGCTTACAGATGACTTTTAAAATGCGCTTTTTTGCACAACTGAAGAAAATGAAGATGATGCAGACGAAAACCATTTACAATGATGATCAGCCAGAAGTTATAAACTATAATGAAGCAAATTCCTAATTTGAAATATTAATGATTTATTTTGAACGTCATGTGGTCGTCATGTCAACATCCAACGAACTACTTATGCTCAAGGAAATGTGTGACCATGCGTCTCCAAAACTGGCATAGCAGAATATGACAAACTGTATAATTACAAAGTAAACATTGTTATTGTCTGTAAATATTGAATATGTTCAATTTAAAGGTGATTTTCTGTGAGTATGTTTTATTTTATTTCATTTTTTCACATTTTGCAGATAATCCGGATTTTCAACAGTCCGGATTGGGCCTGGTCCCAATTAATCCGAATTATCGGGATTCTACTGTATCTTCTCTTTTGAGGTTATTGATTGATATATTTATTAGGAACATCATGTATTCTGGCGTATACTGCGCATCTAAGCTTTCAGACTACATTTTTGTCATATCGGATATATTCACTATATTTATTACGCATTTCTTTGTATAAAAAATTTCTTATGAAATATGTAACAAAAATTAAAAAATAATAACTAGTACTTTTCATTAAATTATACATTCTTTTTTATTAATAATACACTAGTTAGTAATTTCGTGAAGTAAATAAATAGCATGCTCTTTAACGTAAAAATCTCAATTCTTATGCACGTATTGTTTTATACTTAATTAAAATTTTTGTTACTCACATATTACGCGCACCTGTGACTTTCAACCTATATTCTGTATTAAAAATACGTGTTATATGCTAGATAAACTTTGGCTTAAAAAAATCTTATTTTTAATTGAATACGGCAATTTATACACAGATCACTGTCGTCTTCTTCTATTTCTTAAGGGGGTAGTAAGGTATTTTTTTTCTTTTTTTTTGCATTTTTTTATTTTTATTTTATATTAATGTACAACATCTTAAGATTATTCTGTGAAAATTTGAAAGCAATTGAAGTAAAACTGACGGAGATATACACTTGTAAGTCTCCGCCCTCCGATTTCGACAAAAGCGTCTGTGAAACTTTAAACATGTTTTTCTAACACTTCGCTTTTTCGAAGCCGGTGAACTCTGTAGCTCAAAATCTACTGAACCGATCTTTTTTAAATTTTACACACTCTTTCTTTATATAAATTACGAGGTAACGCTGTCGAGTTTTTTTCTTTTTTTTAATTTTAACTTACTTTTAAAAAACAAAATATCAGATTTTTTTGATGAAAAATCAGTATTTTGACTTCCGAGCCTTGTAAAAAATTGAAAAATCAATAATAAAAAAAAAACTCGACAGCGTTCCCTGAGGAAACTTATCAACTAATTAAATCAATTTGGTTTTTTAATTTCAGTTGATCCAGTCATGAGTTATGCGGTTCACCGCGAATCAACTTTTTTTTTGGGACGTCTTTGAAGATTCGCTGTCATCGGCTCATTTTTTAATATTTCTTAATGAAAATTTCACAGAATACTCTTTAAATGACATATAATTATATTATAATTATACAAATAAATAAATATTAATTGTATCCTTACAAAAAATGATAGAAAATATGCTTTTTTTCCCTCGAATTAACCTTACTACCCCCTTAAGCCTTTACAATACAAACACACCCTCTAAAAAATAAAATTTCTTATCTAAATTATACGTGGGTCATTATCAAATATTATTAGCGCATGCGATATAGCGTGATTCTCGGGGATAATTTTAGATGACATTTACAAAATTTAGTTTAGGATAATTCGTTTTAAAATATGCATTAAGGGCATTCCATGGTAATATACGTTATATTTAGAACAACTTACTTCGGTAATTTTAGCAATATAACATTAAAAAAATATTCATTCAAAATGCAAAGTTCATATGATTTGTTAATTAAATTTAGTTCAAAGCTCAATTTAGATGAAAATTACCTTCTTTAGTGTTATTTTTTGGATTCTGGCAGTTATATTTATTATGGTAACCGATAGATACATATCTATATATATTTTAATTTAACATTCTCATTTTTTAGATAATTTTCATTCGAACTGAAGTTTGGATAGATTTAATTAACAACTCATGTCAACTTTATATTTGAATATTTTTGGCGTTATATTATTAAAATTGTTGCAGTAAATTATTATAAATGTAACGTAAATTAACATAAAATGGCCCATTAGCTATTTGGATTTAATAACAATAAGTGCAATTTGTATGAATATAATTATTATTAGAACAAAAAAAAAAAAAAACTAATCCATATTTTTAAAAATAATAAATAAATAGTCTGTTTATAAAAATAACGATTAGTTGAATTCTTTTTTCAGCTGGAGTTCTTAAAAAATATGAAAGCAACGAAACAAAACTGCCTTTTGTAATAGAAGAAGTGGATGAAGCTCCAAGTGGAATTGAAATATGGACTTATCAGCATTCTAAGCTTAGGTTCTCTAAAGAAAAACAGATTCTGGTAAGATATATTTTTATAAAATATTCGGCAGCAAAGAAAAAAAAATACATTTAGATAAAATATTTGTGAACTATTTTTATATAAAATATTTTTGATGAATATATATTAAAATATTACCCAAACACGTGAAAAATGAATTTTTTATGAAAAAAATGCATAACAATATAAATTAAAGTCGATGAATGAAATAAATTGATGGTTATGAAATAAATTGTCTTTAACCCTCAAATGCGACTATTCGTAGTTTATTAATAATAATATGTATAAAGTCTCTCTTAAGAAATATAATTTTTAGTAGATCACGACGTATGCGCTAAGCACAGATATGTTTGGCCTTTATAATATAGATAGATATGTCATACATCTTCTCATAGAATTAGCCTTCAGGTTTTTTTTTTTTTTTAAAGTATATTAAGATGTGTTAGATTTCACCATTTTTCACGAGATATATCTCCAAATTTTTAAAAAAGGGACAAAAATATTATTTTAAAAAGTAGTAGGGATTTTAAAACATGCAATTTTTTTAACTTTTTAACCCTTAAATGCATATTGTATCATTTTCGATACCATAAGTGTTCCCGATTTATTGGGGGTTTTATTCACATATTCCGTATTCTAGCCAGAAATTTAAAAGAGCAATTTTCACTTTACTTAATGACAGACCATTTGTAATTAAATAAAGAAAAATTTACTATTTAGATTTTTCTGGTATGAATTCTGATTCTTTGAATTGCGCATTTTTTGGAACGCGTTCTATCCTATGCATTTAAGGGTTAGAAATGTAATTAAATATGCCGTCGTTATTTTTTTTTTTTTCAAAATCACTTATAGTTGAACATTGAAATGCATTAAGTTTGCCAGTTGAACCATATTTTTAAAAATAAACAAAATTGTTAAAAAGATAAACTATCGCCTTTATATGAATTTTATCATTTTTTTAGTCGTACTTTAAAGTACTGTCAGCCGCAAAGATTTAACATACGATACTTTTTTCGTCCTTCTAAATATCATAAAAAAAGTGAAAAGAAATAAAAAGAAAATTGCTGACACTTATAGCTTCTTTTACATTACGAAAGGATATTTTGGTAGTTTATTTATTTGAGCTTCAGGTTTGGATGTAGATACACGTAAGGATGTCATCAATTTTTAAAGCGACTCCTTTCCAAATACATATTTGTTGAATTCCTTGGCTATGAATTTAGAATTTTAAGAGAAAATTCGGCAAACAATTCTGAAGCTACATAAATCATTTCTATGGTTCTTTTCATACGTAAAATATTGTATCTTTATTTTATCCTAACATTAAATAATGTGGTTTTTGCCAGTCCAAATCAAATTGCTCCTTTATACAGGGTGAGTCATAAATATCGAAACAATAGGCTATCTCCTTAAATATTGCCCCTAGACCCATACTTCCAATTGCAAAGTTTCATAAAAAAAGGTGAATATTTTTATAAGATAAATTGCAACTCCATGGGGGGTCCATTTTAAAAATTACGAAAATTAAATTTTTATACGGCCCCCAGAGGATAAAACTTCCAGTTAGAAAAATTTTCCTTATCCATTCCTGAACTGAACAAAAAAAAATTCATCTCGATATCTTCAAAAATCAGGGAGTTATGACAATCTTAATAAATCGCGAGATTTCAAGGGATCAGACACAAATTGAAATGCGTGTAATCAGTGTTGCTGTAATGTGTCCGGGAAACATTTATTTTATTTATTTATTTATAAAGTAATAATTTTTAATGTTTTGTGATGATTAACCATATAATTTGTAAGCATTATAACAACATAAACCTTCTTAATATTTTTTTTTTCAAAAAATTTAGAGTAAATTAAAATTGTTATAACTCAAAATATTATTTGTCGCGTTGAATTTTTTTCTTTTGATTAAATGAAAATGTCCAATTTTCAATTCTGATTCAGCATTTTAAATAATATTTATTTATTTTTTCAAATAAAAGTATTTAAAACAGCAATATAAAAAAGATGCAATTTTTTGTATATAAATCATATTTTTAAAGTAAATTTTCTGAGGAGAAATCTTCTTTCGTCGCGTTGGGCTTTTTTTTTTTTTTTTTTTTTTTTTTTTTTCTTGAAATGTTATTGAACTTGCTGGACTGTTACTGTAACCGACAGTTATTTACTTATGTCAGTTTAAAAAGGAGAAATACTGAAATAAAAACATTTGATGCAGAAAAGTTCATTTAGTTTTAAACAAAGATTGACTCCCAATGTTTAAATCTTGTATAAAAGCTTCTAGTGATTAACTCCGTCCTGTGTAGTTTCGATTTCAGATCTTGTTTAAGTTTTGCCATTCGCACCTTCTTTAATTACTGTTTAAATGCGTCAGTTGATTTAAACCTCATTCTTTTATCACGTCGATTTCAATTTTTTTCATTGTTTTGGATCTGTCAATGTCATATTTTTCTTGTTAAAATCGCTATTTCACGATGCGTAAAAGGTGTCTCTAATTACGGGCGACACTAGGCGTATAATTCTAGATATACTGCTCTTGCTGGAATTGCACAAAAGCCTGTACAGTAGGGCCACCTGTTTAACGATTTACACCAAAAGCTAATCAGCATCAATTGGTATCAAGGACTAAGTAAATATAACTTTTTATTGAATTCTGTGGATTAGTTCTTAAAATAGAGCGCTCATAAAATTGATGTCATATACAGAGATACAGGAGCAGTGACTCACAGACAGACATTTTGTAAAAACATATTTTTCGGTATCTCTGAGCCTTTAAACGTGTGAATCAGTCGAAAAACGGAATTCAAAATTTTCATGAATCCAATACTTTCTTCTTGTAAAGATAGAATAATGTAAAAATAGGTTTAAAACCATCATAAATTTTGAAGCTGAATAGTAAAAAGTAGATTTTTGAAAATATTTCTGTGTAATTTATTAAAATATATTTCCAATGATTCCGTTAATAAAAGTATCATTATCGCTGTTACTATTTTTACTAAACTTATAGCCTGCGGCAATAAGTTTTTAAGGCACTTTTAATGAGAGTTCAATTAATATCACTTAATTTAATAACACTTTTAATAACTATTTAATAAGACGGTCCGGCCAATGGGTCGTGCTAGTTACGAGTCTGGCGCCAAGCTCGAGATATTGCAGACATCTAGCATATTTGAAGGAAGTTTAAAGCAAAAACCTATACGCTTTTATTTTATATCTAAAAGTTAAAGTATTAATATACGATATTTAATAATGCGTAAATTTATGGTCGATTCCTAAATTACATTTCAAATGAGCTGATATCGCTGCGCTCATAGGTACGCTAAAGTAGTTTAAGTCACGAATTTTGGAAAATTTTGGATTTTAGTATCTTTCGGAGATTTGCAGATATCGAGATGAATTTTTTTTTGTTCAATTTAGGAACGGATAAGGAAAAATTTTCTAATTGGAAGTTTTATCCTCTGGGGGCCGTATAAAAATTTAATTTTCGTAATTTTTAAAATAGATCCCCTCATGGAGTTGCAACATATCTTATAAAAAAATTCACCTTTTTTTATGAAACTTTGCAATTGGAAGTATGGGTCTAGGGTCAATATTTAAGGAGATAGCCTATTGTTTCGATATTTATGACTCACCCTGTAGATTAGTAGACAATTAAACAATATTATTCCTTCGTTAATTTGCAGATGCAGTGGAATTTTCTGCTGAACCTTGATTTTGCCATTAATATGTAAATTAATCTCCATATTACGAAAAATATATTCTATGTAACGAAGTTTATTCCACTTTTGTGTGTGTACAACATTCAAATGGAGATATTGTTGTTATGATGGATATATGAAATTATTTCAGAGGATTGTGCCGAAATGAAATTATTTATTTATTCAATCATTTGCATTCAAAAGAAGAAATGCTAAAAACCTTCGATACAATAAGGGGATTCTAGTTTAACGGAAAATGTTACACACAAATTGTTCGGATACTTTGTAAGCGCGAAAGTTTTTATCAACTGCGCATTTTTTATAAGAAATCTACACAAAGTAATATTTCAGTTTTTTTTTTTTTTTTTTTTTTTTTTTTTTTAAATCAAACTAAGTATTTGGATTATACTGAGAAAAAAAGAGAACGCTACGCATCAGTTTGTGTTACTTTCACTTTATTATGAGTTTTTTAAAGACATTATTCTAATTAAATTTTTGTCATATGTCTAAATTACATTAAAAAATATTTCTGCCTGAATTAAGTTATATTTTCCTAATATTTATATTTACGTGTATTTTTTTTATGCATGTGCATTTTATTATGTAAATTCCATGAAGTTGAGTTGATTTCTATTTAACAAATTTTCTTCATAACGAAATGTTTAGTTGTAAGATTGAATCTTCATTAAATGGAAATTCCACTGTACTTGATTATATTCGTTTTTAGCACTTTCCGACAAAGTTGAAAAGTGCTTAGGCATTTAGTTTGTCTGTTTGTCTGTCCACGTTCTAACTCCTGTAAATATACTCGGATTTTTATGCAATCGATAAAGCTTATTTAGGGTCAATAAAGCATGTTTGGCATTGCACATGAAGTATATACGATTAATAGTTCATTTACAGGGACATTCAAAAGAATTCGATAATATTATGGTATATGGGGAAAAATCGTTTGGAGAATATTTTAATGTCATTACGCTATTTATAATGTATCGAAACTGATATAAATCATTGAATTTCTTTACGATCACGTTAAAATGGAGTATTCATAGCATTTTTTATTAATTTACAAGGACACATACAAAAGAAATCGGTTACAGTAACTGTCTTTGCGTATAATAATTGCGGGAGAGTAACGTTCTAAAATTTGGTATACGATTTTAAATTTAATTAGCTTTTTTTGCATATAATTCCTTATATATAAATTCTATACTTCATATATAGAGCTGCACAAATAAGAAATTTCTAAAGGGAAAATTTCAACTGAAATATATATACATCTTAAATGGACTAAATTTTGGAATGCATGTAGTTAATAGATACAAATCTCTATATCATGTACAAGGCTGCTATAAAATTCGGATAATTTTCCGATTGTAGATGGGAATAGCTGAAATTCGATTTTGGAATGCGTTATACACTTCCATATACTGAAATGAGACGTAATATTTTAATTTTTTAAACGGTGCAGTTTTGTTACATTATTCTGAATGTGTTGGGAAAGTGCTTCATAATCTATGCTTGACGCATGATTTTTTTTTCTTTTTTCTTCTGTCAGCATTTGAATTCTGTATATGTGGGCAAATGTGAGATTTCCAATTAACAGATCATTTCGTTCATTTTATTTTACAATGTCATTGCCTTTTTCTTTTTGAACATATTTTTGGTGCCCTAATTACTTTTGCGAAGAAATCTTTGCTGAAAAATATGAAGCAAAACATCTTCACAGTAAGTTCCCAAAATATTCATAAAGTACCATTTTTTATATATACAGTGGAGTCTATGAAACTCCATACATCGAATTTCTCTATATAACGAATTTTTAGTAGGTACGGTCCCCTTTTCGCATGATTACATTAAAAACAGTCTCTATATAGCGAAATATCTATCTCCATATAACGAATTTTTTCATAAATTGGTCTTAATTTATTCAGTTTTAAAAAGCTTCGAAATCATATGGAATCAATTTTTCATTACTTATTTTTGATTTATCGCCAGTGCTGAGTTTTTTTTTTTTTATATATTACTTCTCTCCTTGTTCTTTAAATCCAATAAATTCATCCTACTTCCCACACACCTTTCCACATCCTTCTCAAAACAGAGTCAATTGGATTGATACACACGTAAGAGAGGAATCAATGAGAGGCACATAAGAGAGGCCTTCAAATGGAAGAAAATGTTAACTACAATTTTCCATTCCTTGCTAAAATTTGAGCCTTTTTTTTTTTTTTTTTTTTTTTTTTTTTGGAGAGCGTAACAATTTTAAAATCAAAACAACAAAAAATTACAGATTTCTTCGTTTGAAATTAATGCAAGTTTTCCTTATATGGTTTTTATTATGTTTTCAAATAAATGTCTGTTCTCTTTTTTGAAACAACTTAAATAATTAAGAAATAAAATGTTAGGTTAATATTTACTTTTAAATATTTCAAATTCTTAATTCAAAAGATCAAAAATAATATTTGTTCAAATTTCACACATTAAATACGATTTTTAACATCATTCTCTATACATAGAATTTCTCTATATAACGAATTTTTTACTGGAACGGTGGATTTCGTTACATAGAGACTCGACTGTATGTATATATATATTCGAATAAACGTCTAAAGTTGAAGCTGTTCGGATATTTTTGACCAGACAGCATGTATAACTATCAGGACTTAAAAAAACCGGTTTTTCTATTAAAAAAAAACCACAACCCAGGTGGGTTTTTTTTTATTGGGTTTTTTACGAGGTGAGGCAGGGGAGGTCCCTTATTTCTAGAAAGTATGCATTAATAATACTGCACATAATTCACACATAATGGAAGTTCGCGAAATTTAATAAATAAACTTTTCTTAAAGTTTCAAACCAAGCTGTAATATGTATTTTTTAACAATTATAGACTGAAAACTGTACATTGTCTGTTTGTATACATTGGGTTTTTAAGAAAATTGGTTGAGGATCTATTGAAATTTTTAGCATTTTATGCATATGTTTCGATTGGCACTCTAATTTTGCGGGACTAAATAACCGCGCTAATTCAGAGAAATCTGTACATCAATCTGAAAATTATTTCTGAGATAATCAAGAAATTTTTTAAAGATTTAAAACAACACTGCAAAACTACCTCAGATATTGTGCTCATGGAAAGGAGGAAAAAGGAAACAGTACATTATGTAGTTTTCATAAATTACAAAAAATTCCTAAAATCAAAATAAGGTAGAATTATAAAATAACAAATATTTTACTTCTAATAAAAATTATCTATTTATTTTAAATGTCAGAATTCTTACAGCAAGCAATAATTACTTTTTATAGACAAGATTATTGAAACAGTGACAATGGCTTAAAGAATCAATTTTAATTTTTCGCCAATTCTTATTTGTGAAGTATTCATTTTTTCAACGACTTTTGAAATAATACTGTTGTTTCAAAATTGTAAAAGTTTTTGAATTAAAATTTCTTTAATATGATTAACAGATTTATTAAATTTGGAATTTAAATGAATTTAAAAAATGTAATTGCTTGATAAAAATACAAATTTTTTATCAATACAGGGCCTTTTAATCAATGTGTGTATATGTACATATGCAACTGTGTTTCTAACATTTTTTCCATATTACCTCTAAACTCTTCTACTTTACTACGAATTAAGTGGTTTATCTATATACAATACTACTCGGTTTTCAACTAAATAATAAATTGTGGAATATTCGATACTCGGCAAAACACTACTAAGTTCACAAATAATTACAAATACTACAAAGCTAAGTGTTTTAGGATAAAGATAGATTGCGATACAAGAATAATACCTGTTGATTACTTTTCAGTTACAATCTATTTATTTATTTTTCCCTTCCCTCCTCTCTCCCTCATTAGAAAAGTCTTTTGAATTCCGATCCTATACCTAAGACAATTAGAAAATTATCTAATTACAATTAAAATTGTAATTAGATTAAAGCAATTCCTTAAAGAAACCATTGGGTGCGATTCATTCTGAATAGTATTATTGCTGTCTCTTTCACATTTTGTTATTTTTCAGGAAGTTTCATGGAATAAGAAAGTTTTGAAACAAAATTCTTATCCTTTAGGCTTAAATGAAATAGTCTAATTCTGAGAAAACTTTACTTAGCGATGCTTTTTAAAACAACAACAAACTACAATATATATTGTAGATATATATACACTGGTGTGCAAAATTTAAGGACGAGTTCCAAAATGCCAATTTTCAAGGGATTTTCAAGCGATAATTTTCATGCGAATATTCAAAAGGAAGTAATATAATTCGAATAATTACTATCCTTGCATAACAGCTAGTCCATATAACATCTCATTCGGGTCACACATGGTCACAAGAGTCACAGTCACTACAGCGAAACAAAAAATAGGAAATTCCATACGTCTCCTCTATGAGTCTCAGATGACTACTAAATGTGACTCCACTGACAGGTCATTGTGACTGCTGCTTTGTGGCGATTCACCAGGTGAATTTACAATGTCGTTTCATTGAGACTCTCGGGTGGCCTCTCATCTGGAGACTCAATTTATGTCATTTTGAACGTTGCATTATGATAAATTACCAAAAAATGTCTCATTAAAGTCACATGGTGACTTTTCACCACTTATCACAGTGGTTACTTCACAGTAGGGTCTCTCTCACCATTTGACAAAGTCTTGTGACAGAAAGTCACCATGTGACTTTAATGTGACATTGTTTGGTGTTTTATCATAATGCAATATTCACGATGACTTTGAAATTGAGTCTCCAAACGACAGTCACATGAGAGTCTCAACAAAACGCCATTGCCTACAGTGACCTGTCTGTGGAGTCACATATAGTAGTAATTTGAGACTCATAAAAGAGGCGTATGGAATTTCCTATTTTTTGTTTCGCTGTAGTGTCTGTGACTCTTGTGATCATATGACCTGAATGAGATGTTATATGGACTAGCTGATATGCAGGGATAGTAATTATTCGCATTATATTACTTCTTTTTGAATATTCGCGTGAAAATTATCGCTTGAAAATCCCTTGAAAATTGGTATTTTCGGGCTCGTCCTTAAATTTTGCAGACCAGTGTATATACACATAGCTGGATAATTTTGGTAAGTGTAAATCAACGCTTTTCATAAAACTGCTCGTTTTGTGTTTCTATATAAAGGAAAAAAAATATTAATGAATTTTAATTGTACACCATTTGTTACTTATTTCTTATATTAAAAAAATGAATTATGAAATATTATTTAACAATGAAATAACCACATGCCTGGCTTTTATTTTAGTCGAATATGTGACATTAGACTCATGACTATTCGTTGCATCAATAATTTGTACACTTTTATTTACAAGGTTATATAAGAAAGAATTTCAGCATTTAGTTAGGGGTTTTTTAATTCTGAATTAAAAAAAATATATGTATCTTCTTAAATTTTAGAAAGATTATATAAAATGATTTTTTATTGTGTTTTACTTCTTCTATTCTAGGTTGGACATTATTCGGACGGCATCCTAAACTGGGATAAGAAAATATTAAACATATTTCGCTCGATGGGATCTGGATGGTTCAAAATTCCAGAATTCTACTGCCAACTGAATTGCCGTGATTCATGCGAAAACTTCGAGAACATAACTATAACGACTATAGAAAGCTTGTTCAGCCGCATTTATCACTGGAAGCATGAAACTTGGGTGAATATCCTTCTGACTATATCATGTGTTGGAACCATTATAGCTCTTCTGACAATGGCATTTCTCGTGATTAACACATGCAGAGAGGAATTTGATGAAGGTTCTCAAGTATCAAATGTGGTTTTACTCGTATCAGTTATATTTTCATACAGCTGCACCATTTTGTTCATATTTCATAAAGACACAGTTGTTTGTTACAGACGTCTTACCGTTGTTGGATTGGCATACATATCTATGTTAGCACCTATTTTATCAAGATGTTTCTTATTGATAGCTGCTGAGATGGATGGAATCCATTCCCACGTTAGTGGATTCTTACAGAGCGTTATCTATGTCCTTATATTTGCTGTGCAAGTATCAATGGCATGTTATTACTGGATTTCTCATTTAGGCGATAAAAGCTCCAAGTACAAGTGCATTTTTGAAGTTAAATCAACCATTGGATACTTGTCATATTCGATGCTGCTAAGTCTTGTATGGCTAGTGGCGTCGCCATTTTGCATGCGGAGTCGCCGGAACAATAAAGAAGGCTTACTCCTCCATTTTGGAAGCATAGCAGTATGCTTAGTATGGGTAGTTTGGTTCTTACTCTATTTTCTGCTGCATTCTCGGTGGAATGAATTTACTATTTGCTTTGGATTGGTGGCAACAGCAACGTCAATACTCGTAGTCATATTCATACCGAAAGTGTACAAAATAGTAGTTTCAACGGCAGCGAAACAGAGCGGACAAGTCAGCATGCAACCCGTGATTTTCGCGTCATCCTCTTCAAGAAGCCCGAATCTTTCAATATATGAAAGCGTAAATCACGGATTCAACCCTGATAAAGACGGGTTCGTGGTCGACGTTTTCAGGGACGAAGATGATTCTCCGAGACCAAAAAAGATGACACATTTGTAAATATTTATAAGCAACGGATGATAGCAAAGTATTTGTTCTTGCGTGATATGTTTTGCAACGGATAATCGAGAATGGTTGTAAGCACATGAATAAATTTGTAAATATGCAGTGCATTCTTTGGAAACTGTAATAGATGATAGAAAATGGGTCGCGAGAGAAATTTAAAGAAATGTGCGTAAGCCCATTCTTAAAAGTCAGTATGATGAGGATTGCTAATAGATATCTTCGTCAATTTCTTTTCTTTGATAATTATGGAAGGTTAGAAATATAAATTATGTAAATTTAAGCATTTTAAATGTTTCAGAAATTGATCGGTTACATTTTGAAGCAGATTATAAGATATGGAGAAAACAAGAAGAAAGAGTTTAAAAAAATTAAAAGTTGCATATTTTTTACACGAAAAAATTCAGTTTTATCTTAGTACTTTCAGATACTAAAATATTGCTTGTTATTTATGTAATTTCAATGTGTTATAATCTGTACATTTTTAATCTAAGTTCTGCTTGATGCAAAGTTCTAATTAAAAATGTTTAATATATTGTTTTTTAAATGATTAACTTGTATAAAAAGAGGAATAGAAAGGAATTTGAAACTATTTCATATTCACTAAATTCGGATAATTAACTTTTTTATGGATTTAATCATAGATATTGATATGATTGCCTATAGGTAATGTAGGAATATTCGAAATTCTCTATTTTAATTAAGTTTTTAGAACCGACATATTGGGGGGGGGGGGGAAACACATCTAAATACATATAAAGAATTATAAAAGGTTCAATAAAAGGTACATAAACGATATTTCGAGAGGCAATGTCTACACTAATCAAGTGGTGTTTAAAAAAATACAACGAATAAAATGTCAAACAAGTTTCTAATCAAGACAATCGTTCTAAACATAAATGTTTTTTATAACTTTAACTAAGTACTAAACAAATAAAAATATGTTACTACTACAAATAATGTAATAGTTTTGCAAATATTTCAATTTTTTCTTCTTACATCGAACGAATTTCTTTCTAACTTATTAAAAAGGACTATACCTTGTTCTACTGAAGAAGAAAGCTTTACAATTATGTCTTGCAAATTCAGAATTATTCACTGTATGTTTTGAAGTTTCGAGGTGTAATTATTATTTACGATGATTTTAATATTTATAACATATTTTAATATAATTTAATTAAAAATACCCATTGACTATGTTGTTCACAAATTTTGAATATATCGAGAATTGTGACTTTACAAGATTCCTTATAATATATGAAAGAGAAATACAAAAAATTAGCATTGTTTTAATTAAATGATGCAATATAAGAATAACAAGAAAGGTTATTTTAAGAAACAAGGGAAATCATGATGAAAGACATTTCTTTCCAAATTATGTATATACGTGTATAGAAGAGGATAGATTTTGCATTCCATATCGAATATCCATAACAATAATTCACCCTGGGAATTTTTTTAACCTTAAAAGATAACAGATATTTTAAATATTCAGTTACATGATATCCAGGGATGGAGAATTTTTAAGAAATATTACCAGCCAGCAAAATGCAGCATGCAGTAGAAAATCTTAAAGACAAATTTTAAACAACTACAAACAACAGTTAATTTCTATTATGACAATGCATTTTCATATTTTTGTTCTATAAAAGTAAGAAATGTATACGAGAGAAAATATTTGTACTATAGGGTAGAAATTAGTACCATGCTTGCATTACAGAAATTTGAAAAGTTGCAAAATATAAGGAACTAGTAGAATAAAAATTAATAAAGATTTTGGCATCTTCACAGATTGAAGTTTTGAAAGATAACTTAAAATTGCACTCGCCATGACCGAAAATTCACACGCCAGTGGATAGTAAAATGATGTAACTGCCCAACCTTGAGATACGCAAATAATGATGATTTAGAAAAATAATAAAAAGGGAATATTTGACACATGGTAATTTATACATGGAAGAAAAAAGAAAAAAAAACAGCATATCAATAGCTTTTACTAAGATGATAGTCGCTTTGTTTTATAATCCAGCTTCGATCCAGAACAAACTTGGATCACTGATATAGCCCCACTTTGTATGCTGAATTAATTTTTTTAAACATTAATGCTATATTGATGCATGAAACTCAGTAGGTTTTAGGTAGTAATTATCAGAATAATAAAGGATGTACGTGAAAGGATATTATTTTCAACACTTTTTTTACATTACTAACATTATAACTAATTTTTTAAAACATGTTCCTCTCCATTAATACTGAAATTTCCTTAGTATTGAGTTATTGAAATGTCACACTTTTGTAAAACCCAATAAAAAGAAAAATCGTATATCGTTTCCGTCCAGATTATGTGAAATCTTAATCTTTTTAAGAATACTAATTCGTAAATGTGAGATAGAATTGAAGACATTGTAATAAATAAAGTTGGTTACATGCATATAAGATTTAACGCAAATATTTTCATCCTTTCTCTCAGATGGATTACAAGTGCGTGACGAAAATATTGAATTTTACTTAAATGCATAAAAGAACAATGTCACTTTTTCTACATCCTACAACTAATACAGAAGCTTGAGAAAATGCTTTAATCCATTTATAAAATTTTAAAGTAGCACTTATATAATTTTCTATTCAAGAAATCATTCCAGGACATTGCACTAGTAATAAATAAACAATTGTTTTAACTGATTCCTTAATGACATTAAAGAAATTACTTTTGTATATCCCACGATTTATATATAGAATCTTTAGTCAACTTATAAATGTTGAAGCAGTATTTATGATTTCAATTCAACGAATTTTTTCCAAGATGCTATAATGTCAATAACTAAATAAAAATTCTTACAAATTCCTTGAAGATTAAAGATACTATTATTTTTGTAGATCTTTTAACTTTAATATGGAAGTTCAAGAAAGCTTTATACAAAGTTGAAGCAACACATGTGATTTCAGTTCAAATAATCTTTCTAGGATGTTGCACCATTAATAAATTAACTCAAAATAAAAAAATAAAAAAAATACTCAGAAATCTCTCACAAAATACGTTGTTTTTAACCTTTGATAAAACTCTTCAAATTTAATTTCTCATTTAATCCAAAATCAAAGTTTTATTTGGTGACATCTTCATTGTAAATAATTCATTTGAATAAAGATTAAAAGAATGCAATACTTTTTTTTTTCTTGCTTGAAATGATTAAATTATGCTCATGAATTGCAATCGCAAAAAAATTTCCCTAAAGCTATATATACACTATAGGTGCAGATTCACGGTGCAGAGCCACGCGGCAACTAAATTTTTTGGATTGGTGACTAACTTTTTGCGTCTAAGTCGCCATGTTTTTTTAAGGATGCTTCTATTTCCCGAATGATTTTCGGATTATTTTTGTTCCTAATCAGTCACAGGATTATATCTCCTCCATAACCTCGTGGTATTTACCACTTTTTTAATTGTCCATAATTGAAAAAAAAAAAAAAAAAAAAGATTAAACATGGATGCCACATTTTCGCGCAATCGTAAATTTGTTTTCTTCTTAAAAAAAGAAAAAAATTGATGATCCAAGATAAGGAAAAAAATGACTCTTGATGTGCGCCTTAGAGATGAATTCGGGCTCACTTTTCTGAAACCGATACAGAAAGTATACCCAAAAGAGTGCATAATATTTTAAAGTTTATAACATACCCTTGTAGGGACAAAATAAAAATAAGAAATATTATTTTCCTAATATACTCCACTACCATGATTGCTTTAGTTTATGCACATTTTTTTAACCTCTATCATTGCCCAATTTTATATTCTGAACTGTACATAGTTTAAAATTTTTGTTACACTTAATTACCTAATTAAAAGAAAATTATCTGATTAATTTAAATGTACACATTTGAAATATTTAGTTTAAGTTTTGTTGTATATGTGTATGCATTAAACAAATTATTTTTCACTTAATTCATGAGGTTTTTTTTTTTTTTTTTTTCATATAAAATTTTATTACTTTTATGTAATTGTTTCACAATTTGGGGACTGGATTTTTTGGGTTTAAGAACCACTGGCCCCTTAAAAATTTTGAGAATCTGCAACTATAGTATACACTATACACAGAAGAAAGATTACAACTTTAATTTAGTTACACCTGGTTGGTTACACCAAAAGTAACTGAAAAAGTAAAAATTTATAAACGCATAAGGTATACACAGTTTTATCAAAAGCATTTTTCGTCAAAAACCAGTTTAATCCATCCAAAATCAAGGATGAGACTGAGAAATTCATAAAAAAATGAATTTTAAATTAGTCAAGTTTGACAGTCGCTTTGGGAGTCGCACTATTTTCGACACTGTATGTTGAGCCAGCTACTGTCTATAATACTAGCTTGACAGTATAAATACCTCAGTATCTCCAAAATGCTTTTTTTCCCCTTCTTTTAAATAAAGACTGCTGACTAGCAGGGTTGGGTTTCTTCCGGAAGAAACCTATTTCTTCCAGGACAGTGGAAGAAACTGGAAAAAACCGGAAGAAACTGGAAGAAATGGAAAAAACTGGAAGAAATTATCAGAAACTAAAACCAATGCTCAAACTATATTAACTATATAAAAGAATTAAAGTATAATTACATGAAATCTAAATTGGAAAATTTAATTAATATTATTATTATTATTATTTTAAATTTGATAAGTTCTTTTTTTTTTTTTTAACAAACTACTTCAGGTTCAGCAGACATTTTCAGGTGATGGATTTTTACTACTCTAGAGGTAGAGGGATTTTTTTTTTTTAAATTATTATTAATTACGCTATTTATGTAAAAAAAGAGAAAAAAAAACCTACAAATTGTTTATTTTTCATATAAAAATATATTATTTTCACATAAAAATGTCTTATTTTAAACTGTGCAACACAGTAAATAAAAAAGTTTGTAATTATTTATAATTTATACTAACATCTAGCATGAATACCTCAATGCTGCAGTGTTCTAAAAATATCTACGGGTATGTCAAAATGCTTTTAAATTATCTTGAAGTGTAGCACTTTTTTAAAAAAATCTTCATTTTTTGCATTCATCAAATTTAAGTTGAGAAACTGGTTGCCTACTAATTTTTTTTTTTTTTTTTTTTTTTTTTTTTCTGTACTATGCTGCATTTTTTGCATTGTACAAAGGAAAATTAGAATTTTTATGATTTTTTTTTAATACTAGGATCGACCGAGAGGTTTCAAAGGCCAAAACCAATTTTCAGAAAATTCAAAGTTTCAGGTAAAAATGAAAACATCTAAAAAAATAAGTAATTAAATTGTATGTTTTAAGGTAATTAATACATACATAAATGTAAATTAATTATATGTACAGTATTTATTAATTACGCACAATTGTTAATTACCCAAAAACTTTATTTTCATATACAATAAACATAATAAATGGATTTTCTAATTATATGATTTTCATTTAATTAAAAAATATTTTAGTTTAAAGTATATACATCTTGATTTTTCTTCTATAATGATTTTTGTAAATGATCATTTATTATTCTAGAACTTTCTCAAAGAATATTTGAAACACTAATGCAGGTTAAACTCAAACTTTTTATAAGTTGATTGCTAATTCATGACTGATAATTATAAACAACAAAGTTCATTGCAATATACTCATTAGAGCTGATACAGTTCAAATCAATGACTTATGTTGAAAATTTCCGAAGAAAAAAACAAGAATTTTTAATACCGAGATTTTCAGTCAAGCTGAATTTTCAATCACATTTTTGGCAAAAATCTGATTTTGGGCCGAAAATGAAACCATATTTTTGAACAATCTCTGATTAATACAATATTATTAAAAATTTAATATTCAGCTTTTAATATTACAAAAATTATTGTATATTACTTACATTAATAAAATTGATGTAAATTAAAAGCTTTTATTTAAATGGGTTTCATTGTACGATTGGTAAAGAATCCCTACTATTTACTACTAATTTTAGAAATTTAAATAATTTAAAAAATGTGCTGGCTAAATTGAAATGAATAACATTTAACTAATTTTGTGTATTTTAATTTTGGATAAAATTTCTTTTCATTTAGCGAATGGTTGAAGATCTTTAGACAGGTGTTGTGTGTGATTTTGGCTAAAAACTGATGTAATTATTAATTTAGCATATATATTTAATTAAATTTGTTTTGGTCCAATGGAATTAATTCATATAAGATTACAGGAAGAAAATATTTATTATATCTTACAAAATTGGAAGTATATGGTAAATTTTAGAAGAAAAACAGTTTCTTCCATTTCTTCCACTTGGAAGAAACCTATTTCTTCCGGTCGGTTTTTTCCACTGTGGAAGAAAACTGCCAACCTGCTGACTAGATCTCCACCAATCGGGCTATTGCTTGGCGACATGGTGAAGACCTTGTAAAGGTCACTCATATGCAGCGTTGGGAAAAATACATCGAAAAATCATTTTCGATACAAAATACATTGGTTTTAGAGCTCAAAATGCAGAATATTTTTCAAAAGAAAAAAGTTCAAAATACATGTATTTTCAAAGTACATTTTCAAATTTTAAATTTTTGCTGGGTGTTTCACTATATAAAGTGTTTTTACAAAACTGATTAAGCTTTTGAAATTCAAAATAAGGAAAGCAAGAACAAAAATTCATGCTTTAAGTTAGATTATGAAACACTTCCCAACACATTCAGAATACTGTAACAAAAGTTTACAATTTATTAAAGAGAACAATGATGCTGAAATAAAGAAGTAAAGACGTAATGTATTTGAAAACCCAATTTCTGCCAATAGTCTCAATAATTGAAAAAATATCCAATTTTTTGTGTGCTGTTCTGTATACGATCGAAAGACTTCACGCAAAAAAATATTTCAGTGAAAAGAATAACGCAGTTCAAATTTTCCATTCAGCAATTTCCGTAAATAAACGAATTGTAGTAGAGAATTCTTGTACAACCCTGTATAGGATCTATAGAATTTAGAGACCCCAAGTCATATTAAAAAAATAATTCAATTTAAAAAAGTGTGTCATAATTAAAAACGCACTTCCAGCAATTAATGCTCATAGTCATCAAAAGTTCAATAATTGTGCAGTTTCTTCTGTAGCCAAATTCTTTTATGCGTCCTTGTAAATGAATGCTAAATTCTGTGCATATCCTATTCAACAATAATCGATATATAGTACACTTCGGTGATATGTATAAATTTATGCGCATAAATTTATATTTTTATATATTTAAAATAGTATATCATTAAAATACACCGCAAACGATTTATTTCCGTAGACCATAATGCAACTATAATTTTGCGTGTAAATGAACTGTTAATGCTTTAAATTTCCTTTCCAATATACACTATATTGCCATTGATTATTGGACACTTGCGATTTTAGACATTTTACTAAATATCTAGAAAAATACATGAGGAATCATCTCGAAACTCTTAGTGTATAAATATAATAGTATACGTCATTCATCTCCGTGAAGATTTTTTACCGAAACTCCATAGGGGACCGTCAACAAATTAAAAAAGAATGAATATCCCTGTCAAAACTAATGTAACAAAAGCGCTCAAACTCTAGATTATGATTGAATGCCTTATTGTAATACACTGTGTTCATTTTTATGCAAATAGCATGCATACTCGCAGATTAATTAAGGTTTTTATAAAAATGGTCCCAATTTTTTCCAAGTTTTTTCCTTATAATTTTCAGAGTTCTTAATATAAAATAATATTTTTTTACAGAAAATATGACAAACAACATTGCACACAGTACCCTGTAATCAGAATTAAAAAATAATGAAAATTGTATACAAAATGAGTTGGTTTACTAAATAATTTTTTACTGCGCATGCGTCAACGATATCAAAATTTCGATTGCATATTATGTTAGCTAAATGTATAGAGCAAAATTTGTGAAAGTCACAAAATCATAACTTGAAAATTCTGAAAATAATCGTCAATTGAATAAGTTGAAAATCCGTTATTCTCAAAATGAAGCAAAAACAAGAGGGGTAGTATCCATATATTCATTGATTAGTGTCAATATAGAATACACAATACGGGATGTTACGGCTACTTTTGGATAAAATCCCTCATTTTTTTGCTTCATTTTGAAAACAACGGATTCTGTCCTTTTTCTATAGACGATTACTTTCAGAATTTTCAAGCTATAATTTTCAGACTTTTACAAAAGTTGCTCTATACATTTAGCTAACATAATATGCAAATGAAATTTTGTTATCTTTGACGCATGAGTAGTAAAAAATTTAGTAAATCTACTCATTTTTCATACAATTTTTATTATTTTTAAATTCTGATTACAGGGTACTGTGTGCAATGTTTTTTGTCATATTTTCTGAAAAAAATATTATTTTATATTAAGAACTCTGAAAATTATAAGGGAAAAACTTAGAAAAATTTGGGGCCATTTTTATAAAAACCTTAATTACTCCGGGAGTATGCATGCTATTTGCATAAAAATGAACACAGTGTATTACAATAAGGCATTCAATTATAATCTAGAGTTTGAGCGCTTTTGCTACATTAGTTTTGACAGGGCTATTCAAAAGATATTCATTCTTTTTTAATTTATTGACGGTCCCCTATGGAATTTCGGTAAAAAATCTTCACGGAGATGTATGACGTATACGATTATATTTATACACTAAGAGTTTCGAGATGATTCCTCGTGTATTTTTCTAGATATTTAGTAAAATGTCTAAAATCGCAAGTGTCCCATAATCAATGGCAATATAGTGTATATACGAACATGCAGTATAGTGCCTCCCAGTAACAACTGAATTTCATGAAAATCGGATTATATTTACGCGAGTTAGAACACGGACAGACAAACAAATCGAATTCATAAACAAAATTTGTTAGAAAACGTTAAAAATTAAAATAAATAAGTGTTAATAAATGAACAAAAAAGAAGCAAATCAGTCTATATGAGAACTCATTTCATATATAACATAGAAAATTTTCAAAAAGGATCGTTTTCATTTTTGACTTTTATTCCCTTTCGGCAACGTACACTTTCGGCCCAGTTTCGGGGAATATTGATTAACAAAATCTACATATTTATAGCTAAAAACTTTTATTATTTATTTTTTTATTTTTATTTATTTATTTATTTATTTTTGTCGGTGCAATTTTTTTTCTAAAATTATAAATTTCAACATTTTTAAAAAATTTGCGCTTTTCAGAGACGACAGTTTTTCTACGCTAAAAGTAATTAAATGTATGTATTTGAGCATACTTTTGAAGCATCTCATCAGACTAAATTTGCATCACCTAGAAAAATTCCGTAACGTTCTAACGAATACAAATTAAAAAAAGTCCTTCCGGCCAGTACCGGGAGCAAGAGGTAGCGTTCATATTCTTTACTGTAAATAAATAAATAAATAAATAAATTAAATAAAACAAATTAATTAAATTAAATTAAATAAAAAATAAATAAATAATAAATGCAGGTTATATTTTTCAACCACATACAAAGCTCAAATTAGCGGAACACGGTAATAGAAGATTCAATCAAGGTTGTTTCTGTCAATACTGAATATGAATGGGAATTTCGAGAAATTAATAAACTTTATACAATCGGGTTTTATTTAAAACGATTTATATTCTATGGCCAAATTCGGCAATATAATGAAGTGCCATCCCTCTTCAAACAACATGATGAGTGAAATTAACCAAGGAGCTTGACCGAGATCTTAGTAAGTCCTGTGCATATGCTCACTCACATCGAAATCGGTTGATATATCCGAGTGTTGTCGCAGGCAAATAGATATTTCGAAATGTCACCCACTTTAAAAATTCAAAGTGCTATAACTGAGACATTTTTAAAAATATAAACAAAACAAAAAATGCTCTGGAATCTTTGTATCAAGATCAAACACATAGAAGAAAAATATTTTTCCATTTCTAATATTTTTGTACTTAATTTTAAATAAAAAAAATATTTAAATGGTTACCTTTTTGAAACAAGATGGAGGACGATGCTGGCCAACGAACTCGATCGACACAATTGTATGTACTATATACACACCAAATTATATCCAAATCAGTTCATTAATACGAGTGTGATCAGGTGACAAAAATTCAGAATATTTCAAAATATCAGCCATACTAGAAATTCAAAGTACTATAACTCAGTTATTTTTAAAGACATATACAAAAAAAAAAAAAAAAAAAAAATGCTCTGGAATTTTTGTACCAAGGTCAAACACACAGAAGAAAAATATTTTTTAACTTCTAATTTCTGTGTACCTAATTTTAAATAAAAATAAATTAAATAGCTGCCTTTTCGAAACAAGATGGCGGATGAAACTGGCCAACGAACTCTGTACAGACATAGGTATATACTACGTACAGACCAAGTTACGCCCAAATCGGTTCATAAATTCGCGTGTTATCAACTGATAAAAATCAGACCGTTTCAAAATGTCAGCCACATTAGAAATTAAAAGTACTATAACTCAGCCATTTTTAAAGATATAAACAAAACAAAAAATGCTCCGAAATCTTTGTATCAAGCTAAAACACATTAAAGAAAAATCTTTTTTAATTTCTAATTTTTATATACCTAATTTTAAATTTTAAATTAAATGGCCGCCATTTCGAAACAAGGTGGCGGATAAAACTGGCCAACGAACTCGGTTCAGAGTTCGGATTACAAGAACTTTTTTAAAGCAATGAAACGACCCTACATGAAAATCTTGAAAATATCTTCTTTCGAGTACATCTACTAGTAAAAATAAAAACTTTTTTAGAAATTTTTTCATTCACAAAGATAAATTTCGACAAAATCATGTTAAAAGTATAAGATCATATAAATTTATTGTTTATTTGACGCTATTATAGCAGGCTCAAGAAACACCGGACGGATTAAGTAGTGTTTAATAAATTAAAATGTAAGACCTCTTATGAATTCTCTCAATTAGGTTATAGCTGAAATACTCTTTTCATAAAAATGAAAACACTATTTTATTCTATGATAATTTTCTTGATATATTTTTTCGATTAATTTAAAAGTCAAATAATAAACAATTCTTTCTCTGTACAATAAACAGCGATATCGATTTTTGAACTTTCATCATATAAATAACTACATCAATTCACAACGAATAAATGCATTCGATAATTAGTCATTAAAAATAATAATAATAATTTTATTTTGTTTTGTTTTAAACAAATTCATGCACGTTCTTGAATTAAAATAATCATAAGTATATTCATAAGGGTATGGATCTATTAAAAGTAAACTAAATTAATAATACATTTGTATATACGCATAAATTCTGCTTAAAATTTCTTTTTCTTTTCTTTTTTTTCCCTGCCGGAATTTGAAAAAGAATCGAAATTCGCTTTACACTTGAAAATCTTGTTTTGGTCTAGTTTAAATCTGCACCGCGTTATTTATTTACTAAAAAAATTAAAGAAAAACTAAAGAAAAACTTTTTTTATGGAATATAATACAGCATAAATGATAGTTCTAGTAAAGATGAATCTTTAACCAAAATCTTTATATTTAGTATATCTAGAAATAAATGCAATTAATGAACATTAGAATTTTGTATCAATAAACAGAACTAATTTTATAATGTATTTCACGTCGAGTAAACCAATATCAAATGTTTGGAAAACTATACAAAAAATCTCGATTCAATAAATACCGAGAGACGATAAAATATTGCTAAAATCGATATTTCACAGTTCAAAACTAAAATCTTAACTTTAAAAGTAAAACTCACAATAATACTTCCTGTCTATCACTGAACTTTTTTTTTTTTTTTTTTTTTGTAGTTTTTACAGCAGCACTTAGATTATAACACTGGTTTTGTAACCATTGAGCATAAATGCTTCTGGGAAAGCTATACATCCTGTGTTCATTAACGATCTTTATCATATCACTAGTTGAAAAATCTGTTTATAAACGTTTAGAAAAGAATTCGAAGACTTTAACAAAACAGACGATATTTCCTTGTTGTGAATATCTGATTTGCGGTTTACAAAACCACTAAGTTTGAAGCATATAAATGTATTTTCATAAAAAAGTATTTTGAAAATATAAAATACTTGGAGAAAGCATTACAAAATACATTACTCAAATACTTTCGTTTCGTCGGGTTAAAATACAAATGTATTTTGAAAATGTATTTCAAATACATGGATTTTCGATACTGCCCAACTCTGCTCATATGCAGTTTTTTTATTGCCTTCAATTCTTTTCCTGGGTTGACTGGTTGCTAATTAATGTTTCAATAGTTCGGTACATCCACAGACCCCGATTACTGAATAGGAACGAGAGAAGTATGTGCTTCCCTTAAAATATATCTGATGGCGCCCTAAATTGAGCAAATAGGCTGCCCCAAATTTTATATTTAATTTATTTATACGTAATTTTAATGTTAGGTTGATATTTATTTTAGATATTGGAATTGAACATTATTGAATTTGGCTTGTATGCATAGTATAAAATATTAATAATTTAAACTGTTACAAAACTTCAGAAAAATATTTCAGAATATTGATATTTTATGTTGTCTATACAGTCAAACTTGGATAATTCGAAGTTCAAGGACCAAAATAAAAGTTCGAAATATCCAAAAATTCGAATTAAATATATTCGCTAAAAGAAAAAAAAAAGAGATGAATAAAAAAAGATTAACTCCACAATGAAATATTTAAAACTTTATCTAAGGCTACTGCTACATTTTTTTTTCATTAAATCCAACATTTTTTACTAGTTTAATTATTCATCATTTTTAAGAAAAATAAAAATCAGATGTTTTTTATTGCTTTTTCGAATGTAATCTTTGAATCATAGCATATTATTCCAACTTATCAATTGACATAAAAATAGAATCCTTTACTGTCCTTAAAAGAGACTGTCCTTAAAATAAATGTCGAAGCTCATGTATATTCACCATAGCTTCTAAGGAATTAAGTAAGGGCTCCTCTTGTATTTCCTTATTCCTTTTATCTTCAGATAGTCCGTCCTCAGCTTGGTTCTTCTCCGCCAGTTGAGCAACAATGTCCGCATCAGTTTAATTCTCCACACACAACATTTTGGTCCACATTGACGTAGCCCTCATACAAGATTGATGGATCAGATTTTAAATCTTCCCAATTATGAATTTTGCCAAGTAGAAAGACAATTAAAATAAACTGTTTTACTATTTTTAAACTTAGCTGAAAAAAGGTCTCGGGACAAATATTTACCGCAAAAATTGAAAAGCAATACTACGAAAAATTCGAACTATCCGAACTAAAATTTGAAATATCCACATTTTTTTTGCATTATTTTAATACAGAATTCTAGGGACCAAGCAAAAAAATCGGATTAGCCAAAATTTCGAATTAAACAAGCTCGAATTATCCAAGTTTCACTGTATATGTTGAATTAAACCTTTTTATGAAACATTATTATTATTATAATATTTTTATTTGTTTATTTATTTTATATACTTTCTTTATTGTATTCAATTTTTGTATAAGAGGAACTTAAAAAAATTGCTTAGTGAAGTATAGGTGAACTTAACTGAGCCACACTTTGAAATAATATTTGTAGCACTAGTAAGTTTCCGGATATGTCGAATGTAAAAAAACTCTTCCCGATTGAAAGGAGACCCCAAAATGGCACTGTACTTCTCAAAGTTTCATAGGTTAATCAAGCCCAAGGTTACTATATCTAGGAACCGGGCCCTGTCCATTCCTGCGCAGGGCAACGATGTCATGATGGGTTGATGAGATATATTATAGCCGAATGTGATGTGCAAGTTTAGTAGAGGAGTAATTTAAACAAATGGATAAGTGTGATCACAGATAACACAGAGGGTTTTGTTTGAAATTTCTTTCAAAAAAAACTTATCCATTAACTAATAAATCCAAATTGTTAATTTATTCTTATTAAATTCTTGCATGGATGGTAGCATCAATAAATTTAGTTTTAAAATAATTATAAAAGTAAGTTATTTATTTTAATCAAATTAGTAATTTTCAAATCAGATTATTTAAATAAAATACAAAATTCCTAATTTTATGAAAATCTGAATTTAAAAAAATTACATCAATTAAGGAAATAATATTTTGAAACATTAAATGAGTAACTATAAGATACTTTCTGAAAAAAAAAAAAAAAAAAAAAAAAGAACAAATACACACATACACGCACAAAAATACACACACATATAATAAGTATAATAGTATTGCCAGGCTAACATAAAAATGCCTACATTTATTTTATTGATCTTTACAAATTTATGCTTTATTTATTTTTACATTAAAGTACTATCTGCCTCTAGCAAGCAGTTTTTCATTCCTTAAATGTTTGTGAAGCATTGCATCATGTTACTGTTATTGATAATTTAATTGCCCATTCTTTAGCCAACTTGGAAGCTTTTGATAGTTTTTAATTGTAGCTTTTGATAGTTTTTAATTGAAGCTTTTGATTGTTTTTAAGTTTTAAATTATAAAATATTTGTGTAGCCTGTTGTATTAATTTTTTTAATGTAATAATAATAATTATTCAGTAATTAAATATTTCTTACACGCAAAATCTCTTATTCCTTACAATTTTTGAGTTTGCTTAAATATTTATTGGGAAAAAAAACTTATTGAAAAATAATTATAATTTTTATAATTATATTAATTTTTCATATTAATTTTCCTTTTGCTTAACAAGCATTTAAGGGAGACAAAATTGCTTGCTAGAGGCAGCTAGTACTTTAATATAAAAAGAAATACATCATAAATTTGTATATATAGCCTGTTAATCTATAATTTTCAAATCCTTAATAGCATATAATTTTAATGAAAGTTTCCTTTTGTATTGCTTACATTCTTTAACAGATGTATATATAAGGCACAGGAGAATCCTTTTATTCAAAGTATACATGCTCTTTTCTACCAGTAATTTCTAGTAATTTTATTCTTCTATGGGCAAAATTTACTGATATTCAGAATTTTATAATTTTTTAACATAAGTGCACCATAAATGCAAAAAATATGTTTTTAGTCCAACAAACACTAAAAATGCATGGAATTCAAAATACCAGAACTTAAATTTTTGTCTTACATAAATTAATTTTTTAACCAAAAACTGACTTTAATGGTGTGGACTTATCTCAACAGAAAACAGCATCCATACTTTCATTATTTCAAATCTTTTGATAACAAGTATTTTAATTAAAATATTCATTGAAAGCATACATTACAATTATATATTGGTTACACACTACAAAAATAAGAGGTAGTTGGAACCAGTTACTTGCGTAAGTGTGTAATGATGCAACCTGCTAGTCAAAAGTAAATACTATTCACAACCTCTATTCTAAATTAATAAATAGATTTTGGAATTAGAATCGAAAAGGACTTTATCTCTTCTTATAATACAGGGTATCCAACAGCTAATTCCTAAAGTGTTTGTCATATAGTTCCAATTGCAAAAATGTTTTAAATGAGGTGAAGAAATATTTTATGATCGATTTAGGTGAATAAAAACATTTATTAAAAAATTATGAAATTTAAATTTTTATATGGTCCCCTGGTCCTATAAGTTGTATTTAGTCAATTTTCCTGTTACACCGATAAGTAAGACAATAAAAAGTCCTGTTATTCTACTATTAAAATTGACTGGACCATTTAAAGTTGGAGCACATTTTTTGCAGCAAATTACGGGTCATTCACATATTTAGCAGTTTTTTTTTTGGAGGGGGGGGGGGATGTATTAAAAAAATGGTTGAGCATAAAAGCAATATTGCAATATAAATTTAAAATGTATAAGCATTCTGACATATTAATGTGAAATATGCAATTTGTAACAAACATATAATGAAAAACAAACAGAATTTTTATAAAAATAAAATTATGAAAATTAACGGCCTTAATTCTTTACAAAGTTGTGTATATTTCAAAATGTTTCTAGATTACACTAGCCTGCATAAGTTGGGATATGTCGTGTTTTTTTGTTTTTGTTAACTGATTCTTATGCATTCTGCACCGCTGGATCCAAAACTGATTTTCATTTTTTACTAACATTAAAATTAAAAAAACAAAAACAGGAAAATTTTGGTATGGAAGAAAAGGGCACATGCAACATGGGGCATAGCCTTAGTCTCATAGTAACTCATGGGAGAAAACTGTCATTCATGAATTCTTAGGAAATTATAGAAATGGAAATTATGAAAAAAATATTGCTGTTTTATTAAAAAACTACTGATGAAATTGGCATGGACTATCTCAGAAGATACATTTTCTCCAGGATTTTCTTCTTGAAAACTTGGGCAACATGAGTGACAAGCAGATCAGAGTGAGTTTTTTCTCCAAAACCCTAAGCTTTTTGAAAACAGACACAAAAGTTTTTAGGACAAAAGTATGTTAGGTGACTACTGCTGATCTATTTTAAGAGAAACAAATCGAGAAAATTATAAAAAGAAAAGTAAAATAAAATCATTTCTATTTTTTCTTTTATATTTCATGTTATAGAGCTCATCAGTCTGATGTCACAAACAACTCAATCCTGCATTTCCACGCAAACTGGGTCAAAACAAACCAAGAGAGTTTAGAGTAAGCTAGAGATGCACTACATACCATCAAAGAGGCTTTCTATAAGAAATCGTTCAAAGGATGAGAATTCATTGAACTGGGTTAAGTTTTAAAAGCGATCCACAAGTGTTTAGGCCGAATTGTAACTTGTTTAAATCAGTTTCAGGGTTGAATTTTTACCTTCATGATAAAACAACAAAATTTCATCTCTATTTTTTCTGAACTCTGTGGTTTGTTTTGACCCAATTTCTGGAGTTGTGACGTCACCATTGATGAACGCTATTATTCTTTTAAGTATTTAATAAATATTTTTTAAACTACATGTGACAGATTTTTTACAACAATTTTCCTGTACTCAGTGTATTAGAATCGATGAAAAAGTATGCATTTCATTGAAAGTGTATAAACCATGTAAACCAGCAATATCAAATAAAATTGTTTATTGCTAAATTTATCGATGTAAGTCTTAAGATCTGATGCCCCCCCCCCCAAAAAAAAATGAGGGTTATTTGGTATTTAATGATAAAGGATCTCATTACCAGACAGTTATTACCTATTAAATAATTTAAATCTACAACTATTTTTGCTCAAGAAATGTAACATATCAGTTCAGTTTGATATTTTTCTAAATAAGAAAATTAAAATACTCTGAAAATTAAATTTATAAAGAAGATTAAACAAAAATTCAGTTTTAAAGATTTTATTTAAAAATTTTCAAGGACATAAATTGAAGATAATAATTCTATAAACAACAAAGGTCAGCAAAATGAACAGTTACGTAAACAAAAATTAACTACCATTTAGTAAGGAATGAAAAATGTGTTTTAAAAAAAGTGCAGTATAAAACTTTCACTTAAAAAAAATAATAATAATAAATAAAATACATGCTTAGGAAAAATAAATACTTGCTAATAAAAAATTTTAAACAAGACATATTCTAATTCATTTTTAAAAATGTCACAGGTAATTTCTTGAATTGCCAAACAAAAACATATGATAAAATCTATAATTAAATATTGGGATTAAATTGTTAGGAAAGTTGACACGGAATTGTTTCAAAATATCAACAAAAATAAAATATAACAGCAGTAACAGTAATGAAGTGTTATAAAAATAAATTTAAAAACATTACTAAAAGATAGAGCAGTCTTAACAACATGAGCTGGAAAAAACAAATTATCTCCAAAACATCAATTAAAAGTTTAAAAATAATAAAATTCATAGAATTCTTAAAAAGATACAACTAAAATTCAATACAGCATCTATATTATTCAAAGATCTGTTTCTGAAAATATTAAATATTTAAACCTATATATATATATATATATATTCAAATGGTTAATATTGTTTACTATAATTCAATTTAATTCTTCGTTTTGGTTTATTGTTTTATTGATAAAATCCGTTGGTGAATCTTGTATACTTTTAATGGTATTATATATATATATATATATATACCTATATAAATAAATTAAAATTTATTAATCTATATTTGTAAATAGTGCTATTCAATTAATGTTATTATAACAAAGTATATTTTTAAAGTATAAAATATTATGTACTTTAAGAAATAATTTATTATAATGTAGAAACAAAAAAAAAAAAAAAAAAAAAAAAAAATTATGCATTTAACTTTTTTAAGATACAACTCAAAAATAAATTATTCGTTGCAATTCCATTTAAAATAAAATGAATAAAAATAGATACTTTTTAACCTCTTCAGACCAGAGGTACACAAATGTGTATTTCCATTCTTTTCCTCATAAAAACTAAACTGTTCGATTTTTTTGCATTTTGACTTTACTTCTATACAGCTGGATATTTTTTGCTTTAAAATAAAACCAATAAATGTCAGCATTGATGAATATTACCTCATAAAATAAATATTATTTTCGTCTGAGTTTCAAAAATACCTTAAAGACATTGTAGCTATGAAAGTAAGAAATATTCATGATTACTTAACTTAAAGGCTTTACAATAAAAAATTTTGAGGATTTGCTGATTATTTACTTGTTTAAAGACCTTAATTTTGTTAATGCGTAAATTTATATTACTGATAGTTAAACTGATGTTTTAAGAGGGTTTGTACTTTTATATCCATGTTTGTAAACCTAAATTACCAGTCCCCTAAAGTACTGATTTCAAAAAAAAGACTTTCTGTCATCTATGGTGTCATTTCGATTATGCAAAAGTAATAAATATGTATTTGTAAAATTATTTTATGCTCAGGTCTGAAGAGGTTAAGTTAAAAAACTGCACAGTTAGAAAAGTTAAAAAGCAGTTACAAGTTTTAAAGATATGCAATAATTTTAATAACTGAAAAAGAGTATGTTAAAAATATGCAAACAAAAAAATATTAAAATATCTAACGGTTTCAGGTGCAAAAACAGCAATTGCATTTTAAAATAAACTTTTTAAATAACCTAAAATTATATGTGAAAGTAAAATGCAACAAGATATTAAAATTTTTAATATTAGAAATGCTTTAAATAAATAAATTAAAAAAATCATGAAACGAAATTATTTTTTAACATTATGAATAAACAATTCATGGATATATATTAACAGTTAAGTTACAGCTCATTTGGTTATGGCTGCACTACATTTCTTATAGTACAATAAAGAAAATTTTAAAACGATAGTTAAAAATACTTTGCAACATTTTTCATTATTTTAATTATTATCATTCAGCATTCACTGTTATAGACATGGCTTAACCTTTCTTAAAAATGTCTATCAGTAACGACACAACTTTATCTATACAAATATAGAAAGTCACATATTTTATTAATTTTTTTGATAGATTTGTTAATTTAAATTAATTGACTATTGCCAAATAAGTAAAAATACCAAAAAATAAGCAAGAACTTGTAAAAAAATTCCTTTACTCTGACAAAAAGAAATTTAACATTCAGAAAGAGTTAATACCATGTCTTTCACAGCATGAGACAAAATGAAATTCATTGTTTATCATATTTTTTACAAGCAGTATATGAAAAGTTTATCACACCAATTTCCAAAAAGGATATTTTTTATGGAAATTGTACATAGGAAATTTATACATATCTGACACATAATTTCTTTATTTTGAAATATTCAATTGTTTACAATATTTATATCTTTATTTAAATGTTGATTTGTCATAGTTATCTCTCTTACAGTTGATACTGTAAATATGTGAGATGATATAATTTTATAGAATTCCTTTACACATATACATATATACTGCTTTTAGTTGATGAAATATTTTATGTACATGACAGCCATAAAGACCAACAAATGAAAATATCATTTATTATTTTAGAAAATTTGTTATTAGTTACTTTAATGAAATGATTTAAACCCAAATTTCATCTGCACATTTTTATGCTGTAAATAAAATAATTTTAAGTACTAAAATACAGATTGGTATGTTTAACTCTTTGTATCACCAAGTTGCATATCTGCAACATAACTAAAAATCAGTATTATTTAAACGACAGGCTTTAAAAAATTGTTTATTTTTTTCTGCTATTTCCCAACATAACAGTTAATACAATAGGCCCCACTTAATCAAGTAACGGATAATTGCATATCTCATTTATATGCATAGAATGCCAAGGAACAGAAACTCCATAAAGTTAATGTGAAAAATACTTGTTTAATTGCATAACAATCTCTGGTTAATAGCATAAAATATCCCCAATTTAGTAATTTGAATTTTGTAAACTCCTGTGAATACAATGAACAGAAAAAAAAATTAGCACAGAAATATTTTCTTTTATAATAAAGATTTGTTATTGATAAAATCGAAGAACAGAAATCATTGTGAAAGAATAGATTTTATTTTTTTAATGCTGGGAAGTGCATAGGAGTGTTAATTTTGAAAGTGCACAAAATTTTCTTTGAAATACATATAGAGACTAAAAAAGCCAGTGAAACTTCTTTGAAAATACTCCAATTGAGAGAAAATACAATATGGACGGCCAAGGGAATTAAAAAAAAAAACAATATTTAGCACTAGAAGTAATGAAATGCATTTCAAAAGCAGAAAAAAAAAAAAACCTAAAGGATTTTTTAAGGCAGCGAATAATGGATATGATGGGATGAAAATTTATTAATATTTAAAAGGGTTGCATTTTAAAAACAAGAATTTTTTATTTTACTTTACTTTTAATTTTCACATAAATCACATAAATTATAATGAAAAATTAAAGCATGTAACATAAATAGTATAATAATACATGACAGTTTGGTATAGAATTAAATGATAACCTATACTAATAATGTTAATTTCTATTTTGCTTAAATGCATACCCTGCTTAATTACATACATTTCAGTAGAACCAAATGTATGCAATTAAGAGGAGCTGACTGTATACATTTTTTATAGAAGTCCAAACAGATGGCAATACTGAATTAATTTTCATGCCAAAGTTTTATTTTGCACTTGAGCAGTTATTGATTGTTGCTAGTAAAATCAACTTCATAATTTTTGTAAACGTAAAAATACTGGAGTCGACTAAAAGCAGATTTTTCTTTTTCCCACAGGTAATTTTATATACTTTTTTTGTATTAGAAAATTTACAGTATCTAGGAAAAGTATGCAGTTTTCTGTTTATTGCAGCTGGGAAAAACAAAAATACTTTTTAGTCAATATTTTTAATTTTAATGTTCTTAACATGTTTAAAATGTTGTATTCTCACATCCATATAAATATTTTCCAAATCAGAGTTCTGAAGATAAAAAAAGGGTTAAATTAGAAGCTTACGAATAAGTTATAGCGTTATTTATTACTTATTGCATAGATGCCAGCATCTCTTAATTATTCCGGAGTCTGGTCCAAGATGAATATGTTTCTAACCGGAAATTTTATTTGACCAAAAATTTTAAAATGAAATCGAAAATGTACCTCATAGAAGGAACACACATTTTCTTATATATTCTTTCTGGTATCAGCATGCAAATTTTGGATCAGACTCCGGAATAATTAAGACATGTTGGCATCTATGCTTATTGTGAATTACTATGTAAATAAGAATAATATTAAGATTAAAGACTTTCAATCATACAAATTAAAAAATGTGCCATCAAACTAAAACACTGCTTTGTAGAATGCAGAAATATTCTCTTTTAAATTTAAAATAGCCATTTTTATATCTTAAGCTAACAAGACCCTGTCAAATAATCAGATTAAAAAAAAATTTTCAACTACAGTAAAACTTCAGAAAACCAATTTTATGTGCAATAGAATTCAATTTTGGAGAAATTTTTTGGTCTTAATCAGAAATATGATATAATTATAAATTATATTTTACCTACATAAACAGAAATTTGCCTTTTAGTTTTAAATTATCCTTTTCAATTTGGTTTCAGTAGATTTTAATTTGTATAGACATTCACCAAAAACATTTCTAACAGAACATAAAATTACCTTAACATTCTAAAAATTGCATTGTTGTAAAAAGTACAAAAATTTAATTCATTTTGCATTAACACAAACCTGGTGCTCTTGGCAAAATGTTAAACAAAATCAAATGAGACTTTAAAGGATTATACTTTCAGGCATACAGAAATCAATGAAAATAAAGAAATTTCCTAATCTATAAATATGAAATGGGCACTTATCAGGCTCAAACAATCAATTAAAAAAAATGTAAAATGTTAATTATTACAGTTTTTAAAAAACAAAAAGTTATACAATAAAAATATTTTTTTTGTTCTCTCTGTTAATGTTTTGGGTTGTACTAGTAACTCAATACTCGATAAGTGCCAAAGATACAAAGAATGCAAATGAAATTTGGTTTTAAAGTTCATTTATTAATGAACAATAAACTAATTAATTCATGTCCCAATGTAGCAAATAACTAAATTTTTACAACAAATTTTGATATTTTCAAGTGTGCATTATGACAATGACTTTTGATAATGTAAAAAAGAAGAAGAAGAAAAAAAAAACTTGGCTGACGTAAAATTACATATTCTACTAATGTACACATGAAAAGTGTTCTAAGACATACATTAAAACTATATCACCCACTTAAAAGCTTACAAAATGACTGAATTGTGGAATGCAAAATCATATAACTCAATGTTTTGCTCTTTCATAAGAGCAATTGACTTAGAGAAAGAAGGAAAAAGAAAATCTCCAAAAATGTTAACTTTAAAAGATGATAGCATCATATATTTAAATAATATGAAAAGCAAATTCTGAAAAGTTTATGAAGAAGTAACAAAGATTTAGAGGTTTATTCTGATTCTAAGACTCTTAGGAAAAAAAATAGTTAAATAACATGACAAGGATAGAATGTAACAAAGTGAGGCAAAACTTGTTTACAAGGAAATAATTAAAAAAGAAAAAAAAAGCTAATAGATGTTTAATTAGAATAGAATAAGATGTACTGTGATTAATTAAATGGAAAACTAATTAAAGAAAAAGCAACCTTACCCACTAACTTAATATTTGAGATGCGAATCAATATGTAATTTGGTAGGGAGTTGAAAACTCCCTAACTTTTTTACCTAACAAAAACAGGAAGTTATATATCTTCAGAAAAAGCTGTATTTTTGCACTATAACAATGAATAATAAAGCAAAAATTATATCATTTTGAATGATTTATTTATCTAAACTAGTTTGTACTCTAAGATATCTAAAATACATTATTTTTTTTTAAAAAAAGGGAATTTTAAATAATATCAATTTTTCAACATATTTCATTTACTCCTAACAACCATTACAATTTATAAAAATTTTAAAAAGAATTGTATAAAAATGACCCATCTTGTGCAAAAGGAATGGCAGCATCAATAAATAAGAAATTTATAATAAATTATAACAGTTATTTAACTCTACTTCTGATGAAAATTTTATTGATTTGTATATTTCATTTTACTTGAAATACATTGTTAAAAAATTTAACTTTTTTATTCAAAAGCTTTTAGAGGCATAACACTTTCCACAAATTAAGATAATTTCATTTAATTAATAAAAATTAAAATATTTTTTTCTCATTCATGCATTTTGCAGTACATTAGACACACAGCTAATTTAACATAGGTTAATGTAAAATTTAATTAAGTTTTTACAAAAAATAAGTTTGCTTTAATACTAAATTTTATATGTTCATAATTTATAGTTTAACATTTATAAACATTTATTATATAACTAGGCCAAAAGAAACTAATACTTTATTTATCTTTAATAATATGTATAACAATTATCATACCTTATATAATTTATAGCAATATTTATATTTTTTCAAACTTATATTTTTATTAAGATTGAAAATTCATATTTACAATATTAATTCAGAATCACATCGAAGTATTTAAGTTTAAAACACTTCTTTTACATTAAATAAAGGACAGAAGAAATTGTGTACAAGATTAAAAAGAAAAAGTACAAAAAACATTCTGCCATACACTGTAATTTTTATAGAAAATATTTTCCCTAAATAGTTATTTTAAAGGAACTTCAGGAAATAAGTACTGATCAGTAAACATGATTTATATATTTTTTTAAAAGTAAATTTCATTTGTATTTTTAAAAGAACTATAACAGCCAGGTAAACGTTGAAATGTGTCATATTTCTTAAGTAGCATAGTTAAGTTTTTAATAATAATAATAAAAGTTATAGATCTTTGTTAGTATTGATTGTATTTCTCAATTGCATAAGTAAATCTAGAAAACAAACCATTTGTAATGCAAATGTTTATGCCTGGTAACAATTTAGAATAACAAGAAAATTTAAGCAATGCCAAATTAATTCCAATACAATAAACAAGTGGGTAAATATGATCGAAAATTGCATAAAGGGTTTTGTTTAATGTATTTTCAAAATACTTTACCCTCTATTTAATAAATCCAGAGCCAAATGGCTAATTTGTAATTATTGAATCCTTAACTTTTTTAAATAAGAGCATAGATTGCAGCACCATTAAATTGAAAAAATTTAAATTATTATAATTGAAAGATATTTTTGAAATAAAATTTAAAATATTCACAAACTACTTGTTAGACAATTGTAACAGTATGTGTTTAAATATCTGAAATGTAAATTTAATTGTATGATTCAATTTTAACTAAAACAAACAACAATTACAAAAGAAAACTTTTAAAAAAGAATTTTTGTATTTAAAAAATATTGATAAAATATTTTAAAACTTTTGGCCTTAAAATGACAAAAGTAAAAAAATTACAAAAATTCTATAGAATTAAATCTATTTTGGAGATAAATATTTCAAACTCTGAAACCGAGCTTTGAAATGGGAACTTTCTGAAAAGCATTCAAACATACCACCATAGAGCTATCAAGCCGGCACAAGAAAATAATGAGATTATGGTTCTGTTTTAAAGTCTGAATCACAAAGTTAAACAAATAGGTTTTCCTCAGATAATTAAACCATAAAAAGTAATAATATTTTTTTAAAAATACTATGCTAAATTTGATTAAAAATTGGTTATTCAAAAAGAAAATGCCTGGCAAAAATTCTTGAATTCAAATTTCTTTGAAATAATGGCTTAAAGAAAAAAGAATGAATATATGCACAGCTGATTATCAAAGCACAATAAATTTTCAGCATCAACAAAAAGATACTAGCAATAGTTCTTTTTGCAAAAAGTAGCATTTCCCCCCTTTTTAAAGCTACAAGCCAGCAACAACAGCAATATAATTCAAGTAATTTTAACAAGTTAGTAAACAAAGTAAATACATTTACTGAACAAGTGTGTTTCACTTTAAAAACAATAGTTGGTCATGCTATTTGCATATTTTCATACCTGGGTATGTGAAATGAATTGAGCAAAATATTTCAGAGAATGACATAAAAATATTTCTGATAATATGATGGGAAATATTTTAAAAAGAATATATATCAATCAATTTTTAAACAGATTTAATTCAATGAAATAACTAAAAAGCAGTTACTACAATTTCCTTTTTTTGATTTTTGGCACAGGCAAAAATAAGAAATGCTCAGTAAATATTTTCTTGTCATTCCCTCTGTATATCTGTTTAAATTAACCCAAAACATAATCGTTGCATGAGAGGTCTGCAACAATAAATTAAGAAAGAGAGAGAGAGAGAGTTCTTATAAAGCGCAGCAACATTTGCAGAGTCTATTCAGTAGGCAATGGAAGCTTCCTTATACTCAGAGCCTTCTAAGGTAAAGAAGTCTTCCAGTTTCCACTGCAGAGTCTCGAATGTTGGTCTCTTCATGGGATCTTTATGCCATGTCTCGAGCATAATCTCGTAGAGCGCCGGCGGACATCCAGGTGGACATGGCATACGGTAGCCATGTTCAACTTGATGTAACACTTCAGCATTAGTCATGCCTGAAACAACACAAAAATATGTATAAATTCAGTATTTTTCATATGAAAACTAAATACAGAGGCATTAAAAAAAAGAGAAAAGATCAAGCAAAATTTATGAAGTGATAAGAGTATATTATACCACATTAATTTTTGTATAGAAAATCTGGGTTATGTCATAAATGCAGGATGTCATTTCAGTTTCAAACCTGATTTTCCTCCACTTTTTTAACAATAATGAATAAATTTTAACAAAATTTCCCCCAAATTTATCATGCTTTGTGGGAAATTTAAAGATATTGTGAGAAAGTGTCAAAGTGATCATTCTCCAAACAGCATTGAATTAGATGCTCCATATTTTAAAATGTAGTTCACATTAAATATTGGGTCACTGGCTAAATTAAATTCCACTACAATCTTTTTTTTGTAATGTCTTGCTTTAGAAAAAAAATAGATGGTAAGTTAGGTAAAATTTTTAATAAAGGTTCTTAATTATTGTTAAAAGAATGAAGAAGAATCAAGGTTCAGATTAGAGCAAAACATGCTGACAGAATAAATAAATTGTGATCCTGATTTTCTATGTAAAAATTATTTTTCCGGCTATACTTTACACTTCTTAAAAGTTTTGGATCTCCTTGTACAAAATTAAACTTTCTATTATTTTTATCGACATAAAAAAAGAAAACAGTAGGAATAAAGTTAACTTATGTCATCTCTTGTATTACAGTAACAGCAGTTTAGGATAATTCACAAGGAAAATATGATAGAAAATCAAGTTTCATTTTAATACTGAAATATACAATAAAATTTGAAAAGAAATTTATAAAAAAATATGTAAAATTTACACAATAAATAAACATGCAGTTTATAGGATAAATATCTATTCCAAATGCAGTATCCATGATAATAATCAAGTATGGTAAGTAATATAGTATCCTATGGATACTAAAACCTTTTTTACTCTTTCCTCCCCCACCTCCTTAAAAGGGCCATTTTAAACAAATTTAAGTAGAACATGAGTTTTTAACTTTAGACTGGCATACTACTATATCAAAATTTATAATTTTGCCATACTATAAAGTCATGAAATTAACATTATGGGAACTGATTTAGGAAACACTGCAGAAGATTATACCCCCTCCCCCCAAAATTAATAAATAAATCAATTAAGAATTAAAAAAAAAATATATGTTTATAAGCTTAGAAATTAAAAGAAATAATAAAAGTTCTGTCAGAGAAACAATTAAAGATAAAAATACAAATAATTTTCAAGATTAAGCTTAAAAATAACCACTACAATACACATAAATAAATGCAAAAATTTTATGATTACAATATATTTAAAATAGAAATAAATAATCCCAAGTTTTTCCTTTTTTTTAATATTAAAAATAGAATATTAGATGCATTATACATCCACTATTGTAATTCATTTTTTTTTTTTTTTTCAATTGCAGACAATGTACTTTCCAAACCATAGGAGAAAAAAAAAGTGATTAATGGAAACAAGTGCTAATTGACATACAAAAAAAAAAAAAAAAAAAAAAAAAAAAAAAGGGTTAATGAACCAATCAGAAATTGCACATCAAACATAGCAAATGAGATGCGTTCATACTATAATGAAGTTTTAAAAATGTCCAGATTTTGCAGTAATACTATACAGTACTTTGGATACAGTATTGTATCTTAAATCTTTTGTGTGCCCCTGTAAATACTATCTGCTTTCTATGATACAGGAAGTAATTTGTAGTATATTTCAGCAACATTTATTAATTTCATAAAATGTGAAGCAGTTTAATATTTAAATTGTGCCCCAAACAATGTTTAATTTAAACATGTCCCAAAAATTGAATTTCTATACATACACATAGCACTCAAACATATTTTAATTCATGCATAATTTTTTATCAATACAGAACAATGAATAAATGCACTCAACTCTTCTACTGTGGGATCTAAAATGTGATATAGCACATGTCCTAGGTCCCAGTCAATTGTCAGCCTTGCATAGAACTCAGTGTTTAGTTAGCAAGTATGATTAATACTCATCCCAAAAGACCAAAAGTATGTTTAAATTGCATTGCTTAGAAGATTTATTTATTGTGAAAAGTATATTTGTTATTTACCCTGAGGTAAAAATAAATAAAAAGAGTGTGTGCATCTTTTGTTCAAATAAAGTAAACGTTAAAAAATATTATATTGTTATAGTTAAAATTAATATGACAAACAATAAAAAAATTTGGAAACAATATCTAAAGTATTCATTAGATCAATCACACTGCATTACAGTTTTGAAAATGGATTTTAAAAAAATGTAGATTGTTATTTTTTTATGTAAATTTCAAATGTATTTGTTTTCTTAAAATTGTTATTTAAAAATAAACAATATTTATATACCATAGAAATGACTATTACAATGTGTATAATAAACAAAATTTCTACATATATAAAATCGTATAGTAATAATTTATTTTTTGATAAAAAAAATGATCAAAATATTTAGTGAACAAATTTAAAAACAAAAATCAATTTTTAGATACATTTACAAAAAAAGGAAGAAAATAAATCCAAATTAAACTGTACAATAAAAAATTTCAATCTAAAATAATAATAATAATAATAAATAAATAAATAAATAAACTCAGTGATGATAATCATGTAACAAGTTGAAAATTAATCAGCTCATTAAAATTACAGAACTAGTAACATTCCATTCCTTTATTACTTTTTTTTAAAGATTATTTTTAACTTTTGATTGCAACCATAAGAATGCAAGTTAATCATTGATTAAATTGAGGAGAATAAGTTTTAGATGTTTTTAAAAATTTAACAAAAGTAGTATTTAAAGAAACATTTTATTAAAATTAAAATTGCCAGATTTTAACTAACGAATTATTAAAATTTTTAAAGTGCACTAAGTGCTCTCTATATATTTTAAGGTGCTAATCTTTTCCCTCAAAAAGTTAAAGATATTAGCATATTACAAAAGTACAAATATTATGCTACAGTAATAATACATACCTGGGTATGGAATTCTACCATATGTGACTAATTCGGTAAGTAATATACCAAATGACCAGACATCTGACTTAATAGAAAATTTACTATAGTTTGCTGCTTCTGGAGCAGTCCATTTGATGGGGAATCTAGCACCTACTCGAGCTTCATATTCGTCTTCCTAAAAGAGCGACAAATTTATTTAATTAAATGGTACGATAAATATTCAAACACACACATATGTATTTTTAAAATAAAAAAATTTTGTTTATAGGACAGTTTAAGTTTTTTCCTTTATTCCTTAGTAGGATATTTTATTAAACTTTTCTTACAAAAACTTAGAAATTTAAAATAGATAAAACTCTAAATTAAATAACTTCTATTTCAAAGGAAATTATTTTTGAAACAATCAGATAAAAAAAGCACACTATATTTAAAATATATCAAACTGTGAATTATTACACAATCATCTTCTAAAAGGGAAGCAGGACGTTTCGGACCTGCCATTTCGGTACAACCTTTTCGGTCACAAGACATTTTGGTCCCTTCTCCTGCAAGTTGAAATTTTGTGAAATAAGACATAAATTTATAGGGAACATTACGGAGTTTTTACACTTAAGGCCATGAAATTTTAGTATAATGCGATTATAAGTACCCGAAAACCACACACACGTATAACTCTTATCCAAAATATTATAATTCACACAAATTTTGTATGGTAATCCTAATCCTAATCTCAAAATAGCTAGTAATTTTAATATAAAAAACAATTTAATATTTTATTAAATCTATTTATTATTAATAATATGATTAATTTACATAATGAATTTTATTTCTAAATAAACTTAATACGTAATCCATTTTATATTCAATACATCATTATATTTCGTAGTAGTTCTAAACTGAAATTTATCTTTTACGTGTTTATTTATTGTATATTTAAAACTACAAAAATTTAAAACAATTAGTACAGTTAAAAATAAAACTAAAATAAGAATTTTTTTTTTTTCTGGGAAAGTAAGAGTGAAAAGGTAATACAAATAAATAAATAAAATCTTAGTTTTGTCACTTAAAAATTTAAAATAAAATTATTTAAAATAATACTATATTACATTTTAATATATTTTATTAAATTATATATAATATTTTATGTATAATATTTATATTATTACATTTTAAAATATTATTATATAAATTTTACTTAAATAAAAAAAAATATTAATCATCTTATTAGAATGAAATAGGCACAGTTTCAATAAAATTAACTCACAAAAATTGTCTTCATGGCGTGAGAAGACTGTTAAAAAATGCAATCAATAAATAATATTATTATAAAAAAAAGTGGCGGAGGCAAATTTCTAAAACAATTTTTTGTCATAGCACGCCTAGTTATGAAATCACTATTGTTATTCCAATTTTTGTAGTGAAAAGTAACTTATCAAATTAAATTTATAAGATGCAACTTTGTAATTATAAAAATAATAAGAAAGATAAAAAATTTGTTTTTCAATAAATATATTTCATACCTGAATTAACAAAGGAGAGGGTGTAGAAAGGTGATTTGAGGAAATATGTATATATTATAATTTAACTAACTGAATTATTAAAGAAATTTATTATCAAACTAATTGCAAGGGAAAAAAATAAGCAAAGTTTTTTTTTTATTATTTAATTAATGCTAATTTAAAGGTTCTAAAAAATGTATGTAAACAGCCAAAAAATATTTATGGCAGTTTATATAAAATACTTTTCAGTTTATATAGTTTATAGAAGTTTATATAAAATACTGATACTAATAATTAATAATAAAATTTTAAATATTTATTCTGATTAATAACACTATACTAAAAGCAAAAGACAATATCCCCTAAATTTACATCACATTGTTTAACCAAACAAAATTTTCAACTCGCTGTGGTTTCATTATCCTGTGTTATAAAAGTTTAAATTTATCAGACTCTTATATTAGACTTTATAAAACTTGGGGGAAGGGGAAAAATTAGAAGAATTGAAAAAAAAAAGCCCGAATAATGTTGAACTTATACCATTTGGCAGGCCCACAACAATTAGAATCCGACTTATAAGATAGCGCCCAAAGAAATAACATGGGAATGAAATGACTAAGGACCGAAATGGCAAGGGGCCAAAGTTGCTAGGGACCGAAATGACCACAGACCGAATTGTCTCGGGACCGATATGTCTTGGGACCGAATTGTCTCGGGACCGAAATGGCCAGGGACCGAAATGGCGGGACCGAAATGTCGTGTACCATTCTAAAAGATATGAAAGAAAAATGGAATTTTTATCATTGAGACAACAATTAAACCTTATACACCCTCAATTTCCAGATTATGATGGCTTCCTAAAAATTTCCTACTGATCAAAATTAAACATTTTGAATCAATATAACGTACAGAGACACAAGTTAAAGACAAATACTTAAATCTTTAATATCAAGATTTATATAAATTTTAAATTTATTATATTAATATATGTAAACATATTTTAATAAAGTAACATAAATAAAGGGATTTATGGCTTTTAAGCCTGTAAGTGGCTGTAACATAATTTCTTGTTTCCTGAAATTATCTAAACTTACTGTAGAATCGATATATTGTAGTGTACAGAAAAACATTTGTAGCACAATTATTTTTAAAGTAATGTCTAAGAGAAGGAATACAAAAAGCATACTGATACAGAAATTTATCTATCAAAATTATGTAAAATATGTATAAGATTTATAAAAATATAAATACAGTAGACTCCCTCAAATCCGCACAGTTTGGGACCAGAGGTTGTGCGGGATTTTAGAATTTTGCAGATTTCTGGTCATTGCTCTGTTTACATTTTTTTTAACAGTAATTTGAAAGCAATTAATAGTATATTCAGAACTATAATGAATGCTTACAATATAATAAAATATTAAAATAAGTAAAACTAAAATAATAAAAATTTAGATAATTTTTAAAATGATTAAAGTACTAATAGCAAAGGTCAAATTAATAATGAATAATGTATGATTAAATATTCATTATAAAGATAAAATGTATTTTTCCAAAATTATTCAACAAAACTTGCCTCATAAAAGTACATTACTAATTCACATGAAAATCATAAAATAAGGATTTTTTTTTTCAAGTTTAACCAGGCTTAATAACCAAAAAATCTTGATTAATGTAAAATACATTTGGTAAAAAAGATTGCGATTACCAGTGATATCAGCAATATCCCAAATTTTTTCCAACAAAAAATTATTTTCCCTTCACGAAAACAATAAAAAATATATGGAATCGATACAAAACTAAAAATATCAAATTTTGTCCCAATATCCGAACTGAAAGTTTCATTGTTTACATCCATAAAATATGTGCAGATTTTAGGGAGTTGCGAATTTCTGGTTTGCGGATTTTAGGGAGCCTACTGTATTATCTCTATATAATTTTTGGAAATTTTTCATAAAAAATTTCACGCATCTTGAATTAAGTTATTTTCAAGTATTTAACTGCTTAAAAGGTGTAGAGTCAATTGACAAAAAGGTTTCCAAGTCTTGGCATTGTCCAGTTAGCTTAGTGGTAAAGCATTAACATGTGCAGTAAATGCTTTACCATTGTTTCATTCTAAGCTTGGACGCTTTTTTATTCTGTTGGCTCTATATTTTTTAAGCAATTGAAAATTTGAAAATATAAATATTCTATTACAGTAGAAGTCCAATATAATGCCATTGTTGGGAGGCATGTTTCACACCAGCATTATAACTTAACCGTGGTGTATCGTAATGATGTCAAAGAAATGATACGAAATGATAAAAAAACTTATCCGTTTTGTGAAATGTAATTAACTTTATCATTCATTAAACATAGACTTAATCTCACACTATCTTAAAAATGCCCATAACTGTTGTTTGGTGATCTAAGTCATTTTGTTTCTTTTTGGCATATTATTTCACACTAGCAAGATAATGCAGATGAGCACAATCTGAATTGCCCTCATTGATTTTCACTGAAATTTTAAACTCAAAATTTATCGCAAAATAGTTTTTTTTTTTTTTTTTTTTTTTTTTTTTTTTTTTTTGAGACATTTTTCCTTGTGTTAAATCCGAATTTGCAGTATATCGGACTGCTTTATTTCAGGCTTCTACTGTACCTTTTTTACACATGCGCTGCCGATCACACACCAGCGCGTGATATGGCGCCGACGTTAAGGGGCCACTCATGTGCCAGCGTGTGATGTATAATAGCCAGTCACACGCTGACGCGGGAAAATCTTTCACCGATTCTTTGTTATAAAAGTAAATCGGCTTCTGGGAAAACCACCCTTTTACAGTGTGGCATTAACTATCATCACATCGTCACATAAGCGGCAGCGAATGTGTTAATGCATTGTATTATCAATCACCTACTTTTCTTCTGACATTAACAAATTGTTCAATTTCAGTTTTTCAGCGAGAGAAAAGAAAAAAAGTCATTAAAATAAAAGTGCTCTGTAGTAGATTATTATTGATTAATTTTTTAAAATCCTATTATAGTTAATTACAGTTGTATTGAATTCTAATGGTATATTTCCAAATTTACTAAAGACCAAGTTAAAAAAATGTTTCTTCTAATTGCTGAGTAATTTAACATATTAAATGTATATTTTTTGTTGAATAACTCAATGTATATTTTTTTCATTATCTGTTTAATAATACTTTCTGCTAATAAATTAATATATTTACATATATATTTTTGGCTACCTTAAATTTTTGACAAATGCTATGGACACCACAAATGAAATAAATTAAAAAAAAAAAAATTGAATATCACATACATACCAAGATGCATATATCTATTTTTTAATACTACATCACTAAGCTTTGGTCATTTTAATAAATTTATTATTATTATTATTAAAATTGTCTTTGAAATTGTAACTATATTTATTTTCATTATCAAAACATTTATTTACTAAAAAAGGGCTTAAAAGAAAAAAAAAAAATCAAGAAGAAAAAATGATAAAACAACAGAACCGAAACAGCAATTTATGAACCTACTTAACTTTCGGAAATCGATTATGAATTTAATGTAGATTTAGCATTTTGTAATTAATTATTCAAATTATTTTTATTATTTTCAATAACATCGAATATTGTGAATGCAAAATATTTAAAGAATTTACACATTAAAGAAATATACAGACACAAAATATCTTATTGGAGGAGTAAAGATTTGAATAATTTTTGTTGAACTACTTTATAATTTTTTAATCTAATCTACTTTTCTTTCATTTCGCTAGCCATTCTATTGATAAGTACATAAACCAAAAAAAGTTATTTACAAACTGAAAACAATAAGATAATCACACAGGAATATCAAAACAATTAATAAACAACTAGCCACCATTTGGCAACCAGTTTGGTCTCTTTTAAATGTACACTGAGCATTGTATCATATTTACTTGCTGAATCTTTCATCAAATTGGAAGATTCTCATAGAAAAATATTTAACTTTTTAAAAATTATTTTTTTAAATGTTAGCCAGGTGAAGGTGATAAATCGCTGATTAGTTTTGGGGTTCAATGGTTAAGTATAAAGAGAGGAAATGGAGGAGCTAACCACCCACCTTTATTTGTTTTTCGAAGGTCATTATTCTTTGAAAAAAATAAGGCTCTAATACTTGTGAATAGGTGTGAATAGCCTGTGAGCTCATGCCATCAGTTTAACAGGGCAATATTCTTTTTTATTCCCTATTTGACTGCATAAAAAATTAAATTGTGTAGTGTTTCAAAGAATAGTTTTCTATTGTACATAATGATTTAACTTACTTTAATCAAACGAGCTAAGCCAAAATCGGCAATTTTGACAATGTTGTTTTCTCCTACAAGGATATTTCTAGCAGCTAAATCTCGATGTATGTAGTTTTGTGACTCGAGGTAAGCCATTCCAGATGCTATTTGAGCAGCCATGTCAATGAGTTGAGGAAGTTTTAAAGCTCGAGCTTTGCCTGAAAGTAAATATAAGTAAAATATTACGCTAAAGCAAATTAAACATTACAGGTAGAAAAGAAAATCATGTGTTTATTCTTTTTCTATCTCTCTCTCTTTTTTTTTATACAGTAATTTCAATTTGGATAAAAATTCATTTTTTGAAGATTAATATATACAAAAATAAATTTTAATTGTCAAAAATATCAAATTAAATTTGTCTTTTTAAATGAAAGAAAATGAAAATAAGGTATAATTCAGCAGGCATAATTAAAAAATTTGGAAAAGAAATTTTCTGCTAAATTTCAGTTTTAGACTATTCTATCTAACAGATCATGAAATAGTTTTCATGTGGAAGAGTTAATATTAATGATGATGATAAAGTTAAAATACAAGCTGAAAAACATGACAGTTTTTTTTTTTTCGCCCATGAAGAAAGAACACTTTTTTATATTAGGGTTGCTTAAATTAAGCTGAACTCTCAATTAAAATGCTTTGAATTTACAAAAACTACTAATAATGTTTCACACATGACAATCTTGCACAAATAGATATTATATATTAGATTGTAAATCAAAATAAATCAGAAATGCATTATATATTCATTTGATATAATATTAAACAAGTTGAAAATTGCATTTCAAGTGTAGAAAATGAGGTGCATTCATACTATAATGCAGTCTTTAAAATATTCGGATCTTTGTGTAATACTATACAGTGGAATATTCAAACTATTTTGTGCGTCTCTGTAAGTATTATCTGCTTTCTATTATAGAGGAAATAACTTGTAATACACCTTAGCAACATATATCAATTTCATAAAATGTGAAATAAATTAATTAAAACAGGCCTCAAACAATGTTTCTCTCTATACTATTATACAATAGAATACTTTTGTGTGGCCCTGTAAATTAATAACAAATAATCTTTGCACCCACATTGTACAGACCATATAGTTTAGTACATACTTCATAAATGCATATCAATTTTATTATGTTTGAAAGAGTGTAACATCATTAAAATGCACTTGAACCTATTTTTTTTCCCATTGGCTGTAATGTAGTGTAATACTTTTGATTGTCCCTGTAATTGAACTATGCATCGGATTTTCATGTAATTTGAAATGACTCAACAAAATTGTGCAATGATTATATATTTTTAATTTCAAAAGATTCAGTTGGGTAGTTTTTGCTCTATTATGTGCAGACAGACGGATTGACTGAATGACAACTATAGGTGCAACATATTTATATAATTACAAATGCACCTAAAAAGGTCTTCAAAGAACAAGCAAGAAAAAGATTTTATGCAATTTTTTGATACTGTTAAATTTGTATGAAATATATCAAGAAATAGTATGGTAATAGAAAGAGAATTTAATGCAAAACATCAGATTAAGTTTTCAGATACAAATTCAAAAGAAGAAATTTTTTCTTTTTAGTTTGAAAGTGAATTTACAAAATTTGACTGTATGAAAATCAAGAAAGAACGAATTTCTTAAAATATGACAAAATTTTTAATTAATGTGCAAAGCTAATTGAAAGAACTAGTTTTTCTTCATCAGGTGCAACATACATTTTACTACTTTAAAAACATCATCAAGCTTGTTGCTGTTTTCAGAGAGTAGCATGTATTCTCTGCACCTGATGAAAAAGATTAATTCTTTCAAAAAATTCTGTGCATTTATTGAAAATTTGTGGTGTTTTAAAAAGTTCTTTCTTTCTTATCATTGGACATCAACTTATTTAATTATTAATGTGTTTGGAAAATGATACTGATTATTTTTCATTTATTATATGTAATATCAATTCATGATATTGAAAAGAAACTGCACTGTTTAAATGCAGAATACTAAAAAAAGTTATATGCTACAAAATAAGATTATAAATGAGTATTTTATCTACTATCCTGCTAAAAAAAATTTTGATTATACGTGGTTAAAAATGAATGTTGATAAAATATTTCAAATATATATTTCTGCACATATGCTAACAAACACCTTAATGAATTGAATATTTCCAGCTGAGCGAAAAATTGCCCAGGCCGGGATCGAACCCGGATACTTGGCTAACAAGGCCAATGCTTTACCTGTTAAGCTATCTGGGCAATAGCCGGCTGGGATTTTTCGCTCAGATAACCTTATTGGTCGTAACATCCGGTCTGTCATTTGAAACAGCTCGCAGAATAAACCGCAGGTAATCGAACTCCATATAACGATGGATACGTAGATATACTATTATTTTTAACACAATCAAACTGATTGGTAAAGTAATTATACGAATTGAATATTTCTAGCTGAGCGAATTTCGCTCAGCTGGAAATATTCAATTCGTATGATTACTTTACCAATCAGTTTGATTGTGTTAAAAATAATAGTAAACACCTTAATGTTTTGCTTGAGTTTTTGAGCTTCTGCAAATTTAAAAGCTAAAGCCTCTTGGGAAAAAAATTGAAATCAAGTAAACATACAAGTATGCTGGCATAATTTTATGCTTTGTGCAGATACACACACAATAACAGGGAGAAAAAAAAATTCTTCTACAATGTTGCATAGTAACAAATACATGTATATCAATCTTTCATTAAGCAACCATGGTCATAAACTTTATGGCAAAAGTGATATTTTGAACCAAGTCTCATACACTCTATAGTACAGAAATTTATTTTTTACTATTGATATCTATAATTTTTCCAAACATGTTTCTTGCGTAGAAAATTATAAGATGCCAACTGAAAATTCAGAAATGTTTATTTTTATCTATGAATTCATTTATAATGTTTGTAACATAATCGCATTAATTCCATATTTAGTACCTCAAAATATTTTGTTTAGGACAAAATTCATGTTTGAAAATTTTGTACAAAAATGGATTTTTACACAAATTTTTACTTCATCTGTTAAAACTGAAAAAAGTAACTTTTAACAGATGAGTAAAATGAAATAGTCAGTTTTAGTGTCAGATTAAATTTTTACTTAGTAACATTGATCATTTACAAATAAAATTGTTTTGGAAAATTTATTATTTTCTTGCAATATTTCTAAAGCCATTAGATATCAACTAAACAATAGAAATACACAAAGTACATTTAGTTTGTATAATACAATACACAGTTTATTATATATGTAAAATTAAACTACAGTACTTTATAAAAATGTAGAACAGGTTTAATAATAACCATTATCAAGTAATTTTGAATGAATATTGTCTCATAGTTTTATAAATGTAATGAATTCTGTTATAATCTGTCACATTGTTTGGAAGTGAAAATGTGCAGACAAATATCAAGTTCATATTATTTTCTGTTTTATAGAAAATTTTGGAATTTACAACCAAATTAATATTTATTAATGTGAATTTTTATTATTTTATAAAGAAGCAATCAAAATCTTGTTTTAATATAACAATAATTATTTTAAAGCATTTCTTTTTTGAAACAATTCATAATTTCCAAAAATGTATAGTTTTATAGAAAAATAATATTATCTCAAAATGAAATGTAAAATAAAATACAAACGAAAATAAATAATCCGAATTATATATTAAATTTCTGAATTTAGAAGCATCAAAATGCCCAAAAGAATATGTGAGGTTTTGTATTTTCTAATGGTCTTGAACCTCAGTTCTGAAGTTTTGCTACACAATTCATTTTAAAGTTCCAAATGGTTTCATGAACAATCTAATATAGTGCCTTCTGTATAAACAGTTTTAAAGAGATTCTTCACTCACTTGAAAACATCCATTCCATAATGTTAAAGCAATGAGCAGATTGATTTTGAATTTCTCATTTAAATTTGAATATTTTTTTTATAGTTTAGCTGAATTTGACCTTTATTTGGCTATTTTATACTTTTTCAAATTTGGTAGCAGGTGGTTCTTTTTAATAAAGGTACTTTCACTTTCAGAACCGGTTTCAAAACTGAAAATACCTTAAAAATTCTGCATCCAAAATTGAAAAAATAAAAAAATAGTTACATTAAAAATTGAGCTCAGATATCCTATGCAAAATAAAAAGTTTAAAATATTCAAATTTAAATAAGAAATGATAGGTGTATTCTAAATATGCTATATTCCTTTTGTTTACTTAAAATCATTGCTTTATTATCAGAAATTAACCAGTTCCTCAAAAGGATTTCATTTTGCAAATGTTGAGAATGTTGAAGAGTAATCTAATGCTAAAATGAACTACATTAGCTTGCTTATTTGCTGAAAGCATAAAGTTTTTTCCTTATGAGTTTGTCTCAAGAAGTTGCCATGCCCTTCCCCAAAGATTCAACAAATTCCTCTTGTAAAAAATTCTGGATTCAAAGTTGGCGTGCATTTCCAATGGCCTTGGATCAAATCTATTGCTGGGACTTTTTTCACGCTGCTGGTAAGCTGGTTTTATATAAATGTATACATACATAAAGCAATTATATTTTAGTATTTTTTTAGCAAGGATCTGAAAAAATTAAAAATATTAATGATGATTTTAACTAAGAATTCTTTTAATCGGTTGTCCAAAAAGACTTTCAGATTAAAAAGATAAGTACATACCTTGGAGATATTCTAGTAAGCTACCATGTTTCATTAATTCTGTTATAATGTAGATGGGTTCTTCTAGAGTGCAGACTGCATACAACTGGACTAACTTTGGATGCCTTAGTTTCTTCATTATTTGTGCTTCTGCTAGAAAATCTTTGGGATCCATTGTGCCTGAAACGAATTATATAAAAGTTTAATCAGTTTATAGCAATTAAATATGTTAAATGCATGTATGTATATATATATATATATATATATATATATATATATATATATATATATATATGTAATAAAATAAAAAAAAATTGCGCCATTTTTGTTCTCTCTTAGCTTCAATTCTAAATTTGTGGAACATATTTCAATCTTAGTTTCGTAACTTGTAACAGCTAAAATTCTTTTTCTTACTTTAGTTATTAATAAATTATTGCTTGCTTCTCAAAACGGCGGGAGGTATTTCGTAAGCTTTTTACTTTCTGGAATATTCCTGGGATTTTAATTTTATTTTTTATTTTAACATCGCGTGACAGGTGTTAATACGCGTTGCTAAAGGGCTTGTTCTTCCGAGGAAAAAATATAGTTCTTGCCAAGGACCGCCTGCTACGACCAATTAGAATTGATCATTTTTGTCCGTTTGAGGCTCGAGTTCATCCTAATTGGATTTTTAAAATGATTGACGCGGAGTAGGAGGGCGCTAGTTTTGTCGTGAAAATGATTATTTTCATTTGGCTTTTCAGGAGGTTAGAATGGATTTGCCCTTTAAACTACCAAGCCGCACATTTCATTTCTCCGCTGAATTAGAAAATTCGATGATGTGGACGAGATAATGACAATTGCAGTGTCGATGGGTACTAAGGTGATTGCGGGGAAGATTTTATCTATTTTATGAGTTCATCAATAAAGAACTTGAAGACTGATGGTGTCTGTTTTTTAATGGGGAAATACCCCAATGAAACTCTTCTACTGCTCGCCAACTGTCGGAGCGACTACTCTGCCCGTGCTGCTAAGAATATCTAGAATTTATGCAACATAGTTTATTTTCGTCGAGTTCAACGGATATTTATTTATTACATTTTAGCCGGCAGGATAAAAAAATGAACCGGCGTACGATTTTCGAGAAAAAAAATTATTGTGGCTTAATAACAACTGAACCTTTGCCCCGAATAGATGAAATTTTAGACAAATTAAGTGGTGCCCAATATTTCTCTACACTAGATTTAGCCTCAGGCTATTGGCACATACCTATTCACCCAGCCGATTCCGAAAAGTTAGCCTTTACTACTAATTGTGGGCTCTGGGAATGGAATGTTCTCCTCTTTGGTGTAAAGGTAGGCCCCCCAATTTTCAACAGAACAATTAGAAGAATTCTTACAAAATATAAAATAGACTTTGCTTGTTATTATTTTGATGATACTAAAATTATTTTTTCTAAATCAATAGATGAACATATACAGCATCTCATCCAAATTTTTGATTTATGCCGAATAGAAAATATTAAATTAAAATTATCTAAATGTACTTTTGCTCAAAAACAAATCAATTTTCTAGGGTATGAAATCCAAAATGGAACTTTAACTCCAGCTAATACTAATATAGAAACAATTAAAAAATTAAAACCTCCTACTAATACTAAAGAATTACAAAGATTCTGTTGGTTCTATAAATGTGTATCATAAATTTATTGACAAATATGCTGAAATTAGACACCCCCTAAATAAATTACTTAAGAAAGATACTATTTGGGAATGGAATACTGAATGTCAAAACTCTTTTCAAAAATTAAAAGATGCCCTCATTGCTAAACCAATTTTAAAGATTTATGACCCAAAATTACCCCTACACATGTTTGTTGACTCTTCTCAGGTGGCGGTAGGTGCAGTTCTTAAACAACCCGACCATAATAACTTTTTACATCCAATTCCTTATTTTTCTAGAGGATTGAGAAGTTATGAGAAAAATTATTTCATTACCGAACTAGAGTGTCTTGCTATCATTGATACTTTAGATAAATTTTATCATTACTTTCACGGTGTACAATTTATCATCCATACTGATCATGCATCTCTAGTTTGGTTAAAAAATGTCAAACATTTAAGAGGTCGATTATTTAGGTGGTCATTGAAGTTAAGTATGTTCGATTACAAAATAGAGTACTTAAAGGGATCTACAAATGTCGAAGCCGACATGTTGTCCCGAAACCCTATTTCTCATTTTTGTAAACCCCTTACTTTTCTTCTTGACGTTAAAGAGATTATTGAGATGCAAGAAAAAGAAAATGTGTGTGGATCAAATTATATTAATGACAATGGACTGATTATAGCTAAAAGAAAAGGTTTTCGTAAAGTGGTAGTTCCCATGTCCCTAAGAAAAAAATTGCTTAGTGTTGCTCATGAACAGTTTGGTCACCCTGGTGTTCAAAAAATGCAAAATTTAATTTCTCCTAACTATTATTGGCCAGATATGCCCCAAGACATTACTAACTTTGTTAAATACTGTGATATTTGCCAAAAAAATAAAAAACCTAGACAGAAAAAATTTGGCTTATTACAAGCTATGCCCACTACAGATCAACCTTTTGACTGTCTGTCTGTTGATACTGTAGGAGGATTCAATTATTATAATTCTACAAAAAAATATCTCCATATTATAATAAACCATGCCACAAGATATGTTTGGGCATTTCCTTCCAAAAGTGTCACTACAGAAACTTATACAAATTGTCTGAAACAAATCTTCAATATCAAAATCCCTCAACAATTATTCTGTTTTAGTAAGATTTCAAGTGTACAGTCCCCTCAAAAAATACTAAGTGACAGGAATGCTGCTTTTACTTCTTCAAGATTAAAAAAATTCCTGCGAAATCATAATATTAAACAACGTTTGACCACTGCCCATCATCCACAAACGAATGGGAAATGTGAAAGAGTAAATCAGACAATAGTAACTAGATTAAAATGTAAAGTAAACTCCACTACCTCTAAAATTCCCTGGACTAAGCTTTTAACTGAGGTAATTAATGAATATAATAATACACCCCATTCTATTACTAAATTTCCACCTGCTTACTTGCTTTTTGGCCAATTACCCTATGACTCCCCCTTACAACAAAATTATTATCCCCCTGTTCATGAAGCACTTAAAATTGCTAAAGCAAGAACTGATGAATTTCATTTAAAAAATAAAAGATATTATGATAAAGATTATATCGAACCAAAATTTAAAATAGGAGATCTAGTTATCTATGAAGAATTTCAGTACCCTAATACTAGAAAGTTATCACAAGTATTTAGTGGCCCTTATAAAATTCTTAACAAATTATCCGAAGTAAATTTTGAAATTGATAGGCAAAACCAGTTCAAAAGTTCAGAAATAGTACATGTATCTAAATTAAGGCCTTATTATTCCCCTGATAAATTTAAATTAAGTCATGAGCAACAACCCCCTAATCAACAACAACAAACTCAAGTAAAAACTGTAGCTTAGACTATATCTCTAGTTTATCATTTTATAATTTTTTTTCTCTTAAACAGTAAATTTCTTTCCATATTTTAATTCAGATAATATCCTGTAATTCTTACAGAATGGCAATGATATCTCTTGACTGCAGCGAGAGTGTCACTTGTCTGGAAATTTTTAATATTTGTTTGTTTATGCCGGCGTAGACGAACAAAGTGGAAATTTCTTATTCTGTACTGAATTACTCTACTTAGAATAATATAATAACAAATAAATATTTAAAAAAAATATTTTTCAACTGAACCTATTTGTAATATTAAATTTAAGCTATCAATTAATAAATTAATTATTTGCCAAGTAACAAAATTTTTATCACTTTATTTTATTTATTTTTCTCTCTCTCTTTGCTGCTACATTCCAGACCAAGTACATGTCAATTAGAATTTAATTTTGTTTCTTTTTCTCTTTCCTACTTGCATCTTGCAATGTTTTATCACACCGAGAGAATATTTATTGCGTAATTATTTGACATGAATTGACATTAATAATCTTGTCTTTTATTTTTATTATTTATTAATATTTCTTTTAAAGAGTCTTAGTAGTTTGAAGGTCACGTGCATTCTCAAAAATGAAATGAATTTTTATTTATTTTTATTTTATATTATTTTATCATATTCCTACTTAATCCTGTACTCGATTTACAAGATTAAGTAAATGATTAAATAATTGATTATATTCTTTATTCTATTCCACTTTCCTCTATATTTCATCCCAAAAATACCTGAGATGAGATAAACGAAATTTAGTATATAATTTAGAATTTAAAGAATGTCTTTTGAAATATTTACTATTACTTACTGAAAGATTTATTATTACCCATTATGAGAGTAACTTACTTATTATGATATTTATTATTAGTGATATTTTTTTTCTTTATTATGTTTCTTTATTATCTTGTTTGTTTATTACATTGTTAAAATTTATTATTACTATATTAATATACTATAAAATGTGTTACTATATTGAATTACAAGTATAAAGTATTTTCACAAAGATACCCAAATATGGAACTGTTATAAAGGTGCAAGGACTCAGTCACATGAAAACTGAACTGTTGTTATAATATTAACTAATGAAAATTAGACAATTAATAAAGATATAATTAGACTCCTTGAAAAAAGAGGTACGAACTATACCACTCTAATTCTGAGCCTTAGAGGAATTTTTGAAATGAACTCTCGAAATTTATGTCTAGAACTCTCCAGTGAATTTCTTCATATTTAGATTTGTCATTATCATGAATGCATTCAACGTTATTTTATTTTTATTTTTCATGTTAGCATATTAAGATTAGTTGTTTATATTTTCAATTACTTCCTGTTATGTACTGCTAAACAAGATCATATCTTGTATTTTTATTGATGCCTACATTATTGTATGTAAATATAAAGTCATTCCACGCATCACCTTAGTGTTCCTAAATTTGAATTCTATATTTATAAAAAAAATATATAATTTAATTTTTCTTTTATTTAGTATCTAATTATTATTACTTATTCAACAACTTCGTGAGCTAAGTCTGCATCATCTTCCTTTTTCAGACCTACTTTTTCACCCGTCTTTCTGGGAGGGGGGATTTGTAATAAAATAAAAAAAATTGCGCCATTTTTGTTCTCTCTTAGCTTCAATTCTAAATTTGTGGAACATATTTCAATCTTAGTTTCGTAACTTGTAACAGTTAAAATTCTTTTTCTTACTTTAGTTATTAATAAATTATTGCTTGCTTCTCAAAACGGCGGGAGGTATTTCGTAAGCTTTTTACTTTCTGGAATATTCCTGGGATTTTAATTTTATTTTTTATTTTAACATCGCGTGACAGGTGTTAATACGCGTTGCTAAAGGGCTTGTTCTTCAAGGGAAAAATATAGTTCTTGCCAAGGACCGCCTGCTACGACCAATTAGAATTGATCATTTTTGTCCGTTTGAGGCTCGAGTTCATCCTAATTGGATTTTTAAAATGATTGACGCGGAGTAGGAAGGGCGCTAGTTTTGTCGTGAAAATGATTATTTTCATTTGGCTTTTCAGGAGGTTAGAATGGATTTGCCCTTTAAACTACCAAGCCGCACATTTCATTTCTCCGCTGAATTAGAATATTCGATGATGTGGACGAGATAATGACAGTTGTAGTGTCGATGGGTACTAAGGTGATTGCGGGGAAGATTTTATCTATTTTATGGGTTCATCAATAAAGAACTTGAAGACTGATGGTGTCTGTTTTTTAATGGGGAAATACCCCAATGAAACTCTTCTACTGCTCGCCAACTGTCGGAGCGACTACTCTGCCCGTGCTGCTAAGAATATCTAGAATTTATGCAACATAGTTTATTTTCGTCGAGTTCAACGTATATTTATTTATTACATATATATATATTATTTAACTTTCACACAATAAAGCGAATTTTGAAAACCAAATAAGCTTTCTTCGAAATTACAGATTGCAGGCATATCTTGTTTTATGTTCGTTCTTATTCTTTAATTTGATACATAGACTCTTTTAGGGATGAAAAAAAAATGAAGAAATAAATGAAAAGAAAGAGTATACATAAAGGCTCTTTCTATTCTGGATTTATGAAAGTGCAGCAAAATTAAGGAGCAATGGCAAGTTTTTGTAACTAATGTGCAGTTTTAAAATAAATAAAAATAATAAAAAAAAGGATAAAACTGAATTTTCGAAAATAATTAATAGAACAAGCAACACTACTTAAAATAAGTAAATAAATTGCAGGTTAGGTTAGACTGAAATAAATTATCACATTTTCCTAACATCATTTTATGAGCATCATGCACAACTTGAATAAAAATCTTCTACAGCAAAATGAAAGTACTTTCGATTTTAAAAATACATTTTCTTAATATTCCGCTTAGAATATAAAACATTTCTAGTATATTCTTACGAAGTTAGATAAGAATGTGATGATTATTATAAATATATGAAAAATGGATTTTTCTTTTTTACTGTGTATTTTTCTTTAAATGATTCAAAGTTGCAATGTTTAATTTCGTTTTAATTTGGCATTATTTATATATCAATCTGATCAAAATGCTAAAACATACACTTTTCAATTGATTCTTTTTTTTTTTTTTTTTTTTTTTTTTGGAGAGGTGGGAGGTGGAGGGGGAACTAAGACGAAGGGGAGTTATCTTTAAGGTGTATTTTATAAAATAGGAATGATTCTTTCAACAATATAAATAGTTTGTTATTATTTTCTAATATTAAGCAAATAACAATTATTACTGTATTTTTAGTTATGTCATGACATTTAATTTAATTTTTATATTAGTAATTAACTTATTTTGAAATCCTTACCTTTATAGGAAACAGCTTATTAAAAAATTATGCAAATAAAAAAAATGTTTAAAAAAGTTCAAAATTATAGAAGAAGTAGAATTCAAATTTTCAATTTTACCACAATTTCATTTACCTTGATTAAAATATTTTCCATTATAAATCTCCCTTAAGTTGATTATGATTCTGTTTCATTAAACGAAAGAAAAGATAAGAGATGAGAAATACATTTTGTCAGAAATTCAACTTACCTGTCTTTAAAGTCTTGATGGCCACAGGTGTCGTGTTGTTCCACAAGCCCTCCCAAACTTCTCCGAATTGTCCTTGCCCGAGTTTTCGCACAAAGTTGAGAGAGCTTCTGTCAATCTCCCAATGATCCCGTGTGTTATGAGATAAACCACCAGTCGTAGGTTTCTCAACCTGGGGGAAAAGGTAGCATATATATTACATCTCAAGCTTTACAGATGCACTTAAGGCTGCTGGTCACATATTTTCTGAATTCTACTTCATAATGTTAACTCTATGAGTGTTTGATGCATTCTTATATTATAAAGGAAATTGATATTTTTTAACTTGTTTTTTCAGTGTTCTCTTCCTTAAGCATTTCTATTTTTATTTATTTATTTATTTGTTAGTTTTCAAGTAACTCTAAAAGCTACTTTTAATTTTATATGAAGTGTTAAAACTTTACTCCCATTTTGTCAATTTTTAAAACATACAATATTAAATTAAGCAAAGATATTAGAAATATTTTGAGAGCTACGAAAAAAAGAGGACAACCTTTAAGAAGAAAACATCGAAAAAAGAAGTTAAAAATATTAGTTTATTGAGGAGATATTTTGAATATAAAAATGTATCAAAGGGCCATTGACTTAATATTACGGAGGGGATTTCGGAAAATGAGTGATCAGCAACCGTAAGCTTTTTATTGTAAAGTTATAAACATCTCTAGCAGTAACATCACTTTTAGACAATCAAAGTTTAAATTTTATACTCTTCCGATAAAACACAATAAATTAATTAAACATGAAAAAGCAGATTTAAATGACCTAGAAATGTGAAATCTGTTAAAATAGGCAGAAATTCAAAATAAATAAATATTTAAAAGCAACTAACGAGAACAACTAAAGGTAGAACAAAATGAAATATAGTAAAATTTGTGAAAAAGGAACCAGTCAGAATGGCAGGAAATACTATACAACACAGCTACAGTGTGACTTTAAAAATCAGGCATTAAAGTAATCCCCTCCCCCCCCTTTTTTTTTCTCAATTTTCTAACTTACGGGAGAAAGAAAAATTGCAAGAAGAATTCGTCTGTATTTTTTCTCTGAAGTTTTGAAAGTTTATTTATTAGAGCTTGTACAAAGCCTTTTTCGAAATCCAGCAATGATGCTTTTAAAATAAAGCATTTAAATTTGCTATCGCAGAAAAAGTGAACTTGCTAAGAAAGTTAGAACAGAGATGCATGTCAAAAATGCGGTGTTTTTTGTCCCCTCTATTATATACCATTTTAATTAATTTATCACTAAATAATTAAACTTTTTCATCGCTTATAATTAATTAACTAAGCTCTGTTCCATATATTAACATAGTCTTGTAAAATTTTTAACTTTGGATAATTTAGTATGTATTTAAAATGGTAAAATACTTGTACTATTTCCCCTATGTTCCGCTTGGAATTCCTCGGCTTTGTGAAAACATTGAGTGTTGAGCAGGGCCCGATAAGTACGTTTTAGTGCCCCCTTAGATTGTATGCTTAATTTACTGATATTATTATTATTATTATTATTATTATTATTTTTTATTTTTTATTTATTTTTTATTTTTTATTTTTTTTTTTTAACATGTTACATTTTTACTCAAAGTGTTAACTCAAAATAGTTTTTCTTAAAAGTGAATAAAGTTTCCAAGAATAAAAATAAAATATTTTTTCTATTATTTTAATCATATATTGAAATATATTTCTGTCATTTCAATGTATTAATATTACATTATCAGAATTTTTATATTTTTAAATGGAAATTTACATGAAATTATAGAAATTTTAGTGCCTCTCAGAAATTTAGTGCCCAGGGCATGGGCCCATGTGCCCGTGTGATAGCCAGGGCCAGCTGATGGAGCACTTAAAAAAAAAAAAAAAACTGAAGCTAAAAATACTGCAATTTAATAGAAAAAGTATCGCAGTCTTAGATTTCATACAAAAAGTATCGCTATCTATCGTTTCCGAAGGATTATAGAAAAAAGCACTCATGAGGCAAACTTTCATTGTTTATTAGATTATTTTTTGTCCTTGAAACATAGAAAATTTCAATTTAAGTAAGTTTTCTCTTTAATATTTTTTTATCACATAATTTTCACTTGGTTATGAATTAAATTATGAATAAAGAAACCATTAAAAATATCGTATACTTTTGATACTTTTTTGGAATTCCGGAATTTTTAAAATCCGGTTTTGTCTTGATCCCGATGATGCTGGATTTTCGCTGTTTTACTACATGCCTGCGAAGATAGAAATCTGTCTAAAACGGTTTTCTTTCTGATCTTAGCGATTCCGTTTTAACAGGTTTTATTCATACAAGAATTTGAGACAAAAAGTCGAACACTATGTAAGAAGAAACTATATTTACAGACGTAAGTTTTGTGATAATTTAGAAAAATATTACATTTCAATTAGTTTTGTAAGTATTTTAGGATAGCTCCTTAATAGGTTTTCAATAATTAAAAATTATATAAATTGCCATGGAAAAATCAAAAGTTTATTTTATTTTTTTTTTAAATACTTATATAAGTCGTTTCATTGAATAAAATTCTTGAGAACGAGAAACATAGTTGAATTTTCAAATAAAGATTCACTGATAAAATAAAATGAAATTCAAAGCTTATATAGAAAGGTATGATGTTTTCGAAAGCAGATTCCTTTTTACTAATAAAGACAATAATACTTTTGCACCAATATGCGTTTACGACAATTTTTCAGTTTAATTTGTTTACTTTTCATTTGAAATTTTCAATGATCCAAAAAATCAATCCCATCAGTGGATTATAAATTAACATTTTACAAATATATTTTGTCTTTTAATAAATAACTTGTGAGCAATGCTTCTAAATATAATTTTTAAAAGAATTATGCTTAATATTTTATTAAAAGTTGAGTTGATTACTTCACTAACTAAAGTAACTGGCATTGCCCGAAATTTTAAAAATGATAAAAAAATTAAATTAAACATAACAAACAAAAAAGCAGTGAATCCATCTTTATTTCAATTATTTAATAAGAATAAACGCTAAAGACCAAAATCTTTGTGGGAATTGTAATATACAGGTATACACACACGTAAATATGTATCATCTCGAAATGTTATAATATCCAATACTTCCAAAATCGGGTTTTTATCATATTTCAATACTTTTTCTCATAAAACGTTATTTATTTATTTTTGTCAAACTATGTAATTTCATTTTCATTTTTCACGAGGAAATCTTGCAATAAAAAAAAAAAAATAAATAATTGCTGTGGTGAGAATTTTATTGTAGATTTTTAATTGTTGGCAATAGCCAGAACGATAAATGCTTAATTTGATAGAAAACTGCTGTTTAATTGGAATTTTTTTATTAAATAAATAGCTATAAATTATTTCGATACCGGATTACTTTAGTTGCTTCGACGGTGTTTTAATACACATGTACACAACATTTCAAAATTCTAGCTTCCAAACTGTAGATTTGTGTAGAATTACAGACAGATAGCGAAATTTTTATATATTAGACGAGATATTAGATTAGTAGTTGGTCACTTTATCAATAGTTAAATTTGTTAAAGATAATTCTTTATAAAAAATTTCTTTTCACAGAAGTAATCATATATACAAATAATTACTAAATAATTTTTTGTAAACGTTTTGGAAATCGAGAATATAGAAAAGATAGAATTACAAAATAATATTTCTAAAACGGAAAGATACCTGTATGCATGGTTTCCTCAAATTGACACACAAACCATCGGCATCTTTACTGTAGTGCTCAACTAACTCTTGCAGAGTTCGGAAAGCTGTTCTCCTGGCTATGAAGAAACCTCCTTCGTCTAACTGACGAATTCGGTAGTGCTTCACCGTGTCTCCGTCTCTCACTGGAAACAAAGTAAGATGTATTTTTAATTTCTTAATAATAAAGTTAATAATAAAGATAGATACAGTAGTAAAACCTCTGAATAGCGGCCACAACTGTGAGCACGACAAAATGACCGTACTTCGGAGGTTGTCATTATTCAGAGGTTCCACATTTTAAAACTTCAAATTACATTACATTAAAATCAAAATATCTCGCCAAAATATTTTAATTTTACAATTAGAAAATATATATAAGTATTTGACACACACACACAAAAAAAATCACTTATTCGAAGTTGTTTTCTTTTCCTTTTCCTCTAAGTATATCCTTTTCTCTAAATGCATAATCATTTCCAGAGATTTGTAGTAGAATTCGTTTTGATTGTGAGTGACCGTAAAGTTTTAATTTTCCAATTTTTCGGCCATTTCTGGAGCACTTTTCTTCAACATTAAAAAATTTGGAGATTTTTTATTTCTCAACAGTTTGAAAAGCAACTTATCAGTCTCATTATAGCCAGTTCTTCGATGCTTGTATTTAGATTAAAAAAAAAAAAAAAAAAAAAAAAAAAAAAAATACATGTTTCTTTTTCTAAACTAAAGTCGAACTTTTTCCCCCTTCAAAATACCATATATTTGGTTCTTTCACATATGTACATTTCAGTTTATTTTAGTGCACTTGCATCTTTTTTGCTACCCTGGATATCTTTCAACTTATCGCTTAACGTTTAATTCGTCACAATCTCAGCTGAGCTTAAAACATAACATGAAAGAAAGAAAGAAAAAAAAGAAGTGTGGGGTTTCCGTCATTTGGATTTTGTTATTCGGAGGTTTAATGTAATGCTATTTTTTATGAAAGAAATTCGGTAATACTAAAACATGACCGATATCCGTAAATTACTGTTTTCGGAGTGACCGTTATAGGAGGTTTCACTATATTTGTCTTCCAGTCTTTCTCTCTCTGTTTGTGTGTGTGTGTGTTCTGAAAAGATCTATTCGTACCTACCGCGCAGAGCTTATAAAATTTTATATGAAAGAAACCAGTATGTCTTAAATTATGCCCCTCGAAGCAGTTTTGGGAATTTTTAATTTGATTTTTTTTTATTTAATTTTATAAGTGATTGCTATACTTCTTTTGCGTTTCGCTGCGATTTTTCTCCATTATTAAAAGGAATTGTGTCTAAATCTTTTAGTCCAGCATAGAAAACGGTCTTCTTCAATTTGTTCGATAATTGGAAATGCTTTAGAGATTTTTAGAATTTTTTCAATGCCATTTTTAGTGATTTTTTTCATTTGTGAAAGAAATTCAATTTCAATCATTACGTCCAATATAGTGAATTTATTTTGTGCGATTTTAAAAAATTTTTTACGCGAATGGCTGTTTTTCACTAACTTTTTGACGATTATTTTTTGGAACGGAAAGAACTCGTAGGTAAATTTTGCTAATGCCGTAATTAAATTGAAGTTGGTAGAGTGCCAAACAGACTCTTAAATTAACGTGAACGATAACGCGGACATTTTGAATTAAAAATGGGTCGAGAGAGAGAGAGAGAAAAAAAAAAAAAAAGATAGAGGATTGCTTGATTAAAGACAGTAGTCATCGCAATGTTAACTATTAATCGTGAGGTAATACATAATTAAAGTAATATTTAAAGGAAGAAAATGAAAGTAATGTGTAACCTAGTTGGATGTGCCATTCCCCAACTTTCATCTGTTTCATACATGTTAATACTCAAAATTAAATCTTGTCAAATCGAAAATTAAACTTTGATTGGATATTTGGGTGATTGAGCATGACTTTTTGCCCCAACTTCCTTGGTTAGTCGAACCTTATATCATCCCCTCACGTACCAAAGATTCCTAGTCATCCCTCTCCCACCAGCCACAGTTGGTATACCACAGTTCATCAGTTAGGTCTATTGTTATATTATTCCGAATCCGAAACTCGAACAAAATTCGCTATCATAACGCCACTTTCAGGCCGATTTTCCGGAAAATTTTATACAAACCTCGGCTTATTATATAACATCTAAATATGAAATTTTGTCGAAATATATTCATAAATTCTTGACTTGAACTGCAAAATATGAAAATCTCCCCCCCCCCCCCCTCAAACGATATCACATTGCCCTCTTTCAGTGGTGGAGAATATACCCACTTTCAAATTGGCATCCATACTCAAAAACATAAATTAAGTTTGGTCCAATTCGATGCATAACCTCGTATACTTTTCGATGATACAATGATAAATATAGCGCAAAAATCACTTTCGTTCCGCCTCTTCAGGCAGAATACCAACCAAATTTAACTGGAACTTGCTGACCTACATATAATTTGATTCAATTCTATGCACAACTTCATACATTTTTCTATGATGCAAATGCACACACAGGCACACAGACAAAGAGATATACATTTCAAAAATCATATTTTTGTCGGGATCTTTGACACCTAAAACATGTAAATCTGTCAAAAACCAGAAGTTGGAAAATATCGTTTACAATACTTTCTTTTATTATAAATAGAAGAAAGTAAAAATTCTTTTAATTTAAATAGTATTTATTTTGAAATAATATATCACATAAAACATCTGGATTTTTTTTTTCTTTTGAAAGACAAAATTAGATTATGAAATTAGACACGCTCTTAGAAAAAAATTGAAAACTTTCAAAAAGCAACGATAGATTTACACATAAAATTATAGTCAAGTGTGACCTTTAGATATAATACAGAAATTTAATTACTTAAGTGCGAAATCCCTGTATAAAACTTTCTTTAGACAAAAAAAATTCGCCCTCCCCAGCCTTTACCAATTTCCAACGCCGCCTTCTCAAGCGCTCAGTTATAAAATAATAATATAACGCCCTTCTACTGACTTCCAATTTAAATCTTCTGCCCAATGGTCAACATCTCTTTCAAAAAATTAAAATGAGTTTTTATCGAAATGTCTTTTTTTGAACTGGTCGGCATTATATTAAGGTTAGTAGTTAAGCTATTGACTTAAAATATAGTATACAAATTTATAATCCCTGTATATTTATTTCATAACCATCATTACCATGCAATAATTCCCATCAAGTAGGAAGGTCTTGTAAGGTCGACTATGAATCATTATAGTTAGAGATCGACCGAAAATTCGTTTTCGGTCCAAAACTGAGTTTCATTGAAATTTCGTTTTCTTCGAAAACGCTCCCGAGAATTTGGCCGGACCGAAACTATCTGTATTGTAAAAGTCTCGTCTCTTTCTTTCGGAAGTGTTTGACACTATTCAATGATTTGAGGTGTATCGGCTCAAATCAGACACTATTTATTTATTGCTATGATTTTCACTGCTTATAAATATCAGTTGCGACTCAAGAAAGGAGTGCAAGTTCTAAAATAGTGTTGACTCTAAGCTGTTTTAGCATAGCGCAGCTCCCGGCGGCCCTTGTTTCTTTCTTCTATGCTCCCGGCATCTTTTTTAAACCCTTCCGATTCGCCCGGCGGCCCTTTTTAAAACTTTCTATGCGCCCCATGGTAATTCATTTGATCCCGGGAAAATATCGCAAATTCTAGAGGATTCTAAACAATCCAGTTCAAAAGATTTTTGGTGAACAAGGTACCAAGTGTGCCCTTTTTTCAGAATAGTTGTGTTCCCTTTTAGAAAATAATGTATCCCTTTTTTTTAGAATAGTGTTCCCTTTTTGAAAAAAAAAAATGTTTATTTTTTAAAAACAATATTCCCTCTTTGAAAAATTCCCGCCCAGTGGTATTTTTTTTTCTTAGAGTCAACAATTTGAAGCAAGGAATATTTTTATGTGTTTGAACTTTGAAGACACTTTTCACGTGCTCATTAAAGACTGTAGACATCAGCAAAAGAAAATTTTTAGATTGAAACCACAAAAGCTTTTCGAATACTCCTTAACAGAGTTTTAGTATAACAGATGATCATTTGCAAAAAACATCATAAAAGGTAAATAGAAGTATGTATCTAAATCATTGTTCAATTAAATGAAATACGTATGATTAGGAAATCATTTTTCGTTGATGGGTTAATTGCATTTTATTTTATATGAAAATAAGATTTGGTCAGTGGCGCAGAAAGACAAGGGCTACACACATAATTAATGCAAAATTTATTACTAATTATGTACATTTATGTATGTATTAATTACTAAAATTTCTTTTTGGAAATTTCCGTTTTCGGTCGAAAATAAGATTACCTAAATTCGGTTTTGGTCTTAAAAACCCTTTTTATTCGATCCTTCATTATAATGTTCCGATCCTCTTTGTGATAATATTATTTTTACTTTTATGTAATATTTTACGTTTTGTTTAGTTTCTGTAATTGGTTAATGGTTTGTTCATTTTGAAGATAAGTAATCCAATTCCCTCTCCTCTGCCCAGGGCCGTAGCTAGAGGTAAACATAAGGGGGGGGGGGGGGGAGCTTAAGAGAATGTAGGAGGGGGGCTCAATTTTTTTTTCTCTTTTTCTGACACAGAAAGATAAATTAGTGCATATGCGGATTGTAAATACTATGTTTCTTATTAAACTGTTGTAATAGCTTCATTTTAAGCTAAGAAAAGTATAGGATGATGAAAATTTTGAGTGTATAACTGTGCAAAATTAAACATCGTGTTAGCTTTATATGTACAAAAATGATGATGGAGAGTTGAAACGCTTATTTTAGATACAATTTAGTATTTTTGCAAAACTGTGAAAGGTCTTCAAAACTAAATTGATTTTCAAACAGAATTTCATTTGAATTTTCGGAACAGAAATTCATTGAGTGACCTTAGACTCTTTTCCCGGGGGGGGGTAGGGGGTAGGGTAAAAATATTAATAGGGGGGGGGGGGTGAGCCGCCCATAGCGCCTCTTTAGCAACGGCCCTGTCTCCCCCTCAAAAAAAACTTTACGAAAAATCTTTATTTTATGTATGTTGCACTAACATTCCTTCCCTTTTAATTACTTTTAAAAATAGTAAACTTTAGCAAATAGTTTATAATATTTATGTTAATGAAAATTCAAGCCTTATAGTAAGTGATACTCTGGAAATGACCGATTTGCCAATAAAGCAATCAAACTCGAAATTCGACTGAAAAAGCTAACTAATTTTGACATGACAATGGAAATTCTATACAAACAATGTAGATCATATAGCATTTCCAGATTAAAAAGACACAAAATAAATAAGTTATAAGCTTTAAAAATAACTGAAGGTATAGAATTTCGTTTTGCACAAGCGAAAAGTATATTGATTTAGTTTTCATCCAATTTTTGTTTTTATCTTATTCAGTTCTCGTTAGATCTTGTTAGGTAAAGACTAGTTTTTATATAATGGAAAGAGAGAGAGAGAGATAAAAAAGCATTCAGCGCATACAAGGATATTAGAGACCAACACAATGAGAAATGCATATAGTTTCAAAGTACTGTGATTCTGGTTCCGATTATACACCCCTTTTCTTCCTCATATCTTAAGATATATTTTTCACCTCAGTTTATTTTGATCTTTCAACTGATCTTTTGAAGCTTTCGCCGGGATCTTATTTCCTAAAAAAAGGATATAAGCTCTGACTATAGGCCTCCCCAGTAGGTTCATTTCCTCCCCCCCTCCCAAGATATTTTGATTGTTTTATCATATAGAAATATGATAAAACGATAGTCTAAAACGATATTTGCGTTATTTTTGATTGAAGATTGATTAAATGCGCCACATAAAAGCAGAAACATGGGTTTATTTAGTGGCCTATTTCAACTTCAAGCACAAATCGAAGGTACTAAAAACAAGTCCTAAATTATATTAAAACAATCAAATTCTCTAAGCTTATGTGAACAGACGGACAGCCAGGCAGGTGGACGGACCAGACGACGACTATAAATACTATGTGCACATAGTATTTATAACGAATGCACCTAAAAATAGGACGTAACTAATACACATGTAATAATTATAGTAACTTATTTCAAAAAGTAATAGTAAATGCAATATCTATTGTTGCATCATGGATCATGTTCCTTTTTTGAGGGGGGATGCCAAATAATTAAATGGACGCATGGAATTTCATATCTATTGCTTTTATCAGGATGCAAGCTGAATTCTCATAGTGGTTTCTATTTACAGGAGTCCGTCCATACTTTTCACACATGGTTGTGTTTATGTGAAATTGTGAAAAACTTTTTAAATTTCTAAAAAATCTAGCTGTAATTTTTGTGACTTTGAAATGATAGTTATATTAAGGTTCCTAATTATGCATTTTTTCTTTAAGCTGTATACATTTATAATTTTGGTGAATTTGAAGTGATAGTTATATTAAGAATTGAATATTTCCAACTGAGCGAAAAACTGACAAGGCTGGGAATCGAACCCAGATACTTGGCTTAGAAGGCCAATGCTTTACCTGTTAAGCTACCTGGGCGATAGTCAGCTGGGATTTTTCGCTCAGATAACCTTATTGGTCATAATATCTGGTCTGTCATCTAGACAGCTCAACAGAATAGACCGCAGGTAAAGGAACTCCATATGACGATGGGTACGTAGATATACTATTATTTTCAACACAATCTAACTGATTGGTAAAGAATCATACGAATTGAATATTTCCAATTGAGCAAAAAATTGACCAGGCTGGGAATCGTCAATTTTTCGCTCAGTTGGAAATATTCAATTCGTATGATTACTATATACATATATACATTTAAAATACATTTATTTTCGATATTTATATAAAAGTAACAGGCAAGATTTTACTTTTAAATGATTAAATTTGTAAAAAATCCAGTTTGGAAATGGAAAAGTTTTGTGAAAGAACTATTTTTAAGACAAAGAATTTTGTCAAAGTTCCTGTTTGAAGGAGAAAAGTTTGAGTGTCTTAAATTTTATAAAAAGTCCTATTTGAGGTGAAAAATTTTGTGAAAGATCCTGTTTTGAAGTGAAAATTTTTGCGAAGGGTCCTTTAAAGGACCCATTTTATTTCTTAGCAGATCCCGGATTTAAGATATCCATATCTTTAAGAAAATAATGACTCGTGGGAATAAATAGAGGATAAAATTGCCAACATTTCAAACATAGTGGCTACAATTTAATCATTGATATTTTTGTTTATAATGCTCAATATTCTTCTTTTTAGTATTTTCCAAATCAATTCTTAAAAGGCTATACTTCTGGCACCTGAAAAACCAACTCACTAATCTTTAGAAAAAAATCCATAAGATTAGCATATCTCGTTTGCATTTCAGTATTTTTAAACAATTCTTTTTGTAATGGCTAGCTAAGATCGATCTTTACAAAAGGGTGTTTTTTGCTTTTTCGATTTTGCTTACAAATATTTTTAAGTAGGACACTTACTTTCGGAACCTATTTCAAAAGTGGAGAATTCTCTTGAAAAAAAGATTGCAAAGAAAATCGAAAAAGGTAAAAAAGGGTAGATGAACGAGGGTGGTTCAACAATTATAGTCCCTAGTGTACATGAAATATTTGTACTGCGATGGTTGGTTGTGGAATATCGTAGCCTAATGTCTTACAAGGAAGGTCTCCATACTGGACATACTCAGAATTTTATGAAAAAAATACTAATTAAAGTACTTATGTATGTAGTAAAGGATCAGTCAAAATTAACGGCGGAATCACATTAGAAATTATGTAAAAAATTAAAATAGTTTCGAATATTTGGCGTGAAAAGACGAAAGAGTCACTCGATTTGGAGAGCAGCTCTTTTCCTTGCCAAAAGTAAACGATTATTATGCAACTCAAAACTGTTAGATATTTAGAATGCGTATAAATCAATGTTGTGTTAAATTAATGAATTTAAGCATAAACAATGAGAGACTTTAATATATTATATACATATGTATACATATTATATTGCATGTATATATTACTTGTTGAAGTAGCTATTTAATTAATCACTGGAAAAAAATGATTTCAAAGATAAAAAAAAAATCATATTGAGAAAAATTATCTTCATAAATTTAAGCGTATTCAAAAATAAAAGCCACATGTTTCCATAGCAACAAAATCTAATCGACAATTCTCAATTGGACTTTGAGCAGGAAAAAAATTTAATTAATTTAACCTTCCGTCTACCAGACGGGTCCATTGGACCCGACAGCAATATTTCTGGTGTCAATGGTAAAATGAGAAATTGTCGATTGACACCGGAATTTATAAAGGACTTGTCTACATATTACGAATTCCTTAATTTAAGCTTTCATTGTAAAAGCAAAATTATATTAAAATATTACTGGTGCCGTTTGCAAGTTTGGAATTAAAATTAGGTGTTGCCGTAGATAAATGGGTGTTTTGTCTGGTAGACGGAAGGTTAAATTATGAATTTCGTTTTAAATCTCAAATTTTGATGATTAAATTTGAATATAAATATATATAAATATCAATATAACAAAATTATACTTAAAACAAATTAAAACTTATAAAACTAAAGTTATTTAAATTTATCAAAACAAGTTCGACATGAAACTTTTTTTTTCCTTAAAGTGTATTTGACAAAGTATTTTTTGAAATTAGATTCCTTCGCCAACCGGCGATAAATCGCCAAATAATGAAATTTTCATTATTTTTTTACGGATACAGAATGGAGGATCCGCCGAAATTTTTTTATAAACGTATATATCCACACGAGAAGAACATTCTGTATTTTTTTTTTTTTTTTTTTTCAGATTTTTTGGGGCATGCCCGTATGGAGGCCTTCCTTGTTAGATGCCTATATGTTCAAGTTCAGAGCGTAGCTGCTATATTAAAATATTTTTGAATTTAGGGGTGAAAGAGGAGTGGGATGGGGATGAAAAGCTGATTTGAAGCTTATGGGGCTAGATTTGTGACAGTGGATCAGATGTGGCTACCTGTTGTTTAGACTCGAAATCATAGTGTTGTAGCCATGTCTCGTCTTACAGTCACAAACCTAGCACCATATGTTCCAAACCAGCTTTTCCTCCTTATCCCCCCTCTTTTAAAATCTCTTTAAAAAAAAATTGGCTATGCAAATAGAACGTTATCAACTTTTTGGTAATTGTGAACCCCTCCCCATCCTTTGATGTCTTACGTTATCATCCCTCGCCCCCCCCCCCCCCTCCCCCCAGTTATAATATTATCAAAGTGTAAAAAATTTTGATTTTTTTCCCCCCGAAGTAATATACAAAATGGTTACTTTTTTTTCCCGCATACTTTTAGGATTCATATGAAGAGAGGTCAATAAAACATCACTTTGCATATAAAAAACTTCATATCAAATAATACTTAAAAGAAAGAGTTAATATTCAAAAGTATTTTACAATAGATTTTTGTTACACAGTTCATTTAACAGTAATAAAGTCCTATTGCATTTGCACCCAACGGAAGAGGGTGGAGACAGATAGAAATTCTCATCAACAAAACAAGTGGACAACATTCCTTCTCTTTCTGTTTTATTTATTAGTGAACACAAACTTCGCATATGGTTTCTCGAACCATGATTATATATGCATATATAAATGAAGAGAAACAGGAATGTCAAACGTTGGTGGTATTCCATATTTTAAAATTAAATAATTTTATGATAATTCAGTGCTTTTGATAATAACTTTGTATTTCCATAAAAATAGATGGGCTAAAAACAGATAGCATGCTATTTTGTATCAAAGACGATATTACAAATAAACAAGTTGAAAATTGCATGTGAAGCATAGCAAATGACGTGCGTTCGTGAATAACGAAGTTTTAAAAATATCACTCTCATATATCAATCTCATAAAATTGTAAATAGTTAATTACAATTAAAATGCGTAACAATGTTCTCTCTATACTCATTATGTAATGGAATACTTTTGTGTGGCCTTGTAAATCAATAACAAAAGTTCTTTGCACAACAAATTATGCAAAATTCTATATTATAATATGTACTTTATGATGCATATCAATAGTATTATGTTCGAATGAATGTAATATTATTAAAATACATTTGAAACTTTTTTTCCCCGTTGACTGTAATATAACGGAGTACTTTTGAATGTCCCTGTATTTGATCTATGCATCCTATTTTCAAAAAAATTGAAATGACTTGACAAAATTATGTAATAAGTCAGTAATTTAAATTTCAAACGATTGAAATGCATTTGCAACATTTTCCCCCATTGACCGTAATGTAACTGAATACTTTTGATCGTCCCTGTAATTGATCTATCCATCCGATTCTCATAAAATTTGAAATGACTCGACAAAATTATGAAATAATTATATATTTTAAATTTCAAAAGATTCGGTTGGGTAGTTTTTGCGTTGTTATACGCGGACAGACAGACAGACGGACGGACTGAACGACAACTATAGGTGCTACGTGCTACGTATTTACATAATTACGAACGCACCTAAAAAGAGACATTTTGATTGGATCAAAAATTATATCGATATCACAAGACAAACCCCCTCATCCTAGAGATATCTTGTGATATAATATGCCAGACCCCCCCCCCCTCCCTCTTAAAATGATAACATTATATTTCCATTGCCCCTAGGTATTTAAAACTTCACTTCTCAGTCCAATAATATGTTAGTCTAGCAAATACGGTTCTGAAATTGAGCATATAGGCATCTGAAACATTAGTCTTCAATATTCAACTCCAATCGTCGCCGTTCAAATATTATATATACACTAAGGACAATAATTGTTGAATCACCCACGTAGAGACAAATCTCAACTATCTAATGCCCCCCCCCCAAAAAAAAAGAATGATTTAAAAATATTAAAGTACATACGCGATATTTTTAAAACTTGTTCCATAGGATAAGCATTAGCGAGTAAGTCTTTCCGAGTAACTGAAGTTGCCCCTTTAATTTAATAAATCTGAGCTCATCTTGAAGTAGATTAAAATTAACAATCCGATTTTTTCAATTTCAGGAAAATAATCATAAAGTAAGAATGATAATAAAAATAAAAAATTCCAGCTAATTTGTATGAATTTCCTTCTATATTGTTTAAAAATCGCTATCAGCATCGTACCGAAAATATTCTGTCGCGTGCCAATTTTGTTGCTCATGCTATAGATTCGACATGTATGATTGAGGTTTTTTGTTCAACTCTGATAGATTAGGAGACGGCAGCATAGACAACCACCTCATCGAGTTCACGGATTAAAATCTAGGATAAATTAAAACTCGAATCGCATATTAAAACGCAATCGGTCTTCTAAGTAGAGATGTAAATTTTCCGGAAAAATATAAGTGTCGGAAAAAAACCGGTTTTTTATCGGTTTTTTTCGGGAAAAAACGGAAAAATTGGAAATATTGATTTTTCATGACTGTTTCTCCCAAATAAATTATATTTTCTTAGAGAATATTACATAATAAACAATTTTTTCTCATTTATATGTATTAAATGAAAATTATTTTCACTTTCTATTACAAAATAAAAAGAAAGTAGCAAAGCCTGCTTTTAAAAATTTAGTTTTTTTTTTCCCACAGCCTAAGAATTTTTATTCTATTGTTTATTATATCATACCTCTGATGAAATGATTTTTCAGTTACATGTTTAACTACCAATTGACCTAATGTAAAAACCTGAGCCAATACGTCTGCAGTTTGGAATGAAATAAATTATGCATTCCATTTACATAAGTATAGTTTTTAAGTAAATGATACTAGTTTAAAGAAATTATGGCAGTTTTGTCATTATTATGAATATCAGTATTCAAAAATTCCATTGTTTGTTTAAAAAATGTATATTTTTACATTATTACTTTTTTTTTTCTTGGAATTCTAATTTTATTTCTTTTATAAAATAAATTTAGTTTTGGTATAGCTTTCCAATCTCAACTCAAAAAAGTTTTGATTTAGTTTTATAATCTAAATTCAAACAAAACTAAGTTTTACTTTGGCTTACTCAGGTCTGCAACTAAAAAATAGCGTAGGATTTATTGACTGTTAAATTTTTACTCACTAAAACCAGATTTTTTTTTTTAAGTTTAATTAAATACAATTTTTTTCTTTCTACCCTGAAATCTGGTATTCTATTCTTGAGTAAGAAACCACAAGTATTCAATAATGTTTCCACATGGTAATTTTATATTTCTAAGAGTGGAACTCAAAAGTTATGAAAACAGAACACTACAAATAGAAAATGCTCACTATTTGAGGAATTAACAAAAGCAGTTACATAGAGAGATAAACTTCTACTGTGCTTTAGAAAACTACAAAAATTCAAAGTTTAATCAAGAGGGAAAGTATAATTTGGAACATAGTTACTTGTAATAAAATATGGTTTTTTTTTTTTTTTTCATCGCAATTGTACTTTTCTAATGCAAACTGTCCATGTTTTTGCAACATTACTGTACATTATGGAGGTAAAATGTAGGTCAATTTTAGATTCAACACCTTGGAAAAAACATTCAATTAATCAGCTATAACGAAATCTTGAAAAATGCAGCTAGTGCCACCTATAGGGGATTTACACCAAAAACTAAACAACATTAATATATATCAGAAACTGTAGTTTGATTTTTTTAAAAAATCGTCCGTGAGGTAAAGCTATTGCGATAATCATGAATAATGCAGCATAGCAGCGTCATCTGTTGAGCAATTTACACCAAAAAGTAATGAGCACGAAGTTATGTCAAAGATTAACTTAATCTGAAATTTTATAAAAATATATTACATTAGTTTGAGATAGAACTATTGGGGAAATTATGAATAATGCAGCATAGCAGCGCCATCAGTTTGGCGATATCTAGATTTTTTTTATGTAATCAAGTTTTTGTGAAATTGCAAATTTTTTGTATATACTTGTACAAAATATATTCAGAATTTTTTAATAACAAATTATTACTATATTTAGGTTCCTATTTAGACATTTTTAATAAGGTTATTTACATACATATATGCAACTTAATAAGATTCAGCTGCTGTACGGCATGAGATTTTTTTTTTCTTCAATCACTGCACTTGCGAAAATTTCAATTTGTTGATTAAACTTTTTCTGAAAAGTCCATTTTCAAGAGATATTTTGCAAAGGGTCTTGTGTTTCAAACAAGAAAAAAATGTGAAGAATCCTTTCAAGTCTTCTCAAACAGATTTCTGCTCAGAGATCAGATTACCCACATTAAAATTTTCATGTGAGACACTCAACATAAAAATAAAATAAATAAAAAGTATGAGAATGTAGCTATTACAAAATTTTCACTATATTATTTCATAAATGAAATTTCAATTTTTCCAGTTCGGAAAAATTGAAAAATAAGCCTTCGGAAAAAAACCGAAAAAAACCGGTTTTTTTCCCAATTTTTCCGGTTTTTTTTCCGAGCATTCCCATCTCTACTTCTAAGTCATATTTAAGTGGAAAACACCTAAAATCCCCATTTTAGCGGTTGTCTCGTAGGTTTACCATTGTGCTTTCCTGAACCCAAAGATATGGCAACATGAAAAATTGGCAACAAGAAAAGAATGATAAACCTATACGAGAAGATCGCTAAAATCTGGTTTTCAGGTGTTATGGCTTGGCAGACCGATTACGTTTTAATATGCGAATCGGGTTTTAACTAATTCTGATATTTCAGCCGTGAACTCGCAGACAGAAAATAAAATAAAATATTTTATTCTAAATAATATGAAAATAATAAATAAGAATAAAAAAGCACGTAAAAAGTTTCACCACATAAATATTATATTTATTCATAATAGACCGGGATGTGGCAGAAGAACAGACAATCATTTCATCGAGTTCACGGCTGAAATTTCATAAATTAGTTAAAACTCGATTGGCATACTAAAACGCCATCGGTGCCAAGTCATATCCTGAAGGAAAACACCTCAAACCCTCATTTTAGCGGTTGACTCGTAGGTTTACAATTGCGTTTTCCTACTCCCATGTTTCTATACTTTTGGATAAAGGAAGCTCAATGTAAACCCATGACTCAACTGCTAAAATCGGATTGTCAGGTATTTTCCATCAAAATATAACTTAACAGACCGATTGCATTTCAATATGCGAATTGAGATTTAACTAATCCTAGACTTTCATCCATGAATTCGATGAGGTGATTGTCTGTGCTGCCGCCTCCCGGTCTATAAAACACGATTAAAATATCGCGCTAAATAAAACGAAACATTTTAAGGCTTCTTTCTTTTGCTATCAACTTTCCAGGTCACTATAAAATTATTAAATCTGTTCTTAAAATTTGTTTCCAAACATGAAAAAATACCTTCCAGGAAATTTTAAAATCATTCATGTGAAAAATCAGAATGTTCGGTGGCCGTGCAATGAACAAAGCATGCTTTATTTTAGTTTGCACGAGTTATCTTGGTCACCGGGGGAATATACATCATTTTCTTCTACTCTCCTTGAGTAAATTATTCTTCCCCGAAAAGTTGATATCTATTACGCAGAGCGGAAATTTATCGTGAAAGAGACTTGTATCAGTGAGATTAAAAATATTTAAGAAACTGAATTTACAACGAAAAATGCATAGAATGAATTTATTAATCTTTTAAATAACTTGATCAAAGAATTGCTTATCGAAATATTTTTATAACAACAACAAAGAGCTCAAAACATTGTAATTTGAAAAAAATGTAAAACTGAATTCCTTCAATGTTTTTTCTTTTAAAAATTATTTAAGATAAGACATACTTAAAAATTATTTTTGAAATATTTAAATAAAAAGAGTAATTAATGCCCCCCCATAAAATAATTAAGTAGAACCCCCCCTCCCCCCCCCATCTTCGTGTCATTGTCTATTCAAAATTTAACTTGGATTACTTCAATTGCACATAAATAATTCTGATTTTAAATATAAGGGTGATTCTACGATAAGAGGTTCAAAAACATGGAGAATTCGGCCAAAAAGAAAAGTTTGAGCTTGATCAAAAACCTTTAAATTATGATTTTTGTCCCGTTTATTTACTTTTTCATATAAGGGCAAGTCACTTTATACATATTTTATAACTTTTTCTGGTCAGTGACTAGCTCTCCTGGCAGTTATCGTGCCAGGGGAAATACGGCAGGGGAGAGACATTTTCGTGTAAATTCAAGCTTTTTAACTGACTGAATTAGTTTTTCGGTTAATTGTATATTTCACTTTAAGTATTACTGTATTGTTTGATCAGGGCAGTAAATGCAATTGAATTAAATGACTATTATAAGTTTTATGACTTACCAGGGGAGATACATGATCAACGTGCGAAACCACTACAAAACACGGTCGCGTCGCAACAACTAAATATGGCGACGCTTAAATGGCTTGCGTGTTTAGTATTGCTAACTTCAAGCCAATAGATGTCCTTAAGCACTACTTCCAATATAGCCATCCTTGAATTTATATTTGTTTCAGCGGAACGAAATTTGACAGGGGAGAGACACAAAAAAAGCGGGACAAAAGTTAATTAAAAAAATTATTTGAAATTAACAAAATTATTTTATTTTTTATTTTATAATACGTAAGTATAATTACTTAAATTCCAATTAAACATACTTTAGCTAAGCATCTGGCGGAAAAAATATATGTATTGTTTGAAAGTTAAATTGAAACCGGCAAGGGAACATGCCAGGGGAGGGGATTTTTTAGACTTTGTAAGAAATTTCAGAAAAATATGTTTAAATTAGGCATTCAATCGTGATGTTATTTAATAAAGTATATTAAGATGATGCGATTCATTGCAAAAAATAGCAACATATAGAATAAAAAATCTGTTTTAAACGGATTGCCGTACAAATTACCTCTTATCGTAGAATCACCCATAAATTGAAAATCAGATTTCATGAGACGCCAAAAAACAATACGAGAAATATTAAAGACACATATATATAGGCCGGGAAGCGACAGCTCAGACAATCACCTCCTCGAGTTCAGGGCTGAATTTCCTGAATTAGTTAAAACTCGATTCGCATATTATAATGCATTCGGTCTACCAAGTCATACCTTGGTGGAAAACCCCTAAAACTCCGATTTAAACGGGTTGTCTCGTAAGCCTTTACAAACTTACTGTACTTAAATGTTTTACAAGACTCGGGAAATAAGCTTAGAAACAATTAAACTTTTTTTTTCCCATTTATTCATAAGGCAAAATACCTGCAGAAACTTTTCAAATTATATTAATCTTGGATTTTTATACTTTTATGTCATTTTAAACGCTTATAATTTTGTTTTATTTAAATCAATGATTTAAAAAAACTAGTTGATTAAAATAATGACTTAATAACCGATTTAAATCAACTGATTAAAATCATTGACACAAACTAAGAGTAAAACAACAACACTAGTTTGTATCGTGTACTTACACATATGCAAAGGAACGCATGTATCTAGGTTATATGTAATAAATATTTAAATTACAAAAAAATATTAGAAGGCGTCAAAATGATTGTCCTGATTATAAATGACAACGTTGTAAACAATGACCAAATACATATAGGTTTTTTAACAACACAGAGACAAGCTAAAACGTTAGTTTGTATACTTCATATAGATTCTATGTAGCTCGTTTTAACTGCACAAACAACATTTATAAGTCGATTTCATTATGGACATTGTGAGTGCACCACTGCGGATATCTTTTGTGATTTTTTAAAAAATTATTTATATATGTAAGAAAATACAAAAAATCAGACCTATTTATTACTTTTTTAATAAATCGCCCCTCAATGTGGATACGGGCCCCATGACTAATAATCACGGGTTTTACAGGGCAACAAGAAACCTAAGTTTATCGTATTAATTTAAGTAAAACACATGGCCTTTTTAACTGGTAACCCCCCTCGGGAGATGAGAAATTTCTATACATCTACGCACTTGGTCTCCAGAACTCATGATGTAAAGACTTGCGAAAAGATTTTGTTATGTTTTAAATAAATCGTAATTAAAACTCATCCCCTTGAAGTCTGTCGTTTCATGAAAATGCGACAGTTCTTCATTGTCGGCAGGATGATACCTAGTGCGGGAAAATAATCTACGAAATATAAACATCATTAAAAATACCGGACCCACAAAGGAAAGCAAAGACAGTGGTCATTCTGACTCGAAACATCGAAAAAGGCCCTGAAAAGGGGTTAACGTCTCGTCATGAGTTATCCAGCAAGCGTATTCCATGTTGGGATACTGAGATATTTTTCTACCATTCGTCGGGCCTTGCCGGATTTGAAACACGGGATTCGTGAATTTTCATCCAAAAAATGGGTTGTATCGTGGAATACTAGGATGCTATTTTTCTGCCATTCTTCACACCTTACCAGAGCGATTTTTCTGCCTGAACGGGGCATGCAGTTGTGTGTTGATCGTTCATCCTCCGTAGTGCCATAAATCATTTCAGTCAAAGCGCTCCGATGACCGGGTGAAACTGATACTCAAGATGTTTGTGATCTATGTTTTTTTTTCTTTCTGCTTCTCTTGCGTTTCAAAAAGAGAATATACGACAACAATATATGTGACAGCAGTTTTTGGTCTGTGATTATGATCTCAGGAGAGATTGCGTGAATATATTCGACATCTACTACATGATTTATACTCAAAGGGCGGTACAGTGATCTATGATTAAAAGAATGTTTAATTTATAATATGTGAGCTCACAAGTGTACACTATTTTATTTATTTATTTATTTATTTGTTTATATTAGTGCACATGTTTTTTTCCTAATTCCTTGATTATAAAACTAATTGATTAAGGTAAGTAATATATCTCTAGTGTTATTGTTTTTATTACTTCTACAAACCATGGTTTTAAGTGTAATTATATTTTAAATTGAAAGAAAAAATGGATATCCATATTTACGTCTAATTCTTTTATATAATTAATTCTTTTTATTTATTTCATTTCACAATTCTATACAGATGCTTGTATTATGTTGATATTATTATTATTTTTTTGAAGGTCATTTAGAATTTGCTTATATTTAGATTTTTAGGAAGTTGTCATAAAATTAATTAAAAATGGAAGCTATTAAAAAACAAAAAACTGTTCTTAAGGGAAAAATCACTCGCATAAAAAATATTATAAATCCCAAAATTGATAATGAAACTGTAACTCTTGAAGAGTTAGATTTATATGGTAAACAGGTTCAGGATATTGAAACCGAATTAAATAAACTCCATGAAAATGCCATTCTTCAGAGCGATGCATCGGAAAATCAGTCTATAATAGATGAATATGATGAGATTGCACTTAAATTGGATAATTTAACCATAGCAATAAATACATCGCGTAATAAGTTAACTAATAGTTTAAACATTCACGAGGGTGGTTCAGAAAGTCTAAATAAAACTACAGGTAATGGTTGTGTAAAAACTGTTAATCTTCCAAAATTTGAATTAAAACCTTTTCACGGAGAAGCTGATCAATGGCTTTCTTTTAAGGAGATTTTTCTTACAACTATAGATCAAAATTTGGAGTTGGGGGGCGTCTCAAAATTGCAATATCTACTGGCTAGTGTAAAGGGTCCTGCTCATAAATTAATTTCTGGATTTCCTCTCTCGGAAGCCAATTATAAAAATGCATGGGACACTCTCTGCGCTCGCTATGATAAAACTAGTGATTTAGCCATAGCACAAATAAGTAAGTTATACAATTTAAAAAACATGAAAAATTGCCCCTCTTCCTCTAAAGCTATTTTTGACATAATAGATACTTGTAATGAGTCACTTCGAATTCTAGAATCTTTGAATTTGACTCAAAATGCTTTGGTGGATAACATGATAATTTATACTATAATTCAAAAACTAAGTGATAATCTAAAAGAACGATGGGAGCTCTCTCTTACTCATAATGACATGCCTAGTCTCACGGAATTTTTAAAATTTTTAGAGACTCATGCCAAAAGTATGCTAGCGTTGGAGAATCCAACTAAAATAGATTTAAGAAATGCAAATTATTCCCGAAATTCTTCCGATAGATATAAATTCCCCAAAAGTCAAGAAAATACTAAATGCGGTGTTTGCCTTGAGTCGCATGCCACCCATGCCTGCAGAAAATTAACGAATATGTCCATAGATAACCGTTGGAGAACTGTCCAACTAAACAAACTATGTATCAATTGTCTGCGAGGTGGCTACTTTTCAAATAAATGTCCCTCCAAGATGAACTGTAAAAATTGCCATCGAAGACATCATACTTTACTCCATAAATATGATGTCCAGGGCAATGCAGGGACAACCATGAATCCCGATTTGGCAACCCATAGTAATCAGTTTCAATCACAAAATGTCCATGAGTATTCCCCTGATCAAGGAATACCCCATAATGTTTTATGACGGTTTATAGTCCCGGGGTACATCACATATAGGAATTACGATAATCATAAGTATTCAAAAACTTGTCATGAGGTTCAAATACCATTTTTATTGGATAGCGGAAGTACCCTTTCCCTTATTCCAGAAAACTTAGTTGCAGCTTTGGATATGACGTCTATTCAAAGCTGTCATCCTCTTAATGTTAATCAAACCCAAGGACAAGTTCAGATTTCTGAAAAACTTCACGTACCCCTCAAAATAGGAAATATCAGGCAAAATAGCACCTTATACCTGGTTAGGTCATTCTTGCCATATGCGATACTGGGAACCCCAGAATTACAAAAATTCCATATTACGATGGACTTTTACTCGAATATTCTGACTCAGGATGGAGTCATTCTTAAGCATGATCAAAATATTTTCAATCAAATTTCTCAGGGAAACTCATTCAATCATACATTAACTTTAACGAGTGATATGAATTGCAAGAAGCCGCTTCGTTCTCCTTCCAAATCAAATCAAGAAATTTTGTCGCAACAAGGACAATGTTATCTTGATACTCAAATTCTCTTGGATTATGATGACAAAATTTTTAGTCATTGTACTACTGAAGAGAACTCACAGTTGGAAGGGCTTCTAAGTGACTTCAAGGATATTTTTGCACGCAATAGATATGATGTAGGTAGAGTCAGATGGGAACCTCAGCGGGTAACTCTCACCTCGGAACTTCCTATCTCGCTTCGACCTTACCGTGCATCTCCTAGGGACAATGAAGAAATTCAAAAACAAATACAAGAATTACTGGAAGCTAAACTTATTAAAGAGTCCTGCAGTCCTTATTCCTCTCCCGTCACTCTGGCATATAAAAAAGGCGAAGGTAAAACGCGTCTCTGTATTGATTACAGAAAAATCAATGCCATTTGTAAGACTGACTCGGAACCATTGCCCCGTATAGATTGGCTTTTGGACAGACTTGTCAATGCCAAATATTTTTCCACGCTAGATTTAGCCTCTGGCTACTGGCATATCCCACTTCATCCTTCAGACACAGAGAAGTTGGCCTTTGCAACCAATCAAGGTCTTTATGAGTGGTTGGTTCTTCCTTTTGGCTATAAAAATGCCCCAGCTCAATTTGCAAGAGCTCCTCGAAGAATCCTAGATAAACATAAAGTTAATTTTGCTACCAATTATTTTGATGATTTTATAGTTTATTCCGATTCCTATGCCGAGCATATGGATCACCTTAAAACTATATTTAACATTTGCCGTCAAGAAAATTTAAAATTAAAATTTTCCAAATGTAACTTTGCTAAATCTCAAATTGACTTCCTCGGTTATGAAATTAGTAACGGTCAAATAAAACCAGACAATGCTAACACCGAAACTATTAAAAAATTAATCCCTCCAAAAAACGTTAAAGAATTGCAAAGGTTCCTTGGTTCTGTAAACGTATACCACAAATTCATAGACAAGTATGCTAAAATTAGAGCCCCTCTAAATAAATTGTTAAAGAAAGATGCTCCTTGGGAATGGTCAGATGTCTGTCAACAATCATTTGAATTCCTTAAAAACGCATTAATTTCTAGGCCTATTTTAAAATTATTCAATCCTAACCTTCCATGCCATGTCTATACTGATGCCTCAAAGGAAGCCGTAGGTGCTGTCTTAAAACAAATAGATGAAAAAGGGAACTTGCATCCCATTGCGTTCCACTCGAGACAATTAAGGCCCTACGAGCAAAATTACGCTATCACAGAACTGGAATGTCTAGCAATAATCGATGCCCTTGACAAATTCCATTATTACCTTCACGGAAAACCTTTTACAATACATACTGACCATGCCTCCTTAGTATGGCTTAAGAAGGTGAAGCATTTAACAGGTAGGTTATTCAGATGGTCATTAAAATTAAGTATGTATGATTATACTGTAAAATATAACAAAGGATCCACCAATTTCGAAGCAGACATGCTTTCAAGAAATCCCACTTTTTCTGTAAATCCCCATATTCATTTATTAACGTCAGATGAAATTAAAGAACACCAACAATTAGATAATATAACAGGGCCTAAATTTCAAAAAGTTAATGACATTGTAATAATTCGCAAAAAGGGTTTTCAAAAAATTGTTGTACCATTCTCCTTGAGAGAGAAATTACTAATAAATACCCATACAGAATTTGGCCATCCCGGAATCCAAAAAATGTTAAATTTAATTTCCCCACAATACTACTGGAGCAGCATGACCCACGATATTACACAATTTGTCAAGCATTGTGAGGTCTGCCAACTGAACAAAAAATCACACCAACCAAAATTTGGTCTTCTGGAGGCATTACCACCTGCAGAATTACCTTTCGATATAATTTCATTAGATTCAGTAGGAGGTTTTAACTATTATAATTCATCTAAAAGGTATATGCACATAGCTATTGATCACGCTACTCGTTATGTTTGGGGTTTTGCATCTAAAAATGTTACAACTGAAGTCTACATTAATATTCTAAAACAGATTTTTAATATTCAACTTCCCAAGAAAATTTTAACGGATAGAAATCCTGCGTTTACAGCGTCTAAACTTCGTAAATGGGTACATAAACAGAATGTAAAAAAATTACTTACTTCTTCTCATAGACCACAGTGTAATGGGAAAAATGAGCGTGTGAATTAGTCAATTTGCACCCGACTAAGACTTAAAGTAAATTCTACCCCTTCAAACGTCCCATGGCCCAAAATTCTGCAGGAAGTAATTAATGAGTACAATAACACACCTCATTCGGTAACCAAGTACCCTCCTGCATACTTAATGTTCGGCCAATTACCTTATCCATCTGTATTAGGCAATGAAAATTATTATCCCCCTGTAGAGGAAGCCAGAAAAGAGGCTTTCCAAAGAACAAGTGAACATCACTTGAAAAATAAAGTCAGGTATGATTTAAAGTTTGTGGAAGCGCCTTTTAAACTTGGTGACCTTGTCATAGTGGAAGAATTTCACTATCCGAATACTCGGAAGTTAAGTCCGCCTTTTTCTGGTCCATATCAAATTATGGAAAAATTATCCAATGTAAGTTTCAAAATAAATAAGCCTAACTGGCTTACAAAAAAGGATTATGAAATAATACATGCTTCCAAACTAAGATACTTTTTTCCTAGTAATCAATTTAAATTACTTACACCAACAAACTGAAATAGTTGGTATTATATGAACTGATATTATATTATATCTGATCTCGGTTTGCATTATTATGAATATTTGGAATTTTAATTACCTTTTTGATTTATTATGAATATTTGAATTTTAAATTATTTTTGCGTTATTGTGAACATTGTGTTAAGTGTAAAAGTACTATTTCTTGAACTATGTCAGGACAGTTCCATACAAATTTGAAATTGTAAATAACATTGGATTTTCAGAATCCATCTGCAACATATTTCTTATTTGTATTATCTTATTCTATGTATAATATTTACTGAGTGTTTTGCATTTATTAATACAATTGTTTTTATCATGTTCAATGACGTATAGTGGTACATTTTATAATAGTGTTGTTTTTAGATATGATATTTGTACATTTTTTACTATTGTTATTCTATTATTTGTAAAGTATACAAAAGAAATAACTCATCTCCCATTAGCTCACTTAATGTAAAAATTGTTTACCCTTTTCAGGTGAGTATCATGGATGGAAGCTGGCTCATCCCCGGAGACTTGTCTGGAAGGGGGGGAAATTGTAAGAAAATACAAAAAATCAGACCCATTTATTACTTTTTTAATAAATCGCCCCTCAATGTGGATACGGGCCCCATGACTAATAATCACGGGTTTTACAGGGCAACAAGAAACCTAAGTTTATCGTATTAATTTAAGTAAAACACATGGCCTTTTTAACTGGTAACCCCCCTCGGGAGATGAGAAATTTCTATACATCTACGCACTTGGTCTCCAGAACTCATGATGTAAAGACTTGCGAAAAGATTTTGTTATGTTTTAAATAAATCGAATTAAAACTCATCCCCTTGAAGTCTGTCGTTTCATGAAAATGCGACATATATATACAGGGTGTTTCTAAATTCATGGTACAAACTTTAAGGAGTGATAGTACACATCAAGACAAACATATTAAATAGGAAACTAAGGGTCCCAAACGTCTTCCAAATGAGATAGGCGCCATTAAAGTTTAGGGTCCAAAAATTCAAATGATTATAAAAAACAGAAAAATTGGTCTTTTCGTTTGTAGTTTTCACTAAAACTATTCTTTATGTCAGTATTGTCTTGAAAATAAATTATAAAGATAAATTTCAAAAAATGCCGATAGAGGGCGCTTTAGACTTCCGAGTAACGAACAACTATTTTTTACCGTTATTTTTTGCATCTCATAAAATTTTTTTAGAAGCTTAGACATAAACTTAAATTTTGAGCTCAAAATCTAAATCGTTGGGAGTGGTTAAGTAGCGCAAACTGAACTGTGTTCAATGGGGATGGGGAGGTTCAAATTTCAAATGATTATAAAAAACGGAAAAATTGGTCGATTCGTTTGCCGTTTTTCACTAAAACCATTCTTTATGTCAATATTTCCTTGAAAATAAATGTTAAAGATTAATTTCAAAAAATATCATTAGAGGGCGCCTTAAACTTTAGAGTAACAAACAACTATTTTTAACCGTTATTTTTTGTATCTAATTAAATGCTTGTAAAAGTTCAAAGTTAAATTTTGAGCTCAAAATCTGCATCGTTGTGAGTAATTAAATAGCGGAAGTTGAAATGTGTTCAAGGGGTGGGACATTTCAATTCCTGAACACGGTTCAGTTTGCGCTTCTTAACCCCTCTCATCGATTTAGAATTTGAGCTCAAAATTTAAATCTAAGCTTTTGCAAGCATTCAATTTGATACAAAAAATAACGGTTAAAAATAGTTGTTGGGTACTCTAAAGTTTATAGCGCCCTCTAACGGTGTTTTTTTTTTTAAATTAATCTTTAAAATTTATTTTCAAGGAAATATTGACAAAGAATAGTTTTAGCAAAAACGGCAAACGAATCGACCAATTTTTCCGTTTTTTATAATCATATGAAATTTGAACCTGTCCACCCTCATTGAACACAATTCAGTTTGCGCTACTTAACCACTTCTAGCGATTCAGATTTTAATCTCAAAATTTAAGTTTATGTCTAAGCTTCTAAAAAAAATTAATGAGATGCAAAAAATAACGTTAAAAAATAGTTGTTCGTTACTCTAAAGCGCTCTCTATCGGCATTTTTTGAAATTTATAATTTATTTTCAAGACAATACTGACATAAAGAATAGTTTTAGTGAAAACCGCAAACGAATTGACCAATTTTTCCGTTTTTTTTTTTATAAACGTTTGAATTTTTGGACCCTAAACTTTAATGGCGCCTATCTCCTTCGGAAGACGTTTGGGACCCTTAGTTTCCTGTTTAATATTGTTTGTCTTGATGTGTAATATCACCCCTTAAAGTTTGTACCATAAATTTAGAAACACCCTGTATATATATATGAAATATTCTGCTCCATAACAATTCATAATGCAAGTGCCAATACGTATCGTATGATTTTTACCATCGTTAAATCAGAGAACATTCAATTTGCAGTCAGGCGTGGCACACGGCAGTAGGATATGGAATGAAATTCTTGAGAATTTCCCATTAAAATCACTCGAAGACGTTTGATTTCCATTAAACACCTTTATTTATCATTCACATGATAACGGAACAATTCCACTCACTAGGGAACTGCAAGAAGTGTAAATCACCAAATTTGACGATCGTGGTATCGCTGGAAAGATATCATTGTAAACAGTAAAAAACTTAGTGGGACTACCCGTCGGAAATGAGTCGTTTTCGAAATATCCGACAATTGATGTCACGTAGCTAGTGTACACTGAATGGGGGACAGCAAAAAATTTTAATCTTGATTTTAACGAAAGTAGTATCGTTGAAAATATATCATCATGAGGATTAAAAAATTCAATGGAATTACCCGTCGGAAATGAAACGTTTCCTAGATATCCGACAATTTGTGTCACGTAGCTAATGCACACTCACTGAGAAACTGCATTAAGTGACATAAGTTGTCGAATACCTCGAAAACGGCTCATTTCCGATGGTTACTTCCATTGAATTTTTTACTTCTCACAATGATATTTTTCTAACTACACTATTTTTGTCAAAATCGAAACAACTTTTTTTTTTTTTTTTTTTTTTTTTTTTTGCGGCTCCCCGTTAAGTGTGCACTAGCCAAGTATGCACTAGCTACTTGACATAAATTATCGGATATATCGGAAACGGCTCATTTCCGAAAGGGTAGTTCTATTGAGTTTTCTACTCCTCACGATGATATCTTTCCGACAATACGACTTTTGTCAAAATCTGAACTAATTTTTTTGCGACTTCCTATTAAGTATGCACTAATTACATGACATAAATTGTCGGATATCTCAAAAATGGTTCGTTTCCGACGGGTAGTTCCAGAGAGTTTTTTACTGCTCATGATGAGATCTTTCCAACGATACCACTTTTGTCAAAATCGGTGTCTTGCACTTCTGGCAGTTCCCTAGTCATAGTATCAATGTAATACGTCGCCATAGAAAAACATAACGATGTTCTTAAAAAACAGAGAGCATCACATATTTAAAGACTTGAACTCCGCCATGTGACAGGGATTTTGTTAAAACTAGAAAAACGTAGAAAAATCTGCTCCGAGGTCAATGTGACGAGTACATGTGTACAGTTATATCCGAACAGGCGCTAGAATAAATGATTTTACGGCTACTTCTAAGCTGCCAATTAATTCATTCGAAAAAATGATTTTAATCAATGGGAAAATTTTATCGGCAGAAAGAAAAAAAAAAAAAAAAAAAAAGAGTTCTCCCAGACCGTCGGAGAAATAAATGATGCAATCGGTCCCCTGGCTTCGCTAGAAAGGAAATGTGGATAATCGAATGATTTTTTTTTTTGACTGAAAATAAAAAAATATATATATAACAGATAAAAGAATAAAATTAATGAATGTTTAGGGAAAGAGTTATTTTGACAGATTAATGTTTGTTAGAATAAAATAAAAGGGAGTAGTTAAATATTAAAAGAATTTGGAAATAATTAATTCAGAATCAAGACGAAAATTTTTTATTACATATGCATGTAAACTACATAAAATTTTAAGCTTCCTTCTATATTGTAATTTAAAGCGTTTTCGTTGTTGCTTTCAACGAGGTTATTATAATATTTGTAAACAGGACAATCATTTTGACTCACTCTATATTGGCTATTTAAACATGCGAAGAGAAATATGACTAGATACATGTATTTATCATTTAAGGAATAAAATAGATAAAAAACACATAATATTTTTACTAAAAACATACCAGAAAGGGAGAAATCATTCCTTCTGCTTTCACTGTCTCGAATTAAGAATGCCCCGTGTTCGTTCTCAGGAAGTAAAAGCTTCTTTTCTGCTTCTATCCTCTTGATTTTGCCAAAGTACCATCTGGAAAAAGAAATATACTTTTAAATTAGGGATTTGGCTCACTAATATTGTTATAAAAACAAAAATATAAATTCATATTTCAAGCTTACTATAATACATAGAAAAAAATGTAAAGTGTGAAATTATTAACTCTTTTAAGAACTCGATAGACTATTAACACAGGACTCGCGCCGGGTCTGATAGATCCTGAAAGATTATGTTTTTTACAATTGTCACCACTATTTTTTAAAGTAATCTTCAACTTATTGCAGAATTTGTAAGAAATGTATCAGACTAAAAAAAGGCGACGATTATTGTTTGTATTTATTATTAACAAAGTGGGTATGAGCGTGTTCACCCGGTTTAAAAATGAAAACAAAAAATAGCTGAAGATATTAACATAAAATATAATTCAGATTAATCGTCACAGAAAGTGGTTTTCGAAGTAGAAGTGCGTGCCTTAGATTTTAGCAGCTTTTGGATCATTTTTCCAAACTAAGTAATGGCTTGACTGTCAGTTCGAAACTCATTATTCGTCATAAATCGGATAACTCAGGTCCTTATTAGCGCATGGACAAATCGAGACTTTGCCCATGGGTTCCGGACCTTAAGGAGCCCCAAATTAATATATTATAAAATATTTACATTCTTTTTCAATACCAATTTTTACATACGCTGAAATTATTAAATTCATCCTAAAATAAATTGGTAAAGTTATATAAAAATGTTTTGTTCTGTACTAAGGAAAAAATGGTGTAATTTTATTAGTTAAGGTATTTAATTCAGAATTGAAAGAGCTAGGAATTTTCTTCTATTTATGTCCAAGGTGCGAAAATAAGTTTATGCATTATACATAGACATGAGTAACCAGCAGTTCTATTTGAATAACCTTGCAATGATTCGAAGGGGGCCCCCAATTAGTCATAATCGGGGCCTGCAGTCACCATAGCTTTCTCAGTCCAATGAGCATGGTAGTCACAAAGTGAAGACTTGGACCAATATTCGCAGGTTCGACGGTTGCGCGATTTGGGCAAAGGGATTGTATAAGGTTTTCAGCATTTTGTTTATACAAGAAAGATCGTGTAAGACATTTTCCCTTTAAAATTTCTCTATGAAAGCATCTCACCTACAGAAATATTGCAAACACTTACTCATGCTTTCCAAAAACAAGCGAGGTTATTTAATTTTCTTTCGAACATAAAGCACTATAAAGAGGCGCAGAACAGCTGTTTAATAATAATAATAATAATAATAATCTATTACATACATTTCATAAGCTTATATGAATAATTAACAATAATTTGATAAAAACAGAAAGTTGAAAATCGAACACAATTATTTAACATTCATATACTATTAATAAATTATTCGTATTTTAAGAATATAAAAACTGAATAACATGAAAAAAATAGTTTCTGAAATGAGTACCATACGAAAATTGCTTTGCGACTGTAATAAACAACTCAGAAACAAACAATGGTAACACCAATTTTTGGATCACAATATTTTTACCCAATTAATAAGCAACAACTTATAGATTAATAATGCCTTAAATTTAATGTATTTTTATTGTTTTAGATTTATACTATGCATCTTGTACCTCACGACGTTTATTTTAAGTGAACAATTTTAAACATTAAAATAATAGTAACAAATGCAACACGATGCATTTTTTACGATAGATAGGAAAAAAAAAAAAATTAGAAATTTAATTACTACACTAAACGAAATCATTCTTAGTCAATGTAGCTTAGAGAAATTAAAACCTTTCTGACAACAGGCTTTTCACATCAAAGTCTTCAAAACACGGACTTTTTTGGTCTTAAGTCTTAGCTTTTGGTCTGTTTTGATTTTTAAAGTATAACAACTAACTCAATTAAAAATAAAACACAGGAAAAATAAAAACTAACTTATCAGTAAATTTGTTCATTGCAAAATATTTTTTCGCATTTTTTTGAGCAGCAAAAACTTCAGTTATCCCAGCAAAATCTAATTATAAGATGACAAACCATTTCTATTAAAATACGACCATCATTTCCAATTTAAATAAGAACTAGTAATGTTAAACAGACTGAATTAATTATAGTTGATCTCAGATATGTTTTAGTTTTAATGAATTTCGCTTTTGAAAAGGAACGTATGGTTATGGCTACGGTAACAGGAATAAAAAGGGGAATTATGGGAGTAAATCACAAGTTTGGCAAAGTCACTTCTTGGCAACTATTTCCGTTTGTTTGTAAATTATTTCGCTGTGCAACTAAGAGAATCCCGATGATTTTCAAAAAATATTAATTAATGTTTTTGTATATAAAAGAATTTGGAATTCATTAAATTGAAATTTATTTTTTTAATGAAATAATTTAAACGAATACTAAAGTCAAACGTATGCCCGGAAATGTGAATGATTAAATTTATTTTCAGATTTCGCAATTATTAACATTTAAAAAATCTTATTTTAAATGATTTAATTTGTTAACTACATAAAACAATTATGGTTCAAAATTAATAATGAGTACAATAGTCATCAAAATAAATAAATATTGCACTTTTCATTAAAATTTGGTCGATTTTTATAATTATAGATAGACATTGGAATGCTCGGGTATTTTTCTTTTTTGAGGGGGGGTGGAGGGTGCCTTTTTTCCGAAGAAAATTATTTTTTTACGAAAGGAATTTTTTTTTTTTTTTTTTTGGGGGGGGGGGAGGATTAATTTATAAAATAGCATTAAAAATTTTATAAAGACTACATCCTGGTACATTTTCTTTCTTTTTTTTTTTTTTTTTTTTTTTTTTTTTAAGTTTCACACATGCGATTTACTCTTCCAAATGTAAACCATCTGAAGAAATAAAAGATAGACAAAGCAAAACTTTTAAGAACAGACTTTTTTGGGGGGAGGGGAATGTGTAATAGATTCATGTAAAGTAAAAACGATTTTTTTTAAGTGTACAGAAATAATAATAAAATAGGAAAAGAAGAAATTACAAAAGAATTGTACGTTTCCTTTCAAATGGTAGTCTGTTGAAAATAAGACACTTTTTCTCTCATTCTCATTTTTAATTTAAAAAGAATTGTTTTGGTTCTATATTATAATCAATTGTAAAAATAACTGTAAAACTATAAACCAGACGTATTGTTTAATGATCATTTATAAATACAGTCGTCTACCCTCCCTCCTCCCCAATCAGAAAAAAAGACTTTCTACTGGGAATTATGTCTTTCTCAATATATATTAAACAAGTTGGAAATTACACGTCAAGCGTAGCAAATGAAGTGCATTCGTACTGTAACGAAGTTTTTAAAATACCCAGATCTTGATCTAATAAATAGTATACTGTACTTCGGATACAGTAGAGAATTCGAAATATTTTGTGCGTCCCTGTAAATATTATCTGCTTTCTATTATGCGGGAAGTAACTTGTAGAAATTCTCAGAATAGTATTCCAACTTCATAAAACGTGAAATGGTTTAATATTATTAAAACGCGTCACAAACAGTGTTTCCTTCTATATCATTATAGTAACGGAATACTTCTGTGTGGTCTGTAAATTAATAACAAATATTCTTAGCCCCACACATTGTACGTATATTTTAGTATATATTTCCTAGATGCATATGAATTTAATTATGTCCGAAAAATTGTAACACCATTAAAATGCACCTGAAACTATTTTTCCCATTGGCCGTAATGTAACGGAATATTTTTGATTGTCCCTGCAATTAAACTATTCATCCGATTTTCCTAAAATTTGAAATGACTCGACAAAATTATACAACAATTATATATTTTAAATTTCAAAAGATTCAGTTGGATAGTTTTTGCTCTGTTACATCCGTGACGGACAGACAAGCAGACGGACGGTTTGAAAGACGACTATAAGTGCTACGTATTTACATAATTACTGACACACCTTAAAAAAAAAAAAAAAAAAAAAAAAAAAAAAAAAAAAAAAAGCTTATAGGGTGATTTTACTGAAATTGTACAAACCTTTAAATTTTCGATACGAGTATCAAATTTCGACATCAAATTTGGCTTTTTCGAGCAATTTACCCTTAGGATACCAAGCAGGAAGTAATTAGGTGAAGTAATATAAGAACAATAAAGGTTTAAAGTTTGGAGCTCCTAATCTTAGGTTCATTTATAATCGCTGCAAAACAGATTGTAATGCGAGTTTTTTTAATGCACAATTCAAACATTATCTGCCTGAATGATTATGCAGAATTATTGCATCAGTCACAATATATTTATTATGGATGAAAAGAAATATTTTCATCAAATTAATCGACAAAATAATGTAAAATATTCAGCAAATTTCCTTTCGACAATAGTTTATTTGTGAGCTTAACACATGCTAAATTTGAATAATTTTGCTTTCTAAGTTTAACAAAGATTTGCAGAATTATTTCCTTTTAACAAATACAATTTTTTTTTTTCCTTCAACTTTCTCAAAGAAATAAAAGAGAAAAAGAAGCAATTATAATGACAAGCTCCAATTACACGCACATAACAGAATGAAACAAAGTTCAACAATTAAATTCACTAATTGTAATGCAACATACTGATAAATGTGAAACATATTCAGGGATGTAGTCGTAAAAATATCAGAGGATATACGCTCTAAGCAGAGGGTACACACTCAAGGCACAGGGTATACCCTAGAGTGTTCCTTTAAAAAAAACCAGGAGGTATACGGCGTATACCCCCGTATACCCTCCACTACATCCCTGAACATATTTTCGAAAAGTATGTTATTTGTTTCAGTTTAAAAAAGAGCATAAATTTCTCTTTGATATTTCTTAGTTTGTAATATTCTTCAACAGTTTACTTTTATGAATATTTTTAAACACAGCTTTAAAAAAATTTGGGGCGAATTCTGTTCCACGCATTTTTATTTTTAATATATATCAAATACTCCTCCCCCCCCCCCAAAAAAAAAAAAAAAAAAAAAAAAAAAAAAAAAAAAAAAAAAAAAACTTTTAACAATTTATGTTAAGTAGTGCGGATACTAAAAACGAAGTAATTTAACTATTTTATGCTCCCGCCAAACTTGCTTGCTGTAAAATGTTTGATTAAATTACTACTAACTAAGAAAAATAGTAAACTGCATAAAATGGACCATTAATTATTGACGCTGAAAAACTGTGCGTTTCGCAAGGTTTCTTTTATCATTATGGCGAACTTACGTGATGATGAAAATGTAAGTTCTCCATGTGTAAAAACAATTTAGCGAAAAAATTCTCTGTTAAAAGACAAAAATTAGAACCTCCCCCCCTTTCCCCAGACATCGAAAAAATTAACATGATGTTTACGCTATATTTGATGGGCCATTTTTTGAGAAAAATACATTTTCAGAATTAAAACTTCTTGAAAAACTTTTTCAAAATAAGGATAAGGGAAAAAAGGGGTTTTATATTGTCTTAGACTTGTGTAACATCATGATGGTATTTCCTCAAGTTGTGAGAAATATTTTATTAAAATTTAATTTTTTCATTATTAGAAGGTATGTTCGACCATGATGTTCATGTACCTGGGCATTTCTTTCATAAATTATCCGTAATATAAAAAATTAAACTAAATTAAATGACAGCTCAATTAAGTTTTGTGCCATTAATATTAAATGTTATACTTTATAATGAATTAAATTTTATTAAGGTATCCGACTACGTTCAGAGACATTTGTCTTTAAAAACTCTACTTCACAAATTTTTTGGTCTTTTTCAGTGTAATTTAACAAATAATAAAGAAAATTGCATAAAAAATATATATGTATGCGTTTTTTTTTTTTTAATTTTGGTCATTTTTTAGTATTAAAAAAAACGGCCCGACGCTAAAAAAAAGAAAAATGCAAATAAGCCAAATTTTTTTTTTAACATATACATATTACACTCGAGTGTAATGAACTAAAAATTAATCCATGTACGGAAATTAAAAAAAAACATACAGCTAATTATATACAATCATATAGAAATTTTCAGTAATTTCACGTGATACTATAAGGGGACAACCTGAAAATTGATCAAAAAATCGGTATACATATTTTTTTCAATATTATATGAAAACCTGTTTAATTGTAAATATTTTGACACCTCATTTTTACTCACACGGCAATTACATTGCGATGCATTGTAAATTTTGTTGATGCACCCGCCGTAATTACTGACGCAAATGAAATCTTTAAATAGCTTTTTTCCCCCATACTCCTATTTTTTTTTTTTTTTTTTTTTTTTCACTTTCATGCTTTAAAAATAGAAAGACCCTTTTTTTTAAATTTATTTATTTAAGATAGAAATTAAAATAATTTTTTTGTAGATGTTCTTTATTATGTATGGCAGTGTTGAATTCAGGGGGTGGCCAGGGGGGGGGGGATTTGTGATTTTGGGTTTTCAATGGTAAAAAGTGCAATTCTTCCCGGAACTCTATAATGTCCCCCCCCCCCGGGAGCCACAGAAGTCCCTCCCGGAGAAAAATGTCTGAATTCAACACTGATGTATGGAATAAATCTGACGATAAATTAACTTTCAGATTTTTTTTTTTAATTTAAATAAATAAAAGTACATGAAGATGTGTCAGATTTCATCGTTTTACACTATAAAGTAATAATAGTCAGTTATAGTAGTGATAGTAGTCGCTTAAAAATCCAAGCGCAATATTGCGTAATACACATAAAAAATGAGGGGGATTTTAATATTTAAAACAGTAGCAAAGTTATTATGTTTTTAATTTATGCAATAAAAAAAAAAAAAAAAAAAAAAAAAAAAAAAAAATCAAAATGTGCTTTTAGTTGAATATTGAAATGCAGTGAGTTCACCATCTGATTCATATTTTTTTAAAATAAACAAAATTATTGAAAAGATAAACTATAGGCTTAATTGTTATGTGAACTTAATAGTGTATTCATGATCTTTTCAGTTATTAAAAATAAATATATAAATAAATTATGGCACATACTACAATTGCAACGCATTTTTATGTATAAAATTATTAATAAACTTAGTTTTCTTAAGAATTCCTCAATGATTTTTTTAAAAATCTTGGAGCTACCATCTTTTAAGGTATTTTGAAGTTCTAAAACTTTTTTTAGCAATATAAAGTATGAAAAGTTACTCAAAACGACTATACGATTTATTTTATTCTTCGTTTTACACGATGCATCAATAAAATAAATTATTAGAAAATTTAAACGAAAAATTAATTAATGATTGGGAAATACCGAAAAAAAAAAATGGTTTGGATGTTTGAACCAAACAATAAAACTCTGATAGATCCTTTTTTTTCCTACTCCCCCCCCCCCCCCACACACACACACACCTTCCTTGTTTGTTAATTATTTTACAATTGCCGCTTTCCTTCTCTAAAAAGACATTTTATAAAAAACTATCCGCCATTGGTGACAAGTTTGGTCTTCCTTAAAAGTATTTTAAGCAATATATCATTCTGTTTTTATTCATAATTCAGTTTACTTACTCAGTCCTTTTACAAATCTGAAGATTCTATGTTATAATCTATTTATGTTAGCGGGGCACTGGTGATAAATCACCTAAACATTTTTCTAATCACATTTTTAAAATTTTAAATAAAAATATAGTTTCACTCATTTCATTTCAAAATACAAAACTTTCATTTAAAACTAAAACATTTAAAATTTGCAGTTTTCAAATCTTTCTTCCTTTTTTTTAAAGAAAAATATTAATAAATAATGTCAAAAACCTTGTTATTTAATTTCAACTTCAAAGCAGTGTTTTTTCCACGTTCTTTCCACGCGAAACAAAAAAACTAAGTGAAAAATTAAAAAATGCTATTAGTATGATTTGCACGCCGTAAAAGTATCAAGAATTCTTTGCGAACATGGCAAACTTTATGTAGTTTTATTGGATTTACTTTTTAATAAAAATGGCAATCTTGTATGACGATGGAAAACGATGGAGTCTGCTCGTAGTTGTTTATAACAGTCAATGAGACTTGAACTATTGTAATATAGATGAAAAGATGGGGATATACCAATCTTTGGCGACTTTCACCTGCGCTTGAAGTACCAAAATGGTCGCCTAGCATATAAAAAGTGAAGCGGTCATCCCGGAATTGCTGACGACTGTCACATAACTTAGGCTATTATTATATAGATAATTTTGCGATTGCAATGTATATTTATTAAAATTTAAGTTGAACCAATTTTTCCCCTTTCAATACAAGATAATTCAGGAGCAAGTAAAGAAAGAAACAGAACGTTCGAAATCCTATGGAAAAAGTTGACACTGGAGTTGTTCTTTTCTCGAAAACTATGCAGCGAATAATATTAGTTTAAGGGTGTAGTTCGATTCAAACTGCTTTTTTTCCGATTTATTTTTGAATTCATTGTTGCTCTTAAATACACCAAACTTTCAAAATCTCTTATTTGGAAAATACACAAGGTGCCGTGATTGTCGATTCTTTGATAAATGCAGAAAATATTGCAAAAAAAGCAATCAAAAACGGCATTTCGAACTGATTTTTCCCAAGCGGGAGATTTGGGAACGAAAAAAAGGGTCATACTAATAAGGTAATTGTTTATAACTCAAATTCTAATGAATTGAGCGTAAAAAGACATCACACGGCACCTCATACGTCCCTTCAAGAATCCCCTCAGCCAAGTTTCATGATTCTACTTTTAAAAATGTGTCTGAAATTGTATCGGAAAATTTCGAGCTGTTGAAGGTGGAAAAGCGTTTTTTCGAATACACCCTTAATAGCGATTTTAATAGTTTAATATTTTTGGTAATATGTAAACTATAAATTCACCATTCGGCAGAAAAAATTATAAGGAAATAAATAGGACTCTATAGTTGAATAATATTAATAAAAAAATGAACTTGATAAAAATGAGAAATTAATTTAACAGAAAAACAAAACAGACGAATATCTAAATTAAAAATATATTAAAAGCAATATTGAAATTGCTTCAGTAGTTCTCGAGAAAACGGTACAGTAATATCAACTGTTTCCTATAGGATTTCACAACTGTTGTAGTCCTTTTGATTAAAATTTCAAACAAAATATAAGATTTCATTAAAACTGCATCATACCTTTCTTGTGACTAAAATATAAGCGTTCTTTATTTAATCTTTTTTCTAAAAGATATACTTTGCGTGCAACTTCTTTAACTAATATTTTAAAAACTTCATAAACTTATGGTAAGTTCACTTGTACAGCTTGTGACTCAGATCATGAATCATTGCATGATTCAAGCTGTTATTAATATCGATTTAAAGATGCTGCGAATAACACAGAATGACCCTCACGGCAGCCACGGCAATTGTCAGGCTAACATAAAATGTATTATTATCAAGACAAACAAAAAAGCCATGGTTATATTCCTTAATATATATTTTTTTCAAGGACAGGTTGGTTCATTACGAGTCCACTTGAGTCCCTCAAAAAGACCCGGATGATAATGTTAAGTCTATAAGTGCATTATTTTCAAATATCTCGCTCTCTTTTTTTTTCCACATAGGATAGCTGAGGACGATTTAAAACCAGGCTAGTTTTTACTTTTTCGATTTTGGTTTCAGATTTTTTTTAGAAAAATACTTTAAAATTTCGGAACTGGTTCTGAAATTGAAACTATTAAAATATAAAAAATATCTAACCAAAATCTAAATTTTGTATAGGAAAAGATAATCACCGCCACGCAATTTATAATAAAACGTCTACACATTTAAAATTCATGATCGTGAAATAATTATTTAAAAATAAATCTATAATTATCCTTTATTTTTTCAATAGATATTTAAAAGTCAGTAGCATTTATTTTACTAAGTATCTTTTTTTCTTTCTTTTTGCTCAAATCCCCGGTAAATATTAGTGAAAGACCCCCCCCCCCCTCCCCGGTAAGCATCTGTGCCTAGGGCCTCCAAATTTGTAAATTGGTCCCTGATGTTTAGTGAGTTACTTCTACATCATTCTCTACTGAAATTTTGCTCAAACTTAAATGCATGTAACTTCGCAAAAACAAACATCCTTTTACGCTTCTGTGGCTATCTTACAATTCGTCGGCATCCAGCCTAAAGTAGAGGCTGTTGCCTTATAATGCAGAAGAAAGAAAGTTGGAAAAAAGTGAATGAAATTGTATCCGGGAGAGGAGAAAATACCTTGAACTCAGTTTGGCGTGTATTTTTTTCCCCTATTGTGTTGTACTATGGCGGTGCAGGTGATACAATATTGTTGCAAAAAAAAAAAAAAAAAAATAATAAATAAATAAATAAATAAATAAATAAATAAAAAAGGATGAAATAAATATAATAAAAACGTTGTCTTTCTATTCCCCTAAATAAAACCTTTGAGATGTAAACTGTGTAAGTGCCAAATGGTGACTAGGACTGGGTAGATTATTTAATTTAATAAATTTCTAGATTTATAATTATTTTTATCAAACATAAGTTGAGGTCGTCCATTTATTAAAGATAGAACCATAAGGAAGAATATTACGTTAACTAATGATTTTTAGGCTCCTACCAACCCGGAAGTTCTATTAAAAAATGAGAAGGATTTTTTTGAATTACTTTTTCAATCCTCGATTTCTAGCTTTTCTTAAATGCTGACTCCTAGCTTACAACTCTGACTGATATTTTCTTTTGTTTGGCTTATAAAGCTTATTTATAAATATTAATGTAATTCGTGCATCCATGTTGTCAGAAGAAAGGGAATATATTGGTTTTACTTGCATAATCTTCTTTTTCTACTAATTATAGCGGAATATATATATGTATATAAAGTTAAATTAATTTTGCTAAAACAATTTCGTTAAAAATGCTATGTTTTACTTTTAACCCCCGGGGACGAACTACATATGTATACGTGCCGCAAAAAGGCTTGAGAATCCTTGTTTATCCCCCACCAGTAAAATTTTATTGTGAAATTTACCTTATTAATGGCGGCATTTTCTCGATTTAATGAGACAATTTTTTTTTTTTTTTTTTTTTTTTAAACCGGTGACAAAACATTAAAAATTTTATAAAAGGCTCCCCTCGCGAAGGGGTTAAGGCTTTGTATGGCTGATTTTATTCGCAGTGTCTTATTGAATATTCGACAGGAATGGATAAAAAAGCACATGAACTCTGTACAATGTTTATAATCCGTTTAAAATACTAGATTTATATTAATAAAGATGCAAATGTATATGTGATGCTTTTTGCAAAAGTAAATACTCCCCTCCGCCCACGTCAAAAAACTCTTCAGTTAGAAATTTGATTTTTTGTTCATCTTGCTTCAATATATTTTCACTTGATAAATAAAAAACGTAATTAAAACATTATAGTTGAATTTGCAGGATTTTTTAAGATTATCTCTTTACCCGCTAAAAAAAATCGTTCGGAATTCTCTAATAAGTTCGCTGTATAGATAATCGACTTCCTCTTAGAAATGAAAATTGCCTAACGAGCTAATTGTGGGGGCTTGACATCCTCTGTACATTATTTCGGTTATTAATTACACATTAAATTATCTTTTAAAACAATGATTATGTTGACCGTTTTCTTCCCCATGTAATTACTATTAAGTGCCAAATTTGAAACTTAATGCTGCATAATTGATGATTTAGATGTAATTATCCTTCACTGGAATGCGAAGTCTTTCTTTGTGCAATCCTTTTCGTACAATTTGATATTCAGTATTGGCAATTATTAAAGGCTTTATGACTCCAGTCTCTTATAGCCTATGATCCCTGACTCAATCCAGCTGCCGCTTTTGACCTCTCGAAAAGCAAGTGAATAACTCATAGGAACAGCTTGTTCTATTGATTACTTGCGGCTGGATCATTAGCTTTGTTGATGATGTTAGAACAATTTTCCTTTAGGGTGGGGGTATTGTTCTTTATAAAAATAGTACTATCATGAAGTGAAGCATTTGTTACCATTGTGTTTCAATGGATAAATTAATGTCGCTGTTTCAGAACAGAAACATAATACCGTTATTGAATATGTTTCTATCTTATAAACTAGATGACAGTATCAATTCAAATGTTATTCAAAAGTTTAAAATTAAAGGCCTGGAAGATCTATTAAAATTCAAAGTTTTGTCATTATGACCTAATTAGTTCTACAAATTGGTTATTTTACCGATGTTTAATTAGTTATGTATTTTCATTACATCACACTATTGTTCAGAAATTTAAAATTATATCTTAAAAAGAGCTCTATTGAAGCATGTTAATATTTAAAGTTTTGACATTATAACCTAATTAGTGGTACTAGATAAAACGATCTATTTATCAATATTTAGTTATTCATACTTGCATTACATCACGGCATTGTTAACAAATTTATCTGTTGAAGATTATGTCATAGTAAATGAAAATTTAAAGTTTTGATGTTTGCCCTACTTGGAACAGTATGAATTTATTGCTGCATAGCTATTAGTTAAAGATGCATTTGGCTATTCTGTTTTTCTTTTCTAATTATGATGAGGAAATCAAAAGTGTTGTATGAATCGAATTGTCTTGCGAATAATAATAAAAAAAAAAAAAAAAATCGATTGTTTGCTTTGTGTATTGAATGTGTGATATACGCTCTTCCTATTTACTTCATAAATTCTATGGAACACCTGTTTATGTTGAAATAATCCAAAAGAATCCAAGGAATCGAGCTTTGATGAGAACAACAGTTTAATTACACACACAGAACACAAATGACGGGACGAATACACAAACAATTGAATATATATAACTTCTAACTACGCTTTTTCTACAACAGATCCGCGTCGTGCCCGTAGCACATACTTATCCGATTTTCCCGGATAATGTTTTTAAAATCTTTTTAACCTGCATTCAACATTCGCAGGTCTCCCTCTTACCTCCGCACACACCTCTCTCTCTCTGCCTTCGTAACCCCTTCCTCTCCACACACACTCGTCCGCTGGTCATGTGATCCAAGAGCGGGCGCCGATGAATAAAACAAAAAAAAAACACATCATCAGTCATCACACCCCCCACGCAAGATTGAAAATATGGTACACACTTATTTTAAATCTGAAATTCGACTGATGATGTTACACTATTTAACAATGATTTCCCAAATTATAATATGTATATATAAAAAATAACACCACAAATACAACCGTATCCGGAGAAGGCACATCTTCCGGTATTCTTCCTATCTGCTAATATAAAATAGAATTAAATTAATACTTCATATACACAATATAACATACAATTAACAAAAGGTAATATACAAAACTTAGTAAACATTAAACAGGACATTAAGAGTTGCTGAAAGAAAAAAAAGTATATTGTTCAAGGAATGTTCAAACACTGGGATCTTCAAAAGTTGTTGAATGTCTTACACAGTGTCCAAGCGTGATAATGCATCAGCATTAATTAGTTTGGCACCCGGGCGGTGCGAAATCTTAATGTCATACTTTTGTAAGGCTAATGCCCATCGCTGCAGTTTTGAAGATTGAGGGGCATTTTTGGTGATAAAAGTTAATGGATTATGGTCCGTAATAAGTTCCACAGGTGAGCCGAAAATCCACGTTTCAAATTTTTTCAAACTCCAGATCACTGCATAGGCCTCCCTTTCAATTGTTGGCCATGCCTGTTGAGTTTTGGTGAGTTTTTGACTGGCGTAACTTACCGGATACACTACTCCATCTCTCCTCTGCGATAAACAGGCTCCGATGCCGATTGCAGATGCATCACACTCTATGATGAAAGGTAACCCGATAATAGGAGTATGCAGACTGGGCGCTTCGATGAGACCTCTTTTTAACGCGTTGAACGCCTGGTCATGCTCTACTGACCAGCACAAATTCTCTGGACTGTCCTTTTTTGTCAGTTCAGTGAGGGGATATGCTGTTTCAGCATATTTTGGTATATAATCTCTATAATAATTGCACAAACCTAAGACACTTTTAAGTTGCTTCTTAGTTTGAGGCACAGCTAACTTACGGATGGCCTCCACTTTTTCCGGATCGGTCCGATGGCTGCCGGACCCAATGATATGGCCTAAGTACTTTATTCGGGGTTTTGCAAATTCACATTTTTTCAAATTGACGGAGAATTGTAACTGTGATAGTTTGGAAAATATCTTCTCTAAATGCACCAGGTGTTCCGCGAACGTTTCGGAAAAAACTGCTATATCGTCTATGTATGCTCTAGCAAAGTCCTGGTATTCAGAAAGCGCTCTGTTGATTTCTCGTTGAAACGTCGCAGCAGCATTCCTCAACCCAAAAGCCATGACCTTGAAGCGATATTGAGCTCTATGAGTCTTAAAACATGCTAATTTTTGACTCTCTTCCTCTAGTGGTATGGCCCAGTAGCCTTTGAGTAAGTCCAAAGTGGAAATGACGTTGGCCCTGCCAATATTAAATAATAGATCAGTAGAGTTTTCCATAGGAAAATCATCAACCTTGGTGATTGCGTTCAGTGCCCGAAAATCTACGCAAAGTCGTAGCGTACCATCTTTCTTCATCACGCACACTACCGGATGCGGTGCTTCTTCATCACTTTCTTCAATCAAACCTAATTCTAGTAATTCTTGAATTTGTTTGTCTACTTGAGGTTTTAGGGCCTCTGGAATTCGATAAACATAAGGTTTCTTCTTCTCGTTATCATTTAGTCTTATTTTGTGTGCACCAACTTTTGCTATTTGTATTTTCTTTGAAAATAATTCTTTATATCTAAACAATAAATCTACCATATTTTCTCTTTCTACGTTTTCCAAATGATTTAAATTTACTTCTTCGATTTTAAAATAGTTCGAGTTATCCTTTGTACTAGGGGTGGGATGGACTTCCCCTAATTCTTCTTCATTCTCAAATATTACCCCCACTGCTTGTACCCTAGGAGTAAATTTCCTTATCTTATTCACGTGAACATTTTTAATGTTTCCGTTCGTTAACCTGACTTTGTAAGAATCGGGATTACACCTCGCCACTATTTCGGCTGGCCCTGTCCATCTAGCGTAAAGTTTATTACTAGAGTCTGGGATTAATAAATATACCTGCTCCCCCGGTATAAATTCCTTATAAATTGCCCTTCGATTCGCATACTTCGCATACGCACCCTGTTTAACCTCCGCTACTAGTGAAGCTTGTTCCGCCGCCTTTTCTAAGTTAATTTTTAAATCCTGAAGGTATTCGGTCGCACTTTTCCCGAGATTTATAGGTAGTGGAATTTCGCCCGACCATGTAGATTTTAATACCGCCAATGGCCCCCTGGCCTCCCTTCCATACATCAACTTAAATGGCGACACCCCCGTCGTACAGTTAGGAATCTCCCTATACGCAAATAATAAATAAGGGATGTGTTTATCCCAATTTTTAGGATCGCTCCGAATGATATGGTGCAACATGCGTTTCAATACCTGATTATACCGTTCAACCAATCCCGAACTTTGTGGATGTCCCGGTGTTGCAAATCTAGGAGCCGCCCCTAGCCTAGCATGAAATTCCTGCATTAAACCTGATACAAAATTTCCCCCTTGATCACTTGCTATTACGCGGGGTATCCCTGTCCGCATAAATATTTCTAACAGCGCATCACAAGTAGCCTTAGCCGAAATTGTTCTTAATGGAACCGCTTCGGGCCACCTACTGTGTTGGTCAACCAAAGTAAGTACATATTGATGTCTACGCGCCGAAGGTGGTTCAATTTTCCCAATTATATCAATATTTACAACGTCAAATGGGAGCTCCGGTCTTTCAATCGGAAGAATCGGTATCTGATCACTGGCTCTCTCCCGGCTTCGCAACTGGCAGTCCTTGCACGATTTACAATACTCCACTACATCCCGCGACACGCCTGGCCAAAAAAATGAATATCGAATTCTTTCTTTCGTTTTCCTTATACCGAGATGGTTCGCAAAAATTGATTCATGTGCAATCCTTAAAATTTCCTCCCTCCTAATTTTAGGCACTACTAATTGCATGACTTGATCTCCCGAAACCTTTTCCCTATGATAAAGTAAATTATCCACCATAACAAACCCATTTTTCCCTTGTTTTGCATCTTTAAATGCCCCCTGTAAAGATTCGCAATTCTTTTGTTGCTCCCTGTAAATGGTCGTTTCCGAACGCTGATTCGAATTTAAATCCTCGCAATCATTTTTCGTTCCAATACAATTAATAATCAAATTCTCTTCAAAAGATTCATTTTCAACCTGCAAACATAAATTTTTATCACTCGTATTTTGTTCTTTTTCCTTTTCCAACGATAAATTTTCATCCCCCCTTTTCGTCTCACTTGTTGGTGCCAGACTGTCGGCTATTCTTTTCCCTTCTCCAATTTGCAATGATTGTAATAACTCATAAACCTTCGGAGTAATAATACATGAACTACATAATTTATCTGTCACTGCAAATAACACATCCACACTGTTAAATAAACAATTTGATTCACTCATGTTTAGAGAAACCGGTAATGTTAAAAGATCAGCAGTAATTTGCTCGCCAAAAGCTGAAATCAACTGAATTGATGAATTTTCATTATTTTTAAATGACTCTGGTACTTCATTCGAATTTATAACGGGAATCTCAGCAGCGCTGTCAATTAATGTCTTTATTTTTTGTTTCCCCACCCAAATTTCATCGTATTGCAATGGTTGAGTACTTATTGCGTCATTTACAAAGCATAAAGCTGTCACTTTCGCTATCAACCTTTCGTCTTTATTTTTTCCGGTAGAATCTTTTTTCATTTGATAATGAGAATTTCCCGACCTCTCTTTTTCTTTATTATTATTATTAGGACAAAACCGTAAATGAACGATTTGACGGCACAATTTACACACAGACTTTTTCCTATCATTACGCGAATTAAAATTATTTCTTAGATGCGGTGGAATATATTTGCCAGATCCGAAATCATCAGAACCGCGACAATTTGTCGATTTATCATATAACTCAGAAAAGGTTCTACCTTTTGATGTAAACCAGTTATCGCATAATTCCGCAATTTCCCGCGCTTTTAACCAATTATCTAATTGTTTTATTTTGACATAGCTTCGCGCCTCTGAGTCTAACGCATCCATTAATCTATCACTAACTATTAATTCATTAAGTGCATCAAAATCATTTACCTTTCTAAGTTCGCAATAAAAATCCCAATTCGCTCTCAACCTAGATGCGAATTGCATATGATTTTCATTTTTCGCCCTCTTTGCCGAAAGAAAATTTTGAAGACAAGCTTCAGGGGTGGGTTGAAATTCTTTTAAAATTAAAGCTTTAACCTTTTGATAATCCTTCATTTCATCTGAATTTGCATATACTAATAAATGCGCAGCTTTTTCCCCTACTAAATTAAACAGTATTTCAACTTTCAAATCTTCCGCGACATTCTTTAATTCAAACGCCCTTTCGAGCGAAGAAAAAAATAAATTCCACGATTCAGGTTTGGTAGGAATCGCAATAGTTAAAGTCTTAACGCTTTTAATTAGAGCTTCTAACGAATTAGTTTTGGGATTTTGTCCATCCCCCCCACTATCAGAATTTTTGTTTTCAGACTGCAGTTTAGCCATTTCTAATTGGTGTTTGATAACTTCTAATTTCGTTTTTTCTAATTCTAACGCTGTTTTCTGCTCAGAATTAATATATTCCTTTTCATTTTTGAGGACCTCTGCTTCTTGTTTCTCTTTTGAAATGCGGTCTGATACCGTTGTAACAAGGAATTCTTTTACAAAATCGAAATCTTTCTCGTATTGTTCGCTTCCTTCGATTAATGCCTTTAAATCCACTATTCTATGATCTGGCTCTACGTTTAAGCCTAATTCTGTGGCTACTATGACCAGGTCTTCTTTTCTTAACCCTTTAATTGTAAACATGTTCTTTTTTTTTTAACTATTACTATCTTTATCAATAATTATAATCATTAAATAATATAATCATTCATTATAATCATACACTAGAACATACTGAGAACAATACTTGTTTTCAATTCTAATCCGATTATCTCTTTAGAATCATTGTAACATTCATTAATCTAATATTTATGTTTCTTCAAATAATGCATAAAAGTTATATCTTTCAATTTTATTTCCAGAACAAAAATTAGTTTCACTTACCACTGGTTCTTGCGAAGAGAGCGTGTGATATACGCTCTTCCTATTTACTTCATAAATTCTATGGAACACCTGTTTATGTTGAAATAATCCAAAAGAATCCAAGGAATCGAGCTTTGATGAGAACAACAGTTTAATTACACACACAGAACACAAATGACGGGACGAATACACAAACAATTGAATATATATAACTTCTAACTACGCTTTTTCTACAACAGATCCGCGTCGTGCCCGTAGCACATACTTATCCGATTTTCCCGGATAATGTTTTTAAAATCTTTTTAACCTGCATTCAACATTCGCAGGTCTCCCTCTTACCTCCGCACACACCTCTCTCTCTCTGCCTTCGTAACCCCTTCCTCTCCACACACACTCGTCCGCTGGTCATGTGATCCAAGAGCGGGCGCCGATGAATAAAACAAAAAAAAAACACATCATCAGTCATCACAGAATGAATCTAAAAAAAAAAGCTCTGTTGTTAATTGCAACTGACGAAGTCGATGTGTCACAAAGCGATATCAAAATTACAGGAAGTAGAAAACTTTTGATTTTTGTTTCCTTCCACTTTGAAAATGTTAAAAATTCCATCGATTTCTAGAGGTTGTACCTAAAAAAGTGGAAAAAAACTATAGGAGATTATAGAACGCAGCTATACGAGAAAACTTCATTGTAGAATGTATGGTCGGAACGCAAGCGGCGAGAAGTTAAAAGAAGCGCCACCTGTACGGCGATTTACACAAAAACATAATCAGAAATATATTATATCAAGGACTAACGGAATCTGAAGTTTTATGAAAATCCGTTCATTAATTCTTGAGATATAGCTATTATGGAAGTCCTGAAAAAGGCTGCATAGCAGCGTCACCTGTAAGGCGATATACAAGAACAATTAATCTGATTCAATTTATATCAAGGTCTAACTGAGTCTAAAGTTTTGTGAAATTGCGTGCATTAGTTCTTGAGATAGAGCATCCACAAAATTATGTCACTTACAGACTGACATTTTGTAAAAACATGATTTTTTAAAAAAAATCTCTGACCCCTAAAACATGTAAATTCATCAAAAACTGGAATTCGAAAAATTTCACGAATCCAATATTTTTTTCTTGTAAAAACAGAAGTAAAGAGAGAGAGACAGAGAAAGAAGAAGAAAAAAAAAAAAAAAAAAAAAAAAAAAACAAAGAATGAAATTCAGAGCGTAGAAATGAACTTATGTTAGTTATTAAACTGGTCATGTTTTTTACTTCTATAACATTCAAAGAGAAAATATAATCCTCTTAAGAAATGTAATCCATTTTATTCAAGGTTTTAATTTCTTAATAAGGAAATAGAAAACATGTGTAACCGTGTTTTCAGACATTTCAATTATGTAGAAACATTTTATTAAATTAATCATATTTAAGAGAGGGCGGGCTTTGATATGAGAGGAACTAGAACAACAAACACGAATTTTTGTTTTTGCGTTATTAACTTGTTAAAATTTAAAAAGGAAAAAAAATATTACTGTACACTCCCCTCTGAAGGAATATTTCGGATACTGTATAGTAGCCGAAATCTTTTGTGTGTCCCTGTAAATACTATCTGCTTTCTATTTTACAGGAAGTAATGTGTAGTAAACCTCATCAACGTATATCAATTTCATAAAATGTTAAATAGTTTAATACAATTAAAATGTGCCCCAAGCAATGTTCCCGCTATACCATTATGTAATAAAATATTTTTGTGTGGGCCTGTAAATGGATAATAAATATTTTTTGAACTACAGATTGTACAGAATGTATATTATAGGTATGCTTTATAGATGCTTATCAATTTTATTACGTTCGAAAGAGTGTAACGCCATGAAAATGCTCTTGAAACCTTTCTTATTGGCCGTAATGTAACGGAATACTTTTGACTGCCTCTTTCATTGAACTATAAATCCGATTTTCATAAAATTTGAAATGACTAGAGAAAAATTATGTAATAATTATATATTTTAAATTTCAAACAATTCTGTTGGGTAGTTTTTGCGTTGTTACACGCGGAAAGACGGACGGTCAGAACGACAACTTTAAAAGTGCTACATAATTACGAACGCACTTAAAAAACGAAAATATTTTTAAAATTGAAATTCTTAATTTTTTAAAAATAAGATTGTTTTTTAAAATGATTTGAATTAAATGTACTATATATATTTATTTAATTCAGGTATAAAACGCATCTTTGCAAAACTGTTTACAAGAAAAAATAAAATAATGAAATGAAAGCTCTTTGTTCCTTTGCAAGTTTTGTTCAGTGCAAGTGGTTAGGGCGCTGGCTATTGGAGAAGAACATGGTTCAGGCATGGGTGCTTGTTTGTAGGGGCTAGAAGTTTGTAGGGGATTGAAGACGCATTCCATTTTAAAGGAAGGTTCTGGTTTGCTTAAGGGTGTTCTTAAATCAAAAAGGGCAACTTTGTGACACATGCATTAATTTATTTTTGTTCGGAAATGCATGAAAATAGCAGGTGTTGTTATTCAGAAACTGTCTAATTACACTCATTCTTTTGTTTTTTTAAAAACACAATAGATTTTTCATAACAAGCCTTCAAAGTTGACACTTTTGAGCATATTTCCCGACGAAAGCAGAAAAATCGGTCGAAAAGGAGGAGAAAAACGGATGATTCCGTCATCGAAATGGCTTATAACTCGATAAGTAATTTAATTATCATAAAATGGAAAAATAAGTTCAATTCGAAATCGCTTTCATAGTCAGACATTAAAATTTTATAACTTTCTGTTAAAAAATGAATTTGTAAATGTATCAAAACGTTTTTCGCTTGTTGAGCGGATAAGTTAAGAACACCCTTAAGGCCCAAACACATTTGACCACTTCTTGAAGTTCGGTGTCGGCTCATTTGTGGTTGGTGACCCGGTGTTTTTGATCTTAATGAGTTTTGCAGTGAAGGGACGGTTGTCCGGCAAAAGGAAAATCTTCTTGTCAACTAGGGTGGATTGTTTATCTTCCGATTCTTTTGTTAATTGCCTCGTTTCTATTATGAAGAAAATGCAAATGGATCCTGTATAAAAGACTTTCCCACTTTTTTTCAAGAATTCAGTTGAAGGGAAGATTATTGCAATCTGAACGGAGCCTTAGTCCTCGTTTTAAAAAGTTTATAAAAGATGATTGCAGAGACTAAAATCAATCAATCAATCAACCAATTCATTTTCTTTTATATATTGATAATCAGCTTTCAAAGTGATTAATTTAATGCATGAATATGGAATTTCTATACAGGATGAAAAGCGTATAAGTAAATAAAGTGAATACATTGATTCATAATTCATTTGTCACTAAAATAGGTGCAAATATAATATAAAAGTTTTAAAACATTAAAATTATGAAGAAGTTAAAAACATATCTTTGAAGCTACAACATTTTCTTATTTTCTTCTAATGTTTAGCCAAGAGTGATATTATTGAATAGCCCATAATCTTGTCTGCGTGTAAACAAGCCCTTTTATGATTGTACCGACACTATTTCACAAATTAAATGGCTAGGTGTATATGCTTGCGTGTGTATATGCTAAAGGGTGTTCTTAAATCAAAAAGGTCAACTTTGTGACACATGCATTATTTTTGTTCTGAAATGCATGAAAATAGCATGTGTTATTATTCAGAAACTGTCTAATTGCACTCAATTTTCTGCTTTTTCTAAAACACAATAGATTTTTTATAACAAGTCTTCAAAGTTAACACTTTTGAGCACATATCCCGACGAAAGCAGAAAAACAGGAGAAAAACGGGTGATCGCGTCATCGAAATCGCTTAGAACCGGATAGGTAATTTAATTATCATAAAATGGAAAAATAGGTTCGATTCCAAATCGCTTCCATAGTCAGGCATTCCAATTTTATACATTTTTGTTAAAAAATGAATTTATAAATATATCAAAACGTTTTGCGCTTGTTGAGCGCAGCAGTTAAGAACACCCTTAAGTCCATGTATTCTTAGCCGAACATTTGGACGTATTTGTTATCATTTCTAATATTATAAATATCAGAGGGTTTTTTTTTAACTGGTTTTTAATTTAATTTTCATTTCATGAAGTTATTGCAAATTTTAAAACTTTGTTAAATATGCAAAAAGCCTAAAATTTAGGAAGAAATAGACCCATATCGAAATTATATAATAGATTTTTCTTTTTCCATTCATGTTTAAAAACCCTTTAAAAACTAAGTTTGAACTGTACAACTGTTACTGTTTCGATATTATTTTCTAAAGTAATGTAAATATGTAAACAAGTTGTCCTCTTCCATTATGCCTTTGAATGGCTAATTTCTTAACTGTTAGTTATTGACCTGCAGTCCCAATTACAAAAATGCTTTAAATGATGTAAAGAATTATTTTAAAATTAGTTTTGATCAATAATTTTTTTTTTTTTTTTTTTTTTTTTTTTTTTTTTAAGTTGCGAAATTAAAATTTTTATACAGTCCCCCAGAACTATACATAATATTTAATAAAAAAATTCCTATTACACTAATATGTAAAAAAAAAAGTGAATGAGCTAGTGAGTAAATGCAAATAATGTTAATAGATTTGTGAATGATCCCTACTTCGCAACAAAAAAGATTCTTTAACTTTAAACAGCAATTACTCGGTCAGTTTCATTCATAGAAAAGTAGAACTTTTTTTTTTTTTTTTTTTTTTTTTTTTTTTACTTTTTAGTACAATAGGATATTTTTACTAAATATAAATTACAGGACTGGAAGATCTCATAAAAAATAAATTTCGTATTTTTTAAGAAATGTTTTTATTGTTATTAAATGTCATTATAAATGTTAATTATAATATAATTATAAATATTATAAATGTTAATTTAAATGTCATTATAAATCGCTTTTAAAATAATTCTTTCTTCATTTAAAACATTTTTGTAACTGCAACTGTATATCTTATATATCTAACGGTTTAGGAATTAGCTATTGGACACCGTTAAGAGCAGGCTCCCTGTACATTTAAAAAACATGCTGTTTAATCTTGTTACATTCTCATGCTTAAGCAATCGATAGATTTGTCAAATACTTTTAAAAAATAAAATAATTAATCAAATATAAAAATCTTAAAACAAACAATAACGATAATTTTATTTACCTATTTTCTTAGAGCTCTTTTAAATTTGCTGTTTTAAAGTATTTAATCTCGACGAAGCAGCGGAACGAGTATAAAAGAATTAGTCACCTTCGACGTGTGAACATCTACTTAAGATAGTAGTTGACCACATTGTAAAAAGAAATGACAAGGTCGTAAATTCTAAAACTAGTATTGTTAGTTATCAGGTGTTTTAATTCTAAAGCCCTTCGTCAAGAAATTATTTGGGTCAGCTTTAATATAGAGATCTTCAATATGATTAGAATAGCGGCGAGAAAATTTGGGAGGTAGACAGTACAATGCCAGCCTACGGCATATTTTGATTGAGGCAGAAGATAACTCAATTGTGTTCGCCATCAAGGTTTCTTTAATAATAATAAAAATAAACCGTTAAAAGATATTTAATTGTATTACGCTATGCGTAAAGTAACTATACCCTTTCGGGTCCGAATTATTATTATTATTTTTTTTTTTTTCAGTTTTTAGAAAAAATTACTTTTACGTTAACCCTTTCGGATCTGTTTTTAGCTCACAGGCTATCATAGCCTGAGAGCTTATGTGCCCGTCCGTTCTGTATGTTCGTTTGTGCGTAACGCGATAACTCATGATAAAAATATCCGATTTACTTGAAATTTTGTATGTAGGTATATCCTGAGAAGGTGCTTCCCTGATTGGTTTTTGGAGTTCATTCGATATGGTTCATGTATAAGAAGGGGAACGGGGGGCTCATGCCCCTCCTCTTAATTGATATAAATGGGATTTTCATGCAGAATTAAGTTTTCGTTCAAAATTTAGATTAGGATCATTCTGATGAGGCGATTCCGTGACTGTTATTAGGTGTTCATTGAATAAGTATAAATAGGAGGAACAGGGGTTCTAATGCCCTCCCCCCTTAATTTATATAAATGGGTTTTTCAATCAGAATTTTCAGATTTCGTCCAAATCTCTGAATAGTTTTGGAAGTTTAATGGTTAAGTATAAAAGAGGGGGATAACTCCTCTTGAATTATATAAATGCTAAATGGGTTTTTATTAAGAATTATCTCATTTGCTCTGAATTTTGTATATAGATTTTTTATATGATAAAGCATGTCTTTGATAGTATAGGAGGTTCAATGATTAAGTATAAAAAAAGAGGAAAGGGAAGAGCTGTTTCCCCTTCTTAATTTTTTTTTTTTTTTCGAACGGGATTAACCCTTGAAAATATAAGGCTTTAATGTACAATTATTTGTAGCCTGTGAGCTCAATGCCATCAGTTTAACTGGGCAGTATTCTTTTTTTTTTTTTTTCAATTTTTCAAAAAAATTACTTTTACGTTAATAAAACTAACACTAGCTATCCAAATAGATTAACCCCTTCGCGAAGGAAGACTTTTATACGAAATTTTTAATGTTTTGTCACCGGTTTTTAAAAATAGAAATCTGCGTGTTATTAAGAAAATACTCCGATTAAATAATGCAAATTTTACAGTATAATTTTACTGGTGGGGATAATCAAGGATTCTTAAGACTTTTTTGTGGTTGTTAATGAGTGTTTAGCGAATATTTTATTGTCTAAAAGATAATGAATGTTGTTGTTTTGCGTATTTTTCAATTAGTATTAATTTGACAATACGCTAATGAAGAATTTTCAGAGATGTTTATAAAATATTGTATTACAATAAGATTAAACTTATATTACAGATTTCTAATATTTTTTTACCTTTTTTTACACATGACTCTTTCAGGAAAGTAACTTTTACTTTAAAGTTAAAGAGTAAAATGTATGTTTAAAATAAAAGACTAGCAAATGCCGCAAAAAGAATTTAGAAATAATAATAATAATTTTCATTAAAAATGCCCAGATATAAATGAAGTTATATAGTAAATGCATAGACATATGGACTCTTTTCAAATTTCGTTTAAATATGCTGTCCAAGAGTAAAAAGAAGAAAATCCAAACATAAATTAATATTTAAAGTTTTATTTCAGCTATGCATTAGCTAAAGAAGATTATATTGAACATTTCTAATATGAAAATTAAAAAAGAAAACAAAAATTTTGGAGATATAAATCTTTAAAATTATGATTCTAAGCAAAAATGCTTGTCCTATTCCACGTTTTATGTATAGTCAAAATAAATTTCTATTTCTACTTAAAGTTAGCAGCAAATATTCGGCTATTTAATTAAACTATTCACGCAACTACTACTTGCCATTTTTAACACTTCAATTCTGAAGCATTGTAATAGTGGCAAAAATAAGCTCTCATCAAAGTTGGTATTTTTTTTCGACTGTCAAGTCTGTTACCGTACATTTTAATATTAAAATAAGGGTTTTTGCACTTTTGTAATTAAATATTGTTTACTAAATAGTTTCAGAAGATATGTGTATTATTATCTAAGTTAGAAATTATACAAGCTAGTTTATTTCTAATATTTTTATTTGAAATGTCAAGTCCGTTACTTGTCAAGTCTGTTACCATATTTGTAAGCGATGAAATGTAAGCTGCCAAGTAAGTTTACTAAATAGTTTTAGAAGGTATGTAAATCATTATCTAAGTTAGAAAATATACAAGTTAGTTCATTTTAATAGTTTTATTTGAAATGTCAAGTTTTTTTCCATGAAATGTAAGCGAATGGTGAAAATGGCCCGTATACTTACATTGCTACATGTAAATAGTAGCAAAAATATTGCTTAAAACAAAATAATACCCTATTAAACGACACGTAGTAATAACGACAATAGTACACCAGACCCGAAATGATTAATAAAATTAATACTAGCTATTAGAGTTTAATGAATATTTCATTGTCTGAAACATAACGAATGTTGTTGTTTTGCATACATTCAATTCATATGACAATAGGCTAAGGAAGAATTTTCGGAGATATTTAGAAAATATTGTATTAATAATAAGATTTTGCTTACATTACAATTTTCTAATACTTTTTGCGGTTTATTACACAGGATTATCCAAGTTACTTTCAGGAAAGTAACTTTTATTCTAAATTTAATGAGTGAAATATATGTTTAAAATAAAAGAATCGCAAACAGCACAAAGAAAATTAATCAAATATAATAATTATTATTATTACTAAATGCTTAAACATAAATGAAGTCATATAGTAAATTCATAGACAAATTAACATTACTACATGTAAATAGTAGCAAAAGTATTTCTTAAAACAAAATTATACTCCATTAAAAGACGTACTAAAATTAGTACACCAAACACGAAAAGTTTAATAAAGATATAAAAAAAATTCTTAAAAATGATAAGCTTCTCCGAGTATAGGGTTTTTAATTTATCCCAACTAGTAGAAATGGATTAATATTTTACTAGATAGTGCCCGCTAAGATTTGATGGTAACTAACTAGAATATTTCATTAGAAATTGTTTTAAATTTTTAATTAGTCCCTTTTAAATTATTGAAGTCGTGACAAAAGTCTATATTGCATAAATGATTCTTAGTTCTTTAAGACGATAGATGGTGCTATTAGTTTAACCTGTTCAACGAATTAAAGAATTTTAAGCTTATAAATTTACAACAAAATACACTTGCTTTTTATCAGAAAATTACCTAAAAATACTGGGTAGAAAACTTATTTTTGCTTACTATACCATATCTCCACCTCTTTTTTAAATAATAAATAAATAAATAAATATTTTTAGCTACATGACCATTAAAAGCTACTGTGAATTTCATTTTTATCAGTATCCTTATCTAAATATCTAAAAACCTAAATTTGAAACTTGATGCAGCAAAAAAAAATTATAGTATATAGATATTTTTTACTTGAATTTTATTTTACACGTTTATATATTTTTTAAATATTAAATCATGAACATGACGGTAATTTTTTTAATAGTTCTTATATAAATCTTTTTCTTCCTTCACGTTTTATTTTTTACGAAAAAGAATAGCAAACTTTTCTTTCTGATACACATACATTCTTTATAAATGGTCAGAAATTATAACAAAAAATACAAATCAGCTCAATTTATTTAATTTATAATTACATGCAAAATATTTTAACTATAAAATTATTTTTTCAAAATATTGTTGAGTGTTAATTTTTTTTAACTATAAAACATTCAAATAATAATAACATTAAAATAAAATTATGTAACTTATCTTCCTAATAAAATATGTTATCGTTGAAATAAATTATCGACAAAAATATTACAGAAATCTTGGGTGTACAGAAAATTTCTTACAGAAATCTCAGACTTGGGCTCGAACCTGCATTCTCAGCAAAAATTCAGAGCTTTAAACTGCTGTTTTTTACCCCCTGTATGCTAGCAGGAACTTGATTTTCTTTTAAATTAAAAAAGTTAAAAACATTTGACGCATGTGCATATCTGGGAAAAAAAGGTCTGAAAACTAGTCTTAAAGAAATAGCTGTGTGTTTTAGTATGTATGATGAACTAGTGATATTTTATAGTCACATTAAAGAAAATTTCCTATAAAGGAGATGCAGATGGGTATTGTTTTAAAACGTCGGATTTTGAAACTTAAAAATACTCAGCCAGCCGAATATTCAGAACTTGATTGATCAGTTAGACTAACCGAATATTCGATAGATTTGTATATGTCGAATAACCAGGCCCTTATAATCGAATAGGCACGATAAGCATGTGCTTCCTTTAGGGAATTTTGAAAGGGACCGAAATTCAGAAAACAGACCCCCCCCCCCCCCTCTCGCAACTTATATTTAATAAATTTGGTTCCAAAATTCTATCTAATCTTTTTTTCTAATTATTAACTCATTTATATAAAAATGTATTTAAAAGTGCATCATAAAAATACATTTCATGGCTTGTACGAGCAATATAAAAGATTAACAATTTAAAGTATAACTATTTGCAAAGTTGAAAGAAATATTTAAAAATATTTATGCTTAATTTTGTACATACATGCAGATTTCAACATTTTTATTCAACTTACATTTTTATACTTATACTATGAAAGTAAAAAAAATATATATATATATATTTTTCTTGATTATATCCAATTTATGTGTACGTATATATAGGGTAACCGTAACACATACACACAAGGGAAAGTTGTTTAATACAATATATGTGAACTCAACCGAGTCACTCTTTAAAATAATATTTTTAGCACTAGTGAGGTTCTGGGTATATTGAATTAAAAAAAAAAACTTCTCGTGGGGATGGGGCCCCCAAAATGTGACTGTGCTTCCCCTATTTTCAGAGGTAAATCGGGCTCTGACATCAACTCTTTAGTTCTTAAAAATACATTATTCTCTTTCAAATAAGAATGACTTGCAAAACAATTTCACCAGTGTCTACCTACTTAAAATAGAATAGCTTAATTTTAATGAAATGGTACGTTCAGGCAAAGGAGGTATTGATCTGACTAATTTTGAATCAGTGGGCAGATAGAGTAGGCGGGATGAATTGAATTTTTCGTTTTTTATTATATTATTTACTTCTATTTTTAACGTAAGCGACAAATTTTTATGTTTTAAAACTATGCAAAAAAATATCAAGCACATTTTCATAAATATTAAAGTTATAATATCAAAATAAGACGGGATGCAACATAAAGACCGGTAGAGTAAAAAAAAAAAAAAAAAAAAAAAAAAAAAAAAGGAAAAAGCTGACATTGTGTTACAAAGTGTATATTAATGTAGTAAAATGGCTATGTGTTATCATTTGTTAGTGATTTCAGCGCCTTCTTGTGGCGAAATATGAAGTTACTGATTTTATCTGGGAAGTTACTACAAAAGTGTAGGAGCATCTTCTATTTAGGATAAAATTACATTAAATAATTCGGAGGTCGGGATGTAAAAATCTGGATTTTTCCTGTAGTATGAGAACGCACCTTCGAAACACTTATTTGAAAAAAAATTCTACGAAAACGTCCCTCTAATAGATAACTAGTAAAAGAAAAAAGGCCAATGCTTAGTAAAGTTCTTCACTAATATTCTTTAATAATCTGAAGAGAGTAAAATATTTCAAAGACACATCAGAGAAATAAAATTGTTTATTATAAAATTATCAATTAAGCTAATAAAAAGAGTTAAGATATCCAATGTAAAAATTAAATGACTCAAAGGAGTATTTTTTTTTTTTTCATGATCAAAATGTCTTTGAATAAAGTAATAAAAAAGTTTATCATTACATTGAAACCTTTTATATTACGATTCAAATTTACCTTAATAATTTTCAATTTATTTTCTAAAGCAATTTAAAAATATAATGATGAAAAAGATATATCGATAATTCAAAAGCAGAAAAATGTGAATGAAATGCAGTAACGCATGAAATATCGTCCAGTTATTACGTGTAAAACGAATTACCTGCAGAAATGATGTACGAATTTAAATAATCTGGTTTATTCAGGCTACATTAATTTTCCTTAACAGGTATCTACACAGCTTACATAATACAGCCAGACACTTTAAATTAGAAAGGTATGTTTTAATTAGAAACAAGAGTAGACTTTCTTATCATGAAAAAAAGTTAAATATTTGAACAAATGTCTGGTTCTTCAGACAGTTTCACCCACGAAATCGATTATAATACCAGAGAAAAGAAGAAAATTAAACTGCCTGCTGGACAAGATATAGAGAACTGTTTCTTTTAATGCCTGGGATATTTCTTTCGTGTATGATTTTCGTTCGATAGATTCGTCTTTTAGAGGTAAATGGCAAATTTATTTCGTATTTCGAAATTATGCATAACAGTTTTCCAATTACGGAATTCTCTGAAACATATTAGATTTTCTACAGCAATAAGATGCTATCCTCGTTGACGACTAAAACACGTGTTTCATTCACCAAGAAATAAATTTGAAACAGATTATTATTCCTCGATAAAAGAATTTCCATAATGATGTTTAGCTCATGCGTTTCATATTATGTGAAGAAAAAATGTTGTAAATATTCCAAATTTCTAGGGAAAACATTATATAAAGGATAGTTTTATCGTCGATGTTTAAATTATGTTTCATTCGGTGAGAGATATTTACGCATTTCCACAAAAATAAGATCAGATCAAATGTCGTGTGTTCTAAAAAAGTTTTTTTTTCCCCGTAGAGAGATGTGATTTTTATTTTGAATTTTTAACATGCCAAACAAGTTGTATTTATTAATATACAACAAACTCTCCATAAGCTCATTTTAAACAATCTATATTTATGATAATTTTAAATTCATAAAACTTTTTTTTCCTTAACTTTATTCCATTTTTACAAGAAGAAAGTATATGATTCGTGAAAATTTTCGAATTCTGGTTTTCGACAGATTTACACGTTTTAGAGGTCAGAGATTAAAAAAAAAGATATGATTTTCAAAATGTCAGTCAGTCAGTTGCAAATAATTCCCCGCTTTACAATTACGTAATTGATATTTTTTTTTTGTAGCCCTGTAAATGAATAATAACTATTCTTTTCACCGCATGCAAAAGGCATATTTTAGTGCACTTATTAAATGCATATAAATCATAGCAAACACGGTAGCGTTTGGTATAATATGTTTAAGAAATAGAAAATGCAAACGTCTTTTTGAAATTTCTGGCGAACCAGCTGACATACGACAGTGATTTTGTTTTTCAAAAGATAAAACTCGACAAGACCAATAAAATGATAGCATTCAGAAAATTATCTTAGTTTTCTGCAGTTTTTTATTTAATTTTTAACGAAAAAATTAAGACTTAAAATTCAACAAGCAATAACTAACGATCCCATAGATGGATTAACTTCATTTTTGGTTTATTTTAATTCTTTTGGTAAAACTTAAAAAAAGTTTTTTTTTTTTTTTTTCATCTTTGTATATTTGACGATCGCTTAGAAAATCGAATTTGTGTCTTAAAGCTCCAGTTAAACATTGTTTCTTGTTGTTGCTGTTGTAGTTTTTTTTATTCGTTGCCACCAAATTTAAATAAGCATAAGTTTTTTTTTTTTTTAATGTATGTAACATAATTTATTCAAATTAAATAAATCACGTGAAAAACATAATTATTTGTTTTTTATTGCAACGCATTTAGTTTCAATTATTTGAATAAAGTTGTGAGCACACTGTAATTATTTTCATTCGACTACTTGGTTTATTTTTCAGACATCATGAATTTTATATGACAATGCAATCACTTTCTTAATTATTCTAATACAACAATAAAAATGTGCAAAATTTTGGTAGCAAATAGTTTGCTTTCCAAGGTATAAAAAAAAATCTTCGATTTTTTTATTTCAGATAAAAATCTGAATGACAAGTATTAAAAAATGCTCTGCTGAGCAACAAAAAAGGTTAATGTGTTTTTAAGTATGAAAAAGTGTTTGATAAGTGCTTCTAGTTGAGCATGAGAAAGAGAAGGGATCCCTTCTTGGCTGCATCTTATTGTCATTGCTAAATTTGAAAAAATCATATTTGTGCTTTTTCCATATAAAAGAAATTTGCGTAAAATTTTCCATCTTTCTTTTTTAGTAAAATTTTCAATTCTACTTCACATGTGAACTGCGCTGTTGACTCTGCATTGCAACTGCATTACAAATCAGTTTTCTGTGCGGTTCTATGCTGTGGGCATGCTTGGTGGCACTGCATGAGTATGATACGTTACAGGAACTAAGGTTTCTGGTACTATTTCGCCGTACATTCATATTTAATTACGCTCCGTTTTTTTCTGGCCCAGTGGCGCAGCCAGAGGGGGGGGGGGGGGGGTTGGGGTTAAAACCCCTCCCCAGAGGTAAGAAAGATCGTTATAATTTCCGCTTATATGAATCAAAGCTAAACTCAATATTTAAACCTTTTTACGTATTTCAGAATCCACCGCTTTGTTGAATCAGATTCCATTCAACAAAGTGATTCAATGGAATGGCGAAAATTCTACTTAAAACTGTGAAAGGGCATATTATATGCATTAGTTAAGTGAAAATTGGTTATTTGAACTAAGTCAGTTTTCTGAGACATGCTAAAAGAATGGTGATATCCAACCACACAGATGCTTTTTAACTTTAAGTATTATAAAATGAACCGTTTCTTAACTGCACTTCCGTCTTTATTCCATGTTTCAAACAATAATACACTATCAAGTTATGCAGAAAAACATACTTTTTGTCTATCTTAGTCAATTTGAAATGCCTTGTTTTTATGTTTTCTCTCAAACATATCAAGCTTTATGCTTATTCAGGTAAAAATATTTGTAAAAATTAAAATTAAAAAATAATACAATAATGATATTAAAAGCGGTTTCTGATTGCGAGTGAACAAATTATCGCAGTCAGTGTTTCTTTCGATATATTTGCTCCGTAGGGGGGAGGGGGATTAGTACACAAATTTAAAAAAACATAATATTCCATTATGTGGTAAATGTAGAAGTGAGTAATGGTGCTTGTGCTCTCGGGGATGCTTTCATAGCCGTCCCTTGTAGGAAAGAAGTATTGATTGTATTTTAATTTCATTGAGTTATACAGGGTGCTTCGGGTATTTGAGAACAAATCAGCATTTGCTTTTAAACAGAAACATACACTAAAGGTAGAGCATTTCTTTAACGAACTGTACAAATGACCACATGCACATTGGATGACATCATTCGTTAAAACTGCTTCCAACCTTAATAACGGAATCTGCAGGCTGTGAAAACTGACCACTTTTATGTTTTCTAAACTCTATTGTAAACTATATTGTAAATTCTGTTTAAATGAAACATGACCACTGCGGAAAAAAAATGCATTATAATTGGATTTATTAAAAATACTGTTTCTATTAACCGGTGATTCAAATAACCGGCAAGCACTTTTATCAGAAACTCAAAACCCCCCCCTAGAACCGAATTCTGGCTGCGCCACTGTTCTGGCCACGTCTTTGCATTACACATTTTTATCGTAAATGTGACTGATTTCTTTTACACAGAAAAAGCGCAAAAATGATTTTTTCAAAATTAGCATTGACAATGAGCTGCAACCAAGAAGGGACCCATGTCCTCTCTCATGCTCAATTAGAAGCACTTGTCAAACACTTTTTCATACTTAAAAACATATTAACCTTTTTTGTTGCTCAGCAGAGCATTTTTTAATACTTGTTTAAATATGTTTGAAAGGGTGTCACATTTTAAAAATTCATTTAAAACGATTTTTACCCCCATTGGCCGTAATGTAACGAAAAACTTTTGACTATTCCTGTATATAAACTAATCATGCAAGAAATTTAATTTGCAATAGGGTTCGTGCTAGGGTAAACGATTGCCATGAAATTTTTGGAAGTTATTGATGGAGTATATTTACGAGAGTTTAACCGCGGACAGACGGCCAGGCCAGACAGAAAGCATAACCACATTCCAACTTTGATGGAAAATTTTAAAAATACAAGATGATTCATGTTCATTTTACAAGGATATCAAAATGAAAAACAATTTTCGGCATCAGACAAGAATACCACTTAAGGGGGTTAAATAAATTAGAAGAAATAGATGAGGAATCTTCTCTGAAGATGGGATACACTAGAGGCCCTCTATGGGAGTTGACAGATGCAGCATACATATTCAAACCCTTATTTTAAGCGACACGAGGAAGAGGGTAAAAAGAATATGCGGCGGGGATGCTTGCCCTCTGCCCCAGAAGGGAAAACAAGCTGTGGGAAGTGCGAAACAACCTTGCATGAACATGCGAGTGAAAATATTTCTCGGAAGAACCTAAACAAAAGGAAGTGGTTAATTTCAGACAAAGGAATAAGATGAATTATTAAATTTGTAATACCAGTTTCGCGAAAATACACGCGCGAAGAGAAAGTTCCTTAGTTAAAAATTTATCTTTGAATTAGACAAATGTTTTCGAAACCAGAGAAAGAGCAAATTGTAGAGCTGATAAATGTACAAATCTAAGGATTAATAATACAGGGAAGCTACAAAGATATTCTAAACACAAAAGTCAAAGTATGTTAATGATGAGATAACAATAAATTTATACTGTCCTACTTTCAGCTCCTATGATGCATTTACACATTTTCAGAATTAAAAGTACACTGGTAGCAGCATGTTTACACTGAATCAGTTTTAGTTTGTTTGACATGAACCATCGTTACAAGGCAAAATATACAATTAAAAAAACTTTAAAATATTTTTAAATTCACTCGATTATATTTATGACTACTTTTCAAGTTCTTGGTTAGGGCTCGGTTTAAGACGGGGCATTTGGGATACGAGCATTGGACCTCCAAAATGTAAAATTGGCCGGCCTAATGAAGAAATCGAAAATACGAAGTCTCGGGGAACGGAAAGGGGACGGGTGGCAAAAAAAGTGTGATCAGGGTGTTTTCTTTTTAATTGATGGTTATAAATTAATGAATTGAGAAAAAAACCAATTTTCCCTGGACAAATATGAATAACATAAAAACTGAAATAACACAATATCACCTTTGTCAAAATTGGAATGCATCTTTCTTAAATTACTGAGTTTTAGAGCTTTAATTCCACCAAGTTTACATGAAATATATTTAATTGGAAAGTTAATGAGTCATTCAATAAAATTCAGATTGAATAGCATTACGAAATATCCACCCCACCCAACTTCTTCATGCGTAAAATTTCTTACACACAAATGAAACCATTTCTATTTCAAGCACACCAACAACACGTGGCATCTCTTACATAAAACAATCTTCGATTTACGTCCTACGATCTATTACATTACGTGTGGGACAGACCCGATTTAGACCATGTTTATAAAGATAATGGCGTATCTTAGAAGATCGATTCAGCCCATCGCACAATGGAGAGTAATAAAAAAAAAAACAATAAAAAGAATACACACGAATGGGATACAGAATTCCACGAGATGCAAACAAGCAATGATAACAATGAGTTGTGGAACTAGGAAGCGTAGTGTATGACCGGAGCATAACACGAATAACCCACATATATAACCGACTCGACACCTTTGCAGGTAGATAAATGAAGTACACACTAATGGCGACGTCTGGAATGGAATGCTTGGGCCGGCCGATTTCTGCTATAATCCTCTTTTGAAAGATATATATCTAACGTATTTTTTTCACCTTCTTCACGCAGAATCTGTTTTAGTGGGAGGAATAAAAAATGAAGTCTGAACAATAAAAAATTCTATGAGAACCGAGCCGATTTGTGAAGTTATGCGGATCAAAGTTCTTAATCGGAAGAGCGGAGGTTTTGGGAAAAGTGGAAATTATCTTCATCGAGGTACGAAAGTGGAGCGAGAAATGTAACGAAAGAAAAAAAAAATTTTTTTGAAACATAATACTGATCATGGATAAAAATTTCTTTTGTATTTTAATTGCGATGTTTTGAATTTCGATTTCGCATTTCAATCACAAAATAAATTTGAACACAACTTCATAAAATTTTGAAAAGTTCTTTTTCTTTTGATAATGGTAATATCATTTAATTTTTTGAGAATTGAATTTGAATTTAAATATCAACTTTTTTCCCCCTTTTTTAAACGTCTTTGCACAAAGCGTGATTACTGTCTAAGCCCAGGCCAAAAGTAGTAAGTAGCCAATAGTAGTAATCCAATAGTAGTAGTCTCGCACATCGTTCTATAATTGCCTCACAAATCGATCATTTTTTTTTTTTCTGATACGCATATTTTTTTCGATTAAAAATGTGAAGTTTTGGGAATTTTTTTTTTTTTTTTTTTTGAGAAATTTTCAATTTTTGATCACTATATTAGTAGTATTGATATCGAAAAATAAGCAACTTGGGTGATTTTTTGTATACCTTTATCATATGAACAGCATTAATATAAAAATGCTTTTGATTTATAAGTAAATAACAGAAAAACTAGCCGTTTTCAAAAATTTTTGAATAAATTTAAAAGAAATCTAGAACATTCATAATTGATGCTAGTGAGAATACGATAGTTAGCCTGTAGAAATTGAAGCAGATATATAGAAAGGAGTGGATCCTGAGCGATTTTTGTGCGTATAAGCGGTCTTCTATTAGATAACAGTAAATTTTTGCCCCATTACCAATAAAAAAAAGTATGTGAGAAGTGCGGACAGTTCTGTAACAATGTTTATCAACTGCAAATACTTTCATTCGAGAGTTGTTATACAAATGGATAGATATAAAACGCCCATTAAAGACCAACAAAAGCGATTATTTGGACATTTTCCACAAATCAATCCTTTAGAGATTTCATCGGATTGCATTACGTTAATGTGCTTAGAATATTCATTTTTCTTCAACTATTCATAATATGACATTAAATAAAAATTTTAATAATTCAGATACAAAATTAAGAATCTGAAGTCATCTTAAACTTGCTTTTATTATTTAAGCATACACAAACTGTGAAAGAAAATGCAAAATTTACTCGTTTAAAAAGTTATGTCGAGATCAATACATCAGCAAGGGATTTACAGATTTTGGTTTGTAAATTGCAACACCATAATGATAGCCAAATTGCAAGGAGTATAGGGTTTTGGCGTAAAAAAATTTAAAGTTTTTAATTTTTTTCCTGAGAACCTTATCAAGGTTCCGCAACTAAATTTGATTGATTTGATATTGTATATATAGATCCCTCAAAATAATTTTCATATATACACTCGGCTCTCGTTAATTCGAACTCGTCGGGACTACAAGAAATGTTCGAATTATGGAAAGTATGAAATGAAAAAATGCTCAATATGGTACTATTACAAAGGAATTAATATTATAGTGTTTTTTTAAAAATTGTTTCGTTTGTTATTATTAGAATATGACTTGATATTAAATTAGAATGAATAAATACATAAACTAATTAAAAGATTAGAAACAAGCTCAATGGAAGAAAAATTTGAGGCGTCACTGATGGACAAACGGGGCACTAAGAAAGTGGATATCAAATACATGAGATTAGATTTATACTCGTTCGGAACAATTTTTACAAAAATCAAAGAAAGTGATTCAAATGATCTGAAACCAGAGAGAAAGGAAATAAAAATGAAAAATCGGAATTCTCGTTAGTTCGAATTAAACGAAGTCAAGAGAAAATGAGTTCGAATTAATGAAAAATTTTAATGTTATTCTGCCATTGAAATTTTCGGGACTTCAAGTTTAGTTCGAATTAAGCGAAGATTCGAATTAACGGGAATTGACTGTATATATATATATATATATATATATATATATATATATATATGGGAGAATGGGATGGAGTGAGGCAGAGGGACGAATGGGACAATAAGTTTTTCTCTTTATGTATCATCCGAAACATTTCATCAATCACACACAAGATTAAGCAATGGTACCCCAATCTTCAGTGGAAATTTTTTTTTGATCTGTATAAACTTGCAATTGTATAAAGGAAAAGATTATTTCAAGAATCAAAGATAAATTTGCTCTATATACTTTTTATGCTCTCATATTAATTTGTTTATGTATAGATGTAGTAGTTTCCCTATTTATGGGACATTATACTGGGTCAATCCATTTCAAGTGGTCCAGCACTGGTCGCTCGACTATTTTTAAAAAATCTGAAATTTTTTGTACAACAACCCTAACATGATGGAAGTTCAAAATGACCATTATTTTAATTTTACTATTTTTTGTTTGTGCATGGCGGCCATCTTTATTTCATCGTGTGCAGCGATTTTCTCAGATACTAGGATACACAAAATTGCAAATATCTCGTATTTTATTTTCTCAATTGAAATGGAGTTTGCAGCATTTTGTTCAGAATAAAATAGGCTAAATATACAGGGATAGAAAAATTTTGAAAAATAAATTTTTACAGGTGAAATTTCAGCACAAAATTTGAGATTTTTTCCAAAATCTATCCGTTTGCAAGAGGAAATTTTTCATGCAAGGGATACTGTCAACCTTACACAATTTTTTCTACAAATAGGTCAAAAGTGCATGTACTCATACATCAAGTCCCAGATCTGGGAGTTGATTTCTCTTTGCTAAAAAAATTACGAAATTCGTCAAAAATTTCAAAAATCGCACTTTTTAGGCTTTGATATCTCTGGTGGGGCACGAGATAACAATCTGAAATTCTGGCCTTTGATAGTATTATGTAGTAGTATTATGTACAAAAAATTTCAAGAAGGAGATTTGACTACAAGCTGGGATATGACATGGACAATATGAGAAAACAATACTGTAAAATTATTGTAACCTACTATGTAATTGGTCAACAAGACTGTACACCTTACACAATTTTTTATACAAATTGGTCAAAAGTGCGTGTACTCATACACCAAGTCCCAGATCTGGGAGCTGATTTCTCTTTCCGAAAAAAATTCCGAAATTCGTCGAAAATTTCAAAAATCGCACTTTTTAGGCTTTGATATCCCTGGTGGAGAACGAGATAAAAATCTGAAATTCTGGCCTTTGATAGTATAGTGTAGTAGTGTTATGTACAAAAAATTTCAAGAAGGAGATTTGACTACAAGCTGAGATATGACATGGACAATATGTGAAAACAATACAGCCAAACTATTGTAACCTACTATGTAATATTTCACACCTCCAAAATTTTAAATTAATTATTTATGGTACAATGTTAAATGTTAATGACAAATATCTTCTACAAATGCTTCTGTGTGATTTAAACAATTCAGAATGTATGCTAAGCCAATACACTATTTGGCCAGATGAATAAACCTCCTAGAAATGCTATTGCAAAAATTTTATTCGGAACACATTTCAGGAAAAGTAAATTACAGACAATGGGTTGCAACTGATCGAGTTGACATGGTTTCAATTATTAAACCTAGAGAATTTCATTCAAGTTAACAAGGGATGACAAGACTTGGGTGGCTTCAAATAAAATTTTGAGAAAGAACAGCCTAATGGACTGACAACGGTCGAACTCACAACATCTCTCGTAAATAGTGTTAAGCTCTTTGTTGAGCATATATAGTATCTTTGTAAATTAAATGTTTATTATTTAACTGTTTTCAACAAACGATATTTTCTGTGTAAATATTGTAATAAAAGAGACTAATCTCATTTCTTCTAATGTACTCGTAATAGCATTTCTTAACATTTTTTAATCACCGTATCTCAGCTTATGTTCAAATCTCCTTCTAGAAATTTTTTGTACTTAACCCTACTACAAAATACTATCAAAAGCCAGAATTTCAGATTTTTATCTCGTGCTCCACCAGAGATATCAAAGCCTCAAAAGTGCGATTTTTGAAATTTTCGGCGAATTTCGGAATTTTTTTCGCAAAGAGAAATCAGCTCCCAGATCTGAGACTTGGTGTATGAGTACACACACTTTTGACCTATTTGTGGAAAAAATTGTGTAAGGTTGACAATCTTGTTGAACAATTACATAGTAGATTACAATATTTTGGCAGTATTGTTTTCACATATTGTTCATGTCATATCTCAGCTTGTAGTCAAATCTCCTTCTTGAAATTTTTTGTACATAACACTACTACATAATACTATCAAAGGCCAGAATTTCAGATTTTTATCTCGTGCCCCACCAGAGATATCAAAGCCTAAAAAGTGCGATTTTTGAAATTTTTGACGAATTTCGGAATTTTTTTCGCAAAGAGAAATCAACTCCCAGATCTGGGACTTGGTATGTGAATACACGCACTTTTGACCTATTTGCAGAAAAAATTGTGTAAGGTTGGCAGATTTCCTTACATGAAAAGTTTCCTCTTGCAAACGGATAGATTTTGTAAAAAATCTTAAATTTTGTGCTAAAATTTCACCTGTAAAAATTTATTTTTCAAAATTATTCTACAACCGTACATTTAGCTTATTTTATTCTGAACAAAATGCTGCAAACCCCATTTCAATTGGGAAAATAAAAGACGAGATATTTACAATTTTGTGTATCCTAGTATCTGAGAAAATCGCTGAACACGATGAAACAAAGATGGCCTCCATACACAAACAAAAAATAGTAAAATTACAATAACGGTCATTTTGAACTTCCGTCATGTTAGGGTTGTTGTACAAAAAAATTCAGATTTTTTAAAAATGGTCGAGCGACCATTTTTAAATTTTCTGGACCACTTGAAATGGATTGACCCTACTGTATATTATCCATAATGTAAAGTAAGTCTAAAAGCAGCATTTTTGTTTATACAAGAAGTTTAACACAAAACAAGGAAGTGGGGAAAAATAGAGACATGTCTATGTCCCCGTTTTTGATAAGATGAATGTAAAGTTGCTAATATGCAAATATTTTTAGAATATAATATATTAATTATAACATTGATAATATATTTATTTATTTCAAAACGTAAATAAATTAAAGTGATGATTTTTTAATAACATCTATGACTGATAATCCTGAATTTTCATTCCAATCACGAAGATACTGAAATTTTATATTGTGGCATATATATATATATATATATATATATACATATATATGGGAGAGGGGGGCACCTTTGAACACTCTAAATATTTTCCTTCAAATAAATTATTTTTTAAAAATTCATATGGCAATATATTACGACTGCTTCAATGATATAAGTATGCAAAGCTTCACCATTTTGTATGAACAGTCATGTCTAAACAAGATATCTATTTTTCTCCCCCTTGAATCTAAATTTAAGGAAATAAAGTTGTAAGATTTTTACTCACAATTTTGTATCCCTAAAATTTTAATTTATTGTTCAATACTTAATTAAAGATATTAGCTTTAGTTTATAAGCTTTGTTTTATTCTAATTTTTCAGCCGAATTTAGTAAATGGCTGTAAAGTTAAACTGCAGATGACGGGGCACCATTGAACAAAAAAGTTGGGGCACCTTTGAACAGCGAAAAAACACCGAACAAACTGGAGATAAATAGTAATTAAAAACATTTAAAGAGTACATTTAAATCCATGAAGTAAAGAGTTGTTTAAGGATCTAAATGTTATTATTTTTTGGAATTTTTGTTATGTGAAAAGAGATTAATTAAGAATGTCAAAGAACATTGACTTATACTCTTAGCAATCCCCCCCCCCCCTTACTGCATTCATAAATTCCAACTTCTGGATGTATCAGTGATGTGAAGTTTAAAATTTAAATTGATGTCGACATTCATTTATTGGATAATTGAAATACTGGATGCAATATAATGATTCATGATTTAGCATTTTTGTTAAATTTTATATCAAGTTTCTTCATAAAAAGTGTGAATGAAAAATTTCAATTTTTAGAAGCATCTGATATTACATTGGTGTACTTAAAGGATACTGTAAAAAAGCTTTCACAACCAAACATAACATGAATGACACTCTGTGATGTTTCAACAATGAGTTTTGACATAAATTTTGATGGAAATAACTTTGGTTAATTAATAAAAAAATAGTAATTTCAATAAAATGTAGTTATTTAATTTTATTCATATTATTTTATATATCCGAAACATAAGCAAATTTTTATAAAAACTTTCAATATTTTTAGATTTTATTCATTTGTTCAAAGGTGCCCCTTGCTTGTTCAAAGGTACCCCTACATGGGGCAGGTTTGAACAGAAATCCTTCAACTTTTTAAATCCTCAAAACTTATTTAATTTAATTGGAAAACTTTTAATTTCTGATTCATATGATAAAGAAATGCAGTGTTTTTATTATGTAATATTTAAAACGCAATAAATATAATTTAAGTAAGAATTCTATTGATTTTTTTAAAAAATGTTCAAAGGTGCCCCCCTCTCCCCTACGTTACATATATATACGCACACATGATGCGTTATATGTTTTCTAAATTATTTACTTACACATCTTCTTTCATCTTATTTAACGTCGAAGTTTCATTACAGTATTCTGGAAGAGTTTCATAACTAATGCTTTACAGTTAAAAAAAAAAAATTAATTTCATTTTTTAAAGACAAAATTCAATAGGATAATAAATTAGGAATAAAAATGTTAAAATTTCAAAATTGCTGATAAAAAAATAAAAAAATATGGCATTTTTATATGAAAGAAAATCAATAAGGTGAATTTTTTCTACGAGGTAACTACTGCTGTTGATCTAACCTTCGTCATCCATGTTTTCGCTCCAAACAACCGTTTACCACAGGGGCTGACTCAGAAAATGAAGACCTATAGTGGATTGGGTAATTGTGATACTATCGCTATTTAAAGCTACGAAAGGTCAGTATTTGGGATCTTTTTATTCCGCTGAATTTTTATGGTTTTGATGCTCTAACAGTCTAAACTGAGTATGCAAAAAACTGACACCCAAAACCTTAACAGCTGTAACCTTAATACCATTTACAGTTAAAAGCTCGCATGCATGAGGGATTGTGTTTCTGCTGCTCATGCTTATTTTGTTAATGAATTCTGTTTTATTTAGAGTCAGTAATCCACAATTTCACAAAAGCTTTTTTTGTAACTTATAATATAAAATAATTATGCTTATAAGTGAAGGGTTAGACACATTAGAAATTTGTCATGTCAAACTTATGGATATCAACAGTATTATCGATGGCTTTTAACCAACATTAGAGATTTGGAGAATAAAAAATAAAAAAAAAACAGTAGCCAAAGGGGAAAAAAAAAGTCAGCAAAATAGATTTGGCATGGAATATTGAAAAATGTATTTTTAACCCCCTTATTGTATTTTTTTTTCTTTTCTTTTTTTTTTTTTCGTTACAATATGTTCTAAAATAATGTAATTTCCGTAAATGCTTTTAATATATAATTTTGACTATCCGTTTGAGGTTTTAGTTTACTTTTTAAATTAAACATGGATAATATTTTATGTATTTATGATGCGCTGTTATTATGATATTTACATTAAATGAGATTGACTTCTTAAAGACTGTCTCATTTTTCTTATTTTTGTGAAATTTACGATATCAAAAGTTTGATCTGCATATAGAATGGGATTCCGATATTTCCAAATAGTAATTTTATTAACCCTTTGAGGGCCAAAAAATTGCTTTTCCGTAGTGCTGAATTCCCACCGACACACAGTGGGGCGAATTCCCGAAAAGCTGGCCAAAATATGAAAATGTTATTCAAATTGTACGAAAATTCGTATACAGGTATTTTTGAGGATGCTAAGTAAGAATACAAAATTAAAATTGAAAAAAAAAATGGCGGATACAATATGGCGAAATAAAAATTAAAATGTCTCGAAAGTTATTCAATTTATATGCAATTTCGTAAACTTTTCAGAATGCTTATTAGGATTCAAAAGTTAAATTTTAAAAATAAATAAATAAATAAATAAAATTACAGATTAAGAGTAAAAACTATAAAATTTAAATAAAATTTAAAATTTCGATGTAAACTTCAAAGGAAATTTTCAAGAAACCAAGACATATTTAAACGAAATTTAAGTACGTTAATGGAAAGTAAAACATTAGACTATTTAATTTTTGGTATTATTAAAATAAAAACGAAAATATATTCCAGAAATTAACCTTTAGAATCAACTGTAGTATAATAAAAAGATTCTTTAGAGGTCAAGGTGTCGAAACAGTTAGCAGAACTTGTTGGCGGTATTGGAAGATCCTGTGACTCTTAGGATCAATGATTTTAATTTCTTCTACGATAATTTACCTAAACTGGAAAGGAAAGAATCTGATGACAATAAAAGACGTAAAAATATCTTTTTTTTCTCGCTACAGCATCTTTGCGATAAATCTTCTCGATGCCTTTTCATCAGTTTGTTGCATGATTCTTGAGTATCTTATGGCATTTGACAAATTGGCAGTAATGAAGATAATGTTATTTCTTTGTCATTAATAAGTAGCTTGTGTACTGAAGTAAGCATATAGAACCAGGGGTGCTGCTTAAATCTACGAGCTATTTGTAAGGAAAAATGTTCAAAGTTTATCAAATAAATAACATGGCTACAAGAAACTACTTATGGCATAGAAACGTTTAATCAAATCTTCGTATATGCTCGTTTAGAAACACAAATAGTTGCGTTTTCAAAGAATCGTTGAATTGTATTTCCATCATTTGTGCTTCCAAATCTGGGATTTAGTTTCTCGACGAGAAGTCTTGATTATAAACGAAATATTTTTTGCATATTTATTTTGCAATTTCAGTGTTCTTCTTTTCATGCAGAGTACGAGCTTTCATTTTTTCTATCCAGTTGTCTGCCAGGTGTAAGACCTCTCTAAACATCTTTGCATGTAACTTAGATATTCAGAATTCTAAATTATCTCAATCCACTTTTAATAAAAAATGTCAGATGGGTAAGATGCTGTTTTGATGCTGTCTGACATAGGTAGCAACGTTGAGTATTACACTAATTCGTTTTTAACGACTTTTTCTTCTGTATCAATGATTATATTAAACGAAATAAGTTTATTATGCTAGTATTTAATGCAATCCCATTCATTGACAGTTGCTTCCGTATTTCTTGAAAAAGAAAAATGGATCTTGATTGGCCCGATAAAATCAGTGAAATGGAGATCTCGATATTTTCAAATTGACGATTCATGAATTATTCGCAATATTTATGTATTCTAGTAGCACGGAAGAAAAGAAAAATATATTAGACATAATGTCATCTTCATAGCTAAATATTAGTTTAAATGTACTCAGAATAGATGTGACATCACATCCTCACTTGCAAATCAAATCCAAATTACTAATATAAGAGAAAGTGATATTCATAATGATTTTTACTCGCATTAATGAAATACGCTCAGTAGTTTGATCTAGCAAATATAGCCATTGACAAAATAATTCTTCTAATTATAATAGAACAAACAAAATTACTACCTATAAAGATAAGAAAATGTTATTCTACCGGATCAGTAATACAGAATTATTTTCATTTTTTCATTTCTAAGCTTACTTATAAAATTAATGTAATCGTATGATTATAGTACTTATTTACAATATAATAGGAAATAAACTATTATAAAATTGAGTAATTCAAAAATTTGAAAAGTATTTATCAGCTAAATTATGTGAAAAGTAGTCAATTTCAAAATTTTTGAGGCGGCCGAAAAAGTGGCATTTTTACTTGCGGTTACTAAAATATGCGTGAAATGCAGAAAGGTAGTTTTAGGCAACTAGTTTTTTATGAATCACTAGACAATAGCCCAAGTTATTATTTCCATTAAATTTCGTTGCGGAACACTGTGGAACATTTAAACTTTTTGATGTTTAAAATAAAAAAAATAAAAAAAATTCTAAAATTTTTTAGTAAAAATGACAATGAATTTATTAATTTTTACGTGCTTAATATAAATTTTGTAATACATGCAAATAAAGTACATACTATCATAGTGTGAATCCATTTCAAATCATCAAAATCGGATAATATTATAAAATGTAGCACGCGTTTAGAGGAACTGTTGTTTTGCTGTTTTTGTTCGCTCTAAATGATACTTCTTCAAGTATCATTTTTGAAATGATGCTGCATGTAAGGGCAAAGCAAAAATCTTTTTTTAAATACAGATTCTGACTCTCCAAACATTATTCTAGCCATCTATACAATCGAAATTCCCTAAATCGTAACTTCATTTTTCGACTTTTGGCCAGCTTTTTCGGTTTTTGCCCCACTGTGCGACAGTTGGAAAAATTTTATTTCCAAATAAGAGAAAACAATTTTTTAACTCTTTTTCCTCAAAGTTATATGAGTACAACTTAATTAAAAGCTCCTGGTACGAATCTTAAGTAAATTTTTATTAGGATATAGTATATCCCATAGACCCTGAAGAGGTTAACTGTCTAAGTGACAATCCTTCCTTTTCTTCCTCTTTTATTTAGCTTTGTTTTCTCCATATCGCTCAAATTCCTAACTTTTTGCAAGAAATTGCAACTCATGCAAGAAATTTTTTAGAATTTTGGAAACGGACTAAATATTAAAGACGATGCTGTGATTTACAAATTTATATAAGTGATTCCTTTTCTGTTCTTTCATAAATATTCAAAAGGTTAGAAATTTCTATTCAAGAATATTTCTAGAATTTCTTGAACTAAAATTTAGTAAATTCAACTTATATTCAATATAAGTTTTTACGGGATTCTGTTTAAAAACCGATAAAGTAACAATATTGTTCTACACTAGGTTTTCCTTTTTTATATTTTTTGTTTCAATAACTACAAAATTTAACTTTGCTACTCAAGTTCTAGATATTTTTAATATTTACAAATTTTCCACAGACATTTCAAGAAACTGTGGAAAAAGTATTCAGCTAGTAAAGATAAAAATACTATAATTTGATGTATTAATGTAAAGTGCGCCATGAGTATAAATCATAATTACTATAATTTTAAAATAGCTTGAAGCATTTCTACTTGCAATAATTTCATTTGCATCATATCCATTGCATCACTTACAAGCATAGTTCAAGGTAAACAATTAATGGAGAAATCTACACGAAGCTTCCGTTTCTTCGAAACTAAAATCAAATTTCCGGCTGCTGTAAAAAGGAAAAAACAATACAAAGGTTTGTTTTTTCACATTCCAGTACAGTTTTACGTGATAAACTGAGTAAAATCAACAGGATATGCAGTGTTATAACATGATATAGCAGCATATTATCAAATGCATTTCATATATTTATAGAATTATTCACAGAATACATATATATGGAAATTCGAAGAAACGGGAATTATAAAAAAAGGCGAAGTTTAATATCACCCAGTTTCAAACAGAAATTTCATTTTTAGATATTCCAATCCAAACTGCTTATTTTCTGATTCATTTTTAAATTCATTCTTGCTTTCAAACGCATCAAATTGGCAAATTCAGTTATTTAAATACTACATAATGTGCCATACTTTACAATTTTTTGATAAATGCAGAATATATTACGAAAAATGCAGTCAAAATTGGCGGTTTTGAACCGAATTTTCCGAAGCGGAAGATCTGGGAACGAAAAAAAAATAGTCATACTTAGAAAATAATTGTTTATAAATCAAGTTCTAATTGATTAAGCGAAAAATTAAATCACACGGCTTCTTGTACATCTTTTTAAAAATCACCTCAGCATGTTTCATATTTTCACTTTTAAAAATGATTCTGAAAATTTCTCAGAAAATTTCGAGCTGATGAGGGTGGAAAGTTATTTTTTTTCGAATACACCCTTAGTAAGAAAAAAGGACTTTTCTAATCATATTATACGTATCTACCATGCCAGATATCAAGTTTTTATCTTTAAAATTTCAACAGAAATCGCCTCATTTATATCTTATATGTATCTGCACTGCCAAGTTTCAAGTTTGTAACCCCTTCAGTATTACAAAAATTGCCATTTTAGATTTTTTTCGATCCTGCAAATTCCTGGTGTCAGTGGTGCTGGCATAAATATAGCCCATGTTGGAGAATGATTGCCATCATCAGTTTGGAACCATTACTTTTGAAATCGGTTTGGTATTTGTTGAGATTCTATAAGAATCGTAATTAAAAACATTTTTAGCCCATTTCAACCTTTTAAATTTGCATTGTTTTAAAAACTGTTCGCAGAGATCATTTACATCTCATAAGTATCTGCCATTCTAAATTTCAAGTTTCTATAAATAATTCCACAGATGTCATAATTTAGAAAGTTTTTAGAACGCTTTTCGCACATTCCCCCCCCCCCCTTTTTTTAAACTATTTTTAAAAAGTATTTACATCTTAAGGTATCCGCACATTTTTGGAAGTGATTTTTTGAATTTTTTTCTTGTAGTCTATTTTACTTACCCACCATACGTAGTATAGGGTAAGTCTTGCAATCGTTTTAAAAATCGATTTTTTTTTTTGACGGATTTACGTTTCACATACTGGAGATTTCGAAAAAACATTTTTAGAAAAAAAAAATTTCCGTCTGTCTGTCTGTGTGATTGTAAACGCTTTAGATACTAAAGATTCCGAAAAACATTTTTAGAAAAAATATCTGCCGCCCATCCGTTTGTGTATCTGTATGTCTGTCTGTGAATGCCCGATCTCTCAACGAATTGAGATAGAGACTTGAAATTTTGCATGTACTTAGTATGTAAGAATGGAACGAAGTCTGTTGAATATCAGTAACCTCGATTATCCAGAACTATTTTTTTCGGACTCTCGAAATATTCGTTCTGATGAAAGGTATATAAAATTTTTCGAAATTTTTTATTTTAAGGAGGGGACGTAAAAAGCAATAAAATAACACAAATTTTGCATAAAGAACAAAGTCAATCGTATTATTATCTGCCGATATATTTGTGATCCTATTTTCCGCATTTTTGATTCTTCATGACCCTGTATTTCATTCAAATTTCAATTCAAAAATATATTTTAATTGGAAATGAGATGCTTAATCCGACAAAGTAAACTGTTATTTAATAGGATTATTAATTTTGGAGTTAAGGATGTTTCTTTTACGCAATTCTTGTGTAGTTCAGAGTTTTATATAATTTGTCGAAATTGGTTCACGAGCAATTCATTAATAGAGCATTATTAATTATGTATATTAAAGATATTTAAATATACTTTTAAATTTTGTTTTGGAATTGCAATGCATTTTATTAAATAGTTTACACACGTTTTATTTTCATACATTATATTATGCATATCCATGGTGGGTAAGTATTACGGTGGCCCCCAACGGCTAGTTTTATAATGACATTTATTTTAAAACTTTAAGAAAAATAGCAATTACACAGAAATAATTTTTTAAAGAGAAAAATAGTCAAAATTATGTCAGAAATTGACATCATCGCAAAACGTGATAACTCAAAAATAAAACAGTGTATTGACATCTTGTAAAAAATAACAGAATAACTTTCTCTAGGACTTAGACTTCACACATTATAATCGCATCTCTATCTCAGATGATATGGCAGATAAAGTACTAATGTAATAAAAAATTCGCAAAATTTGTCTCAAGTTTCTCATTTTATACCAGTCTAAATTTATAACTACTTAATATATTATCATGAGTGTAGTCTATTCCCTTTAAAGACATTTGTAAAAGAAGCACAGAAAATTTCGTGTCATTTCATGCATAATTTTCTATTTTAGAATGTTTTGCGTACAAAATAAAAAAATCTGAAAAACTTTATTTTGAGGAAAAGATATAAAAATAACTTAAACACAATTCAAAAGCTGTGTAAATTTAAATGGCTGTAACTCGGGTTCTATTTTAGATACAGACAAAATTTAAGCAGATTTTGATAGATAAAAGATTCAATTTCAATGTTATTGCAAAAATGAAAAATTGATATTTTGATAGAAAATTACGTTTTAAAAGTGTTTGGATACCTTAAAAGCAATTAGATCATGGCAAATTTCAATTTTCTTAGACCCTTCAATAACATTTTTAAATTTAAAATGTTTTAGAAAATGTTCTTAGTATTTACATCTTATAAGTAACTACCATGTCAAATTTCAAGTTTCAATTTTGAAAATTTCCACAGAAACAGTAATTTAGAAAGTTTTTAAAACGCTTCGTACATTTTCATTTTCCGTACATTTTCATGCTTTTTCAAACTGCAGTTTTTTTGGAAATTGTTCTTAGTGAGTATTTACATCTCATAAATAGGGCTAGGGAGAATACCGAATAGTCGATTTGTTTTTCGGCATGTAAATGGAATATTCGGTTTCAAATTTTAAGTATTTGGCAAAATTTTACAAATGATTTACGGGGAAAAAAATAAGTAGATTAAAAAGAATTAGCAAAATTAATAATAATAATAATAAAATAATAATAATAATAAATAAATAAATAAAAATTCTTCTTTGATGCTATTTTAATATGGCTCAATCATAAGTGATCATTTATAAAAACTGATACATTATATTACTTGTAATAAAATGTAACATGGGAAAACTACAATGTAAAAATAAAAGTTTTTATGCATTATATGTAATGTGTTCCTATTCTGTTCATAAATCCGTCTAGCTTCAGAGAATAAATTCTCGTTATAAACACTGCTGGCAGATGCAGATATGTATTTTTTAGAAGTAGTAGTATTTCCTTTTACTTGGTAGCAGAAAAGTGATGAATTTCGAGTTCAAAACTGCATTACAAAAAACAAGTAAAAAGCCATTTTAATTGGGGGGGGGGGGGGGAGGAAAAAAACTTTTTCTTTCTTAAAAATAGTTTATACAGGGGTAAAATTAAAACAATTGCCTGCAATGCTCGTAGAGAAAAAAATAAGGACGATAAAGCATCTTTCTCTTTTCAAGTAATTTGAATCATTTCTACATTAGTTTTTAGCTCACAGGCAATCAAAACCTGAGAGCTTATTATGCCCGCCGGTTCTATATGTATGTATATATGTAACGCGATAACTCCTGATAAAAATATCCAATTTGCTTCAAATTTCGGATATAGGTTTGATCTGATAAGGCGGTTCCCTAATTGGTTTTGGAAGTTCATCGAATAAGTATACGGAGGGGGGGGGAGGGGGGCTAATTTCCACCCTCTCAATTTAACTAAATAAGTTTTTCATGCAGAATTATCAGATTTGGTTGAAATTTTTGAGTAGGATCATTTTGATGAGGTGCTCAATGATTACTTTTGGATGTTTATTGGTTAAGTATAAAAAAGGGGATGGAGAGTAGCCCCCCCCCCTAATTTAGCTAAATAGGTTTCTCATGCAGAATTTACCGATTTGCTTCAAATTTTGGATATAGGTTCATTTTGATAAGGTGCTTCCTTGATTTGTTTTACGAATTCATTGATTATGTATAAAAAGGGGGGGGGGTCGGGGGTTACCCTGCTTATCTTAGGTAATTGGTCTTTTCATGCAGAATTAACGGATTTGCTGCAATTTTTTGATATAGTTTCATACTAATAAAACGCTCCCCTGATTAGTTTTGCAGTTCTTTTGTTAAATGTAAAGGAAAGAATAGGCGATTACCCCTCGCCCTTAAATTAGATAAATGGGTTTTTATGCAGAATTTTCCGATTTGATTCAAATTTTGGATATAGGTTCTTTCTGACAAGATAAATCCCTGAACAGTTTTGGGGGTTTGATGGTTAAATATAAAGGGGGGAATGGGGCTTAAATTATATGAACAGTTTTTTAATGCAGAATTATCCGATTTGCTTCAATTTTTGGATCTAGGTTCATTATTATAAAGCGTATCCCCGATTAGTTTTGGGGGTTCATTGATTAAAAAAAAAGAGGCGGGAAATGGAGGAGCTAATCTCCCCTCCCCCTTAATTTGTTTTTCGAGGGCATTATTCTTTGAAAAAACAAGGCTGAAATATATAATTAATATGAATAGCCTGTGAGCTAGCTCAGTGCCAGTTTAATTGGACAATATTCTTTTTGTTTAATTTACATTTATTTAAAGTGTATTTCCATTTATATACACATCCAATAAATATACCGTATGTCTGTCCTATAGCTTTTACATCGATTAAATTCAAATCGCTCAATTTTTTTTACGTTCATCACCACATAGTTAATCATATGTCAAAATATTAAAAAATAACATTTGCCAAAAAATAATTAAAAATACAAATTGACACGTTATTTTTTGTATTTGAGAATATTTCTATTCAATTTTTATAATTGTACATAGACAATCAGCAAACCAGGTTCATGATAACAACTAGTTTCTTCTTATTTGAATAGTTTTTTTTTTTTTTTTTGACAATCTTTATTCTTAATTAAAGTTTGCAATATTTTCGTAATTTATTTTGGGTATTGACTAGTGATAAAATAAATAAATGATGGATTAATGAATTCGTGAGTGGAAAGAAGTCATGATTTTTTCGTGCAATTAGACTTATGAATAAAAATGTAATTGAATTGAACTAAGAATTTCATTTTAATCAAAGTTCATTAAAAAAGCTAATATAATAAAAAAAATGTTTATTACATTTTTTTAAGTATTCGGTACACTTTAATCGAATATTTGGTATTCGGCGAAGTTCCTGCTTCAGTCAATCCTTACTTATAAGTAGCCACACCATGTCAAATTTAAAATTTATAGGTCTTTCAATAACAGAAAAATCTCGTTTTAGACTGTTTTTCGCTCCTACACCATCGCTGCCACTTCACTGCTGGTGATAGGGGCAGCGATATAAAACGTAACCTATGTTTGTACAAGAACTATCGCCATCAATTCGATGCTATTAATTTTTAAAAAGATTCGGTATTTTCAGAGATTATCCTACAAATAAACAAATAACAACAACAAAATTATAATAATATAGACAGACAGATAACACCCATTAATTTTATTTATTTTTGCGGTTCGAAATAGGTATTTTTTTCATTCAAAAATAAATAAAAATCTATGAAATAAGTTAAATTTTGCAAGATACAATGCGCTTTCTCTCTTTTCTAAAAATGTTTAAGGGTATACTGATAAAAATAACCAGATCAGTATAGCTATATCTATATGTAGTGTAGCTACATTCATATTCAAATAAACGATTGAAGATAAAGCAGGGATTCTCTTAACATACACGCATTTGAATTCTCAACTAAATCTATATACAAGTCTCATAAATATCCACAGTACTTCAAAAATAGATTTATCAAAAATTAAAAAAAAAAAAAAAAAAAAAAAAAAAAAATTAAAATGACAAATACCCCCCCCCCCCCCCCAAAAAAAAAAAAAAAAAAAAAAAAAAAAAAAAAAAAAAAAAAAAAAGGCGCTTTGCGTAAATACCAAAACAGCGTTCATATTTAAAAGGACACACATGCAGATTCTAAAGAGATGAACAAATCACTGATGCAACCGAAATAGTAAAATATGTTGAAAGATAATATTGCAAAAACTTTCCCAGATTAATGCATTTGATAGGATCGATAAATAATAAATTAATTTCGAAAGTAAAATGTTACCATCATCTATCTGCTTCATTACAGTAGAATTACACGAGATGGTATCGCGCCGTTTGCAGAATTATTTTTCCTCCCAAAGGAAATTTATTCACTTCATTTCCAATACGTAATTAAATCCCTCCGATTCATCAATTTTAATCGTTCAAGCGTATAATTCAATGAAAAGGCGAGTAGTTTCCGATTGACGGCATCATTAGGATATCGTCAGTTTACAATTCCAGATACTATCATGAAATGATTGATAAGTGCGGAATTTGAAATAATTTAGAATAAAAAAAAAAAACCTTACAGTTGCACGTGTACAGCGGCGTAGCAGTTCAAAAATTATAGAATGAATTTTCAAAATTGAACAGTTACGATTATGAGTTGTTAACAAAATATTTATGAGATTTATCAATCGCTCTAACTAATTAATGCTATTATCAGAATATCAATATTTTATTTATAAAAGATTTGAGGTACTGGATTTAACCCATCAATGAGGCAACAGGGTACGGATTCAAGGGGCTAAAAATCCTTCTGATATAATAAAATATTTTTACTGAAAACTACTATACTAGACTACTTACAACGGGAGTGTCGCATGTAATTATATTGTGCATTAAGATTAGCAAATGTTAATTTCCCTGAAACAACTTAGTAATAATAAATACGAATAAAATGAAATTGTGGATTCGCATTTTCAAATATTATTCAAAATGATTTAAAAATACGACTTGCATAGCTGACGTTGAGGTTGAGACCCTTTAATGTGGGGATCTAAATGTTAGAAATAATGAATAATTATAGTTCTCCTTTATGAGTTCTCTCATAAATGGATTATCGAAGATTGAAGACCAAAAATGATATCGTTAGAAGCGCTCCTATGACTTAACGGGCGCGCGGGGGGGGGGGGGGGGGGGAGAGAAGGGACATGATCCCCCTTTTTTCTCCGTCCCCGATTGAAATGAAAATTATGCATTATAATTAATATAGAATGCATATATATATAATACAGAATGCATTATAATTTTATAATTCCGCTCACAGCTAAGCATATTGCATTTGGGCTTATATATTTCCCCCTTCCTTCCCAAAATTTCATTTAATCATTATGCAATATTCTCTCCCACCACTTCCTTTCCTTCTACTTATAATAATAATTGTAGAACACCTAAATTACGTCATAGATTTTAGTTTTAATGTACTTGTAATATATAGAAAGTGTTGAAAAGCCGTTTTTGAATAGACAGAGTTATATCGCTAGCATATGTTAATAAATAGAAAAGCTTCTCTCGTTTTAGTGAGCAATTAATTTGAAGTGTTTTGTATTATTTGTATCAGTTTGTTCTTTTAATATTCACTTTTGTTCTAAATAAATTTCTTTTATTGCTATATTGATTTTTCATAATGTTTGACTGATATTTTACAAAACTATTTTTTGAGCGTCTTGCAAATGGGTAAAATTGTAATGTTGTTTTCTATGTATCTTATTTTAAATTCTCAGAAAATATGATTTTTTTAAATGTATTAAAAATTTATTAAATCAATTGAATTATATTATTTTAAATATTACCTACATTGCAGTGAAACCTGGAGCTTAGTGAAAGGAATATTACGTTCCAAACACTTAGAGGGTTAAAATGCAAGATGGAAAAAAAAAAAAAAAAAAAAATGTTATAAATGTTACTGTAATTTATATCGATTTATTATATGGTTGTGATAAGAAAATTACTTATGGGCGAAAAAATCCTGTTTGCGTCACTAGTTAAAGGAAGATAGAAAGGGGGTGTGTTTATGAAAAATAGAACTATTCCGAAATGAAAAGTCTAAAAAAAAAAGGGGTACTTGAAAGAAAACAGATTAGAAAGCACTGCTTTTAAATGGATAGAATACCTCTAATCAATTAAATGGAAATACATCAAAGACATACTTCATTCGCAAAATTGTTACAAGAAGGGAAAAAAAAGGAGGAATATGACAATCGACGTTATATAACGAATAATTCTCTGGATAAGCAGAACTAAGCAAAATTTGACCAAGACATACATTTTTATTACCCCCCACCCCCCCCCTACCCCACCCCACCCCATTCTCACTCCTTCAAACAGGCAAAAAAAATGCTAATTTATTTACAAACAATACAGAGAAACTTATTTTTCACAATAATAAAAAATATTTTAAAGGCATAATGATAAACATTCTTTCTTGGTTTTTGAACTTAAAACTAACTCTATTCCATGCCACTCTAAAAGAGTTTATCGCTGCGAGATTTTTTGTTCTTCCAGTAACAAAAGAAAAATGTAGTAATTTCAAACTAGTCTCTCATGCGTAAAAGAAGATGCCATGGCATAGTCGCGGTCGTAAATATATTCATATTTACGGTGTTCAGTAGGAAGTCATAAGCAACTCTAATAAACCGGGAATTGTTCGCTGCTCAAGTATGTAAAATGGGTGTTTTCAATGTGAGACGGAATTTCTTTTGCTCTAGGCCACGCGTTTTGACTTTAAAAACTGATCTATTATTGCCCGTATTAAACTAGATCGTTTAAAAATGTATAATTTTGAGCTTAGCCGTTTGCTTGCGCGCAAAACTACATTCATAATGCTAACAAAAGTTTGCTTTTAATCTTAATAATCAAAAAGCAAGAAATGTGAACTCGCTTTAAATGCAAATAGGAGAGCGTAAATAAGATTCGCCAATCGAAATCGTATCAGACTACATAATATTCTTGAAAAAGGAGAATTAAGGCACTTGTTAAAGATAAATATATAAGTAGGGAAAGAATGGGAGTTCAACCCCAGCGAGGAGGGTGGAGGAGGAGAGGAGGAGGAGGCCCACCACCACCTCACAGAGAGAGGAGGAGGTCCTCCACCACCACCTGGATGAGGAGCTTATCTGATGGAGAGTGTATCATACTGTAGTAGGATGAGGGGAGGGCTTAAAATTGAGGGGGCTTAAATTTTTAGGGTTTGAAACGTAGGAGATTATACTATAGTAGAGGGGTAGATGTTTGGAGTCTGTTACAGTATGATGGGATTTTTAGAGAGAGAGAGAGGGGAGGGCTTATTTTTTAAGAGGGGCTTAAAATTGAGGGGGGGGCTTAAATTTTTTAGGGAGTTTAAATTTAAGTAGAGATTGGAATCAACTTAGAGTAGGAAAGATATTTGAAAATGGGTGAAGGATGTTTTGACTCTGTTACAGTATGATGTGACTTTAGGAAAGGGGGGAGGGCTTAATTTTTAGGGGGGCTTATTTTTCTGAAAGGCTTAAATGTATTTTTTTTTTTTAAGATTGGAATCAACTTAGAGTAGGAAGGAAATTTGAACATATCGTAAAATATGTTATAGTATGATGAGATTTTAGGAAAGGGGGGAGGGCTTAATTTTTAGGGGGCTTATTTTTCTGAAAGGCTTAAATGTATTTTTTTGCGGAGTTTAAATTAAAGTAGAGATTGAAATCAACTTAGAGTAGGAAGGAAATTTGAACATATCGTAAAATATGTTATAGTAAGATGAGATTTTAGGAAAGGGGGGTGGACTTAATTTTTAGGGGGCTTATTTTTAGGAGGAGCTTAAATGTATTTTTTTTTTCTTAAAGATTGGAATCAACTTAGAGTAGGAAGGAAATTTGAACAAATCGTAAAATATGTTACAGTAAGATGAGATTTTAGGAAAGGGGAGGGCTTAATTTTCGAGGGGCTTAATTTTTAAGGGGCTTAATTTTTTTTATTTAGGATCTGAAGCTTATAATATCATACTATAGCAAAGGGGTAACCTCCTCATTTTCCAAACTTCACCCCCCCCCCCGGAAGATTTTTATTTGGGTGCTGCCCTCTGTTGGATCGAATTTTCGTTGGAAATTAATAATTTTAAAAAATTGTGTCTGATCATTTAAGCATTGCTCATCACGCCTGTGAGATAATTGAGTATTGCGATAAGGAGGAAGGTGAGTCTGCTTAATTAAACATTAATCACAATTGCCCATTGCTTATCCCGCCTGTGGCCGCATAATGTCTTATATTACAATCGAATCATCTCTAACTTAAAATAGTATGTTATCAACACGTATTCACTGCCTTGCACAAACATCCGGTAACCAAACAATTTTAACAGGAACTAGCTGATATAAGAAAAATAACAACTAAGATTACATTTCACATATTTACAAATGACAAGAAAGAGAACTTTGTTTGATGTTTCAACTAAGCTTTTTAAAACGACAATTTAATTTCATTAAACCATTACATATGTTTTTTTGGAGGTTCTCTGTTTTATACAATTTACATTAATGTTAGAGCAACAATGAAAATATTTTTTAACAGTAATGTTGTAAAATATGAATTTTACATTTTTAACTTTACTTTTCCTGAACCTTGATTATTCATACGCATTGATTTTTACACCATTCAAAATATATAAACTACTTCATTATTAATTATTTTTCGATGTACAGTTCTAATAAACGGTTAATTGCCATGCATTTATTTTAGTAAGTTTGCTGTATTCACATAAAAAATGTTTTTACAAGTTATCATCTATTAGCCGATAACGACAAATTTAAGCAATGTATTAGTTTAGTATAGTATTGTTTTATCACTATGCTGAAAATAAGTGATTCTTTTTCCGTTAATTTTCACATGAATTTTCTAATCAATTAGTAAAAAATTTCAACAGCATGATAAACACCAGATAACATCGAGCCTTTCTTATCAAATACCATTATATTATCAGATCACTTTATAAACCAATCCTATTATTTTTTAAAAAACAGTAGCGCCTCCTAGAATTTAATAGATTTTTGTGAATCAGTAGAAATTTATCACACTGTTTATTGTTTTTTTGTTATATGAAGATATTAAGCGCGGTTCTTTAAGTGAGTGCTGTACAAGAAATTTCTTCCTTCATGAATATGGAATCGGATTTACCCAGTCAAGAGGTGCAAGTTTCGAATAGTGAAAGATCACCCTCTTCATTAACCCAACCATCCTTTTCTTGTAATCAATGTCAAAAATGCTTCTCTAGAAAGATTGCGTTAACCAGACATCAAAGATCCCACTTGGATAAAAAGCCCTTTAAATGTGAAACTTCCATTCAAAGTACTGATTTAAAACGACATAGTGTTACTCATTCCAAGACACCCACTTTTTATAAATGTGATCAATGTGCAATGGAATTTTATAGAAAGTATTCGTTAAGAATTCACAAGAGATTTCATAAGACATATAAATGCAATGAATGTTCACTAGAACTCTCTAAAAAATATTTGTTAAAAATTCACAAGAGATCTCATAAGAAGTTTCATGTTTGTGAAAAATGTTCTAACTCGTTTCTATCAAAGTCTGCTTTAACTAAACATAAAAAAAGTCATCATCAAAAGGAATATAAATGTAAACACTGTGGTGTTATATTTTACTCTGATATCGATTTTTTATTTCACAAAAAAGTTCATTACAGGAATTTCGAATGCAAACACTGTAACAAAACATTTAATGTTGACACCAAGTTTATTCAACATTTGATTAAAATGCATAAGTGAAAAAATGCAAACTTTGTCAAATCATGTGAACTGGTTGATTTTCTGTACAGTTTATAATTTTTTTGTATTTTTATCATTATCGAGAATAATGAATAAATAATGTGTAAATGAAAAAAAGCTTTTGTCTTGTATTTTTGTTTTAACAATTTATGAATTTTAATAATTATTTCACGATTTTGTAAAACATTTACTTAAATTTTAACATTTAGAAAAAAGGTTCCTATCAATTAAAATACTTTTAATATATTAGAATTATTTACCAAGTTTAATTTATCATTTATATTAGCAATTGTTATTCACATAATCATGATGGATATTACCTAGTGTTGCCACAAAAATTTTCAAAAAGAACGAAATTGTTAACAATAAGTATTATTCATTACTTAGATTAAAACTGTTACCTAGTGTTGCCACAAAAATTTCAAAGATAGAGAAACTGATAACATTATTTATCATAAGCTTACTTAAATTAAAACCTTGTGTTGTCACAAAATTCTTCAAAAATAGTAAAACCACTAACATAATATATAAACTACCATTTATGTACAAAGACTGTTTTTTTAGAATATTAAAAAATGGTTGACTAAAACTTATGGCATTACTAATTTTTAATGTTTAACTGTAACCGACGCTGATTTTTTTTTAACATATATTAGGATATGTGTTGTTTTTAAGCATTCAGTCTGCAACTGATTTCCGTTTGAACTTCATAAGCGGCTGTCCTTAGTTTTTGAAAATGGATTCTGTAGCAAATTTGTTAAAAAGACCTCTCGACGAAGTAGTTTCTTCTTCAAAGTATCAACGTTTAGAAGAATGTAATGAGCCTGCTTATGTGAATGAATTAAACTTGCCGAGATTAGAAGTTCCCATTGCATTGAACACTAACAATGAGACGATATCATGTGATTTATCCACTACTGATTATCCACTGAATGTGAAATCTGAGATTAATACAAATTTTTTTAACTTAATTTCCCAAGACGAATATTTTCAAGAACCCACTACTAGATGCGAAGAGACTATGTTCCAAGCAATTAACCTTTCCCAAGCAAGTGATGAAAGCCAATCCACCACTTCACGAACTAAAAGGGGCAAATCCTGTAATCGTGTTATATTTCGAGAAGAACTCAGTGATTGTATCTTCTTAATTTTAAAACTGTATAACAGACAATTTTATATACACATTCAAGAGTTTAAACGCAATGGGCTTACTAATGAAGAAATTGTAACGAAAAATGCAATTTTTATGGATGTTAACAGTTGGTACGAATTTTGCAATAAAATTTTTCCATTAAATTTGAAGTATAAAAGTTCCTCGTTTGTTGCTAATAACATGATATTAGTGTTAAATTTTAACAATTCTATCATGCGAATTAAACATTTAAAGAATTATTCTCACATTGACTTGAACGAGCATCAGTTAGAAAAGTTAAAAATAAAAGCCTTTGATCTGAATAAAGAACTTCTTCAGCATATATATGTAAAGCATTTGCCAAACTTAATAAGACAGAAATGTATCGTTAGTCACACATCTTTAGAAAATGAACGCATGTGCCAACATAAACTTATAACGTGTATTGAAAATAGTATGTCGAGTATACTAAAGCGCATTTTTGAATGCAATGGATGTATTTTTAACCACGAATCTGTAATCTTTCATCCCTGTTTGATATTAAATAATCGACAAAAATTTGAACAAATGGGAGAAATGTTATTAACTCTAATAGATTTCGACTTTGTTATTTCCTCGTTTTTAAACGAAGTAGATTGTATTAGTGAAAACTTCTTATCTAATATTAATGTAGAAACCATTCAAAACGAATTGTTTAAAATAATGAAATAAAATGTTTTACTATTCTCTTTAATATGTGTGTTTAATTATTTTCAAAATGTATGTTTATTTCGTTTAGCTTTTTCAAAACATTTAAAAATTGTTTCAATTTGTATATGTATAAAAAAAGAAACACTTCATTATTAATAAAAAACATATTAACTATCTTAAATAATAATAATAATCTTAATTATTTTAATTCATTCTTTTCAAAAATTAGAAAGTTAAAAAGTTAATAAAACTTTATACAAAAATTAATATTAATAGAAATTTTTTTCAAATGTTTAAAATATATTTTGAAAATTTTAAAATGTATTACAACTTATCAAAATTGAGTTTACTGATTTATATGAGTATGTATATTATTTTCACTCTATTATATTACTGTAACATTACAACAGATTCATAGTTAATGACATATAAACATTAGGATGTATATAAAAGCAATAGATTAATATACTCTCTTGTTTTATTAAAAATAAAATAACTTCATAAAAATGTTAAAAAAATAAAAAGTTTATGAAAAGTTTAAAAAATAATTCATTAGATTTAAAAAAAAAAATCACAAATTAAAAAATATATTTCATAAGTTTTCAAAAAAAAAAAAAAAAAGTAACATAAAAAGTTTTATCGAAAAAAAAAAAAAAGTAACATAAAAAGTTTTAACAAAAAAAAAAAAAAAAAAAAAAAAAAAAAAAGGTGTTATAAAAAGTTTTAACAGAAAAAAAAACTTTACACAAAAAATAATATCAATAGAATTTTTTTTTCAAATGTTTAAAATATATATATTTTGCAAAAGTTAAAATGAGTTTTCTAATTTATGTATATTATTTTCACTCTATTATCTTACTGTAACATTGCAATTCATTCAGAGTTAAACATATAAACATTAGGATGTGTATAAAAGCAATGCATTAATATACTATCTTGTTATTAAAAGATAAAATAATTTCATAAAAATATTTTCAAAATTAAAAAAATGTTTCATAAGTTTACAAAAAATAAAACTTTACGAAAAAGTTTAAAAAATAATTCATAAGATTAAAAAAAATATTTCATAAATTAATAAAATATATTTCATAAGTTAAAAAAAAAAAATCATAAGTTAAAAGTTATTTCAACAGTTCTTTAATAATAAAAAAAAAAAAAAAAAAAAAAAAACTTTATAGAAAAAATAATATCAATAGAAATTAAATGTTTAAAATTTATTTCACAAAAGTTAAAATGTATTACATCTTATCAAAAATGAGTTTACTGATTTATGTATGCATGTACATTATTTTCACTGTATTATCTTACTGCAACATACATTTATAGTTAACATACATTTATAGTTTAACACATATAAACATTAGGATGTGTATAAAAGCAACGCATTAATATACTATCTTGTTTTATTAAAAGATAAAATAACTTCATAAAAATCTTTTCAAAATAAAAAAAAGTTTCATAAGTTTACAAAAAATAAAACTTTGTGAAAAAGTTTTAAAAATATTTCATAAGATTAAAAAAAAAAAAAAAAAATATTTCATAAATTTAAAAAAATGTATCTATGTATATTTCACAAGTTTAAAAAAAAAATTAAATGTTTAAAAAATGATTTACAAGTTTAAAGAAAAAAAAAATTACAACTTATCAAAAAATGAGTTTACCGATTTACTGATTTATGTGTGTATGTTATTTACATCATATTATCTTACTACCAACATTACAGAACGTTCTTAGTTAGACACTTATAAACATCAGCAAATGTATAAAAGCAGTTGATACTTTCCTGTTTTTATTAAAAGTCATACTAACTTTATAAAAATGTTTTCAAATAATAATAAAAAAAAAAGCTGTTAAGTTATTAGATTCTCCTCTTTAATTGCATCTCATTGATAAGTTTTAATCAGCCATCCAACCATGCAACTGTTTTCACAATCAACTATTATGTGAGTTAGGATTTCATTGATAAGTTTTAATCAACCAACCAACCAACATTTTACGTAACCAACTATTTATTTTCCCTACTAACCAAAAAGCTTTTATCGACACATGAACAAAATTTTAAGATGCAAGACTCGTCCTTTTTAATCGAAAAAACAATGACTTATATTATATATATATTTTTTTTCTTACTTAAATGAAACCTTCGCATGTGCATGGTAAAACTTGGAAAAATTCATTTAATACATAAATTTAAAGTTAACAGACAAGGTCTTCACACTTCTTTTAGAATTGTACTAACATTTTACCAAATATCTTTAGAACTCAACAAGGTTTTAAATAATTATTTTAATAAAAATTGTCATTTGTAAGTAACATTATTGAACTATCTTGGAAAAATTAACTTGGCAAAACAGGTTTTCGCTGTTCCAACTTAGTAATATTCATAAGTTTATATGTTAATCAACCTGTTTGGTTATGTCCCACCATGGCTTTATAAAATGTATCTTAAAAAAACCTTTAATATTAATGTTTAAAAATATGCAGTTAGTCTTTTATAGATAATTATTTTCATTTCTTTTATTTAAAAACATTTTAAAATAAAATTAATACAGTTGCCAATTTATCTGTGCGTTATGAAATGTGCATGCAAAACTTTTAATTATAATTTTCACATTTTTAGTATTTCAAATTATTGTTTTCAAGGTGTACTAAAATTTGGAAAAATATTTAATTTTCATGCATAATTAAAATAAAATAGTTTAATAATAAAGACACATTTAACATTCTATACTCACCGTCGCAAAAGCACGTCCAACGCAGTCAAATGTTTGGGAAGAAATGAAAAATTCAAAGTCCTGATCAGAAAATGTTATCAGATAACTGTATCAAAAGATCTGTGACATCAAAGAACATGTATCATCAACTGATCACGTGATGTATACCACGTGACTAATGCTTTGTTTTCTAGATTGGTTCTTATAAACATTCATTTATTAAATAATTTAATCATTCTATTAATTATTAATTAATTAATTCACTAGTTTAAAACAAATGCTGATTGTAACTAATATCTGTGATATCATGTTTTGTTAAACATTTTAACAAAGAATTAATTAATTAATAATTAATAGAATGATTAAATTATTTAATAAATGAATGTTTATAAGAACCAATCTAGAAAACAAAGCATTAGTTACGTGGTATACATCACGTGATCAGTTGATGATACATGTTCTTTGACGTCACAGATCTTTTGATACAGTTATCTGATAACATTTTCTGATAAGGACTTTGAATTTTTCATTTCTTCCCAAACATTTGACTGCGTTGGACGTGCTTTTGCGACGGTGAGTATAGAATGTTAAATGTGTCTTTATTATTAAACTATTTTATTTTAATTATGCATGAAAATTAAATATTTTTCCAAATTTTAGTACACCTTGAAAACAATAATTTAAAATACTAAAAATGTGAAAATTATAATTAAAAGTTTTGCATGCACATTTCATAACGCACAGATAAATTGGCAACTGTATTAATTTTATTTTAAAATGTTTTTAAATAAAAGAAGTGAAAATAATTATCTATAAAAGACTAACTGCATATTTTTAAACATTAATATTAAAGGTTTTTTTAAGATACATTTTATAAAGCCATGGTGGGACATAACCAAACAGGTTGATTAACATATAAACTTATGAATATTACTAAGTTGGAACAGCGAAAACCTGTTTTGCCAAGTTAATTTTTCCAAGATAGTTCAATAATGTTACTTACAAATGACAATTTTTATTAAAATAATTATTTAAAACCTTGTTGAGTTCTAAAGATATTTGGTAAAATGTTAGTACAATTCTAAAAGAAGTGTGAAGACCTTGTCTGTTAAATTTAAATTTATGTATTAAATGAATTTTTCCAAGTTTTACCATGCACATGCGAAGGTTTCATTTAAGTAAGAAAAAAAAAATATATATAATATAAGTCATTGTTTTTTCGATTAAAAAGGACGAGTCTTGCATCTTAAAATTTTGTTCATGTGTCGATAAAAGCTTTTTGGTTAGTAGGGAAAATAAATAGTTGGTTACGTAAAATGTTGGTTGGTTGGTTGATTAAAACTTATCAATGAAATCCTAACTCACATAATAGTTGATTGTGAAAACAGTTGCATGGTTGGATGGCTGATTAAAACTTATCAATGAGATGCAATTAAAGAGGAGAATCTAATAACTTAACAGCTTTTTTTTTTTATTATTATTTGAAAACATTTTTATAAAGTTAGTATGACTTTTAATAAAAACAGGAAAGTATCAACTGCTTTTATACATTTGCTGATGTTTATAAGTGTCTAACTAAGAACGTTCTGTAATGTTGGTAGTAAGATAATATGATGTAAATAACATACACACATAAATCAGTAAATCGGTAAACTCATTTTTTGATAAGTTGTAATTTTTTTTTTTTTTAACTTGTAAATCATTTTTTAAACATTTAATTTTTTTTTTAAACTTGTGAAATATACATAGATACATTTTTTTAAATTTATGAAATATTTTTTTTTTTTTTTTTAATCTTATGAAATATTTTTAAAACTTTTTCACAAAGTTTTATTTTTTGTAAACTTATGAAACTTTTTTTTATTTTGAAAAGATTTTTATGAAGTTATTTTATCTTTTAATAAAACAAGATAGTATATTAATGCGTTGCTTTTATACACATCCTAATGTTTATATGTGTTAAACTATAAATGTATGTTAACTATAAATGTATGTTAACTATAAATGTATGTTGCAGTAAGATAATACAGTGAAAATAATGTACATGCATACATAAATCAGTAAACTCATTTTTGATAAGATGTAATACATTTTAACTTTTGTGAAATAAATTTTAAACATTTAATTTCTATTGATATTATTTTTTCTATAAAGTTTTTTTTTTTTTTTTTTATTATTATTAAAGAACTGTTGAAATAACTTTTAACTTATGATTTTTTTTTTTAACTTATGAAATATATTTTATTAATTTATGAAATATTTTTTTTAATCTTATGAATTATTTTTTAAACTTTTTCGTAAAGTTTTATTTTTTGTAAACTTATGAAACATTTTTTTAATTTTGAAAATATTTTTATGAAATTATTTTATCTTTTAATAACAAGATAGTATATTAATGCATTGCTTTTATACACATCCTAATGTTTATATGTTTAACTCTGAATGAATTGCAATGTTACAGTAAGATAATAGAGTGAAAATAATATACATAAATTAGAAAACTCATTTTAACTTTTGCAAAATATATATATTTTAAACATTTGAAAAAAAAATTCTATTGATATTATTTTTTGTGTAAAGTTTTTTTTTTCTGTTAAAACTTTTTATAACACCTTTTTTTTTTTTTTTTTTTTTTGTTAAAACTTTTTATGTTACTTTTTTTTTTTTTCGATAAAACTTTTTTTTTTTTTTTTTTTTTTTTTTTTTTTTTTGTTAAAACTTTTTATGTTACTTTTTTTTTTTTTTCGATAAAACTTTTTATGTTACTTTTTTTTTTTTTTTTGAAAACTTATGAAATATATTTTTTAATTTGTGATTTTTTTTTTTAAATCTAATGAATTATTTTTTAAACTTTTCATAAACTTTTTATTTTTTTAACATTTTTATGAAGTTATTTTATTTTTAATAAAACAAGAGAGTATATTAATCTATTGCTTTTATATACATCCTAATGTTTATATGTCATTAACTATGAATCTGTTGTAATGTTACAGTAATATAATAGAGTGAAAATAATATACATACTCATATAAATCAGTAAACTCAATTTTGATAAGTTGTAATACATTTTAAAATTTTCAAAATATATTTTAAACATTTGAAAAAAATTTCTATTAATATTAATTTTTGTATAAAGTTTTATTAACTTTTTAACTTTCTAATTTTTGAAAAGAATGAATTAAAATAATTAAGATTATTATTATTATTTAAGATAGTTAATATGTTTTTTATTAATAATGAAGTGTTTCTTTTTTTATACATATACAAATTGAAACAATTTTTAAATGTTTTGAAAAAGCTAAACGAAATAAACATACATTTTGAAAATAATTAAACACACATATTAAAGAGAATAGTAAAACATTTTATTTCATTATTTTAAACAATTCGTTTTGAATGGTTTCTACATTAATATTAGATAAGAAGTTTTCACTAATACAATCTACTTCGTTTAAAAACGAGGAAATAACAAAGTCGAAATCTATTAGAGTTAATAACATTTCTCCCATTTGTTCAAATTTTTGTCGATTATTTAATATCAAACAGGGATGAAAGATTACAGATTCGTGGTTAAAAATACATCCATTGCATTCAAAAATGCGCTTTAGTATACTCGACATACTATTTTCAATACACGTTATAAGTTTATGTTGGCACATGCGTTCATTTTCTAAAGATGTGTGACTAACGATACATTTCTGTCTTATTAAGTTTGGCAAATGCTTTACATATATATGCTGAAGAAGTTCTTTATTCAGATCAAAGGCTTTTATTTTTAACTTTTCTAACTGATGCTCGTTCAAGTCAATGTGAGAATAATTCTTTAAATGTTTAATTCGCATGATAGAATTGTTAAAATTTAACACTAATATCATGTTATTAGCAACAAACGAGGAACTTTTATACTTCAAATTTAATGGAAAAATTTTATTGCAAAATTCGTACCAACTGTTAACATCCATAAAAATTGCATTTTTCGTTACAATTTCTTCATTAGTAAGCCCATTGCGTTTAAACTCTTGAATGTGTATATAAAATTGTCTGTTATACAGTTTTAAAATTAAGAAGATACAATCACTGAGTTCTTCTCGAAATATAACACGATTACAGGATTTGCCCCTTTTAGTTCGTGAAGTGGTGGATTGGCTTTCATCACTTGCTTGGGAAAGGTTAATTGCTTGGAACATAGTCTCTTCGCATCTAGTAGTGGGTTCTTGAAAATATTCGTCTTGGGAAATTAAGTTAAAAAAATTTGTATTAATCTCAGATTTCACATTCAGTGGATAATCAGTAGTGGATAAATCACATGATATCGTCTCATTGTTAGTGTTCAATGCAATGGGAACTTCTAATCTCGGCAAGTTTAATTCATTCACATAAGCAGGCTCATTACATTCTTCTAAACGTTGATACTTTGAAGAAGAAACTACTTCGTCGACAGGTCTTTTTAACAAATTTGCTACAGAATCCATTTTCAAAAACTAAGGACAGCCGCTTATGAAGTTCAAACGGAAATCAGTTGCAGACTGAATGCTTAAAAACAACACATATCCTAATATATGTTAAAAAAATCAGCGTCGGTTACAGTTAAACATTAAAAATTAGTAATGCCATAAGTTTTAGTCAACCATTTTTTAATAATCTAAAAAAACAGTCTTTGTACATAAATGGTAGTTTATATATTATGTTAGTGGTTTTACTATTTTTGAAGAATTTTGTGACAACACAAGGTTTTAATTTAAGTAAGCTTATGATAAATAATGTTATCAGTTTCTCTATCTTTGAAAATATTTGTGGCAACACTAGGTAACAGTTTTAATCTAAGTAATGAATAATACTTATTGTTAACAATTTCGTTCTTTTTGAAAATTTTTGTGGCAACACTAGGTAATATCCATCATGATTATGTGAATAACAATTGCTAATATAAATCATAAATTAAACTTGGTAAATAATTCTAATATATTAAAAGTATTTTAATTGATAGGAACCTTTTTTCTAAATGTTAAAATTTAAGTAAATGTTTTACAAAATCGTGAAATAATTATTAAAATTCATAAATTGTTAAAACAAAAATACAAGACAAAAGCTTTTTTTCATTTACACATTATTTATTCATCATTCTCGATAATGATAAAAATACAAAAAAATTATAAACTGTACAGAAAATCAACCAGTTCACATGATTTGACAAAGTTTGCATTTTTTCACTTATGCATTTTAATCAAATGTTGAATAAACTTGGTGTCAACATTAAATGTTTTGTTACAGTGTTTGCATTCGAAATTCCTGTAATGAACTTTTTTGTGAAATAAAAAATCGATATCAGAGTAAAATATAACACCACAGTGTTTACATTTATATTCCTTTTGATGATGACTTTTTTTATGTTTAGTTAAAGCAGACTTTGATAGAAACGAGTTAGAACATTTTTCACAAACATGAAACTTCTTATGAGATCTCTTGTGAATTTTTAACAAATATTTTTTAGAGAGTTCTAGTGAACATTCATTGCATTTATATGTCTTATGAAATCTCTTGTGAATTCTTAACGAATACTTTCTATAAAATTCCATTGCACATTGATCACATTTATAAAAAGTGGGTGTCTTGGAATGAGTAACACTATGTCGTTTTAAATCAGTACTTTGAATGGAAGTTTCACATTTAAAGGGCTTTTTATCCAAGTGGGATCTTTGATGTCTGGTTAACGCAATCTTTCTAGAGAAGCATTTTTGACATTGATTACAAGAAAAGGATGGTTGGGTTAATGAAGAGGGTGATCTTTCACTATTCGAAACTTGCACCTCTTGACTGGGTAAATCCGATTCCATATTCATGAAGTAAGAAATTTCTTGTACAGCACTCACTTAAAGAACCGCGCTTAATATCTTCATATAACAAAAAAACAATAAACAGTGTGATAAATTTCTACTGATTCACAAAAATCTATTAAATTCTAGGAGGCGCTACTGTTTTTTAAAAAATAATAGGATTGGTTTATAAAGTGATCTGATAATATGATGGTATTTGATAAGAAAGGCTCGATGTTATCTGGTGTTTATCATGCTGTTGAAATTTTTTACTAATTGATTAGAAAATTCATGTGAAAATTAACGGAAAAAGAATCACTTATTTTCAGCATAGTGATAAAACAATACTATACTAAAGTAATACATTGCTTAAATTTGTCGTTATCGGCTAATAGATGATAACTTGTAAAAAATTTTTTTATGTGAATACAGCAAACTTACTAAAAAAAATGCATGGCAATTAACCGTTTATTAGAACTGTACATCGAAAAATAATTAATAATGAAGTAGTTTATATATTTTGAATGGTGTAAAAATCAATGCGTATGAATAATCAAGGTTCAGGAAAAGTAAAGTTAAAAATGTAAAATTCATATTTTACAACATTACTGTTAAAAAATATTTTCATTGTTGCTCTAACATTAATGTAAATTGTATAAAACAGAGAACCTCCAAAAAAACATATGTAATGGTTTAATGAAATTAAATTGTCGTTTTAAAAAGCTTAGTTGAAACATCAAACAAAGTTCTCTTTCTTGTCATTTGTAAATATGTGAAATGTAATCTTAGTTGTTATTTTTCTTATATCAGCTAGTTCCTGTTAAAATTGTTTGGTTACCGGATGTTTGTGCAAGGCAGTGAATACGTGTTGATAACATACTATTTTAAGTTAGAGATGATTCGATTGTAATATAAGACATTATGCGGCCACAGGCGGGATAAGCAATGGGCAATTGTGATTAATGTTTAATTAAGCAGACTCACCTTCCTCCTTATCGCAATACTCAATTATCTCACAGGCGTGATGAGCAATGCTTAAATGATCAGACACAATTTTTTAAAATTATTAATTTCCAACGAAAATTCGATCCAACAGAGGGCAGCACCCAAATAAAAATCTTCCGGGGGGGGGGGTGAAGTTTGGAAAATGAGGAGGTTACCCCTTTGCTATAGTATGATATTATAAGCTTCAGATCCTAAATAAAAAAAATTAAGCCCCTTAAAAATTAAGCCCCTCTAAAATTAAGCCCTCCCCTTTCCTAAAATCTCATCTTACTGTAACATATTTTACGATTTGTTCAAATTTCCTTCCTACTCTAAGTTGATTCCTATCTTTAAGAAAAAAAAAATACATTTAAGCTCCTCCTAAAAATAAGCCCCCTAAAAAATTAAGTCCACCCCCCTTTCCTAAAATCTCATCTTACTATAACATATTTTACGATATGTTCAAATTTCCTTCCTACTCTAAGTTGATTTCAATCTCTACTTTAATTTAAACTCCGCAAAAAAATACATTTAAGCCTTTCAGAAAAATAAGCCCCCTAAAAATTAAGCCCTCCCCCCTTTCCTAAAATCTCATCATACTATAACATATTTTACGATATGTTCAAATTTCCTTCCTACTCTAAGTTGATTCCAATCTTAAAAAAAAAAAAAATACATTTAAGCCTTTCAGAAAAATAAGCCCCCCTAAAAATTAAGCCCTCCCCCCTTTCCTAAAATCACATCATACTGTAACAGAGTCAAAACATCCTTCACCCATTTTCAAATATCTTTCCTACTCTAAGTTGATTCCAATCTCTACTTAAATTTAAACTCCCAAAAAATTTAAGCCCCCCTCAATTTTAAGCCCCTCCTAAAAAATAAGCCCTCCCCTCTCTCTCTCTCTAAAAATCCCATCATACTGTAACAGACTCCAAACATCTACCCCTCTACTATAGTATAATCTCCTACGTTTCAAACCCTAAAAATTTAAGCCCCCTCAATTTTAAGCCCTCCCCTCATCCTACTACAGTATGATACACTCTCCATCAGATAAGCTCCTCATCCAGGTGGTGGTGGAGGACCTCCTCCTCTCTCTGTGAGGTGGTGGTGGGCCTCCTCCTCCTCTCCTCCTCCACCCTCCTCGCTGGGGTTGAACTCCCATTCTTTCCCTACTTATATAGGTAAAAGCAGCTTTTACACATTAACTAGTATTATTTGTTTGAGAAAAGTAAAGTAACTTACATTTTACACTTGTCATATATTCTTGTTATCTTTTCAAGAAACAAGCAAACTGCGCGAAGTAAAACATCAAAATGTATCGCCAAAGAGCGGAGAAAGTAGAAAAATTATGCATACTGCATTAATGATGTATTTTAAAAAATTACATTCATCTTTTTTAAAACTAGAATATTTACTAGAATCTGTATTAATCACAGTAAATCAAAAAAGTTGGTTTTATAATCCCAATTTGATGTCGTTTCTTTATGGAATTTTTTTAACATCTTTCTATTGCATGCATATTTCCATAAAAAATTAGAGTAAATTCTCGACAAGGATAGAAACTACTATTTATATATTTGCTTTTGTTATCTAAAGTCTAGATAGGAGCAAAAAAAAAAAAAAAAAAAAAAAAAAAAAAAAAAAAAAAAAAATTGAAAAGAAATACAGATGTGAAACGATAATTCCACCATGTCATTAGCCTGGAGAACGGAGGGGGTGGAAGGTTGTACAAATTAGAGATGAGACAGGCTCAGCCCAGGGTCGTAGCTACAAATGATCTATAAGGGGGGGGGGGCTCATATTTTTTCCCCTTTCTCTGACACAAAAAGATAAATGCGTGCATATTTACCCTGTAGGTACTATGTTTCTTATTAAACTGTTGTAATAACTTCATTTTACGCTAAGAAAAGTATATGATGATGAAAATTTTGAGTGTATAACTGATGGAAAATTAAACATAATGTTAGCTTCATAGGATGAGGATTGTTAAATTGCTTTTTTTAGATACAATTTAATAATTCTGCAAAACTGTAAAAAGATTAAAAAAACTAAATTAGACTTTTGAACAGAATTTCATTTGAATTTCAGAAATTCATTTAGTTGTCGACCTTGGAATCTTTTCAGGGGGGGGGGGGCTCAAAATATTATAAGGGGGCTGGGCCGCCCATAGCGCCCCCTTAGCTACGGTTCTGGCTCAGCCCCAGCACGAGGCCCGAGCCCAAACCCGGGCCCGAAGCGGGCACGGGCTCTATTTTCATTTTAGTGTTCGGGCCCGGGGGGGGGGGGGTAGCTCGGGCTCTATTTTCATTTTAGTGTTCGGGCCCGGGGGAGGGCTCGGGCTCTATTTTCATTTTAGTGTTCGGGCCCGGCGGGGGGGGGGGGGACTCGGGCTCATTCTTTCTGAGAATTAAAAAACATTTATGTGTAGAAGATATTGAAAGAACTACTATTTTCCTTTTAAAATTATTTATTCTTTTTCAAATCATTTCAGTGTTATTTTGATCAAAACGAAAGAAAAAAAAATTATATATATTTCAATAATTGATTGTTGCTTCAAAAGAAAATTTGTGATGTATGGAGATTTATGTCTACTGCATTTCCGTCAACGATCAATTGATAACGCGCCTATCAAAATAATCATAAATAATAAATTAGCTTTTGGTTGGATTTTCGTTTGAGGCAGAGGATATTTTTTAATTCGATCACTTATTTGTTTATTTTGTTAGAGAATGATTTCTTCGTTTTTGATGCAGACTAGATGCTTGAGGTTTGCAAATTATTTGATTGTGCACGAATCATAATCGTCCTTCATATGATAACAGCATTGCGATTTTTTTTTTTCTGTTTGTCATCATGAATTTTGCTTATGCTGAGGATTTCCTTTCGTAAGTAAACGTATTTTACATGCTATCTCGATTGAAAATATTCGATTAATGTTTCTTCTTTTCCCATAAAAACAACGGAACTTTAAGATAACTGTATAAATGTTTTAATTTGCGTTGATTTTAAGGTTCTCGTCAGTCATGGGGAATTGTTAAGAGAAATGAATTTATTATAGATAAATGTACAGGGAAGTAGTGGAAGGTATACTGGGGTATACGCCGTATACCTTCTGGATTTTTTTTTTTAAGGAACACTGTATAACCTTCTGTTTCTCATGAAAAACATAGGATGTACTCTCTAGAGTATACTCTGTGCCTTGAGCATATACCTTGAGCATACAATTTTTAAATATCATTAAATCTTTTATTTATTTATTTTTTGTATCGGGTTCGGATGGACTCGGGCTTTAATGTACTAAAAATCTTTCGGGCGCGGGGGGGGGGGGGTCAAAAATCGAGCCCGAACTCATCTCTAGTACAAATCTGTGCTTCATCTGAAAATAAGAAATGATGCTACGCAAAATTCAAATTAATATGGAGGTTGGTTTGTCGGTTTGCTAAATTTCGTTTTTTGGGATCATATTTTGACATTCGTACGGGCTCTCTTTTTTTTTTTTTTTTTTTTTTTTTTTTTTTTTAACGGGGAAATTTTATTTATTCATGAGTAGAAAATATAAGAGCTATTTTTCACTTTAAATTGCATACTACAATTTATTTTAATGCTACTTTGATCAAAATGACGGGGGGAACTAAAGTCGTGCTTATTTATTTTAGTATTTCATTGCTGTTTGAAATGAAAACTTGCGATGATTATAGATTTATGTTTACGGATATCTTTATTTTATATCTATCATGTTTTATCTGTGTTTATATATCTTTTCCTTATCCATTAGCAGCGTCGTGCGAAAGGGGGAAGCTGCCCCGGCGTGGGACTTTAGGGGGCGCCAAATTTATACTACCAACGTTATTTTTGGCCTGTTGCAAGAAAAAGTTAGGTGGAGGGAGCGCCAAATTGTAACTTTGCCCCGGGCGCAGCTTTCTCTTCGCACGCCCCTGCCCATTAGATTTAGTTTTAAGCAACTTCTCATCCTTCTTCACGCAATGAAAAATTGCGTTTGGGTCTTTTTTAAAAGAAGTTCCACACAATTATACCTTCCGCAAAAGAACCTGTCTAAAACGGAAATTTGATCGGTTTTATGGGGTTCCGTTTTATTAGGTTTTATTACATAAAATGTTGTTTGTACCCAACATGTTCAGGTTAAAAATTTTGGGCACCCCCCCCCCCCCCCGCGTTCAAAAGGCTGGCTACGCCTATGTATGTGTAAAATACAAGCAATAAGAGCATAATATAAACTCTGGTACATGCATAGTTTCTTTCTTTTTTCTCTCTTTTTTCCAATTTTTCAGATCTTTTATTAGTTAGATAGCAAATTTTCTTCTACAACGTTAAACTTGCGGCCAAGGAACGCAGTTTCTTACCAGCCAACCTTTTACTACACCATGTATCATATCTCAGGGATATGTTTAGAAAATTTTTAGGTCCTTTAAAGGACCCTTCACAAAACTATCTTAAAACAGGACCTTTCACAAAATTTTTTATCCCCAAACAGGACCCTTCACAAAACATTTCATCCCAAAACAGGCCCCTTCACAAAATTATTTGTCTCTTAAATAGATCTTTTACATAATTTTTTCACCTTCAAATTGAACTTTTCACAAATTTAATCATTTAATAATAAAATCTGGCTTGTAAAAAAGCAGTTAAACTTACCAAAGAGCATATTAGTTAGGTTTTTATATATGAAAAACAGACCTGAAGACATTGATAATTTAAAATTCACAAAATTTTGACTAGAATTTTCACAAATATAAGAAAAAAAAAATCACAATTTCACAAAAACAGGACCCCGTGAGAAAAGTCTGGACAGACCCCTGTATCTCGTATATAGCTGAAAAGATAGTTTTCATTATGCGCCATGAATTTGGTAAATATGATCTATGTCCCTGATCAAAATCAATCCAAAGAACGGAATAAACTTACTTTATCCGATAGCTACACTAGACAAAACTAGTCGTTGGGGGCCACCGCAATACTTATCCAGCAAGGATGTGCATTATGTAAAATATGAGAATAAAACATATGTAAACTATTCACTTTTTAAAAACCGTCTAGATTTTCTTTCTTGGTACTTTTTAAAGACGAAACTTTTCAAAGCTATTAATGTAGGACTATCAGAGATTTCATTCTTTAAAATCTTTTCGGGTGTGGTGTACTATTAATAGTACATGTCATTTAATGGAGTATTATTTTGTATTAAGAAATACATTTTCTTCTATTTACACGTAGTAATGTTAGTGTATGTCTATGCATTTCCTATATGAATTAAACCATGTTTAGGCATTTAGTAATAATAATAACTATTATTTACTTAACTCTCTTTGTGCCGTTTGTGATTCTTTTACTTTAAACATATATTTCACTTGTTAAATTAAAAACAAAGGTTATTTTCCTGAAAGAATCGTGTGTAATAAAGCGTGAAAAGCATTAGAAAGTTGTAATATAAATTAAATCTTGTTGTAATATAATATTTTCTAAACTTCTCAAAAAGCTCTTCCTTAGCCTATTTTCATATGAATAGTAATTGAATAGTATACAAAGCAACAACATTAGTTATCTTTCAGACAATGAAATATTAGTCAAACACTAATTAATTTATTTGGATATAGCCAGTATTAATATTATTAACGCAAAAGTAATTCTTTTCTAAAAATTGAAAAAAAAAAAAAAAAATCAGATTTGAAAGGGTTAAGATATTTTGTAAAAAACGCAAAATACGAATTTTCAACTACATTACATTTTTCTTATGTAATAGTATGAATCATTCCATTAAGAGATAACAGTTCTCAAGAGTCTGAGACTTTAGCTGATGAATGCAATGATAAGGCAATAAAAAATAATTTTACTTCGGAAGAAAACATAACAATGATTCAAGTCATTGAAATTAAGCCCAGTTATAAATAAAAAAAACTCGTCATGTTATTAAATTGAAAAAAAAAATGTAATTGTTATTTGAATACCGGTTCTTTGAAAACGTATTTCAATTCTATTTAGTATTTAATTTAAAAGGCGTCTTCCTGCTTTGAATGAATAGAGCGTAGAGTGTAGGCAAGATAATTTTTATGAAAAACAGGTTATAAAATATTAAAGAGTTTTGAACTTCATTGACAACTTGAATTCATTAAATTAAAAGATTAGATAAAAAGTTGATAAAATTTATAAAAAAAAAAAAAATATGAAAACAGTAAATATATATATATATATATATTTTTTTTTCAGTTAAAAAATAGTTTTGTACCTCTTTTTTATTATTACTTTCTTCTATCATCAATAGAAGAAAGTATTGTAATCGAAATTTTTTTTCGACTTCCAGTTTTCGACGGATTTACTCGTTTTAGGGGGTCAGAGATTCCAAAAAACATGTTTTGACAAAATGTCTCTCTGTCTTGTGTATGTCTGTGTGTGTGAACCGTATGTCGCCATTCTACTATCAAAAAGTGTATGAAGATATGCATAGAATTCAACCAAATATTTTGTAAATGTTTTTGACTGTGGCAAGCAGGTTCTCCTTCAGTTTTGAAATATTCCACCAGAAGAGGGCGCTGCAATAACAATTTTTGCGCCATTTCCAATATTGTACCGACTAAACGTGTATGAAGTTATGCATCGAATTGAACCAAATTTTTTGTGTAAGCGTTTGGCTACGGCTAGTTTGTCCTCCTTAATTGAAAAAAAAAATCCGCCGGAAGGGGGCGCTGGAATAGCGATTTTTGAGCCATTTTCAATATTTTACCACAGAAAAGTGTATGAAGTTATGCATAGAATTGAATGATTTTTTTTTTTTTTTTTTCATAAGTGTTTGACAATGGTCATCAGACCTTCCCTGATTTTGATTTTTAAAAAAATCCACCGGAAGGAAGCGCTATAATCGCGATGTCTATGCCATTTTTATTATCTTACCATTAAAAAGGTGTTTGATGTTATGCATAGAATTGAACTAAATTTTTTTTGTGTATGTTTTTTTTTTTTTTTTTTTTTTTTTTTTTTAGTATGGCGAGTAGATTTTTCCTGAATTTGGAAAAAATCTGATTATCGTTATACTGTTCATCGGCTCGTGCAGATACGGAAACTCGTTTTTATTACGATTAATTGACAGAAACAGAAATTTAAGATGCAAATCATAGTTGGTATAATACTGAATTAATAATATTAACGTATTAACATATGTAACTAAATTTTGAAATATTAAAATGTACGTATGAGATACAAGAAAGTTTTGGGATTGGCACATCCAACTAGTTTAATTTTATTTTCTAATTGGTTTTGTTTATGTTATTTTATTATTCAAAACGTTGGTTATTAATGAAAAGTAAAGCAGCTATTCAGGTTGAAAAAAATATTGTTATATAAGACACAAAAATGATTGAAGTTCTTTTATTTATATATTTTAAATTATGTTTAATCACAACACTGGTTTGTCAAATAACCTGGCATGTCACAAATAATAATAATAATAATAATAATAATAATAATAATAATAATAATAATAAAGTTTTTAAATGCATTTAAGTAATACATAAGATATGAGCAAAAGTGAGTATTTGTTCTTTTTTATGTGTTATATTTGTGTGAAGGGACTTTTTTGATATGAAACATTAGAGAACAAAAATTAGAATTGATAGTTATAATTCTATGAAATTGTTATGAATAGAAAATATATTAATAAGTTTTTAAGAAACGTTGATTCCTATATTTTTTGTTACCACGTTAAAATATTATTATTTGATAGAACAATGATAATAAAGCAAAATTCTCAGACTTTTTTATCGAAAAGCTGATGAATAATGGGAATTTATACAGACGTTCAATAATGAATGTGATTTACACTATCTTCAGGTTGAATAAGGAATGTTTGAAACAGAAATTAATCCACCAGTAAGAATCGCAATTCTGTATAAAATGTACGATTTCTTTAAAAATATTGTAATTTTTTCTTGTTATCTGACTTAAAACTCCATAGGTCGAAAAAGAACATATACACTGAAAAAAGTGAAGTACTCAAAAATGAGTAAGTCGATATACTCATATTATTCAAAACTTTGAATAATAATGTCGAATTGAGTATGTCTTGATCATAAATAACACATTGCTTTCTCAATTTTGAAACATTATATGTTATTAAATCAAAACATACGATAATTTTGTACCCTGTATTATTGGTTTATTTCATTCATGGTGGCATAAAAGATGCACATTAATGTAAATATTAAATTAATCATAGTGACATAGTATATTAAAAAATTATCATATATTAAATGATATACATTTTAAAAGCACTTGCAAATAATGTTCTTGTCATAAAAGTATTCGATTAGAGTATTTTGCTAATAATTTTTGTATTTTTCTTAATAAATAATCAAACGTTCATTGTTAATAATTTTCAGCAAAAAATAAATACGAGTACATTTTTACTGTAATTTGAAAGTTCAGTGGGCAGGTCATAGTGATTTACATTTGAACACAAACATCGAATCAAAATTGAGTACATGTGTTTCTCTGTTTTGCGTACTTTTAGATCGGAGCTATTTTGAGTATGTGAAGTACTTAAAATTGAGTATTTTTTACTCAATTTTGAGAACCTATTTCTTTTTCAGTGTACAGTGAAATAAAAAAAAACACCCTGAAAAAAAAAAAAAAATCCAGAAATTTTTATTTGAAAATTTTTAAAAATCAGTGTCATCTACCGAAATTCAGTAAAGTACCAACGCGCAAAATAGTTTTTAAATAAAAATTTAAATTTTTCCATTAATCTTAGCCACTCTAGAGTATAAATAAAATCAGTCAAGAAAACAGTTTGTATAAAAATACTCTTAATTTTTAAACAGATTTAATTAATCCAGTTAACAAGAAACCATAAAGTAATGTTCAAATTACTGATACAGAAATATGGAAAAAGATAAAACTAGAGATCAATCGCAGTTTCTGGTTTCTGCAAAATAAATTACGAATTTTAAAAAATGTAACATAAATATTGCGTGGTTTTATTTAAACAAAACCAACCAAAAATAATTTCATTTAATCATTGCGGTTCATATAAATCATAAACGTTTAACAAATAACAATGAATTAAGCAAATAAAGCATTTTTTGAGTTACATAAACGACAAAGTAAAAGGAAAAAATATTATTAACTTAAACTATACATAACACCATAATGAAATTCGAAAAGTCAGAAGTTAATTATAATTAAAAGATAGAAAAAAAAAAGAGAAAGATCTGGGAAAGATTTAATTAAATAATTAGTCCTTCGCATGACTCGGTCAACCAGTTTTCTCTCGAGTCTTTTATGACAAACAGCAAAAAATAAAACCGCAAAGCTACCGCTAGCAGCAATTATAGAGACAGTTTTTTCTTCGCTTTTGCGTGACTGAATGAAGCCAATTTCATTCATTAAGTACAGAGAAGTATAACTTAATTCTAGATAAAACCAGAGGCACCGTCTTTAGAACTAAATTGTAATATGCAACTAGTGTTGCCGCAAAAGGTGGGACAGAAAGATTAAAAAAAAAGTGGGACTTAAAAATTTATTAAATTTTACTAAACGATGCCTGAAATTCTATCTTAAACATAAAAATATCAATCTCTATGTGGTAAAGCATAATGCAACAGTATCCGATTAGACAAAATCCTGTTTAAAATGGAATTTTTCTTCTAACTTTCGTGATTTCATTTCATCAGGTTTTACAACATTAAATAAACATTACAATCTTATGCAATAAAATCTATAAAAATGGAATGGATAGGAACTGTAACGAAATCATAATTAGCAACGCATAATTGAATTGTATAGTATTCCTATCGTAGAAACCATTAAATTGTTACTTTTAAAATAGAATTCCATTATAAACAGGTTCCATTTTTACCTATTTTACTGAGCAAAATACATTGAAACCTGCAAAATCAAAATCGTTAAAAAGCGAAAAAAAAAAAAAAAAAGTTTTAAGCAAGTTTCCAATCCAAGCATGTAGATTTATAAGAAATTACTTTCTAAGAGATTATAAAATAATTTCCGTTATAGACAGGTTCTGTCTTCACAAGTTTTATTACATTAAGTTCAATCGATGCAGACTAGCGAAAAGCATGGTACGGAAAGAAAGGATTTGTATATATATAAAAAAATGGCACTTAAACGTTCGCGCTGTGGTTATGCGGAACAGGTCATAGAGCCAATGTAAATGGGGACACCTGACAACACTAGATGCAACCAGAAGTATACCTTGAATTAAAGACTCTGTTCTATAAATGTATGCACACACAAATTTATTTTTATATACGAAATCAAAAGTAGAGATATACTGACGAGGAAAAATTACAATTAAAATTAGTTTTAATTTTAAAATTAATTATTTTAAAACTTAAGCATATAAAGTCATTTAAAATAACTCTCCATTCTTTATTTATAGAATTAAAAATTTAAAAATATACATCTTTTAATATTAAGTCATTTTTTTTTCAGAATTTTGAATACCAAAGCTGCCTATTACTATGTTCTATAGCCCACCATGGTCTCAAATATTAAAAAGTGGAACCCACAATTACTCAAAATAAATAAATAAATAATAATAAAATAATAATAATTTGTGCTTCATTTTTCCAACGCTTACTTCACATAAAAAAGAATTCTCATTGCTTGTTTGTGTGGTAATAAAAATGTGTGACGCATTATGACGGAATTAAATAAAAAAAAATTAGTTTGAGAAAAAAATTGGCAACGCGACGCTATTCTTTCCAAAAAACACCTCGGGATATACCAGATTAAGCAACACTCCCCAAAGCTACGCATATCCGAACAATGTACTGTATTTTACATCTTTTAAGGAGCAGTTTGGACATGCTGAGAACTAGTCAACGAACACGCGATTTAAATATCTTTCGCGTATCTTCAGGTCATTCCCACAAGCACGACCAATTCGCTATCATTTGCCAGTACCATTAGAATGAAAATGAAATACCCGAGGATAAAAAAAAGCCATCATCAATAACATGATCATTCCAGAATCACAGCCACATCAATGAATAATTGCTGGACAATAAATAGTAAATGGCAGAGCTAACCAGTGCGAGTTCAGGACAATCTTCGACATCTAAATGAAGATTGAAACCTGCCTTCGAGCAAAAAAAAAGATAGTAAGCAGAACAAACCTAAAGTCATCTGTAAATTTGATGGCAATAAACAATGGCAATGAATGCTTATTTCACTTGACAACGAACACGTAAAATCATGTACTATTAGGAGAAGAATTTTGAAGCAGTTGCAATAATATTTTAATAGATTCGAATGCGCGATGAGTTTTGAAGTTATTGCAATAATTTTTAACATGATCGTATGTGCAGTTTTACTAATTTTATTTTAATTTCTAAGAACGTATATTTTTTAAGATTCAAATTAATCCATATTTTAGCAAAATTATGGAAAAATAGTCTATAATTATATCTCTAACATTAATTTTATATTTTTGCGTAAAAATGAACACATATACACTGATTAATATTCAAGTGTATATCTTTCTTATAAAGAATATTCAGGACTTTCTTTTGAAAAACCGAGAACTCCCAAACCCGAACAGAAAGAATCAAAACCTAATCCGAAATTGACACAAATCCGAATTATTTAGAGTGAAGTTTCACCGAGGCCAGAGCCCGGAGGAAACAGGATTATCCGACCCGATGAAGAACACTAACTTGGAACCACAACGAAAGCTATTTTGAATAGGTCCTATAGTTCGACTGTGTAAAAAATATTGCAGACATGCCAACCTCCGGCTTTTTAAAAATCAAACAATTATACTTCGAACCAGATATTTACTGAGTCAACGAAATTAAGTAAATATCAAATGATCTTCTGCGTTAATACTAGATACTTGTAATTAAATAAATTTTCTGGTTCAAAGTACGTTTTCATGAATTAACGAAAGCCGGAGGTTGGCAACTCTGTGTTGAATTATGCTAATATTATTAGCATAATTCAACAATACTTTAGGAATCGTACCAATATTCTAAAATCTCCATTAACGAAGGCACGGGATTCATTTAAAACTTTTTTCTTCTTTGTGTACCCAGTAACCCTTAATTTAGTACATACATTTTCCAAGGAAAAAAAATGACAAGAAATTTTGAGATTATTGCAACCGTTTTTTAACAGTACAATAAACTCTGGTTAAAGTGAACTCTGTGTAAAAGGGAAATCTAATGCTTTTTTTTTTTTTTATTTATTTAATGTAATGTATGCATGTAACTTTCAGAATGATTTTAAATACAGTAAATTCTGCCTATGGCAGAATATTGTCACTGTCTCGAACTATTCCGCTTCAGTTAGTCCGCTTACGTTTAGTATATAATTTTAAACAGTATGGGCTATATTAGATACAGTCGATCCTCTATATAACGAAACTCCATACATCGAATGTCTCCATATAACGAATTTTTAGTAAGAACGGTCCCCTTTTCGCATGATTACAATAAAAACAGACTCTATATAGCGAAATATCTATCTCCATATAACGAATTTTTTCATAAATTGATCTTAATTTATTCAGTTTTAAAAAAGCTTCGAAATCATATGGAATCAATTTTCCATCACTTATTTTTGATTTATCGTTCAGTGGAGAGGGTTTTTTTTTTTTTTTTTTTTTTTTTTTTTGTATAAATATTACTTTTCTCCTTATTCTTTAAATCTAACAAGTTCATCCCACCTCCCACACACCTTTCAACATCCTTCTCAAAACACAGTCAATTGAATTGTTACACATATAAGAGAGGAACTTTCTTACATTTTTTCAAGAATATAAATTTTTCGCTATACAAAAAAAAGAAAAAAAATACCATTACACAAAGGACTTTCGGATATCGCTTTGCTTTTAAATTGAATCGTAGAAACGGTATTAAAATTTCTAATTTTTTTTTTTTTTTTTTTTCCAGTACATTTACATTTCAACATTCTAAAAAGAAAAACAAGAGTTTTGGAGCTATATCAATAATTTTTAACAATATCATAAGCGTAGTTTTTTTTTTTTTTTTTTTCCACATACACGATAATTTAAAAGTGCAAACACATTTTTCAATATTAGAAAAATAAAATAGGATGCCGAAATATTAGAAGAATTTGAAGTGGTTGCACTATTTTGTTGAATCATATGCGTAATGTTAAAAGTTTTTTTTTTTTAAATTATAAAAGTAATGTATTTTTTTAAATAGAGAGGTTTTTAAAAGAAAAATCCGGAAGCGATTGCAATAGTTTTAAACCTAATTATTAAGCACGTTACAAAAGATTTAAAAAAAATATATAATGTATGCATTTTCTATAGTAAAAAAAGAAGAAAGACATAATGTCAGCGTTAAAAAAAAAGTAGAACGAAATTTGTAATTATACTTTCGACATCCAAAAAGGAGAAAATTTAAGCTTATTTGAAAAGCATATTACTTGTGAAATTAATTTATCCAAAGTTTCTGATCTAATTGCAAAAAAAATTATTAAATAAAAAAGAAAAAAATTATCTTTTCTCTTTTAAATGAAAGTACTTTTCACTTAAAAAAAGAGGGGGGGGGGGTCGTCAAATTAGAAAAACTCATTGTATTACAGATTAAATTCCCATATTTCCAATTTTATGTAACGATGGGAATTAATAAGTAAAAACGTAAATGTACCATTTAAAAAAAAAAAAAATAGAAATGATGTTTAAAAAAAAAAAAAAAAAAAAAAATCAAATGTTTGTAATAATCTCAAATTATTTAAATGAAGTTTTAAAAATGTGTCGTAAAGTTTTAAATATTCAAAAAGAAGAGAGCTATATTTCCATTTCATGTTTGGAAACAAATTTCCATTTTAAAAGTTTTGCAGAAATTGCAAATGATATTTATTAAATGATGGCAAGAATTTAAAAATATTCCTTTCTATTTTGAAATCTAGCTAAATTACAATAAGTAATTTAGCTAGATTTAGTTGTCCTATTGTGCATTGTATATACTATTTTATATACTTTACTCAAAATTCTAATGGTGCTAATTACTGAATTGTTAATTTTCTACCTTTCTTTCTTTTCTTCGCTTCTCTTTTTAATTTTCTTAAGGCTGTTCTTAAATCAAAAAGGGCAACTTTGTGACACATGCTTTAATTTATTTTTGCTTGGAAATGCATGAAAATAGCAGGGGTTGTTATTCAGAAACTGTCAAATTGCACTCAATTTTATGTTTTTTTAAAAACACAATAGATTTTTCATAACAAGCCTTCAAAGTTGACACTTTTGAGTACATTTCCCGACGAAAGCAGAAAAACCGGTCGAAAAGCAGGAGAAAAACGGGTGTTCAACAGCTTAGAATTGAACAGGTAATTTAATTATCATAAAATGGAAAAATAAGTTTGATTCGAAATCGCTTCCATAGTCAGGCATTCCAATTTTATACCTTTCCGTTAAAAAATGAATTTGTAAATGTGTCAAAACGTTTTGCGCTTGTTGAGCGGAGCAGCTGAGAACACCTTTAACGTGTAAATATAACTCAGGATATTCTACATGAATTCCATTAAACAAAGATAAAAGTGAGCAGGAGAAAAAAAAAAGTTGAGAAATTTTCGAGGTATACAACGATAGAATAAAATGAAACAATGTGCGATTTATTTTTCTCCCTTTAATAATTTCGAAAATATTGGGAAAAAAAAAAATACTTAAACTAACAATAAATATACACATGATCATTGAATCTAAGAGTAATGAAAAACAACTTGCTAAATCGTAAATCCAAATATAACAGATAAATTTATAAAAAGGAGAGAGAGATCAGTTTTTCATGCGAAATCTTTTCAGATTTTAGATTTTCCCCCTTATTTAGTGGAAAAAAATATTTATACTAAATACGTTTAAATTAGTGTGATCCCAAGTAAATTTTAATCCCTGAAATTGTCACAAATTTATATAGATCAACATTTTGCAATTAATGTATCAATTAAATCACAAGAAATTCATATACAGTGGACTCTCTCTGTTATGAACACTCATGGGACCGACCAAAAATGTTCAGATTAGGGGGGTGTTCAGTATAGAGGGAGATTGGAAATGCATTACTACTACTATTATGTACAATGACCGAGCTTGCAGGTGATCAAATAAGGTCGGTTCTACGGGGGTTTTATTATATTTCCTTTCTTTTAAGTTTTAAAAGTAAACTAACCTAATTTCTAAATTCCTCAACCCTTTAAGCATCCTGCAGAATTGTACATGCAAGTTTAACAATTCATAAAATAAAAGCTACGGAAAGTAGAACAATTATTTGAAATAAGAATGATGGAAGTGGATTATTTTAACTTACCGCAATTGTCTCCAAGTAATCAGAAACTAAATTTTTACATTTTCTAATAAAAAAAAGTCATAAAATGAGTTCTGTTACAGCAAGCGGCTAACAAGAATGTGACAACAGGTGCTCCAATATTTAACTGAAGTTTCTATCAAACAAATTGAAGTATTCAAACAAATTGCAATTTCAAGTAATATTTACAATCTAGCAGTGATTTTGTCTATTTTTTAATCAAGTTTGTTGTACCTTTTTATTCATCTGTAACAGTTTCTCCGAATTTCCATGATCAGATTTCGAATTCAGTTCGCAAACATGTGTTTAGTTTACAGAGAGATAGAGTAGACATGAGGACCTAAAGTAGCGTTCATAATAGTGGGGTGTTCGGATTAGAGGGTGTTCAGAACCAACCGAATGTGTCCATAATAACGGGGTGTTCACATTAGAGAGTGTTCAGACAGAGAGAGTCCACTGCATAAGGACTCTCTGTCCCCACGAGTTAAGCTCGCCAACGATTTGCAATTCTTGAAATTTGGCGATTTGCAATTCCTTAGAATAATACTTGTAGTGATTTCCCCCCCCCCCAGAAACTACCGCATTATTCTCGATATTTTCATGAACTTTATTTAAACATTAAAACAGACTTCATTATTTTAGCTCACCGATACGAAATCTTATTTTTTAAAAATATAACGTCTGTTGAATTTATTAAATTTTGTAGTTTACCTTATGATATGTGGAAAATATTCCTTTCATTCCGTAAAATAGTGACAACTGCAAGCCTACAAACAGTATCGCACACATAAATAAAATCTTTAAAAAATCAAGTCACAAGAGACGTCAACTTTTATCAGAACAACTCACAAAACACATGCTAGCATTCATCCGTAATATAAATGAAAATAAATAAAATTGTGCAGTTCTTGCGTGAGTAAACTGCTGAAGTTTCAGTCTACAACTCGCAAATACCGTTTGTACAGCATTAAGAGTAAGAAATATCGTTGTGAGTACTTCCTAATTCAATAACGATCTTATTTCCAAGTAGCCACACGAACACGGGAATGAAAGGTCACGAAATTTCTGCAACTGAAAGAACGAGATTAATAACTGCAAGAGCAAGAAGATTGGGTCACAGTAATGACGGAAATATTCTTCCCAAAGAGTCCACTGAATTATAAAGTAAGTTTGGGAGAAAAAATTAGAGAGATGCGTGTTTTGTATGTCTTTAATTCTCAACTACCCATTCCCCCTAAATATCTGGGAGATTACTTATTTTTTGTTTCATTTTTCTTATAATAGATCAGGCAGAGTAAATGAGTTTGGAAGCTTTAAATAAGAACTAAAGGTAAATATTAGAAAATCCTAATAATAATAATAATAATAATAATAATAATAATAATAATAATAATATATTTTTTTTATGAAGACGCTGAATGTTTCTCAGGGATGTTTTTAATACTAAAAATATATGAAATTAAATATATATAAAAGAATGGAAGGTAAGATTAAAAATTTAATTATAAATTTTTATTGTAACTAATAAAATACATGGCAAGATCTTTCAAATTATCACTAATAACTATAAACTATGCTTACAGATTCGATCAATTTCTAAGGAAAAAAATTATTAAAAAAATATGTACATAGACATTTTTTTAAACTAACACAGAACTTTTAACTGTTAAAAAAATGTTGCAATTAAAATTTAAATAGTCTAATAAAGCACATTGTAGAAAGAGGGGTAGGGGGAAGATGAATAAACCATTAGAAAATTATTAGGTTCTGAAAACTGTTAGTGAAATCATTTTTCTAAAATTTATAAATCGCTATATAAACACCTTGAGATAACACTTTTTATCAAAACATTAGCACATAAAATATGTCAGAGTTAACCTATTATTTCACTTAATTTCACTACGGCCTTCAGTAAATTCTCTAAATTAACAAAGTTCAGATTGAAGACTTTTGTACCCGTTTTAGACCACGTCAAAAAAATGTCAATTACAAGCTTTATCAAGTTAATGACTATTATGTGAGAAAAAGAAATGACAGTCATAAAGCGCTCATAATCACTTTTCACAGTCCTTCGGCACGTCTTTTGGAAACGAATACCGTTCTATCCTATTAACGCTCAGAAGTCATCGAGTTTCCCTGACACGAGTCAAATTTTTAATTATTTCCACAAGGCTGTCAAAAAGAAGACGCTTTGGTAAATTAGAAATCTCCTAAAATTCAGTCCGATAAGCAATAAGGTTAACCTCACCCAATCGTCCGTACGTTAAAAAAACCAATTCTTGTGACGGATAAACCGATAAAAGCAATTATGCAAAAGAAATGGAAAAATACAAATCTCCGAAAAGAAATGGAACATTCAACTTCAAGAAGTTGAAAAGATTTGGGGAAAGATGGTTTTTAAGAAATGTAAATGAATTCAATACAACATTTCTGAAGAAGTAACTTGCGATTTAAAAACCTAATGGATTTAATAAACTTTTTATGAAGAAGTAATCTGTTTAGATTGTCCAAAAAACGGGTCGTATGCAGATGAGTATTTCAATGGGGATTCAAAATATAGATAGGGAAAATTCGGGTAGCCATGAAAACTTCAATTTCTAAGAAATTCAAAGTGTTGCATAAATAAAGAGTTATTGCAAATGAACGCCCTCTAGAGTCGAAACAAATACAATTTAATTGCGACGTAGGTGTCGAGTAAGTTAGTCATCAGTGAGTGTTTTGGTATCGTCAATAAATACGGAAAAAAAAAAAAAAAAAAAAAAAAAAAAAAGAGACCATACATCTTATGCGGAGAACATTCAAAGAAGACTGGATTCGGAGCCAGGAATGCAAAGACAGAATCCATGAAGATTGTATTTATATTGGTGTATCGGATTTTAATTATAATTGTGATGTTTGTAAGGACAGAAAAACGGTTAGGATACCATTGATTAATATCTCCGGCTCTACCCACCGTTTCTTGTGACGTAAAAAAAATAAGGTTAAACTAGTTTCCGTATATTTCGTTAAATAATTCGATATTATTAGCAACGCTTAATTAAAATTATTAAAGAAGTTCTTAATTTTATTTTAAGTATAAAATAGGCTTTTTTTTTTCGATTTATCCAAGTATTCCAGGCTACCAGATCTTCTAACTAAAAATTGCGCAGTCAATTAACATTGCATTTCTATGACCATTTTATTATATTTATCAGTAAATTACTTCCGTTGTAATTTCCTTTAAAATGCCACATTAGAGACATTTTACTAGTTTAATAAAAATAGCGCTGGTTTGGAAAATGAAAGAAAATCATGTCGTGTATACACAGCTTTTTTAATTCTTCCAACATAACAGAAAACTGTATAAGGACTTAAATTTTTATAACCAATTTATTTACTTATTTATTTATTTTTCAATGGAAAATATTTTCCATTTTTCAGTATTCAACAAGGATAGACGTTTAACATTAAATCTAAGAATCCAATCGAAATTTATTGGCATACATTCATTATTATACGCAACATTCATTAATTACCAGTCACAGGAGCTTGTTTACTTCACATTATCTGATTAAGAGGACACAATACCTTTGAAACCATTGTTTCAATTTTGAATGATACTGTAGTATATGTGGTGGCATAATACTTAATACTAAAAATTATATACAAATTTAAAAAAAAATTAAAATCCTTACTACTGTTTTAAATATTAATATTTTTGCTTCTTTTTTTTCACATTCATTACAATATACCTCATAAAACTGTGCATGGAGTTCATTTTAATTATTAAACAATTTCAAGTTAATGAAATTGGTATGCTTTTATGTAGGGCTATAAAATATGCATTCTGCAGAATATGGAGTGCAACGCATTTATTATTCATTTACAGGCACATACAAAAGAATTGGGTTAAATAATGGTCTATGGAGGAAAACTATTTTCAACTTACTTTATTTCTGTTATATAATTTGAAATATGAGATTTATATATGTAAATTACTCAGACTTACTCCAAAATATTTCTTGTATTAAGTGGTGGTCATAACATTTACCTTTATTTATAGGGACGCACAGCAGAAGCGGATATAGTAATGTTCCTGAAAAACTATTAGCGATAACAAAGTTCCAAATTTGCATGTAAAAAATAAGTTAAAGAGTAATTAGTACGTAATTTATAATGTATTTTTAAATTTATTTTTCCTATTAGAAATTTATTAGAAATTTATTGAATTATTCAAAACTTGTCATAAGGGTTTTAAAGAACACGGCTTAATTCTTTATTAAAACATAGTGAACAGAAAAATTATTAAAACATAATCCAGTTTAAAATTCTTCCGGTAATATTCATGTTTCACTGCTTAATGAATAATTGAAATTACTTAGAAGAGGATTTTCAAAGCGATACTCTGAACATACCTGAATAATTATTTTCAATTACTTCAAGGAAAAAGTCGAAAATCAAAAATTTTAATCCTCGGAAGCAAAAGTATCACTTTACCTGATTATCTGATGAGAAGAGCCTAATGAAAGTAGCTCATTTCACACGCTCATCAAATTATTAGCATTATACTTCCTTTAAAAAATGTCACTTCATAATGAATAGATAGCCAAAAACTATTCAATAAAAAAGTGAAAAAAAAAATAAGTGGTTTGGCCAGATTTTAGTAATTATTCTTAAATTAACGTTATGCTAAATACTCCGTAATTAATATTTCATGTTATTTACATAAAACAATTACTTATCTGCATTCTTCTTAATACCCACATCTAGGGTTATATATCCAGTATTCATTTTCAAAATATCATGCTTGATATCCTATCCTTTATTTTTATAAGCATATTGAACATTAAAAATTAGATGATATCTTTAAAGAACTACAAGTAAAAGAAACATACCAAAATCACCATTTTCCAAAGAAGCATACACATACAAGGTGTTTCAAAAGTCTGAAACGGTTGAATAACTCGAGAAATAGATATCGGATTTAAAAACAGAAAAAAAATATTTAAAATACTTTTTAAAAAGCCGCCCCCCCCCCATCCCCCAGAGGTTTAGAGGAGGTCCAACTTTGAAATCTTGAATAAAGAAGCCCACTTTCTTCTGGAGACTAGAATTAAAAGAAAAAAAAAATACGTAACCTTTTTTTTTTTTTTTTTTTTCTCCGTATAATTGTAGATGGTGATGCAATCAAGAAAAATGCAGTCAGATTCATTTGCTGCATTAAATTTTATTTTCATTCAAATTCGGATATTAAAATTTGAAAAAATAAAAATTAAACAGAGTAAGGATCTTTTCCTTTGTACATCGTAAGTAGGAAGGGAACTAATGCTTGAATTCTATATGAATGCACTAATTTAAGCAATGCCTAGAAACAACGAGTTGGTCGTAGATAGCTGCCTGTTTCCTTTGGGATGTTTCATTAACGTTACAACCCTACCATGCACAGTGTAATCATTTGGCAACATTTTAATGTTATGTGTTGAATGTTAATCTTATATGATTATGTGTTTTTTAGATTATAATACAGCCATTTGACACACTTTAGTGTTGTTTTAAACGATGGATAAAAGTTGATATGTGGCTATTAAAATGTTACTTATCCATCATACGTAATATAGGGTAAGTCTTGCAATCGTTTTGAAAATTGAAAAATTATTTTGACGGATTTGCATATTTTAGATACTAAAGATTCCGAAAAACATTAAAAAAAAAATATCTGCCGCCCGTCAGTTTGTGTATCTGTATGTCTGTCTGTGTGTCTGTAAATGATCTATCTCCCAAACAAATCGAAATAGAGACTTCAAATTTTGTATGTACTTAGCATGTAAGAATGAAACGAAGCCTATTTAATATCAATAACCTCAATTATCCAGAACTATTTTTTTCGGATTCTCGAAAAATTCATTCTGATGAAAGGATATAAAATTTATCGAATTTTTTTATTTTAAGGAGTGGACGTAAAAGGCAATAAAATAACACAAATTTTGCATAAAGAACGACGTCGATCAGATTATTAATTGCCGAGATATTTATAATCCTGTTTTCAACATTCTTCTATTTTTCATGACCCCTGTATTTCATTCAAATTTCACTTCAAAGATATATTTTAATAGGAAATGAGACGCTTAATCCGGCGCAGTAAACTGTTAGTTAATGTGATGTGATTATTATTTTTGTAGCTATAAGGATGTTTCTTTTATGCAATTCGGTACTACTTGAGTAGTTTGGCGTTTTATATAATTTTTCGAAATTGGTTCATCAACAATTCATGAATAGAGCATTACTATGTGTATTAAAAATATTTAAATGTACGTTTAAAATGTGTTTTGGAATTGCAATGCATTTTATAAATACTTTACACATGTTTTATTTTCATATTATATATTATGAATATCCATGATGGGTAAGCATGGCGGCCCCCAACGACTAGTTTCTCTTTTCTTTTTTTTTTTTTTGGGGGGGGGGGGGGCCCTAAGGGAGTAGAGAAGGGAAAATAAAAATCATGTATTGTAGAGTAAATTCTTTCGTCTATCACGATTCAGTTGTTTAACATCACGTTTTTCTCGATTACAATAGCCATCTACTATGATTCGGAAAAAATAAAAAAGTTATACAAAAATTATGTATTTTTATCCGTAGAATCGGAATTTGGAATTAAAAAAGGGTGTGATACATCTCAAAAACTTATAAAATATCGATGATATAATGAGCTAAATTTTGGTTGCCTTCGAAAAGCACTTGTTACCTTCGCTGAAAAACATGAAGCCAAAACATTTTATTTGTGTTCCCGAGATTACCTTATAGAAGGAATTGAAAAATATTGAAAAAAAACTAGATATATATGTAAAAATAAGAGAAAACATAACAATTTAAAACATACAATGGATGATTTCATAAATAAAAGAAAACATCAGCCTTTCAAAGCGAGTCATAAAAATGTAAGCATGGGATAATATAGAACCGAATTTGAATGCAACTCATCCGAATCAAAGCGTAAAAAGCGACTGTTCAAGCACCCAAATAACCGAATAACATGTGACCCAGAGCTGCTAAATGCTTGGCTGTTAACTGCTTAGTTTTTGACACATATTTAAATATAAATGTAGGCAAAATACAGAGAGTTAAATTAATAAAATAGCTTTTGATAAACAAATTGATTAAATGCACCAAACTATTTAAATCCACCAAACATGCAATATAGCTACTGTTACCCCCCCCCCCCCCTCTCCAGACTTTAATTCTTTTTCTAAATTAGCGCATGTGTCTTGTTTCAAAAATGATTTGTGCGATCGATTTAATATAATTTTTTATTTTTAAGAAAGAAAAAAAATGAAAGAATTATATCACGATAAGCATTGATAAAAAACAAAATGTCGCTTAATTAAAGCACTAGTTTCTTAACATTCCAAAAAAAACTCGAAAAGAGAGAGACTAGTTTCTAAACCAATAATTTTGCAGCTCCCTTCCTCAAACGAGGAGTATGGCGTGGTCACTAGAAAGAAAGAAAGCTATTGAAACAAGTCTTTTTTCTTTTCTTCCTTCTCAAAGTAGTTATTTCTGAACTTTTCAGAAGTTATAATTTATTTCCACTAAACCACAGCTGGTGAATCGTGTATGCTCGAAAAATTCACAAACAACATTTGTAAAGTTGTTATGTAATAGGTGTTTGCACGGAAAACTTTTATAGTATCCATCTTTACAGAAATCATTAGTTAATGGAATAATAACTTTTATGTATTAGATCATGGAGAACAAAAGAACAATGGGGGAAAGTTATTGTGCTGCCCATTGTAATCAGTCGTATATTGGAATGAAAATTTGATATGCAAAGCATTAACTAAGAATAATCAAAATTAAATTTTGCAACCTCACATTAATAGTTTCATAAGATTTTGGTTGCATGTTCAATGGAAAATATTATATATATATATATATATATATATATATATAGCGTTCATCTGTTTTCATTTTTATTAATGTACGCACAAAAAGTTGTTTGGTTTCTCGTTTTATGAAAGAAACTGCCTTGTGAAAATCGTTTGAGAAAATAAAGCCTTTTTATAGCTACATAAAAGAAGTTGGAAATTGCACGTGAAGCGTAGCAAATGAGGTGCGTTTGTACGATAACGGAGTTTCAAAATTATTCAGATCTTGCTATTAAAGTAGACAGTACTTCGGATACAATATGGTGGCCGAAATCTTTTTTTGTGTTCCTGTAAATATACAGGAAATAACTTTTATTACACCTCAGCAACGTATATCATATTCATAAAATGTGAAATAGTTTAATATAATTAAAACATGCCCCAAACAATGTTTCCCCGTATAGCATTATGTAGTGGAATACTTTTGTCTGAACCTGTAATTTAATTATAAATATTCTTTAATCACAGATTGACAAAATGTGTATTTTAGTATATATATACTTCATAAGTTCATGTCTATTTTATTATGTTCGAATGAGTGTAACACCATTAAAATGCATTTGAAACTTTTATCCCCATTGACCGTAAGATAACGGAATCCTTTTGATTGTCTCTGTAATTGATCTATGTATCCGATTTTCATAAAATTTGAAATGACTCGACAAAATTATGTAATAATTATGTATTTTGAATTTCAAACGATTAAAATGTATTTGAAACTTTTTTACCCATTGACCGTAATATAATGGAATCCTTTTGATTGTCCCTGTAATTGATCTATGCATCCGATTTTCATAAAATTTGAAATGACTCGAAAAAATTATGTAATAATTATGTTTTTTAAATTTCAAACGATTCGGTTGGGTGTTTTATCGTTGTTACATGCGGACAGACAGACAGACAGACGGACTGAACGCAACTATAGGTGCTACGTATTTACATAGTTACGAACGCACCTAAAAATAGAACAAAATAGTTATATGTCTAATATTTTTATTTTAAAAAATGATATACAATGCTATTAAAAAAACCAAATATATTAATTCGTGCAAAGATAACTGCATAGTCTGTACCTGTTAAAGAAAATTCAATTTATTTACCTATACTAATGTTACAAAGAAGTTAAGTTTGTGTGCTTGTAGAGGAGAGAGGGATTAATCTCTTAAGCTACCAAACCGATTAAAAAAAAATGGGTGATAAAATGCTGGCGACCATCTCGGCAATACAGTAGAAAATATCGTTATAGATGTCGTCGTTATAGACGCGTGTCATAAGTTTGCTATCACCACAGAGAACTATGACGTTAAAATTATTTTATTTCGACATGTTTCTAAGATAACAAGTACAAGAAGTTGAAACCGAGAGAACGGAGAATCTATTGTCATTCAAAGATCGAATAAAACGCGAAAGATTCTTGAAGGCCATATTAGCCTAAAAAATGATTAGACTTCCGGTATAAACTAACAACTGGAGAAAAATCTTTTATTAAGTAGCTATATCCTATTTCTTATCTCCTGTATCAGGGTCAAAGCCACGAGAAATAGTCTAATTTATTGTTTTCTCGAGAGTATTTTCGGATATTGATTCACACAATATGCAAACAAATGGCACACCTAATTTACATAAACATAGACATGCATACAGGGTATTCTAAAATGAACTGAAAATACATAAAATTCATTAAGAAGTAATCTGGGACAGCTACTGAAAAGAGTCTTGCAGGAGAATAGCCTGCAAGATCGGTAATGTCTTTATTACACTTTATTACATCAGTTCCAAATGTCACAAAAAGGGCGTTGCGATGTCTAAAACTGTATTGCTGTTCATAATCTAGCAATTCTAAAATGTAAGCCATTTTGGGGAAGCATTTAAATGGCGAAAGCTGAGTGAATTTTAATCTGTTTTTATATGTTAGTTTGGTTTTCTAATTGTTTTAGACATCTATTGATGATATTTAGAATGTATCTAAATAAAAAAAAATACGGATATTATTTTTTAATTGCCTGTAAAAATAACACTAACATTTGTCAAAGTTTGTTGTTGAATTTAAAAAATGTTCAGTCATTTGAGGATATCTTATACGTGCACGTTTATGTCTTAGTGATCATCGTAAAATAGGAAATTCCATGCATTTGGAGTAAAACAGTAAAAAATCTTTTCAAACTTTCCCGCTCTTTTCTATTATTTTCTGACTTCAGTTAGACAGTCCTTCTCTTTCAAACAAAAATTCCAAAATCAAAGTTTTATTGCAATGGCATGTTATCGCGAAAATTACGTAAAAAACAACATTTATCAACATTTAAAAATATAAAGCTCATTGGGATAGATTTAAAAAAAAAAAAAAAATACAATGGGCACCAGCAAAACCTAATCCAAAGTGGAATAACATTTTCGAACATACAGGTCTGTGATAAGCATCTTAAATTTCATTTTTTAAACCGAAAAATGCATACATGAAAGAAATTATATAAAATAAGACTACTTTTATCCTGGCACCTGTGCAAGAAAACAATTTTTAAACATATGAACTTAAAAGATATGCAAAAATTTAACAGGAAAAAAATAAAAATAATAATCATCCAAAAATAAATTTCTAACCGCTTTTTCTAAATTGGATTTATATAATGTGTGTGTGCGTTTGCACTGCTTTTTCTCATTCTCACTCCCCACCTCCCATTATTCAACTCTCCCTAGCTTAGAGTAAAATTTAATCACATTAATGAAAAATAAACCTAAAAGGGTGGTTTAGGAGATAGAGCACCCCCTCTGCCCCCTTCCCCTGCCATGAAAAAGCTTCCTTTCTTTCGTTTCGTACACAACTGTTAGTTTTGATTTCGTTAAGAGTGGTATCGTTGGAAAATTTTTGCCATGGGGGTCAAGAAAAATATAGAAACTCTCCTTTCGAATAAAACAGTCCACGAAATACGGATCCATTTCTTCCACGATGTCGTGCATGAAGAAAGAAAAAAACAAAGATTTGATAAGAATATGAAGAATCAAAATCGTGCAACGTTAATCGTTAATTGAAGCTTCATAGTGTCATAGATAATATCCACGAATAGAGCTTTCCAATGATACAAATTTTGACGAAAGAAAATTTCTTTATCTTCTTTTATATGTATGGAGCCAGGGAAGAAATTGACCCTTATCTCGTGGATGAATGATTATACTCGGGATCTGCGTTCCTATTTTTCATGGCAAAACCTTTCCAATGCCACCATTGAAGAAATCCAGAATTAACAGTTAAATATGTTCCCCAGGTAGTGTTTAATTAACTTAAGTCGTTTTGAAACAATGATTTTCAGTATTTAATTTTTCAAAATCATTAGAAAAAAAATTTTGTTAATTAAATTTAAATATCTAATGGAAGGGCAACAAAGAAGAGATAGAGGGAAGAAATTCCCACTTCTCTAGCTTATTGACGTTCATGTATCTATTTATTAATATTTATTTTTCATTCTTGCTCATATTCAGTTGGATTCAAGATGTGCGTTCCTATTTTTGAAGAAATGTAGAATTAACAGTTAAATATCTCCCCCTAGATAGTGTTTAATTTAAATCGTTATAAATTTTTTTTTCAAAATCATTAGAGCAAAAGTAAATTTCTTTTAATAATTTTAAATATCTATAGAGAGGAGAGAGGGAAAAAAAAAGATAGAGGGAAGAGATCCCTACCCCCTATATTATTGGTGTTCACGTACATATTTATTAATACTTATTTTTCATTCTCGCTCGTATTCAGTGAATAAAAAAATCTGTTCAGGGCCAGGGTTCTCTCTGCCGCTCGCCACCGCGCTAAATGGCTACAAAATGCCTCATTTGGCAAGCAGATGAACAATCTGACTCACCAAATTGAGAGTGCTCAATTTGTGCACAATTCTTATCCACTTTGCTGTGCGATGGATGTTGCTTTTCATCTTCTGTCGTACGGTGCATTTATATTATTATTTACTGAATCAACATCAATTCAATTTAACAACAGCTAAAAACGCAGTAAAGATTATCTGATGAGTATTTCTCTGTTGTCAGTTAATCACTGTCTATGCCTCGATAACATTACAAACAAACAAAATTAATCGCATCAATCGCCAAATCAAAAAAAGTTTTGCTGAAATGCGACGTTGAATTTGCCTTTTACCGTACTCACGGCCCGATTACCGCACAGGCCAACTAGGCCTTGACCTTGGGAAAACTGCTGTTGGGGCCTCCAAATTGATTAAAATAATTTAGAAAAAAGTCTTAAATTGCAGTTTCCGCAATTATTTTCTAAAAAATAAAAATATATTTTGGTTAACAATGCAACCGTATCGTAATGTCTAATAATAGCCTCATTTCCTCTGCTCCCCCCCCCCCCCAAAAAAAAGTAATTATTTTGTTCCGAGGGGCTGGGTCTTTTGCTCCACACAACCTTAATCGGGCTCTGATACTGTTTGTTAGCTGTGTGCAAAGTGTCATTGGCTTATGATATAAAATTTATTTTTTGGGTTGTAATCGAAATCTCAGAGATGTTTACCACTAAAATAATGTTTAAACACTTAGACATTTAGGAGACATTTAGAGTATCCTTATTTTTAATAGTTTATATAGCATATAGTAGATCTTTTCATTTTCTAAGCAATGACAAAAAAATATGTTATTTTAGAGCATATTAAAAAATAGGTACAATAAGGGGTTAAAGATAGATTTTACAGTGTTTCACACCGAATTTTTTTTACTAACATTTATTTATTTATTTTCATTTGGCTACTGTTTTGAATTTCTTATTCGTCAAATTGCTAACGTTAGTCAAAAACCAGCGAGAACCTTGCATCTGTTAATTTTTTCCTGGAGCATTTCAAAACAAAATGCTAGAGACCAACTTCTTAAAACTGGAACATAAGACAACCCAGTTAAACTGCTGAGAAACGCAAAGAATATAAAACACAACGATAAACTATTTCCAATTCTATGGAGTCCAGAAAAGATCTTTTCATAAGCCTTGAAATAAGTTGAGAAAGAGCCCCTGAGAGCATGTTGCTAAAAGGAAAGTGCCTTTTACTGAAACAAAAGAGTCGAGACAGAGTATGCATTTGGACAAGTTAACCAAATGTTGTTAGAAGTGGGTCAGCGCAAGGTAAAAATCTGGTGTGTTTCATAGACGGACGCTGCATAACAACAAAGATCGAGTGTTGGAAAAGAAAGAGGTTAATTTAGTCGAAAGTGCGCAACAAAGGAAGCTGGACCTTAAGAAAGATCGGACGAAACAATGTGTATGAATTAAAGAAAAAAAAATTGAAGGACTGAAAGAATGAATGTTTAAATGCAATTGGGCGGATCCAAGTGGAACTATATACACTGAAACTTAGCAGGAAAAAAAATGATATAATATGAAAGTTATATACAATACAATATTACATTGAACATTAACAAAATATATGAAGAAAGAAAGAAAAGAAAATTTTTATTTACAAAAATTCTGAAAATTGTTATAAATGTGTGTAGAACAATTAGTGTAAATACTACTTATTAAAATCCCACGGACAAATCTATCAAATAATAAATAAATAAGTAAAAATAACGCACTATCATAATCCTTTCGGGTCCATTTTTTTTTTCAATTTTTAGGGGAAAAAAATACTTTTACGTTAATAACAATCACACCAGCTATTCAAATAGATTAGAGTATAACAAATATTTCATTTTCTGAAAGATAACAAACGTTGTTTTACGTACTATTCAATTCATATTCATATGACAATAGGCTACGGAAGAGTTGTTGGAGATGTTTAGAAAATATTATATTACAACAAGATTTTACTGATATTACAGTTTACTAATACTTTTGGGGCTTTATTACAAAAGTATCTTTCAGGAAAGTAACCTTTATTTTAAATTTAAAGAGTGAAATTTGTGTTTAAAATTTTGAGATTAATTTAGTCGAAAGTGCGCAACAAAGGAAGCTGGACCTTAAGAAAGATCGGACGAAACAGTGTCTATGAATAAAAGAAAAAAAAAAGGAAGGACTGAAAGGATAAATGTTTAAATGCAATTGGGCGGATCCAAGTGGAACTATGCACTGAAACTTAGGAGGGAAAAAAACAGATAAATGAAAGTTATTTGTTGCAAGACAATATTACACTGAACAATATTACACATTTCTTCACAAAGTATGTAAAGAAAAAAAGAAAACAGAGTGTTTTTATTTATTAAAAAAATTCTCAAAATGGTTATCAGTGTGTAGAATAATTAGTGTAAATACTATTTATTAAAATCTCACGGGCAAATCTATCAAAAAAATAAACAACGCACTATCGTCTAACCTTTTGGGTCCGTTTTTTCCCGATTTTCAGAAAAAAAATATTTTTACGTTAATAAAAATCACACCAGCTACCTAAATAGATTAATTAAAGTTTAACGAATATTTCATTGTCTGAAACACAGGGAATGCTGTTGTCTTGCGTACTATTCAATTCATATGACAATAGGCAAATTAAGAGTTTTTGTAGATGTTTAGAAGATTATATTGCAATGAGATTTAACTGATATCACATTTTTCAGGTACTTTTTGCGCCTTATTACAAAAGATTCTTTCGGGAAAGTAACCTTTATTTTAAATTTAAAGAGTGAAATGTATGTTTAAAATGTTGAAGCTAAGTGAGTCGAAAGTATACAACAAAGAAAGCTGGGCCTTAAGAAAGATCGGACGAAACAATGCATATGAATTAGAGAGAAAAAAGAAAAAACGAAGGAATGAAAGAATAAATATTTAAATGCAACTGGACGGATCCAAAGGAACTATATACACTGAAACTTAGGAGAGAAAAAACAGACCAATGAAGTTATATGTTGTTGCAAGACAATATTACATTGAACATTAACAAAGTATGTAAAGAAAAAAGAAAAAGTATTTTTATTTATTTACCAAAATTTCTCAAAATTGTTATCAATGTGTATAGAAAAATTAGTGTAAATACTACTTATAAAATCTCACTGGCAAATCTATCAGTAGCAGTGCGTAAGTGTGATCGCAGATCACACAGAGGGTTTCGTTAAACATTTCTTTCGAAACAACTTATCTTTTCATTAATAAATCCAAAATATTAATTTATAATAATTAAACTCTTACATACATGGTAGCACCAATAAATTTAATTTAAAAATAAATATAAAAGAAAGTTATTTATTTTAATCAAATTAAAAATGTTTAAAAATGAATTTGAAATGTAAAAATACATTTAACTGTACATAAATTACTTAATTTCTAAAAACGAAAAAAATTGTTTAGAATTAAATTTAAAATGGTGTATCATTAATAAAGCTCAAAAATTCAATAGAAAGGAAAAAGAATTGGGAAGCGTTTCCACCTATCAACTGTCAAGTTTTTTTTTTTTTTTTTCTTTCTAAAATATATGTATATATATATATATATATAAAGAAATTAGTTTTCTACCTTAATATGTGTAGTATAACAATTTATAAAAATGAACTTTTCCTTTATAAATACATCGCACGTTTTTAAAAAACAATTCATGAAAAGTTCGTGCTACTCCTTACGCTTCTCAGTACTTAGTCTGTCCTAGAGGTGAAAGTATTTTTACAGGTAAACCTTACACGGTTGTGACCTAATTAATTTTGGAGTGCATAAATATTTTTTTACTCCCGCTAGCATTTTAATTATTGGAAAGTTTTATAGACTGTACTTAAAAAATACATTTAGGCAATAAGTTTTCTTTTTTTTATGCACAGGGTGTCCAGCAAATAAGACCCTGATTTCAAAATTAAAAATCGATAGAGTTATGCGGTAAACGGTTTATTTATTAGGTAAGCAGTAAAAATGTTATACAGAAGTTTCGAACAGTAAATATTTTGAAAAGATTATGTTCTGATTGTAAAGAATGCTTAACTTGACATTTTTCTTGTTTCAGATTGTTTGTTGAGAAAGAGTTTTTCGGCGTTCAGTGCCATATTTCAACAATTTTTGAAACTAAATTTTTAGAACTTTGAAATTCTACAAATTTTATTCAAAAAATCGTTGTAATCCGATCTGTTACGGTCAAGTGTAAAGAAAATTCGTATTTTATATACATATATAATCTTATATATATATATATATATATATATATATGATTATATATTTGTGAATATATTATATTGATATATATATTTGTGAATACTAATCGACGATTCTTACTAAATTGAAAACTATTTATTTATATAAAGAAGAATATCCGTTGAGTTTGATAGGTGATTTTTATTATTATTATTATTATTTATTTATTTTTAAACACTGGGGTAGCTAGTATTTTCAGTAAGCAGAGTTTCCCCCAGAGGGTTTCAGGGGGCGCTCCGCCCCTCTTGCCCTTTAGTTCAAAAAATAGCGCCCCTCTTGTCATTCAAAAAAATAGCGCCCTTCTTGCCCACATTTGAAAAAAAAAACGCAGCCCTCCAGCGATGATCCGAACTAGCGTGTAAATTATGCAAAAAAATCGGCGACGGAACGCAAAAAATCGCTAAAAAAAACGGCGTTTCGTTAAAGATGGTTAATTTCGTCACAAAATTTTACAAAACGTCAGATTTCCTCAAAAGATCGTGGAAAAACGACAAATTTCTTCCAAAAATCGCAATAAAACGGAAAATTTTGTCGAATGAGTCGCAAAAAACGGCAACTTTCGTCAAAAAATAGCGATAAAGCGTTAGATTTCGTCAAAAGATTTGCGTAAAAAACGGCAAATTTCGTCCAAAAATCGCAATAAAACAGAAAATTCTGTGAAAAGTTCCGTTTTTTCGCGATATTTTCACGAGATTTGTCGTTTTTTCGTGATTTTTTAGCAAAATATGCCGTGTTTTTGCAATCTTTTAGCAAAAAACTGCTGTTTATGCGATCTTTTAATAAAATTTGCCGTTTTTTCGTGGGTTTTTTTTTTTTTTTTACGAAATTTGATTTTTTTTGCGATTTTTTTTACAAAATTTACCTTTTTTTTTTAATTTTTTGACGAAATTTTTGTTTTTTCACGACTTTTTGAACCACTAGATTCTAGATTCAACTCTATAAAAGTGCCCTTAAAAAAGAAAAAGTGCCCTGAAAAATGTAAAATGTGCCCTTTTCAGAACAGTAGCGCCTTGCCCTTTTTTTTAACCTGGGGGAAACTGTGTAAGATATCAAAGTCGAGCTGCCTGGATTGCAGAAAATTGGTACAACTGTTTTTAAAACTGAAAACTCTTAATACATACTTTATATTTATGTAAATGCACCTACAGTGGGCTATATACCAATAACGGACCACAAATTTTAAAGTTTTAAAGCAAGCGACAAAACATCCTTAAATTTTTTATTTTCCAAAAACTGTTTGGAATAGGTTATTATTATTATTATTATTATTATTATTATTATTATTATTATGGCTGGTGGTATACATTTATTTTTTAAAGTACCTTCAAACCCCCCCCCTCGCTTGGATTGGGGGGGGGAGACAAATTCTTAGATATTTCATTGACAGATATATTTTTATAACTTTTTTTTTCTTTTATAAAATGTTTTATTTTGAAAATTAAAATTATCGTTCATATATTCTATTGCATTGTAAATAATTTATTGTACAAACCGAAATCTTAAAAATCCGTGTATCAGAAATTTACTAACCCCACTATTGGAGCAAAGAGGAAGGTAACTTTTATTTATTTTTTGCGCAGAATATATTTTAAAATTTTGTATGTTTATTTTGAAAAAAATATAACATTTGGAAATCTTTAATAATTTAAGAATTAGATAAATACCCTTAAGTGGGTCTAGTATAGGTGGGCTTACGTTAGTATATATTTTTTCGCAGTGCACATTAACACCATAAAAAACAATTTTTAGATGAAAAATATCCATAATGTATCCAAATTAAGGTTTGAAATTTATTAAAAAATGATACTTTTGCATGTGTCTCATCCCAGGAGTTAATAGCCGAATAAATCGCGCAAGATTTCACTACTTTACTTATAACGAACAGCCTTTTCGATTCTGATAATTTCAGTGGTTTAACCCTTTCCGGAATACCTAATTTTAATTCCAAACTTGCAAACGACACCAGTAATATTTTAAGAACATTTTTCTTCGACAGTAAAAGCTTAAATTAATTGATTTTTAATTTCTCAAAAAGTTGAATCTAAATTTCGGTGTCAGGCAATAATTTCTAATTTTACTAACAGAATTTGCCCGTGCCGGAAAGGGTTAAACGCGTAGCGGTTACACATTAATTTAATTTGTTTTCATTTATAATGTTTTATTATTTTATTTATCGGTGAAAATTTAATTTCTCCGCTATTAAAAATGTTAGCCGGAAATGCCTTTTTAGAAGCTCTTAAAAGAAAAAAAAAAAAAGATGTGCGGACTACTAAGAATACCAAAAAATATGGAAACAAATGCCAACCTGTTTATATTGCATTAAGTGCAAATGGATTAATTTTTCGTAATCAGGCTAAACACGATAGATTTTTTTTTTTCTTCTGATCGTCGTGATTAAATTTTTTTTTTAATACCATTTTGTGTAAATGGATTTTTATAAACACTTATCATTCCTTAAACAAAAGAAAAAAAATGAAAAAAGGGGCTTAAATTTCAGGGTGTCGAAGTGGTGTTACCCCTTAACTAAGCATTAAGACGAAAAAGTTATCAAATAATAGTTTCCTGTCTCGTCAGCTACTCGGGAAGCTGGGCGAGTAATGACCTCGGCAAGCTGACTTCAAATCGATCGGCCCAATAAATACTATACTTTCTTTTCCAAAGCGGAGGGTAAATGAACGGTGCGTTTTGATAAATGCAAACTTGAGAATTCTATGAAAGGGAAAACTGATATCGCAGGTTGGATAAATTGTTTCGATGGGATTTACGCTCATTTAAATAAATCAAAAATCTCAGAAGGTTCAATAAAAGACAGGTGGTGATTTAGATTGAAAAAATGAAAATACTGTTGAAAAATTAAAAAATATATTGATATTGAAAATGTAAATTAAGGGGAAAAAACTGATTTATTGACAGTTTTTATTTATGCAATAGAGGAATTAGGTTTAAGTTCTTTTAAATTTTTATATTAGCTCTAGACTTTAATTTAAAAGATCAAGGGATGTATTCATATATCCATTGGTTAGTGACAATACAGCATACATCAAGTTATTGAATAAACATTTATTTAAAAGAGACAGCCATTAATCGATGTATCATCTAACTTTTGGTAGTAATTCTTTCTCTAAAAATGAATATAATAATTATTCAAAGCCAAATAACATAATAAATAGTATAAATAGTTTGGAAAATTAGTAAAAAAAAAAAAAAAAAAAAAAAAAAAAATCAGTAATAAAAAAAAGGGGGGGGGGAGGACACCGCACCAGAACAGATCAGCGAAACCAGGACTGTCCCCATGCTAGTCCGGCACGTCCAAGATGTTTATGTTCAAATGAAATAATATTACAAAAAAATATTTTAAAAAGGTTTATTTTGTCATTAACAATGAAATAAGATTTTTTTAAAGAAATTTTGAAGTGGGGCAATTATTTAGGCCCAAAGCAAAGATCTCCAGAGTTGTCCAGATGACATAGTTGGTTGGCATTAGTGTTAAACTCATAACTGCTGCCAGCGGTCTCACAGACCGCTGAGTTTTTCAAGTTTAACAGTTTAACTTGTAATTTTTAGTTTAATTATAAACACTGATCAAAATTTGCTTCGTTCGGAACCCTATTACTATCTCTAGAGACTTTTGAATAGCTTAATTTTATTTATAATAGTCCTATATATAAAGTTCATTACATAAATAATATTCCGAGAGCTAATTTAACATTTTATTCATCTTTAGATTAAGTGGTCAGACAGACTGCTCGCAGTAGCTATACGACATTTTTTGTCGCAGCAGTTAAGGGTTAATTGAAACATTTTTTCTGCAGCTCCGTAGAGGGAAATTTCTCTTCTACATTATTAAAAAACAAAAAGGGCATAAAATACAAAACTCCCCCGCAAGTGTGTGTGGGGGGAGGGGGTACATCTAAATAATCCGAGGGATGTTCCACCGAGAACCCCCCCCCCCCTTTCTTGAATTTAACGTGCTTCGTAGAACGTCCTCATGCTAAGCAAGAGGTTCTTTGTTCGAAAGTATACAATAGTATCGACACTTATCTCCATAAAGGAAATATTAATTATTTAGATACATTTTATTTAAAGACGGAGTATAGGAAAAAATATACTATATATTTAATTAAAGCAGTGAAAAAAGTACTGCTAATAAAATATATATTATGTAATTTAATTGTCCCAACATTTCTGTAACATTTCCAATTTATGAAACAAAAACATACATACTTGGCTACAACTTTGTATTGTATCTTACACATTACATCTTACATTCAATAATTTAAAATATGGCCGTCAAGTTTAATTTTAAACTTTTAAACTAACAGTCTTTGAACCTGAACTTTATACCTGATTAATCAAGTAGAAATAAAATACCACAAAGACTAGAAAAAAAAAATAATAAATGTCATGGGTGCCACAAATCGAAAACTTTGCAGACAAATTGCTTTTGGTGTTGACCTCGCTGACCGAGTAAAACTGGTTTGATTTCGGAATGACTTGCCCAATGGCAACGTAGAAGAGTTTTATAAACACAAATTAAGCCGAAATGAATCGAAGCATTTACTAACTAAAGTCGCAGGTTTTCTTGTTTTTGAGGCGCAGGTGACATTGCGATTAATAATACAGTTTGTTTAACAAGAGCAGAGGCATAGAGGTGGGTATACGGGAATATATGCTGTATATCTTCTGGATTTTCTAAAAAGCTCCGTATACCCTTTTTTCTCAAATAATGCTATGGCCTATACCAGGGTCGGCGAACCTATGGCATGCGGTCAATTATTTTTGGCACGAATAGATTTAATTTCTATAATATCATTGTATATTTCTATAATATCATTGAAATATCAATAAAATATTGAAAACTTACATTGAAATTGTACGAAATCTATAAATTTTCACTAGCTGGGTTTCTCTGAATTCGATTAGCTCAATCAGTGGCCGTTGTAATGCAGATTGAAGAGAAACTACAATAGTAACAGCAATCTCGCTCAATATTTGTTTAAAAAATTTTCAATTTATGTGTTGAGACTGTCGAAACGAAAAAGGAAACATTCATTATAGGTATTATAAGCAAATATGATGATGAAAAATTGGAATTTGATTAATTACTTATTATCTAACATGGGGCAACAAAAATAGTACTTTTAATTTACCTTATAAAATATAACGCTAAATATTACACATACTTATAGTTAAAAAATTAAGAAATTTTCATTAATTAACTTTTTTGTTTGTTGGCACGTCAAGATCACTTAAGGTATATTTTGGGGAAAAATTGGCACGTGGTTGTGAAAAGGTTCGCCATCCCTGGCCTATATCCTAAACATGAACGTTTATGATCATTATGATACCCTCTGCCTATAGCGTAGTCTCTGGGTTTTTTTAAGACAACAACACTGAACAAAAGGATATTGAACGTTGGAGGGTTTGACCTTTAACTGATGTTACCGGCCTCACAGACCACTGCTTTTTTCAGTTTTTGTAGTTTAACTTGTAATTTTCAGTTTAACTACAAACATTAGAGAAATTTTGTTTTATTTGGAACTTTAGTACTATCACTAAAGACTTTTAAATAAGTAAATGTTTATTACCATAGTCTTGTACAAAATATTAGTTCAAAAGCACCATCCTGTGAGTTAATGCCTTTTATTCACCTTTTGATCTTGCGGTCTCACAGACCGCATCACACTAGTTGCATTGCAATTTCTTCCACATCAGTTAAAGGTTAACTACAATTAACTTTTTAAAAAAATCTGGAGTGAGTGCGATTCCACTTAAGTTTGCGAACATAAGTGTATTTATCATATTTTAAAGAGTTTTTTTTTAATACATATAAATTTCTAACACAATGAATTTGGCTGAACGCTGAATTTCCCATTTTGAAGTAGGATACACTATCCTTACGCTACTATTGCTTTATTAAAACGCTGCTGTAACATTTATAAATTATTTTCTAAATTACCTCTGTGATTTTCAAAATCTACATCAATCTCTCCACGCATGAAGATAAAGGAACGCTTTTCAGAATAACGGGAAACTTGGAAGCTATATTTACAAATCTTGTTAAACAAATTTCCCTGAAATGACTGTGGTTAGTTTTATACAGGTATGAATGAATATGAAATCATAGGGTACAACTGAATTCTTGAAAAAGTGGTGCAAAAAATATGCTAAAAGGCTTGTCAAAAGCTAGGTAAATAAAAACTTTCTCATTAAAAATAAACTTGGAAAAAGATTAATTTTGTGATCATTTGCACTAAAAAAAATTGTCTGCAACAATACTGAGATTAAGGAAGTGTATATACATTGGACAGGAAATAACATCATCATGAATGGAGTCAACAGAAGAATTAGGAATGCATGAAGTGCTTTTGGGAAGGACAAATATTATTCGGAAGAGTAAAATGGAGTGACGAAATCAGAAAATATCTGTTAATTGGATGAGAAAAGCATTAGATAGGAAAAAATGAATATGTTTGGGGAATACTTAAATCCAGTAGTCATCCACCGTAAAATGGATGACTATGATACATTTGTAAATATTTTTTTTTATTTGAAAATACAACAACATGAGGAATGTTTTAAATACACGGCAACTCGGTTTCATATGTAATGGCAAATAAATTCCGAAGAATGGAGAGTCTCACTCAGTGTTAGTTAAATTGCGGATGGTTGCTACTTCCATCACTTCTCGTGATGAATTGAAATTTCACATAAATTAAAGGAAAATTTTGATGCGATATGATCTTTATGTATAATGCTGTTAGATTTGTGATATAAATGCTACAAGTAAATCGCTAAATGTTTTATACAAATAAAATGTCGCACTACAAAATCCCTCAAATTTAATAGATTCCATGAAAAAAGATCCAGATGACGGAAATAATCTTATCTTATACATGAAAATTTGCATATCAGTAATGTATTCCCGACATGCATCAGGTAAAGATAGTTTTCACTTTCAGTAGTGGAATCCACGTCCCATATTTTTTTTGGAGAAAGAACCAATCAAGTGAAGAGACATTCTAGTCTGTGTGTCAATCAGTATAACCAAAGTCTTCCGGAGATTCATCCGCATTCGATAGTCCTTTATTTTTTGTTTAATACGATTAGTAATAAAGTACCAAGTCTGCCAACCGCATCCACCGTTAAGTACGGATCACAGATGATGAATACGCTTATTGGGAAGCAGCATAATCATTCACGTAAGCTTACAAGGTTACATTAAGTTATAATGCGTAGCGCAACTATTTAATAAGGCCACAACAATGACCTTAAGATTGCAGTGTCTTACATAGTCCTTGAAGACATGGGAATGAATAGGGATAAGACGGCGTAGACCATTATTAATATGTCATTTCATGCTATGTTAAACGATTTAGATTACTATGTATGTTATCAAATGGTTATTTTCTATTGAGCTCACGAAAGTGCTGTACACGTATGTGTAATCGAGAAAAAGTTATTTCGATAAATATCAGCAATGTTATCAGAGCCAAGCATATCTATCATATAATTTAAAAAGATATTCATTTGAATTACAGTATAATGTAAGCAAATTTCAAGCACGTAATAGTGACAGTAGCTGTTATTTTAATTATTAGAACAATTATTTTTTTCAAACTATAAAATCATAATGTTTGCCATATTTGTCCATTTTTAATGCACCCTTTTCATTATAGAACAAGTAAGAAAAATTATGCGTTAAGCATAGATTATGAAGCACTTTCCAACACTTTATGAAATCTTTAACAAAACTTTGTTATTTAGGGAAATAATAGTGTATAGCCAAATATACCCAAATATGTATCCCAGTACATTAGAACAGCCCTGTATTTCATATGTCAGTTCATATAATGGGAAAATTTAGCTTAGCAAGAAAATACCCAGTAGCTTGAAATTTCTTTTTCAGCAATTCATACTATTAGATGGAAACATACTTGAATACTTTTGTTCAGCCCTGTAGTTTACATTGTATCTTTATTACACGTCAGCATTAGGCTAAAATTTATTGTAAATTAAGACACTTAAAATAACTGAAATCACATTCTCATAAATCATCATTCATAGGCGTCCATATACCGAATTCTTTGCGTGGCCCTGTATATCCCTTTATCTATATTCTGCAAACATTTCTTAGTAAATTGAATGCAGTTCAGCGTAAAAATGCATAGTTTATTTAAGAACCACGTTTAAATAATTTACGCTCATATTCAATAACGTTGGTGAGCTCTTTTGGGTAGCCCTGTATATCAACTATAACATTTATACACACCATATAATGTGCATACATTTAGCGAAATATAAACGCGAATATCAATTAAAATGCATTTGATCCCTCTATCAGCCATCATCGGACACATATACGGTACTTCGGAAAGAATACACTACTTGAAATCTTTTGTATGGCCCTGTAAATGCTATGTACTTCATATTATGCAAGACAGTAGCGTATAATTTATATTAAGCTTCAGTGACATACATCAATTTTATTATACATGAAAAAGCTTAATATATTTAAAATATGTCACACACAATTCCCCCTTTTACCATTATCTAATGGAATTCTTTTGTGTGGCCCTGTAAATGAATAATAGCTATATTTTCACCTTGTATTTTATAGAATGCATATTTTAATATGTCTGACAGGGTATAACATCTTTAAAATTCCTTTGAAACGATTTTTCCCCATAGGCCGTAATGTAATGGGAAAGTTTTGATTCTCTCTGTAGATAAACTAATCATGGTAGATACTTCATTTTCAATAGGGTTCATGCTAAGGTAAACCTCAATAGCATATAAAAATTTCACAGCAATCCGAGTATATTTACGGGAGTTAGAGCGCGGACAGAGGGCCAGACAGACAGACAAACCGAATGCATAAGCACCTTCAACTTTGTTGGAAAGTGCTAAAAAGGACGAAAGATCATGCATTCGTATGATCATTTATTATGAAACATTTTTCAACATTAACTGAATATTACACACATACAAAGTAATGAAGTTCTCAAATAAACAATTTAAATAAGGAGTGTAAATTTCAAATAAAATTATTTTGTGTGATTAATGCTTTCTATTTCATATGAAACAGAAAGCACGTTTTAGTACACTTGAAAAATTCATATCAATTTCAGTACGTTTGAAATAGAGTAGCATCATTAAAATGCTCTGAAAACGATTTTCCTTTCACTGACCATAATGGAGCGAAATAATTTTGAATGCTGAGGTGTGTCACATGTGTGTCAAGTCAACCTTCTGCAACTGGCACTGTAAAATGTTCAAACAATACTGTCAGTTGTTCGTCGATATTTAAAAATCCAACTCTGATAAACTCTGATGTAATAGACCAAATGTTTGAGTGCATCTCAAAACTAGGAAACCATGCGGTAAAAAGCTTATTGTTTTACACTATAGCAAATAAAAGAGACTTCATAATTTAAAATTTAAACTGTGAAAGTCCGGCAATTTATTTGTACACCTTGTTTGTGCCGAGTAATAGTTCTTTTGTAATAAAATTTATTCTCACAAATTTGCATTTGTTTACTAAAAATAGTAAATTAAAAGAATTTTTTCTTTCTTTTAGCATAAAATTCTAAACTATTTTACTTATTCATTTATACTGAATGGAATTAATCTGATGCATTTTATTATTGTTACTGCATTTCAATATTTAAACCATTTAACGCGGACATTTTAGAGTGGACTAGAAATGGCCTCCTTTCGTCAGTTCGCATTGATGGAAGTTCACCGATTACGAAAACACAAAAGCTATTTAATAAAAAATTAATCGCGCATCATATATGTGGGAATAACATCCAATGTTTTACACGTACTTATGAATGTGATAACTTAACAGCTTAATATGTAATTAGAATACTTCCAATTTAAAAATTTGTTTTAAAAAAAAAATCCTGCAAACAAAAATGAAAAAGGTAAAAAAACTGCCTTTATAGAGATCAACCTCGGCGATATGAAAAATCATTTAAAAGTATGGATATGCATAAGAAACATCTAAGAAAAATGTCTGCCAAAGGGTTAACATTAGTGAATGGGTATTTTCACGTGAATGAAGTTACCCTTTAAACTTTTCAGGGGCGAAACACTTCCATTGGTAAATTATGAGCATTAATAATTTAATTAATATAATTAATTTATAATTAATGTAATTAAAAATGATTATAATTAATATAATTAATAATGATGCCGGAATTTGCGAAAAAAATTATTTTGAAAAAAGGCAAAGCAATTTTTCTCAAACATAATAAAAGGAAAAAAAAAATTACATCAAAATTCAGGTGCCACTGCGGCATCGGGGTATTAAAATTAAGTGTTCTCACAAACATGCCACTGTCCTGAAAGGATTAAAGGATTTTTTTCCGGAAGAAGATAAACGCACTTTTATTTTTCACAATTAAATTTTCCGATAAACATTATTATTAAGTTGCCAAAGCTTGTTTCATCCAGAAAGTTACACTGATATTGAGTCACGTTTTTAACTTACACAGTCTTAGTTTCGTTTAGTGACATTTTAAATACTGACAAAATTTAAAATGGAACAACAAGAAAAGAAAAAAAATAAACTCAACAAACAAATCTAGAAATCGGAAGAAAAACAATGATTTCACCAAAAATCGATATATCAGTCTGCGTCAGTCTACTATCTACTGACAGTAGAAAAAATTACTAATTTATAGCGATGTAAGAGCATAAAATCGAAAAGCTTTAATAACATGCATCATTTTTAATTAGATTAAACCTTAATATGTTTAATTTTATTTAAACACACAGGTTTATCCAAATATAGATCGCTGTCTTTCAACATTTCTGTTTGTTATATAGTTAGACATATACAGTAAGACGAACAAAAATAATGAATAAATAAAACGACAAAATTCTTTCAATGCTAAACTATAATGACAACACACAGCATTGTTATTTTCGCAAAGGATAGGATTTTAGTTGAAAGTAACTATGATCAAAATGTCAACAATCAGAAACAGACGGCAATTATTAAGAAAACGCGGTATTGAACTCATACAGATTTAAATAAATAAATAAAAAATTAAATAAAAAAAATTAAAAAAAAAAAGAGGGAGAGAGACAATCTGAAAATCGGGAGACTTAGAATCTTGTAACATGTAAATTGAGTGAATAAAAGTTTCGAGTGAAATAAATGCATTTAGTCACAGGCTCATTTTGCACGCTAATGATCGACATTGTGAGGAGAAATTTGCAGTTTTTTCATAAAAATAAAGTTTGAAGTAATTACAAAGTTGCAAATGCAAAATTAATGTTTTTGTCTTTTGAGGGACTGTTTAAGAGAATACCACAGACGCTGATTATTTGAAACGGGTCCGCATAAAAAAAAGTACAGAAAAGGAAAATTTCTTTAGAATTATAGAATTGGTCTTTAAACTTCCCAGATTTTAATCATATTAAAATTCATAAAAAAAACTACTTCTAAAGAGGCTTTGACTAATGTAATATTATGGAATGGAAACATTTGTAGATTTATGGAGTAATATGAATGCATTACTTTTAGAGGCTATTGATGCGAAAAGAATAAAATTATTCTTCAAAACGGCGGACAGATTAAAAACAAACATGTACTGTAAATTAGATTTTTTTTAAACAAAATGTAGTCTATATTACAATAAATGTTTTAATAACATCGTGATATTTGTTTATATATGTTTGCCATATTCCCTTCTCACTGTCAATGATTCCTCAATGTTTCGCTTACAAACGTCGTTTCCAAAGCTTCAGTGGCAAATTTATTTGAGTAAACTAATTCCTGTCAATTAATTGAAAAGTTTATATTTAGAAAAAGTTCTCGTTTTAAACTTGTTCTAACCAACAATCTCTTCAATTGGCCTCCAGATGTGAAAGAATGTCCGCGAGCGTGTCTACCTCTGCGAATACTTCCATGTTTTCTAAAACAGTTTACTGAGGTCAAAAACCGTCTAGAATAAGGTTAGAAAGTATTTTGATATTATTAAAACTAGATCAATACATACAACAACGGGACGCATTTACAAAGTAAAAAAAAATAATAATGATAATCCGCCGCCTCCCCCCTAAAAATATACATCAAGTTAAGAAAGGGGCTAAATAAATGGTATTACAACTTGTTTTTATTCATTTTCTGAATTCCTTTTTTTTTCGGAAACAAAAGATTGATATGTGTTCTCATTCAGAAATTATGTAATAGAATGAAGTTATCCATTTTTTGATAAAGGCAATGTACCTTTGAATAAACATAGTTAAAAATATCGTTTTGAATCGAATTTCCGGAAGTGACATCACGGGAGAGGGAAAAAAAACTGAAGCTGTGACAAGAATCTCTTATACGTCAACAAGTAATTTGTTTATCAAAAATGGAAAACGCTTTTCAATTCCAAATTGCTTCAATAGTCAGGCTAGTCAATATTAAGCCTTTACAGCTAAAAGTTAATCAGAAAACGGGTAAAAGTTTTGCGTTATTGAGAGCAATGAATTTGACAACCACTTTAAAATATATTTTCAAAGATTACGTTAACAGAAGTTTATTATCGCTATTAATATTTTTTACAAAACATATTGCCTGTCCGATACATCCTAAGAACATTTAAGTTCAGTTGTGGCCCGCTTCGACTATGTAGGAAAAAAATGCAACCCTGATTTCAGTATTGCACAAGCTTGCTGAGGAAAGAAAAAAATTAAATCCAGCTCAAACACCATGTCTGATTTTGGTCTCTAAGTTGGAGATGTTGCATTTCTATATTGATGTGGTCAAACTAGCATCGGCTTGTGACGAACAGTTGAAAGTAACTAATATTTTGTTGGCGTTGGTTAAATTTTTTATATCGGGCTAGAAAGCCCGCTAAATTTTCTTTATCGGTCCTGCTGGCCCGTTCCCCCCCCCTTTTTTTTTTCCTAGCCCGGTCCGTTTATTTTGCGTAACGGCTAGGCCAGTTGAAAATGTCTTAATCTTGCCGGCTCGTTTGAAAACTAGCCTTATAAGTTGGCCCAATCAGCACTACACTTATAAAAAGAAATGTAGAGAAAAGAAGATAGTTAAAATTAATAAAAACTACCTGCGTTTCTTTTTTTAAATATTAATTAATTTTAGCCAGCTTTTCTTGCAATCCTGCAATATAGTAATTTTCTCCTCTGCTATATATATTTTTTTCGTGATTTTTATATTTTTTATTCCAAGCCCCACAGACAACGCCGGGTGAATCTTATATATTTCTATTTACAAATCAATTTCCCTTCAAACAAACCTTTTTCTATACTTTGGATAATACTATCAAAAATCTTAGAACTTGGAACTATATACCTCGTTATCGCAACGGTTTTTGTCGATAAAAGGATTTCTTAAGAAATCAACACTTGGAACTTATTTTTATTTTCTTTCGCTTTGTTTTAGGGAGAAAAATCGATTTTAGTTTGATAACAATATTTTTTTTTTTTTTTTTTTTTTTTTTTTTTTCACAGATTCCCAAAAGTTTGCTTCATACAGAAGTGTAAACTATGAAAGTGGATAAGGTATCAAATATAGATACCGACTGATAAAAAACAAATTTCTCAATTTCGGCAAAAAAAAAAAAAAAAGTGAAAAAATTAAATATTGCTGTGCGAATTCCATGCCGTGCTAAAAATGTCCGTTAAAAAAATTACAGTTGCGTTGGTTTAATGAGTGAGTCAATGTCAAATTTAACTTGGAAGATCGCGGAAATATACGTGAATGGAACATAAAATAAAAAATGTTTTGAGCGAGAAAAATATAGTTAGAAGATAAAAAGAGCTTCCGAAAGCTCTTTTGAAAAGCGATAAAGTGAAAAGTTCTCTTTAAAGTAACACATTAAAGCTAGAAAGCTAATATTTATAAACAAGATTAAAAAGGAATTCAAAATCTTACTAATCAGAACTTAAGAAGTACTTACTTGTACTTAAAGGGGACTAAAAAGAGCATTAAATTTTTATTAAATGATGGTTTCCATATCACAATGGAAAAATGAAAAGAGATAACAAGGTGGAACACATTTAATAACAAACAAAAAAATCTCGGCAATTTAAAATGTAAGTACGTAAGTCATCAATTTTTTTTTTCAATATTTCTGTAAATTAAGCTCATTACTTTTTAGCTTACAGGCTATAAAAGCCCGAGAGCTAATGTGCCCGTCAGTTCTGTATGTACGTATCGCGTTAACTTTTTATAGACATATCAGATTTGCTTTAAAAATTTTTGGGGTCCATTTTGATAAGGCAATTCCCGAATTAGTTTTCGAGATTCATTGGTTGTGTATAAAGGAAGGTAACGAAGGTTAATCCACCCCCTTAAATTAGATAGTTTTTTTTCATGTAAAATTATTCGACTTGCTTGAAATTTTATATGCAGGTTTATTCTGGTAATGAATTTCCCTGATTAGATTTGGAGATTCATTAGATAAGTATAAAGGGGGGATAATTCTCTCGTTAAGTTAGGTAAACGAGTTTTTCATACAGAATTATTTGATTTGTTTCAAATTTGGTACACTGATCTGTTATGTTAATTTGTTTGTTTGTTATGTTGTTATACTTGTTATGTTATTTCCTGATTAGATTTGAAGGTTTGTTGGCTAAGCGTAAAGAGAGAGCACGGGAAGCTAGTATCCTTCTTAATTTAGATAAATGACTTTTTCATGCAGAATTATTTGACTTGCTTCAAATTTAGTACATGGTTTTATTATGATGAGGAGCTTCTTTTATTAGATTTGGAGGTTCATTGTTTATATATAAAAGGGGGGATTTTTGGCTAATCCGCCACTCTCTTAATTTAGTTAAAGGGTTTTTTCATGCAAAATTATTCAACTTGCTTCAAATTTGATATATCGGTTTATTCCGATATGGCGCTTTCTTGATTTGATTTAGAGGTTCATTGGTTAAGTATAAAGGGTAGCAAGTTCCCCTCTTAATTTAGATAAATGGGTTTTTCTGCAGAATTATCCAATTTGCTCCAAAAAGCAAATTTCTCAGTTCATTCTTATAAGCTTTCCTGGTTAGATTTGGAGGTTGATTAAGGGGACTTATTCGAAGAGAAGCTACGTTGTCGATTCCCATGTTAGTCTATGGGAGAAAATAGATCGCTGTTCTTTCATTCAAATATCAAAATTTCAGAATTTTCTTTTTTTCAGCATATATTTCGAAAGCTCTTCACATCATTATAAGCTTAAAATATTTTTAAAACAGTTTTAAGTATTTTTAAATTCATGTTAAAAGTTTCAAAAAACCCCAAAAAGTGAGATGTGTTGTCTTTATTCGTTTATAACTTTGGATTGAAGAAAGATATAAAAATTTAGAGCTTATGCATGCAAAATTTGATTTGTTTTCTTTTACGTAATTAAGCAACTTTTCAATTTTATTCTAATTAAAACGTTGTAATTCTTAAATTAAAATTAGTTACATCAAAAATCCTTTACAAAACTGTCAAACTTGTCAGCCTCATGTAATAAATTGCTTCAGTTCCCGTTGTAAAGGGATCCGCGCGGGGGGTTGTAGGGTTACTATAAATAGAATGACGCCAGACTTTTGCAAAAGAATTCATTCTTGGCATAGTATTATTGGATAGATGGATAGTCATGGTTAAAAGGAATGAAATAATTATACATTATATCCATGTTTCACTTACGGGAGAGGGAGCGACAGAAAGAATATCTAAGAGTTCTATCTGCGGTTTAAAATTGTATTTTATTTTATAGGATGATGTATCGAAATGTAATTATATCTTGATATCTGTCGGATCTTTTAAAATTAAATTTTCGGAATTGTATTTTTTTAAACAATAGGTGCATAAAAGTCATTTTTAATTAAAGTTTTTATAACTGCCTCCCCCCTCCCCTCAAAATTAGAGATTGGGGAAATGAGAAAATGTTTGAAATCTAGACGTTTTAAAATTATATTTTGCGAGTTGAAAGTTTCTAATTATAGACACTGATAGTGTTTTTTAATTAAAATTTTGACCATTGTCACTCCCCAGGAATGAGGGTGGGGATGGGTAGGGACAAAAAACGCTTATCGTGTTCTATCGGACACTTTGAAATTAAATTTTGTGTGATGATAAATTTTTGAGTACATACACATATAAAGTTATTCTTAATTGAAATTTAATGCATATGTCCCTTCTCTAGGGGTTAGGGTGGCAATAAATATGTATCTCGGGTATTGTAAGGAACTCTAAAGTATTGTAGCTCGATACACGATCTAACTAATCGTATCTGGTCGTAGAAGAATTGAATTTTTATAGATTTATTTGTTAAAGAAGGGAAAAAGTTTTTCTAAGAATAATTTATAATACTTACTGATCTAGAATTTTTATTTTTGTAACGCTAGAAAATAACTACTTTTCAGCAAGTGGATTTTCATATGATGAAGAGTATTTGTAAATGTATGCTTTAAAACTAATGGTTTCGAAAATAGTAATGCTAAGAAGGCATCGAATATAGGATGACGTATTATATATATATATATATATATATATATATATATATATATTTCATATTGCAAATATTATCAGAAATATTTTCTGCTTCTTACTTTCATAGAGGATTTAAGTAACCTATATTTTTTTGTACACAGAGTTTGTACACTGATAACATGATTTTTAAATAAATTTATCCTCCCTGTGCTACCAATCTATGGATGGCGATAAAACCATACCTTGGATTCTAAAAGGCGCTTAAAAGTTAAATTTTGCATGATGGTTAATTCTCGAGAATGGAACGAAATAAAGTTATTCTTAAACTTTTGTTTCTCTTGATTTTCTCCCCGTCGTCGCCCCCCCCCCCTCCTTGGTATGGGGATAGTTATAAAAAATTCCTTCGAGATATATCAGGCCTTTTTTTAAATTATTTGTGAGATGATAAATTCTCGTATTTAATCTGAGATAAAATGATTCTTAATTAAACTCTGTTTCATGTATTCCCTCAAAGATGGATGTTGGGGGAGAGGGGAGGGTGCAAAAATAATAACCCCTCTTAAAATCAAATTTGCAGTTTGGGAAATTGAGTATAGACTAGGGATGCACCGAATATTCGGTATCTATTCGGTATTCGGCCTATTCGGCCATGTTACCGAATATTCGGTTAGGCCGAATATTAAACTATTCGGTTGAGCCGAATATCAAAGTATTCGGCCATAGTATTCGGTCATTCAATACTTAATAAAAACTTTTCACTATTTCTACTTTTAACTGTCAATTTTTTAATTTATATTTAAAACAATTAGAAACAAAATCATTTTTAAATAAAATAGAATGTTTTTACATTATTTATTTGCTGTTTGTAAAGTATAACTTAAGAAAATTAAACATGAGAAGGATTAAAATGGTGATTTATTAGGACACTCCTTAGGAATAAATTATGTGCAGATACAAGTTTTTAAATTTTGTTTAGTAAATAATCTGTTTCTTGCTTTCCCCCAAATAAAAGTCCTTTAAAAGGAAAAAAAACTTTTGAGATTAGTAATAACTATCAAGGCAGACAATTTCTGAATCATAATCAACTTATTCAGTTATAAGTTAAGTACATTGTATTTCATCTCACTCTAGGTCAAAACTTGTGTGTTCGTTTATTATATTAACAATAAATAAGATAACATATTTTCAATTCACATGCTTTGATTTCTGTAAAATATGATATGATGGGAAGGGTGGAAAATACCACCATTCATAAGAAAAGAACTATGAGCCAAACATGCCTTTATTTAAAATTAAGTTGAATGTATTTGTACTTTATATTGAAAAAAATTTGCTTTGAGTTATTTAAAAAGGACAATTATCAGACTGTAAAATTTTTCTTCGGCCATTTTTTCATTATTTGATTTTAAAATGTTTGTTTTGATTCGTAGAAAATTTTATTAATTAAAGTTTCATAATTGTGCTTCTTAAATAACTCAAGGCAGATTTTTTTTCAATACTAATGTTCTTATAAAAAGCTCTTGTTTATCAAAATGTAAGTTTCTTTTATTAAATACTAGACGGTTGCCCGCCCTCAGTAGCCCGAAGACTATCTGAATGCCAGTTCTACAACCCCACACATTCACGTTTATTTATTAATTAGATTTCTTCTCGGTGTTCTGGGGTTTCGTTTGCATATCTTTTTTTATTGTTAATGAAGAGGTCTTCCATTTGTTCTTCCATCTGTTCTTCTTTCTGTTCTTCCATCTGTTCTTCCATTTGTTCTTCCATTTGTTCTTCCATTTGTTCTTCCATTTGTTCTTCAATTATATTCGACGATTCACTGTTTGAGAGCCTATCTGTCCTTTTATTTATAGAGTTCAAAATGAAAAAAGATTTTCTTAGCAGACGATTTTTTGTGATAAATACATTATCTGTTTTATATTTCTTCTGCGTTTACCTAAGCTGTGTAAAATCTCTATAAATAAAAGGAATATAGAGGATGAGGGCCTATCTGTGCCTCAAATAATTATTCAATTATTCAATTAATTATCCTCAGAATTCCTTTTATTTATAGAGATTATGTAAAACAGTTTTAAAAAGTAACATTTTAATACCTTTAAATTTTAAAATATAAAAAGAATTTGGAAAGCCGAATATTCGGTATTCGGCACAACAATTACTATTCGGCTAGCCGAATATTCGGTATTCGGTTCACCTGTCGGCCGAATATTCGGCATTCGGTATTCGGCCAAAATCACTATTCGGTGCATCCCTAGTATAGACGAGGATGAAACAATTCTTAAATCAAATTTGTATCACAGTATCTGCAAAAAATATGCACACATATAAAAGGGTGTATGCAGTATGGAATTAATTTTCTCACGAAATACTACGTAGTAATAGTATGTTGAAACTCTGAGAAGTAATACTTGAGTTAATTATATTCTTTTACATCCAATACTCATAGAGCTATGCTACTTTAAAGTTTGTGAAATTTCGAAGCTATCTGATATTACAAAAATCCTATGTCTGGTTTCATTACAGGAGAATTCTGAAATTTCATAAACTTTAAAATCTCTTATAAGTTTTGGTTGTAGAAGAATGGAATTATAAATAATGTTTTACATTTCAAGTGAAAGAAACGTTTACCCAAATTTATTATTATTTGTGATTACATACAATTTCGAAAACTCCCCCCCGCTTTTTTTCTTATTTAAAATTTTACTTTTTTTTTTCTAATCGGAAATCTCAGAAAAAACAGATTTCTGATATTAATCGAAGTACTTTTTCAAAATTTTCAAGCAGAAAAGCATTCTTTTTATTTTATAAACATGTCTGTAAAATTATGGTTATTCATCTCTAGATACACTATATATTTTTTGCAAACATTTCATAATTGTTATAAAATTGATTTTAAGGATTCAATTTAGCTAAAGAAGGATAATATATAATGCAGCTTTTCTCCGTTATAATTAAAAGCGAAATGCGCCATTCTAAGATATCTCTCTTTGTTATTCACTATATGGCTGTCTCTCCCTCTCTCTTTTTTTTTTTTTTTTACTGACCGTGTGTCACATGACTGCAATAAATAGTCAGATGACACCCCCTCCTTTTGACCAGGGTACTCCCAATAATGTAAATTTTAAGAGTTTTCTCATTCGAGGCGAAAGAAAGCAAGCTAACATTTTCTTTTTTACTAACTACATTATTTCAAGAAGAAAGATTTGCTGAAGATTTTATTATGGGCCGCTATGGAAAAGGAGGACGGCTAAATTTATCAGCAAAAAGATGCAAAAGAGGACAATATATTAACTGACTAAATATTTCTTCTATATAGAATAAAGAAGTAAAATTACACCATTCTTTCAAATATATCTATCAAAATATGAAATTATAATGTAATCGCCACTCTACATTTTTAAATTAAAGAATTAAAATATACGAATTAAGATTGTGGAGTTTTAGGTACAAATGATTTTTGTAATAAAGTTATTTTAAAAAAATGAGAAGATGCGACAAAAGCGTAGAGAATTATTCTTTATTAACAAATTTAAAAATTTTAGTTAATGCTATTTATTGTTTTAATATTAGCAAAAATGTTTTACTTAATGTTTTGACATTAATAAGTGAAAAAAGAAACTTGGCAAATTATGAGATTTTGATACACAAGAAATCCTTTTTCACAAGAAAACGTCATACTTCACGGATTTAACTAAGCATGCAATGACCCACAATTTGTAGCCCTCCTCCCCCTCCCCCCCCCAAGAAAAAAAATATTATGGGCAATTATTTTATTTTATTTACTTATTTATTTATTCATATTCTAAATGCAAATGTCAATTAAATCAATTACGAAGCCCTGATAATGTCCCCACTTCCCTGAACTTGACATGTTCATGTTTCACCCACTCCTTTTCAAAAGAAATCTTCAACTCTCTTTGCCCCTCACTACTTCCACAGAGAATATTCAGCTAAGGGATATCTCAGTCGTATCAAGATAACCTTGGGTGAACTGACCATGAGATAAGGGAAACTGAGTACAAAACAGAATGCATTTTCACAGGGGCGAACTAGAAAAACATAAGCTGGGGAAGTTTTTACAATTTCTAAACAAATTCTTTATTTTTACTTATTCAAAAATAAATAAATAAAAATAAATAAAAAAATAAAAATAAAATAAATTCATTGATTGAGAAAATGCACAGTTAAAAAAAAAAATCTATAAAGTTATTAAACGTTTTCTAAGAAACTGGGATTTTTAGAAGTTTTTATGTTATCGTTTCATAAAAAATTCCAGGAATCCAAGTTTCCTAGAAAAAGTTTAGAAACTACAGATTTTTTTTTTCTTTTATGCAATGTTTGATAGAAAAGAATATGCAACTAAAAAGGTAAAAATTGGTTTTCATTCGGGATTTCAATTTTCCGGGATGTTATCTGCGATTTCAAAGTGTTTATACAAGGTGCTGCATTATAAAGAGATACAATGCAAAATTGTATTCAAATTACAATTTGTTGGTTGTTTGTCGGAAAAAATTAAAATTATAATCACTGGAAGGTTCAAAATTTAGAAACATAAAAAGGGCTTTAGAATTTATTTACGACTACTAAAACGTCAGAAACTTATCATGAAAAGTTCATGATATCATAGGAAAAAATTTTTTTTGCATGCAACCAAATTTTGGAAAATTTGAATTCTTGTTGCAGCTATTCATACAAAGTAATTGTAATTCAAGATATCATTAAAATAAGTAATAATTAATATGTATATATACATATATAAAAGATATTGAACCAATTTCATAGTTATTGCTAATAAAAAAACACATAGTTTGCATATAGTTTGAAAAAATTTAGTTTTGTTAAGTTAGTTTTAAAAACTAAATATATATTTTGAAAAAAATCTCACAGATTTATATAGTTAATAATTCGTTTCCTTTTTATGGTATATCAATGTCTATATACTATTTATTTTCTTTTTACTTTACGAGAAAACTACCACTCATCCTGCTATAAAAATACAAGAAAGAAGAAAATAATGCGTCCAGGGCCGTAGCTAGAAGGGATCAATAGAGGGGGGGAGGGCTCATATTTTTTTTCTCTATCTTTCTTAAACAGAAAGATAAATTAGTGCATATTTACATTGTAGGTACTATGCTTCTTAAAAACTGTTCTAATAACTTCTCTTTGTATTAAGAAAAGTATAGGATGATGAAAATTTTGAGTGTATAACTGGTGCAAAATGAAACATTATGTTAGCTTCATATATACAAATAGGATGAAGGAGCGTTGAATTACTTATTTTACATACAATTTAGTAACTTTGCAAAATTGTGAAAGGGTCTCAAAACTAAATTAGATTTTTGAACAGAATTTAATTTGAATTTTGAAAGCGAAATACATTTAGTAACCTTAAAATCTTTTTCAGAAGGGGGGGGGGGGGCTGAGTCGCTCACAGCACCCCCTTAGCTACGGCCCTGCATAGATTATGAAGCACTTTCAACACATTCAGAAGAACGTACCTTTAAAAAAAAATAAATAAAATGTTACGTCTCATTTCACAATATGGAAATGTATGATGCATGTAAAAACCGAATTTCAGCTGCTCTCATCTGCAATCGGAAAATAATCTGGAATTTTTAGCAGCCATGTATATAATGTAGAGATTTGTATTCATTAACAACACGCATTCTAAAATTTAGTTCATTTTTGAGATACACATATTTCAGTTGAAAATTCCCCTTCTGCAATTTCCTCTAATAAAGAGAATGGTATGGGAATGCTTTTGTATAGCCCTGTATATGAGTTATAGAATTTATACATAAAGAGTAATATGTAAAAAAAAAATAATTACATTTAAAAGCAAATACCGAATTTTAAAACGCATTCTCCAGCAATTTTTACACAAATATTTAACCGATTTCTCTTGTGTATTCTTGTAAATTAATAAAAAAAAAGCTATGAATGTTTTTTTTTTTTTTTTTTTTTTTTTTTTTTAAGTGATCGTAGTGAAATTCAGTGATGTATACCATTTCAATGCATTTGAAATAGCGTGATATCCTTAAAATACTCTCCAAATTATTTCCCCTCATATACCATAATGCAACCGAATTCTTTTGATTATCCCTTTAAATGAATCATTAATCGTGCATACTTCCTATGCAATACCAAACATGCTTTGGTTACCCTAAATAACTTTTATCAATTGCATGAAAACCCGAGTCTATTTATGGGAGTTTGAGCGTGGACAGACGGCCAGACAGACCGAATGCATAAGCACTTTTCAACTTTGTTGGAAAGTGCTAAAAAAGGAAGAATATTTAAACATTAAAACTATTTAATTGAAAGTGGGCATATCAAAAATCTTTCTATAGATATCAATAACTAATAATTTTAATTACGTGTGATAAAAATGTTCTTTACTAATTCTGTTCATATTCATATATAATGTAGAGTTTTGATAGAAAAAACAGTGATACAGCTGATTGCGGTAACAAGGAAAAATAAAAGACTTAAAAAGATTATTTTTGCAAAATCTATTACACTGTTATGAAAGAATTATAAAATTTTTCAAATTTATAAAATAATAATCATTATTATAAAATACTGATAATACTACTGCTACAAATAATAATTGGCTTTTATGGACTGTAATTTTGTAAATAAACCTCTTTTTTTTTTTTTTTTTTTTTTTCTTAAGGAATTTTATGATAGTCTCTTTTTATTAAGTGAAATTTTGTGAGAGGATCGCAAAGAAGATCCAATTTTGATCAGGTTCGACTCCTGTTGCTGCATATTATAAGCATAGAATTAATCATGGAAGGTTGTGAATTTTTTTTCAATTTTATCAATAAAATTTACTGCCCTCATTTTCGAATGCGCATTTTATTAACTTTGATAAAAATATACATGGAAAGAAAGATGGTATTAAATTTCAATAGTTGTGATACAAATTCTGTGCTTAGCTGATTTTTAAATTCCTTGTTACTCTTGAATAATTTCGTTTCAGAAATAATATTAATTTTCTAGTAACTACAAGGTGTAAAAATGGACATTGGGAAAAGCGTAAGTAGCCAAAAGAAATTAAGTACATGTTTTCTAGTTCATGTGTCCCAGGCTGTTTTTTCCCTTTCCCGCGCTGTCGCTTCCGGTAATTTGGTTCATATCGCCAAGTTTGACATAATTTACTGAACGAATTTATGCTTTTGCTGAAAAATGGAAAAAACTTTTCGATTATGTAGTTTCTGAATAAGAACAAGCATTATTAATAATTCTGTAAAAATGGTATAAGTAATAAAATGTCGTACATTATAATTTTCTACTAATTTAAAGAAGTGCTATTTTTAAGCTATATATATACAATATAACGAACTTTTCAGTTTGTTGGTTTTGAATGCATTTCGAAATCTAATGATAAATATGTAAAAAATGTTAAAAGATGAATATTACAAATATAGTTTTTTCGAAACCACCCTGAGAAGGTAAATGATAAATGTTAATGATTATACTAATACTAGTGCATGGATTTCTTGATATATTTTTCTTTCCAATTTCAGTTATTTTCTGATGACAGTTTGAATTCCTAATGCAATTTACATTTCGTTTTACAATTTTCTGAATAGGTAAAATTTTTAAAAGTTATTAATAATTAATTGTGTAAAAACAGTAAAAACAAAATGATTTATTATATTATAATAGTTTACGATTTTAATAATAAAGATTTTATTTTAAAACTACACAAGTACAATATACTGGAGTTTTTACATGTTTTGCTACTAGGAAACAAATTTTGAAACCAAAAAGTGCAAAAATCAATGAACAATTCATACAGTTGCTAGATAATTAATTAGATGATCTGTCCATTTTTAACTCTTCAGAAACTTCAATTTTGTCATCGCTATTTGTTTGGCCTTTCTGTTTTTTTTTTTTTTTTTTTTTTTTTTTCCTATGCATTTAAAATGCTTACAGGATTCAATATTTCGGTTTGGTGAGAACTGGTCAAATGGGAGATAACGTGCCAAATCTGTCATCTTTGTACCGGTCAGCTGACTATTTGATCTTCCCGCTAAAAAGTGGGGAGATTTCCCAAAGTCGTAAATTATATCCGCCCACAAATAGTTAGCCAATTTGAGATGCAGGTGGCGCTCATTGCAATTTCGAGTTGTATACTGGTAAATAAGCCGCCTTAAGTATAATGTGCGAAAATGAGTGATCTAATATCCCTCCTTAATTTAGCGAAATCAGGTTTTCATGCAGAATTATCAGATTTGCTTCAGATTTGGTATACAGATTTATTCTGATAAGGCGCATCTCCGATTAGATTTGGAGGTTCGTTGATTAAGTACAAAGGGGTGGGACGGAAATAATCCCCCTTAATTTATTTTTCGAGGCGCATTATTCTTTGAAATAATAATTAAAATGAAATCACAAATATATGAACAAGTTCGTAAAATTCTAAAGATGAACAAAACATAAACATTGGAACCTAGAAATGTATAAAAAACTATGACAAAATAATCTAGGTCTCTATATAAAAAACATATTGGGTAGATGTGCCAGTAATGGACCACCTTCCAATAATGAGCCACCTCGCAGTTTTTAGTTTATAAAAAAATAATAAATGATAGTTAAACTTTTATTATTTTTTTTCTTAGCTCCTCCTTGCATGCTCGATAATCTGGATTATTTTTTTACACTTTTCATCAAAGCAATTAGAAAACAGAAAATGAAGTTTCACAGTTTTACTGAAAATCTTAATGAACATGCTAAGAGCTGACTTTACTTACTTAATTAATATCTTCTTTATTTTCTCGTAAAAATTGAATGTTTTTTTTAAATAGTAATATAAAACTCCGAAGTTCATATACCATTGGTCATCTACAAAATTTTATTTATTTTTAAGATTTTAGGAGGGGTGGTCCATTACTGGATTGCTTATTTCATGATTTTCCAATAATGGACCACCCAAGTGATCAATACTGAAAGAGTAATTTCAGTAGAGATAAAATATTTTGATTTAACTGAAAAGCAAAATAATAAATTTAATACTTAAATTTTACCAACTAGAAATTAATAAAGACAATTTATTTATAAATAATTGTTTATAAGATATCCAAAATTGGTATAAAAAACAAGCAGAACGTTTGACAAAATCTAGATGTGTCGTTACAAAAGAAGTTGCTTTAAGTTGGTTCAGAAATGTAGAATAATATTTGGAAGAAGATCTTCTAAGATTTTCTTCCAAATTCTAAAGCATAGAGAAAGAATTTTCAATGCAGTTAAAACTGGTTTTCTTTTGTGCTCTTAAAACAGGGAAAATTTTGGGACCGAAATCAGTTAAAGATGTGTATTATGTAATACCGAATAACGAAAAAGAACAAATCACTATTATGAGATGTTTTTCAGCAAATCGCAAGATTGTTCCATTGATAATATAACCATATAAGCATCTCTAAAGGGAAATTGTGGAATCAATCTGTGCCAAATTGATGGGCTATACGATTTTCTGAAAGCGGTTGGATAGAGCAAGAACATTTATCATTTTAAATGCATTCTAAAATTATGTTTTGAATAGTTTGGACTATCGGAAAGTGATGATAAAATTGAAGATTTCTTATTTATATTTCATATTTGCACAGCACATCATTTCGATAATGATATGAATGAAGATTGAAGACTTTTTATTCTCTTATTTTATCTAAACTTGATTTAGTAAAACATTGTCTTTATCTTAAGTTGTCTTTATCTTAGTGTCTTTCTTAAACATTGTCCTTTAAGTTTAAATATTTTCTTTTATGTCTTTACAATATAAATCCTTTAATATAATAAACTTTTAATAATATCATTAATATTTTGTTCTATATCCACATTATAAATCCTTGATTATAAATTCATAACTTAAATATTTTGTTTTATGTTTTTTCATTATAAATCCTTTAATGTAATGAATTTCTAACTTAAGTTTTAATATTTTGTTTTATTAATATGCTTTCATTAAGTTCTGGAGCAATAATAAATATACTAAACTTTTAATATAATAAACTTACTGAATATAATAAACTTTTAATAATATCATTAATATTTTGTTCTATATCCACATTATAAATCCTTGATTATAAATTCATAACTTAAATATTTTGTTTTATGTTTTTTCATTATAAATCCTTTAATGTAATGAATTTCTAACTTAAGTTTTAATATTTTGTTTTATTATTATGCTTTCATTAAGTTCTGGAGCAAAATACAACTGAAAAAGCAAATATCTGTAATTTTTTGTAGGGTGGCCTATTACTGGAAAGTAAGGTGTGCATTACTGGAACATAGGCGGTCCATTACTGGGCTTTTGGGTGTTTAGACGTATTTCTATTATTTAAAATTAAATTTTTAATTCTATTGGGAAATATAACTATAGGATTAGTTAAATATTGTTGAAAGATTAATATAATGTGAAAAAAATTATAATAATTATAACTATTAATAAAAAATTATTTTTTAAAGAAATTCCTTAAGAGGTTTCATTACTGGCACATCCATCCTACTATCTTATAATTCTTTAATTTTAAACAGAGAAAAGGAAAGGTTTTTTTTCTTTCTTTTCGGAAAGGTAAAACACATGCATATCAGTAAAATTATCTTTTGCTGTTATACGATATATAGAGATAATTTTAGAAAAAAGAGACAGATCTTAATATCATTCACTGTTTTGAATGGGATATGGAATCGGAAAAAGGTCAGCGAAATCAATCTCATTAATTCGGTGAAAAAAGGGGGTCGATTAAAGCCCGAGGGGCAATAAAAATAACTCTTTTTCTCTCCTATCTTTGAAAATCAATAAGTTTTTCTTTTACACCAATGGACTCTTCAGTGACACCGAGAAGCTGTTGCTATACACCATTTGTTGCTAGGCTGTCTTTTCTTGAAAAGTAAAGGCTGTCAATGAAGTAAAAAATTGAAGTAGATTAGAAAAGCATTTTAGAAATAAAAACTGATAAGTTGGAGGAGGGGATTAGGATCGGTGAGAAAGTTTTGATAAAAGTTTTTTATTTATTTATTTATTTATTTATTTATTTATGTTTGTTTGTTTAATTGGAATTATTTTTATAAATAATATAAGTGGAATATTTTATTTAAGCTATATATGTTTTCTTATTTAATGACCAGTTTTACAATTAATGATTACAATTTATAATACAGTGAAACCTCCGAATAAGGGACACCTATGGGACCGGAAATTGCGTCGCTTAAGTGGAGGTGTCCCTTATTCGGAGTTTTTATTACAGTGAAACTTCCAAATAAGGGACAGCTATAGGACCGGAACTTTTGTTTCTTAAATAGAGGTGTCCCTTATTCGGAGTGTCCTTTATTTAGAGGTTTCACTGTATTTTTCTTTAAAAATTGTTTTCAAGTTTAAATTGACTTTCCTGACACATTTTAATTCCTTTTTTTTTTTTTTTTTTTCTTTAATGCGTAGTGTTTTGATCCAGTAACTGTGAAGTCAAATAGTTTTGCATTTTCCAATAAAATGTAAAACAATTCAGAAAATGTTGCCAACTTATTTTGAACAAAATTTCCGTACCCAGTTGAGAATAGTCGTGAAGAAATAGCAATCTATTTTATTAGCCCCATACGTAACACATTAGTGGAAAAATGGAAAGTTAAATTAGATTTCAATTGACTTTCATAATTTTCTATTGTCTGGCAATTTCGGGGGGAGGTTGTATTAATCTTTAAAAAGAAACTTTCTATTTGAATACTTATAAAAAAAAATTTCTAAAAAGGAAATATTGCATTAAATTTATCCATGTTTTACTGTTTAATGATATTAGATTTTAATCGATTTTCCTCTTGTTAAATGTTTTAACAATTCTCATAACATTATCACCATCTAATAATCTATTAAACAATTAATTTACATGTAAAAAATAATGTTTTTTGTATTTGTTTTTTATTCAACGAATTTCTGCAGCTGTTTCAATACATCATTTTTGTGTAAAGCTATTTTTGAAAGGAAAAGACATGTCGACAGAATACAAAAGAAAGCAGGCTAAAATAAAATTTAAGAAATATAACATATATAGGGAGATGAAGGCCAATATTAGATGAAGAATGTGAACTTATTTTCTAAAATAATATTAGCTTAGAACAGTTCAATAAAATTGTTTTAAAAATTCAGATAGTGCTTTATTAATTAATTAAAATTGTCATTCATATGTTTAGGAAAATCATATTTAAATACATTTAAAGCAACTTAAAGTAAATATTTGATAGAAAATAATAAAAAACAGTTTTTTCTCCTGTTTTTTTAAGCATCCCCATTATTAACAGTACTAAATTACGACTGCTAATTCCATACACAGCAAAATTTCATATAAAGATAATGTATGCTCGCTAATAAAGAACAGATAATTATACATCTAATATTGATATCAGTTTATAATTATATTATTAACATTGTTTAACCTTCGAATTAAGTCCAAATGCTTAAGGTGATTTAAAAAAATATATATTCACTGCTTATTAACGCGAACTTAGAGAGATTTTCTGACACGAATGATCCTTGCAGATATGATTATTTGAAGTAATTTATAATCAAATGAGTTTTAGCTTCCGATTAATACATTAATACATGCTTACTAGTCTGCAATTGTTTTCTTAAAACTTTTTTTTTTTTTTTACTTTCTTTTTCTATTCTGTCAAAACCAAAATTCGATTCAAAACGCCAACTTTTACAGCATTTTTTAAAATATCTTCTGCCTTTTACCAAAAAGCAGTTCCACCACATAGTTAGCTCTTGGAACCTGTCAACGTTTGTGAACAAAAATGGATTTTAAAAAGTGTCAAAATAACCAGTTCGGTTTTGAGAATAGCCTTAAGATAAACAATGAAAATAACTAATGCATGCAAATAATTTTACAAATTCATAAGTTTAAAAACTATAATCTATTCTAAATCACTTCTATAGTCATGCCTTAAAACATCAGCTTTTAGGGGCTTTGCATATAGTATAACTATCATTTTAGTGAGGAGGGGATATAGCACAAAATATCGTAAGATAACTATCTCTAAGGAAATGGGGTTTGATTTTTGATGTCGATATCATTTTTGATTAAATAAAACTTTTTTTTTTTTTTTTTTTTTTTTACATAAGTTTTTGGTTCAAAATAGTATTTTATCTATAATTAAAATCACTAATTTCTTATAAAATTATTTAATTCTAAAATATGAAATGTCCTACGTTTGACCTTCTTATTCGTCTCCATATGTGTATGCATATATAATCACGGTTCGAGAAACTGATATGTGAGGTTTATTTGAAATGAAGCTTGTAATTTAGTAATAAATAAAGGAGAAAGAATGTTGTCAATTTGCTTTGTTGATAATATGTCTATCTAGTATCTACTAGTGATGGGCGATTCTCGAAAATTTCCTACTCGATAAAAATCGTAATCGTAAAAAAGCGCATTCGATAAAGTCATCGATTAATTTCGAGAATCTACAATCGAGATGTTTTTACAATCGATTATTAAAATCTTTGTTATTACATGTTTAAAAAGCATAATCTAATAAATACATGGAAACTGAAAACAAATGAATTTAAAAAACAACAACAAACCAAAAGGATGTTATAATGGAGCCGCAATAGTAGAAAAATCATGTAACGGCGTTCCTTGGTTTCAATAAGTTGTAAAGTCGCGAGTAGCAAAATGCCCAAAGAAAAAATAATCAAAAGCACTCCTAGTGAAAGAACATGAACTAAAAGGATATTAAAAGTGATCAAAATCTTTTATTGATTTTTGTACATATACTGAGATGCGATCTACAATTCTCCCATTATTAGAAGACTCTCTATTGAAATTCATTAAACGGACCACTCGGGGGTGGGGGGGTGGGGGGCAAAGTAGTGCAGGAGCAATGAAAATGCATAATATAAGTAAATGATCATTAGGCTTTCCAACAATACTTGGCATGATGGGTGTCGGTTAAATTTATTAAAGAGTTTCCCGCGTGGGCAAAGTGGGGCGGGATGAGCGCGGGAGGCATATAAAATAAAATGGTAATTACAGAGCTTTCTAATGATATATCACGAAAGAGGGGTCAACAAAAGATATAAAAACACTACCCTTAGAATTCCAACTATTGCAACACCCGGAATACAGCCTGTCCTCACAGTTTGTGAATTTTTCATACATTATAAATTATATATTGGAAGTCGCTATAAAAAAAATCAGATCTGAATTCACAAAAAAGAAATGATTTCAAAAAAGTTTGAAAAGCGCTTCTGTAAGGAGGCCAAATTGAGGAAAAGAGAAGAAAGATTCTTAATATGAAAGAGTGGTTTGAAAACTTCCGTTGATTTATCATATGACCGGTCCATAAAAAGCTTCATATTTACTCCTCACTATTCCACTATTTTTTTTCTACCCTGAATACATCCGGAAATCACGCAGCCTCGTTTTTAAATGTTTATATTTAATAAAATATTTTTACCAAAGGGTTCCATCAAAAAATCACATTTAAAATGAAATTTATTCTCAAAATAGCTACGATTTAAAAAATTCACCCCTCATCGCTCCCCTCCCCCCTGCGGAAATTCAACCCCAGGAGGAGAAACGTTCATAATGTGAAAGAGTGATTCGAAAAACATTCCAAAAATCAATCACATGAAGGGTCCAAAAAAAGTTTGGAATTTACTCCTCACCCGCAGGTTTAATTTTTCTTAACAGAATACACCCGGAAATCACGCATCCCCTGCTTTAAAATGTTTATAATTAGTAATTTTTATTAGAAGGTTCCATCAAGAAACCACTTCTAAAATGATAGTTATTCTCGAAATAGCTACGATTAAAAAAATTCACTCCCCGTCGCCCCCCCCCCCCGTTCTGAAATTAAACTGCAGGAAGAGAAAGGTCCATAATATGAAAGAGTATTCCGAAACCTTTCCTATGACATATCACATAATGGATCCGAAAAAAGTTTGAAATTTACTCCTCACCCGTGGCCGTAATGTTACTTTTTCTTCCCAGAATGCACCAGGAAATCACGCAGTCCCCATTTTAAACTTTTGTATTTATGAAATAATATTTACCGGAGCGCTCCTCTGAAAACCACATCTAAAATGATATTCATTGTCAAAATAGCTAAAATTAAAAAAAAAAAAAAAAAAAAAAAAAAAAAAAAAAAAAAAAAAAAAAGAAGTCACCTTCTTATCGCTTTCCCTCCCCCTCCTGAAATTCAACTCCAGGAGGAGAAATATTCGTAAAATGAAATAGAGGTTCGAAAAAATTCCGATGATATATATATATATAACATGACGGGTCCAAAAAAGAGGTTGAAATTTACATGTCACCTGTGGGTTCACTCATTTTTCTCAGAACACACCTAAAAATGACGTACCCCCCCCCCACTTTAAAATCTTTATATTTAATAAGTTATATTTACCGAAGAGTTCCATAAAAGAAACCTCCACATCTAAAATGATATTTATTGCCGAAATAGACACGGTTTAAAAAATTCACCCTCTTATCGGTTTCTCAACCCCTCCCCCCTTCCACCTGAAATTCAACTCAAGGCGGAGAAAGATTCGTAAAATGGGGTGCCAAAACATTCCGATGATGTACATATAACATGACGGGTTAAAAAAAAAAAAAAAAAGGTTTGAAATTTACATGTCACCCGAGGGTTCACTTATTTTTCCTAGACTACACCTAAAAATGATGCAGCCCGCACTTTAAAATCTTTATATTTAATAAATAATATTTACCGGAGAGTTCAATAAAAAAATCCACACCAAAAATAATATTTATTGTCGAAATAGCTAAGATTTAAAAAATTCGCCCCCTCATCGCTCCCCCCCTCCCCTCCCCTACCCCTCCCCTCCTTCCGCCCCTTACAATTCAACTCCAAAAGTAGAAAGATTCATAATATGAAAGAATGATTGAAAGAGCTTTCGAATATGCCTCTCATTTCAACAAATTTCATCGTGATAAAGTCAGGCATAACGAGAAAATTTCATCGCGATGAAAATTAACCTCGATTGAAATAGGTTTATCGAAGGACTTTAACTTCCAGATGAAATTTAACCTTGATAAAAGCGGCACTCCGAGAATCTTGTGGTTTGCTGAAGAATGCCTTTTTCGATAAGGATGATTTTCGTTCTCGCTGAAAATAGAGATGACGAGCTTTATCGAGGCGTTTTGTCGATGAAGCTTTGTGAAATGAAAGTTTTATCGAAAAACGAAGTACAGAAAGAAGCATGGGAATATACAAGTTATCTTGTGAAATGAAGACCTAATTTTCAAAGTTTCTGGTATTTTGTCTTACCATGCTTTCACGTACGTGGTACCCCCCAATAAATATTGTTTATTAAAAAAAAAAAAAAAAAAATTCAAAGAGGGGGTTGGAGAGGGGACGAACATATGTTTAAAACAGTAGCGATTTCTACAATACTTATCAATTTAAGTGTGGTTTTTTTTCATCGAATCATTCGGTAATTATTTATCAATCGTAAAAAAATTTAAATGTCTGCTGCAGGAAATTGGGGGCGAAAGGGTTGGACTGACGGGGGTCAGGGGAAAGGGACAATTTTCACTTTTTAAGCCCGTCATATTGTATATCATCTTGAAGATCTCGAATTACTCTTTCATATTATGATGCTTTCTCACTCCCCCCCCCTTCCGAATTTGGTTCCCACGGCGGGAGGGGGGGGGGGAGTTGGCATTTTTCGAAGCTTTTTGTGTTTTTATCATTTTAGATCGAATTTTTTAATTGAAAACGTCCTTAGGCGTATTGGAAATTTTTTTGAGATGGAAAAAAACCATTGAACTAGCCACATTGTTACTGTAACCTAGGCACATTGTTTTAAAGTTCCCTCTTTGAGGACCTCTTCCAAAGGTGAGGGGCTTGACCCCCCCCCAACAAACACTTTAAAATATTGCTCATTTTTTTCTCTGCCAATTTTAACTTAAAAGTTTAAGCTATGTGGCACAAGCGGGGGGTATTGACCCCCCCCCCACCTGTTGGTTATTCAACATAATTTTGCTCATTTCTTCACTTCATTTCAATTTTTAAAAGGCTATAACTTTATTTGTATGGAAGCTACAGCAGCGAGAAAAACTATAGCATAGCTAACTTTTCGTCGCCGCTCTTTTTGCAGTTTTACGGTTTTCCCCATAACACCGGGGGGTTTTTTTGGGGGGGGAGGGGGCCAGGGGGGGCATTTTTCATTTTTTGATGTAATATGTTTATTGAAAGCTTATGCTTCATACATTACCAATTTAGCATAAAAAAGTTTCTCCCGTCATTCTGGGTCACGTTACGGACCCATAAGGGGTTGAAATTTAAATTTCTCAAAATTCTTCGAAGTTTTCACTAAATCGGCATCTGGAAAACATCGTGCCAATGTGGTGCGTGTAAGACATCTGCATCATATAAATATTGTTCACCACTGCTGGGACTCTGGCCTCCTCTCGCGTGTAGGCGTTATTTTACCGCGGTTACTTGGTCCTTGTATTTCCTGCACAATAAAATATTTCCTGACGATTAAAAAAATACACACGTAATTTTTCAAGTTTTGACTTCTGTCGGCAGTTCCAATTTTTTTTTTTTTTTTTTTTTTTTTTTTTTTTTTTTTTTGCAATAAATAATATTTATAATATACATGGAATTTAGAAAATAAGGAAGTTGTTGTTTGGCATGTGACCACTTACTGATCTTATGCACCCGATGTTATATATTTACCCCCCCCCCCCCCCCCAATACGTTACCTTGGGGGGGGGGGGTAGTTTTCAAAATTTAACGTTCGATTCGAGCTTACGTTCGGTTGTTCGTTCAATTCGAATTTTTTTTTCTTTCTTTTTCTTTGTTTACAAGATTTTGCTGTGCGTGCACACCGCGTTTGGTATATGATGCCATATACAATGAGGACCCAGTTCGAGATTTCATATTAAAAGATTGCGTATAAATTGGATACACCAATGAAAGGAGGGGCTCACTAGCGAGTGAATCCGTCGTGTCTTTATTAACACCGACTTATTCACCTGTAGTAGACTCTTGATAAAATTGAATCCTGTATGGTATAAAAGCAATTGCAAACTGGAGTCATCGAGAAAAATTTTACACAATCGAAAGTTATCGAGATGTTCATACAATCGAGAAAATCGAGAAAAACTTCTCGTTATCGCCCATCACTAGTATCTACTCCCCGTCTCTCCCCCGTTCGGCGCAAGTGCAACCAGACTTACTGTCGAATGCACTATGCAACAAAAAGCTATTACAGTGAAACCTCTAAATAAAGGACACTCCGAATAAGGGACACCTCTATTTAAGAAACAAAAGTTCCGGTCCCATAGCTGTCCCTTATTTGGAAGTTTCACTGTAATAAAAAATTTCGAATAAGGGACACCTCCACTTAAGGGACGAAATTTCCGGTCCCATAGGTGTCCCTTATTCGGAGGTTTCACTGTATAAAATACTTTTAAAAAGTAACTATTTTTTTAAGTATTATTTGCTATGAAGCGATATTTTATTGACTTCTCTTCGTTTGAATAAATAAAGAAGGTAAAAATAAATGTAACCTGTTTTGTACATCACTTCAAAATAAATAAATAAATACAATTTGATAACGATATTATTACCGGGGGGTTAGAGGGATGATAACTTATGATATTGAAAGGGGGGGGGGAGTCCAAAATAACCAAAAAGTTGATAACGTTATACTTTCACAGCCCATAGAAATAAAAAAAATTGTGCGCAATTGTGGAAAGAAGCTTCACGTTTCCAAAGCAGACTATTGTTGATTTTGTTCAAACTGTCATAAGAGAAATGGGAAGGAACGTTAGAAATTTAGGTGTCTTGTGAAAACAGTATAAGATTTTTCAATATTAGAGTTAGGTATTAACTGCATTGCTAACAGAAATGAAATGGTATTCCCTTTTGCGAAAATTTGATTGCTTAAAAAATAGTATTGAAATATAGTCAATTTGTTTATGCACACGATGAACTCAGTCTTTCTTCTGACCTCGGGTAATAAATTATAACGTGGAAGCTTAGTCATGAAGTATAAATATTAATAATCACTTCAAATCTCAATTAATGAATATGTCATACATAATTTTAGTTACTCATTATTTTTTCTGTGTAAATGAATAAATATTAAGAAACTCAGATGGATTTTCAAGGTACTTAACAGTGAAAAATCTAGCAATTTTATCTGAAACATAAGATGGAAAATAATACATTTTAAAATAAGCATTTGGAATGTTTATGAAGAATTCATCAAGTGTTTCCGCTAATAATTAATGCAGGCAGCCAATTTGTTAGCGAAAAGACAATTCGTTGTGCGTTGAATTCCCTATCGACAAAACCATATTGAAATGTAAGGCCATCTGTCTCTAACTGTGTATAGTAAGAAATACATAGAAAAGAAATGCACTTCTTAAATTTCAAAGCACGAGTTTAAATGTGACATTTTAAAACAAAAGGACTGGCGATATAAAAATTGTAGATTAGCATAATAATCGATTTGATTTTTGACAACTATAGTAAATACATAATAAAGGAAATATGGAATGTTCCAATCTTCTCCACTTTCATTAAAACAAAAGTGTCATAAATAGATTATAAAACCCTTTCAAACACTAATATAAAATATTGTTACAAAACTTTATACGATGACAGCACATCTCTAAATAAACATAGAACAACGTGTCTATTCCTAAACTTCAATCTTGAGGATTTGTGGGTTAATAAACACTCAAGTCCGTAAGAAAAAATGTTGAAAAAAAAATCTGTATACACTTTACAATACAATGTTGTCTATGTATACACAAGGCCATAGCTAGAAGTGAATAATGGAAGGGGGGGGGGGGGCTCATATTTTCTTTCTCTCCCTGTAACGTAGAAATATAAATTAGTGCATAGTCACACTGTAGTTACTATGTTTCTCATTAAACTGCTGTAATAACTTCATTTTATTCTAAAAAAAAAAAAGAATATGATGATGAAAAATTCGAGTGTATAACTAGTGCAATATTAAACATTATGTTAGCTTCATATGTGCAAATAGGATGAGCAAGTGTTGAAATACTTATTTTAGTTACAATTTAGTATTATTGTAAAACTGTAAAAAGTCCTCAAAACTAAATTAGATTTTTAATCAGAATTTCATTTGGATTTTCGGAACAAATTCATTTAGTGACCTTGAAATCTTTTCTAAGGAAAGTTCTTTTTTTTGGGGGGGGGGGGGGGGAGCTGAGCGGACCTTTAGCTACGGTCATGTGTATACAGAATAGTGGTACATACATAGCCCTACAAATTTTATTCTTAAAATTTGGAAAACCCATAATAGAATTTAAAAAAAAAATCAGCAGTTATGCCATCCTCACACTATAATGTATTTTGGAACAGTTCTATAGATAATTCAAAATTTTTTTAGAGACGTCACACTAAGCTAAAATTTAAGTCACTTGAAAATTCATAACGTAACTGACGACGTATTATTAGCAATCATCAATTGTAAGCGGCAACGCAAACAATTTTTATAAGCTCCTTCATATGAATTTAGATTATAGACATATTTAAATATTAAAGTATTGTACCCGATAACTGAAAATCGCGCAATTAAAAACGCGCTTTTACACGGCACATTATTATTATTATTATGTGTGTGCAGTTATGTTTTAGTTTACATACACTATACACGCTAAAATTTAATCACGTTTAAGAACGCATAACAGAGTTGAAAATGCGCTCTGAATAATCATCACTCACAGATGACAATGCATCTGAAATCTTTTTGCGTCCCTGTGAAAAGAACATTATACGTTATAATATGTCATTTTTATGGGAAAGATGGGTTAAATAAAGTTTGTCAATTTAATGGGTAATATATATAATTTTTTTTTTTTTTTTTTTTTTTTTTTAAATGAGAATGCATTCAAACCACAGATTTAACATAAGCTACTTTCACCTAATAAACATAGTAAATATTGCTGTATATTTTTTTAATTGGATCTTCGTATTTATCCAGAGAAACCATTTTCTTGTTTTCGGAAGCATTCATTAGAAGAATCACACGGTGTCGGTCAATCAGTCAGTTACACCCGTAAATTTTGTTAAAAACATTTTTGCTAAATTCAAAAACGGGTTTTAAGTTCCTGAAGCTAAAGAAAATCTCCTAATTACGGTAACAAAACTACAAAAATTACACGGAATTTTGTTAAAAGTTTCATTGATAACCAAAAGAAGTCCTCTAACATAAAATAAACAACGTAAATAAATAAAAGATGAGGGGGGGGGGGGAAGACATTTCCAATTTCAACATGATAAAAAAAATCAATGTTTCGAACATTTTTTCGTAATTAAAAAATTTAAGTTATAATTTAAGTTACTTACAATCAAATAGTAGATTTTCAAACAGCAACATGAATCAAAAATTCCAATATACTTACCTAAAAGAGAGAAAATATGCATATTAAAAATAAGAAACGTCAAAAATTAAATACATATTTGAATAAACTTGTAGAATTCATAAAATAAAACAATTTTATTAAACCAATCATTGTTTTGATTCACTTAAGGGCTGTGTTATGAGACATTAACGATTCTTTATACGCTATATAGAAATAAATTTGTGATTAGAACAGAACAGGTTTTATAAAGGTTATACAGGTTTTATTTGTGATTAGAGCAGTTTTATGATTTCCATTAAAATCTAAAGAATATATATAATACACAGAAAAAACTACTAAGTTGTATGATTAAAAATGTGTCAGTCAAAACATAAAAATTCATCGCTTTAAAATTGAAATAAATAACTTTAAAAATTTCAAGCTTTCTTACCGTTCATTGTTATATATAATATGAATTATTTAAAAAAGCAAAATAGCTGATAAAAATATTTATGTTTCAGCTACTTAATAACTAAAAAAAGTTGAAAGCATTAAAATTTGATTGAATTAAATTCCTGTTCTTTTCTTCGTTTTTTAATTTAATTTTCAAAAGGCAAAGAAAACCTATTTGAATGACGAACAGGGGAAAAAAATCGCCAGGAAGTTAATCGTAAAATGCAATTTATCTGAAGCTGAGAGCAACATTAAAATATTCCTCTTTTCAAAAGATTTTTATCCTCACAGGCATTGTGAAAAAAAGAAAAAGAAAAAGAAAAAAAAAGAGTGAGTAAAAGTATATTCTTCATTTCTTAAAAACTATAAATTATTCGTCTGGCATTATTTTAAACAATTCCGTTTCGCATAAAACTTTTTTTTTTTTTTTTTTTTTTTTTTTTTTTTTTTTTTTGTGAGAATAAAAAGGTTGAATGATTAATTAGTGATGATTAGACATTTGCATAAGGGAAAAGAAAAATACTCTAAATAAAAGTAATAACAAGGAAGGAAAAATCATGCGTCAAGCATAGTTTATGAAGCACTTTCCAACGCATTCAGAATAATGTAACAAAACTGCACCGTTTAATAAATTAAAATATTACGTCTCATTTCACCAGCTGAAAATGTATAACGTATTTCAAAACCGAATTTTATCTGTTCCCATCTATAAATATTAAAATAATAATAAAACGTTAATAAACAATGATAAAACGTTTTTACAGAAAATAAAAACCATCATGTAGTATCAGTGTTGTATAAAAGTAGTTCGTTTCATTATGCATAAGAATTAAACTTCTTGAAGCTATTTAACGATATACTAATGAGAAAGGAATTTAATTGCGGGTTTAAGGCATCAAATATTAAATGTGTTCAGAATAAAAAATACGACTTGCAAATATTCCGTTGGGGCTTTATCATCTATAGATTAAGTAGTTTGAAATAAAGTCAATATTGTTTTCTTAGAGTTTATTTATATATTTATTTTTATTTATTTATTTATTTGAGAAATAAATTATCTAACATTGAAGGAAAAAAATTACAATCTTAACATTTTTTTTTCTTTGGATGATGAAGATTATTAAGTTACTTGAATTCCGAGAGGTTGAATCTCATGAGTCCCTCCAATTTTTGCGCCCTTGTGTAGAGAGTAATTTAATCAGTGAAGATGTTCCATACAGAAACTCCATGAATTCAAATATTGTGAGTAATTTATTGCTTTGTTTAAAGATTATTTTGTAATCGTATGAAGTATATTTACCAAAGAAATAACCAACTAATAAATGATTAAAAAGATACCTTCCAATTTTGAACAGATCGCGATTTAAATATTACTCAGTTTTCTTTTATTTTTTAATAATAAAGTTATGATTTCGGGTACGTTTATCGTTGGCCTAACCAATTAACAGAACTACTCAAATTATATGCAAATTTTAATGTATTTCCTTCGAAAAAAAAAATTGCTTAAAAGCCCTATAAAATTAGGAAATGCAATTTTCTAAATTTACGGTGTTTTAAAGAGATTTTTATGCTTTTATTATATTATATCAATTTATTTAATATTTTAATGTACTTTTTTTATACATTTATCATTTGTTACTTTGTTTCTCTGTTTCTTTGTTATTTTTGTATCTTTTGTTTTTATAGTTTTATCATTTTTTATCGTTTGTTAACCAAAGTTCTAAAGAAGTATGTATTCGCAAAATTAAATATATATCTTATAAAGAATACGAAGGTATGTCCGCAATTTTCGAAATCCGGATTAAGATATATGCTTAAGAATCAATTTATAGTTGAACTATTGCCAGAAATATGTTAAGTACCTTTAAAAACATCAAAAATATTTTAAATATGTACAAAAAGAAATTAAATCACTTTTGTGGTTTTTGAATAAAAAGATACTTCAATATTAGAATATTTTTTTAAGTGATTTAGAAACTGTTGCTCTTGTAATAGAGGTCTGCACGGGCCGGAATTTCCAGGCCCGGCCCGCTGTAAAACTCAAAAGTTCGGCCCAGGCCCAGCCTAGCCCATTTAAATTTTTATATTTTAGGCCCGGCCCGGCATAGCCTAGAATAAAAGAAAAAAGTTAAAAAGTTAAAAACATCGTAACTTTTGAAGCTGTTTAATAAAAAAATATTTATAAAAATATTTCTATATCATTTTATTAAAGATTTTCAATTCAAATTTATTCGTTAATCCAAAGAAGCTCCTTTCTGATACATTTCTAAATTCTTTTTTTTTTTTTTTTCGCAGAAACTCATAAGATTATCAAATGTATTTATTCAGAAACTATATAATCGAATGGCGTTATCCATTTTTTTTATACAAGCAATTTAAGAATACTGCAAGCAAATAAAATATTGTCATAGTTAGCGTTTTGAATAGAATTTCCGGAAGCGATAGCATGGGAAGGGAGAAAAACCTACAATCATTTGAGAAACTATTGTATCTGACCAAGGTTATACAAATATTTTATTTACTAAAAATAAAAAAACGCTATTCGATTCCAAATCCCACCAATAGTCGGGCTTATCACTTTTATATATTTAAAATTAAAAATTAATCTGAAAATGTGTTAAACTTTCGCGTTATTAAGAAATTAATTTAAAAACCATCAAGTAGTATATATCCAAAGATTAAGCTAACATAAGTTCTTTATCGCTGTTAATAATTTTACAGATCATGTTGTCTGCCCTACAGAGCTTGAGAACAATTAAGTCTTGTTCCGGTCCGGAAAGTCTATATGTAGAAAAATAATGCAAGCTTGATCTTGGCCCGGCACTAGTCAGCTAAAAAATATTAAAACGGGTTACATACAATGTAATTGTCCGATGTCTATCTCTATACTGTACAAGTTACATTTTTATATTGATGCTGTCAAGCTAGTATGGCTCGTGACGCACATTTATATTTATTCTCGTTAAAGCCATTTCGTTGAAAATAGGTCATATTTTACCGTTTCTGCCTAAATCTTCAAAACTGGGCGGTAGGCTCAATTTTTTTTTCTTTTTTTTTATCGGCCTGTTAGGAAATTAGAAACGTTTCCGTTGGGTCGGGTATGGGCCACGGGCCAAGCCCGGGCCCGTGCAGACCTCTACCCTGTAAAAGAATAAATTTCTAATTACATTAAGACTTTATTATTGTTATTTTACATATGAAACAAATAACGTCCAGAAAGGTTATTGAACGCGGCTCTTATAAAATGAAAGAAAGCTTTTCCTAGGTGCACTACTCTAAACGAAACTAAGAATAGAAATTCAGTATAAACAAAAACAAAACATATTAAATTCAGCAAGTTCTAAGACTTTTATCATTCAAAATCTGTTTCTAGGAATAAAAAAAGAAAAAGAAATAAAACAACAGAATAGACGAGAAACAAAAATGAAAAAGGTCATATAACAAAGGATAATTTTTGACAAATCTACAATGTGGGGGAAGGAACACGATAACAAGCTCTTTAGTTTTAAAAGTTGGTTGCCAATGTTTCATTTATGTCAGACGACAGCAGACAGCAATTCATCTGAACAAACAACCTTTGTATCACATCACAAAACATCGAGAAGATAAAGTTCATTGGGGGAGGAGGGGGGGGGGGTCTTTTTGGTGTTTCGCCAAAAAAGGGTAATTATAAGGGTTATTACGATTGAAAATTATTCACAGCTTCGTAAATAAATAGTGATCCAATTCTGTCTAAAATCATACTCATATACACTTAAGAAATTTAAATTAGTGTATAAATTAAAAAGCGGAAGTAGTATTTTTCTTTATTAATACAGTCGACTCTCGTTAATTCGAAATCGGATAGTTCGAATTTTCGCTTAGTTCGAAATAAACATGAAGTCCCAAAATTTTCAGAGGCAGAATAACGCTAAAAATTTTCATTAATTCGATCTCATTTTCTGACATCGTTTAATTCGAACTAACGAGAATTCTGATTAATTTTTCTTGCCTTTCTCACGGATTTCAGATCATTTGAATAACTTTCTTTCTTTGAGTTTTGTGAAAATTGTTCCGAACGAGTATACATATAATCCAATGCATTTGATATCCACTTTCTTAGTACCCCGTCTGTCTATCAGTGACACTTTAAATTTTTCTTTCATTGTGCTTGTTTCTAATCATTAAATTATGTGTTTATGCTTTATAATTTGTTATTAAATCATATTCCAATGATAACAGACGAAATAAATTTAAAAAACACTATAACATTAATTTCTTTGTAAATAGTACCATATTAAGCATGTTTTTATTTCATATTTTCCATAATTCGAACATTTCTTGTGGTCCCGACGAGTTCGAATTAACGAGAGCCAACTGTATATTGTATCCTTTCCAGGATTGATTTTAATGCAATTTCAATAAGCTAATCAATAAGCTAAGCAATAATATATGCTCAAGAAGCTGATTCCGGGCTTCCCGGATTGCAAAATATACGTAAAACCCTTTTTTTTTTTTTTCTTTTTTTAATTGAAATATAATGCAGATTTATCACATATATAATCAAGAAAATACACAAAGTAATTTAAATCAATCGGAAATACAAAAAAGGTTTGGCATTTTTTAAAAAGGAAATTCTCAAAAATATAAACATAGAAAAAAAAAAAAAGCCATTTAAAGTTTTCATTTGCATGTGTAATTGCGCTAGATATATTAACAAAATTTACAATAGCTTTCGATATAATTGCCTTATGGGTAAAAATTAGGTGTCAAAATACCTACAATTAAACAAGCTTTCATTTAACATTACAAGCTTTCACTTAACTAAAGAAAATTTACTTTTTGATCAATTTTGAGGTAACCTGTGTCTTTAATTCGTGATAAAAGGTTGAGGAAAACTACTCTCAATTACTAAACGCAAATTTTTTCTTAGGTATATGATAAGCGACTGAAACCCAATAAAGACCTTCGTTTGATTGTGCCATCGTAGGTCGCATTTCTTGTAAAAGCATAATTATTGGAGGAGCAAATATCCACTACTTTTCGAATAGTAATCTTCAACCTATCTAAATTCTGGATTTGTTATAAAAATAGCGAAAAATTATTTTTTGGAAATATCGGGGAAAGTTTAATAATCAGAATCTAATGCGTGTCAAATTTTTGTTTAACATTTTGGCATTGTTCATGGTTAAAAACCACCAGTTGTGTCTTTTACGCAGCACTAATCGAAATTTTCTCGCATTAATTGAGAGAATACCTGAAAAAAAAAAAATCTCACTAAATGAAACCGCATAAATCCAAGAAAAGCAATATGCAATTAAAACCACTATACAGATACAGTTCCCTTTATATCAGATAAAAAAGGTTGGGGTTGAGGGGGGGGGGGGGATAGAAAAAACGCAGTATATTTGAATGTGCGATATAACAAAGGTATTGAAAAAAAATTAAAGACGATGATAATCTATAAGTTTTTCATTTATTCTCGAAACATTAATTTGTACACAAATTAGTTTCCGAAATAAAATTGGAGTAGGACAGCTAGTTTAAATTATACATAAAGTTCATTATAAGGTGCGGTTCAAAAAATAATTTATTTTGTAGGGAGAAAAAAAAAGTACCCAAGCGAGCTTTATAACAAAGGGCAACAGTAGTAAATATGTAACGATAAAATGAAATTAAGATTAGAATTGTTCAATTTTCTTTTAATTTTTTACTATTATTTTATTTGAAGTTTTATTATGCTACAGACACTAAAAAATCCAACTATTCAAGACTATATATAAAAAAAAGTAAACTCAATCTCGGTATCTGATTCAAATATGCTTAAATAAACTGCTTTATCAGAGAAAATCTCAACAGTAACAAGAATACAGCCTATTTTAGAAAACGGACTCAGGAAAATTATTTTCGAAGCCGAAATAATAGGAGAAAGATAGCAGTAATGAAGACAGTAAATGTGACGGATACAGAGCGAAAATAAACGAGCTATATATCCGCCATTTTTACGTCAAGAGTTAGCGCGTAAACTTTTATGCATCCGCAAATTTGAAAGTCACTGTCACGTAAATCTCAACAGCGATTAGAAGAATCGCACACTTTTAAAAAATTTAAAACCTTCAAGCTCCAAATACTTTAGTGCGGTTAAGCACTTTTTAAAATCTGCACAATAATTGTAGTTTTTTCTGCCACTAACTATCAGTTGCGGTAATTTACTTAAGATTAAACTTTCTCGTAATGAGCTGATAATGTGACCTCTACATAATCCGCACAGTTTGTCACTAGAATTCACCTTATTTAAATTAGACTGCATGGAAGCAGGGCCCTAGCCAAGGGGGTGCTATGAGCGGCTCAGCCCCCCCCCCCTCCTGGAAAAGATTCCAAGGTCACTAAAGGAACTGATGTTTCAAAAATACAAATGAAATTCTGTTCAAAAATCTAATTTAGTTTTGAGACCTTTTCACAATTTTGCAGAAATACTAAATCGTAACTGAAAATAATTGTTTCAACTGTCACTCATCCTATTGCATATATGAAGCTAACATGTTTAATTGCACGCGTTATACACTCGAATTTTTCATCATACTATTCTTTTCTTAGCATAAAATGAAGTTATTACAACAGTTTAATAAGAAACATGCTACCTACAGTGTGAATCCGCACTAATTTATCTTTCTGCGTCATAGAGAAAGAGAAAATATGAGCCCCCTCCCCTTACATTTTCTTAAGCTCCTACCCCCCTATTATTCACTTCTAGCTACAGCCTCGCATGGAGGGCATACTATGGAGGGCAGGAGAGGGGAAATGACCCTCTCTGGATTTCTAAATTTAACGAGATTCAATTTTTGTCTCGTAATTTAACCCTTTTGAGTCCGAATACTTTTCATTTTGAAAACAAATTTGGATTTTTTTTTTTTTTTTTTTTTAAACGCTAATCGTAGCTATCGAAATAGACTTACTGAAGCTTAAAGATTATGCTATTGTATGAAATGTAAAGAATATACTTACTTTGTGTGACATAAAATTTATATTTATATGATAATAGGCTAAGGAAGAGTTTTGAAAGCATTTTTTGGAAAATGAAGTATTACAAACGGATTTAAGAGAGTACCTCAACTTTTTAATGTTTGTGCGTTTTATCGTACATGTTTGGTTCAGAAATGGAATGTATATTTTAAACTTAAAGAGTGAAATAAATGTATAAAATAAAAGAAACACCAACGGTGCAAAACGAATTAAGTAAACATTTATTATTAATAGTATTATCAAAGGTCAGAACATAAATGAAATCATAAGAAAAGCATAGCATATACTATCATTTCTACATGTCGAAAGTAACTAAGTTATTGTTAAGGCAAAATAATACGCGATGTGAAGACATGTGCTACTTAATAGTACACCAAACCCGAAAAGGTTAAAATAAACTATTTTTTTTTTTTTTTTCGGTCTGAAATGATTCAAAATAATTTAAACTTATGGGGGGGGGGAGAAATGAACGACATTTATGCATATTCTCGTCATTCATTGAAAGTAGCTGATATTTTACTGGATTGGTTGAAAATTTTACATTGGGCCAATAGGCTTGTTATTTATTATTATTATTATTATTATTATCATCATCATTATTATTATTCATCGGCCCGGCTCGTTTAAAAATTCGCCCTTATTTCGCCGGGCCAGTTATGGGCCTTAAACCCGGGCCCCTACAGACCTCTGTCAGCTCACTAAATTTATAATTTACTTATAAATATATATAACTAAAATGAAATCACAAGTGCATTAACAAATTGACATCAGATTTTATTAAGAGAACTAGTTAGATGTCTTAATTTTCAACGGTATTATATAAGTTCATATATAACAAGGTGTTCACACAATTGATAATACCGTATATACTAGAAATAGTACAAAATATGAAGCGTCAAGTACATAATATTGGCGCCTAAGATGGAAACTTCTCTACCACTTTTTTAAGTTATCACATTTACAACAAGAGTGAGCAAGCATGTCAATTAAAAGTTTTGTTTTAATACTTCAGTTTTCTGAAAGTTATTACCAGCAACTCAAGTTGCGTAAAGGTAGAAACCCTGCAATTTTGATTAAATAGGTGGTTTGAGATACCATGCTCCATTGCAATTTTTGTTCCTACTATTACCCCTCTGATTTTGTCAGTGAAATTCTGAACATATTGTATATATTACTCTAAATGTTAAATGATCTTAATAAAATATCAAAGTTTTATTTATACTACCAACGCCTCCAATCTTATTCCAGTTACCGAGTTACCAATATCAATTTAAAAATGAACTCCATTACATACTGCTCTTATTTCATGTATCTATTTTAGAAATTAAAAAAAAAAAAAAAAAAAAAAAAAAAAAAAAGGTTTATTTAAAAAGCTACATTCCGTAACACAAACACATCAATACTAGTAAGAAGTGAATAACACTTAGATAATAGAAAAAAAAAATAATAAGAATATGCATGCATTCCTTAGTGTTGAAGAAAAAGACAGGTCACAAAGGCGTGGTGTTTGTCTTCCAGTAGGTGATAAAATATGCAAAAGTGGTGGGATGTAAAACATGCATGCGCCATCTAAGATATGGGCGTCAATAGAATAAAAAGGAATATAAAAAGGGCGTTCATACTCTTGTTTGCGCGGAGGTGCAAGTCACTTTAACGCCAAGAGAATATCTCCATGATAAAAAGCTATGCATCATTTACTTTTTAGTCTTCGATTCGCTTACAATATCGAAGAGGAAATCAGACATCACTCAGCAGGATAACATTTCTAAACAAATTAATTTTTGTTGTATTTTGTGTCGGCCGATTATCTGCGCTAAGGGATATAGGCCCTATGGGGAGGGATGCCCTTCGTGGGGGTCTTTCTAAGGGAACCTAACCCGTATTCACGCAAGGTTCGAAGAAAACCACGAAAACTCCGAACGGTTAGGCCGACGGCCGCGATTGGGTTCGAACCCAGCACCTGCCGTCTACCAGTTGAGAGGTCAGACCCTCTCGGCCACTGGTGGGGCAAATTAATTTTTGAAAACTATTAAAGAATGCTACTGCAGTAAAGATGTCATCTAGAATAAAGAAAATGATAAATCTGTAACAAAGGCATTCTTAACTGAATAACTAATTTATTTTAAAAAGGATGTTGCCAAATTCGACCGAAAAATTCAGTACGGTGATAGTAGGTATCAAGAGCTTCAAAAATTGCCATAGAATATGAGGTCATAAACCACTTATTTAAATACAAATACACAGGTTGTTTTACCCTAACTAAAATCGGTTTGTCGATGATAATTTTGTAAAAATAAATAAAAAGACTGCAATAGAACTGTAATAATATGTTTCTTGTTTTGTAAGAAATGGGAGACAACATTGCAAAAATTTTGAAGAAACAGGGTACTCACGCAATCGATCATACCGTATGAACTGGTAATCAGGCCAAAATATGGAACTTAAATGCGTACTGCTGGAGAGTATAAAGGAAACTTCTACCGATTATTTTAGGTGCTATCATATTTACAACAAAGGTGGGCGTCTATTAAAAGTTTCGTAATATACGTCCGTTTTCTGAAAGTTATTACCGTCAGCTAAAGTTTGATAACAGTAAAACATCGTGTATTTTGGATTAAATACTTGTTTTGTGATCCCATGTTTTAAGGTAATTTTTCATCATCTTTATGCCAACTAGGAACCATTCTGAATTTGTCGGTCAAAATTTGGAAAAACCAGTGTACTAGGAGGAAGTTGAAAATGGTTTCAAAATTTATCTTAATAATTATTTTTCAACAGAACAGGTATGTATTGTAAATAATTCAGTATAGATGAAGCTACAAATGTTACACGGCTTTGGCTTTATATTTAAGCACACATTAATCGAGAGAAATCTGTACAAATATATATTCCTTTTCCTTTTTTATGTATATATTCCTTTTTCTGTGAATTTCAATGCTTAGTAAACAAAAACAAGTTGGAAATTGCATATCAAACGTAGGAAATGAGGTGCGTTCGTACTATAACAAAGTTTTGGAAATATTCAGTTTCAGATCTTGGTATATAATAGTATACAGTCCATCGGATACAGAATAGCCTATAGTACAATATATTATTTGAAACCTTTTGTGTGTCCCTGTAAATACTATTCGATTTCTATTATACAGGAAGTAACTTGTATTTAACGTCAGAAATTTATATAAATTTCATAAAATGGGAAATAGCTTTATATAATTAAAACGAGACTCAATGTTTCCCTCTATACATTTATGTAATGGAATGCTTTTGTGCGGTTCTGTAAATTGATAATAAATATCCTTTGCAATATAGATTGTATAAAATGTATATTTTAGTATGTACTCTATAGATGCATAGCAATTTTATTAAGTTCGAAAGAATAACATCATTAAAATGCATTTTAAACTATTTTTTTTTTCTCATTGATTGTAATGTAACGGAATGATTTTGATTGTCCCTGTAATTGAACTATGCATCAAATTTTCATAAAATTTGAAAAGGACTCGCCAAATTGTATAACAATTATATTTTAAGTTTCAAACAATTCGGTTGGATAGTTTTTGCGTTGTTATATGCGAGTAGAGAGACACACAGATGGACCGAACGCCGACTATGGGTGCTTTGTATTTACATAATTACGAACACACCTAACAAGAATAGATTTCAGACAAAGGAAATGAGAATAGGAGAATTCTTTATAATTTTATAAGCTTTGCAGTTAAGGTTAAAAATATTTCGAAAAGAAACATAATAGGAAAAAAAAATGTGTCCTTCAAAAAAATGTTAGATCAATAAATTTGATTGCAATCGTGGCTCACAAAATTAGAGTTTTTCAAGGTATATACTAACGAAGTCCAAAAGGAAATAGCACATTTTCTATCATGAACGCTTGCACGAAAAGATATATTTACAATCAGACTTCTGAATTGAGCTAGCGTTTAAAAAGTCTATATGTAGCTATATTTTTCCGCAAAACATATTTATATTTCCTGTTCTGTACTCAGCGCTTTACAAGAGATAAAATATGTTTTTTAAAGATTACCAGAAAGAGAAAAACATGGAAATCTGAAGGTCTTACGGGATGTCTGCTTAGGCGGAAATGCAAACGAGAAGGCTTTTTTTTCCCCAGCATCGCTTACCTCGGATAAAATTCAAAGTAAACAATGAAAATTTTATGTATTAAAACAGCGATGAAATTTGCCAACAGCACGGTAATTTGAGAGAAATGGTGTCAGAAAAACAGGATATAAATGGAAAATCATTTATATTCAATCATTATTAGCTTGTAAGTTATTAAAATCATTCAAAATCTCTCATTTCGAAATTCATTCTTAAAATCAAAGAACAATGAGGAAAACTGTTCGAAAGTGAAATAACCATGCATAATAACATAAAATGAAAAGCATCAGCAAAAGATGGAAACCAAATCGACTGAAGTAATTTTAATAACCCATTTTACCGAAAAAAATTGCTGATAAACGATACAGTAATATTCATATAAATTAATCCTTTATGCTTCGATTACATTTTAAATTTTAAAGTAGTACCGTTAGTTTTAAAAAACTTTAGCACATCGATTGGTTGTAATACGATTAAAGATGAGTTCCATTTCAAAATCATTACACGTTATACAAAGTCAGATTATTTCTAAATGGAAGATTTCTTTTTACAGTTATACAGCCTTTTTTTAATGAAGAAAAAATAGTTTTAAAATCATGAAATCCAAGCCGATGCGATCGCCAATCTCATTCGCCCAGTCCAATTGGTTGTTGCCTTAAACATGTAGAAATAAGCTTTTAACATTTTCCAGTGGTATGTTCCATGATCGGGTCTACTGTTCCGGTCAGTATTGAAAAGGAAGCAGACCTTCTGATGAGCATGCAGTAAAATAAGTACACAGAGATAAAATATGTTTGTTAAAGATTACCAAAAAGAGAGAAACATGGACGGGATTTCTGTTTAGGCAAAATATAAAACAAAAAGCCTTTTTTTTTTTTTTTTTTTTTTCCCAGCATCGTTTACCTTGGATAAAGTTCAGAGTAAACAATGAAAATTTTATGTATTAAAACAGTGATGAAATTCGCGAACAGCACGGTAATTTGAGAGAAATGGTGTCAGAAAAACAAAATATGACTGAAAAATCCTTTATGTTCAATCATTATTCGCTTGTAAGTTATTAAAATCATTCAAAATCTCTCATTTCGAAATTCATTCTTAGAATCAAAGAATAATTAAGAAAATTGTCCGAAAGCGAAGTAACCACATGAAATTGCAAAGTGCAAAAGCATCAGCAAAATATAGAAAACCATATCGGCTAAAGTAATTTTAATAACATATTTTACCAAAAAACTGCTGATAAATGACACTAGCATTCATATAAATTAATCCTTTATGCATCGACTGTATTTTAAAGTAGTATACCATTAAAAAGAAACTTTTAACACATTGATTAGTTGTAATACGATAAAGGATGAATACTGTGTACATTATCATGTTCCAAAATCATTAAATGTCATACAAAGTTACATTATTTTTAAACTTATTCTTTCTTTTCCAGTTAAAACTCATCAATTATACAGCTTTTTTTTTTTTTTTTTTTTTTTTTAAAGCCCATTCGGGTCTGGTGTATTATTAATACTACATGCCTTTTAATGGAGTATTATTTTGTTCTAAGAAATATTTTTGCTAATATTTACCTGTAGTAATGTTAGTATATGTCTATGCATTTACTAAATGACTTCATGTATGTTTAGGCCTTTAGCAATAATTATAATAATTATTATTTTTCGAATTCTCTTTGCGCCGTTAGCGATTCTTTTATTTTAAATATATATTTCACTCATTAAATTAAAAATAAAAGTTACTTTTTTGAAAGAGTCATGTGTAAAAAAAGCGCAAAATTTATTAGAAGGCTGTAATATAAATTACATCTTATTGTAATACAATATTTTAAAAACATCTTCAAAAATTCTTCCTTAGCCTATTGTTACATGAATATTAATTCAATAGTACGCAAAACAACAACAAACGTTATCTGTCAGACAATGAAATATTCGTTAAATACTCATTAATCTATCTGGATAGGGATAGCTAATGTTAACGTTATTAACGTAAAAGTAATTTTTTCTAAAAACTGAAAAAAGGGACCCGAAAGGGGTTAATGAAGAAAAACAGAAAAAATCATGAGATCGAAACTGATGAAATCGCCAGATTCATTAAATGTCCAGTCTCACTGGTCGATGAACTTAAACATGTCGAATTGAGCTTTTAACTTTTATCATCTGGTGGGATCTTCCATAATTAGGTCTGCTGTTCCGGTCAGTATTGAAAAGGAAACAGACCTGATGAGTGTGTGGTCACCTTTTCCGGAAAGAACGGTAGTTCTGTATAGTAAGATGATACAACGTATGATATAACATAATACGACTCTTTCATATTATATTACAATTTTAAAAGCCGAAATCTTTTTACAAATTTATTCAATGATTACACAAATTTTCTAACATACAGTAAATTCTGTCTAAGGCGGAATCGACCGGGGCGAAAAAACTTTTACGTAATAGACAATATTCCGCCTTAGACAAGTTTTACTCTGTACATGGGTTCGCAAAGAATTTAAAATCTTCTCGAGTTATGTAAATTTACGTCTCACACAGAGTCCGCTTTATAGAGTTAACTGCATTTCCAAACATTTGCACATTTATGCATTATGTTAACACATAACATTATATGGTACTACTCTGTTTCTGTTATACCGTCGACCAATTTCACCAAATTATACAAATTGCCAAACTAATAGCCAAATTATACATATTGACGTAATTTTTATTTTAAATAACGAAAAAACAAATAATTAGGAGAATATTAATAAAAAAAATTGAAAAATCGAAATAAAAATCATTTAATGACATTTTAAACACGTGAATCGTATTTAATGTCATTGAATGTGATATTCACGATCATCCATTGTTGGCATTTAATCTTATAGTTTGGCGACAATTTTTTGGTCGACGGGATAACCTAAGTAGTACCCATTATAATACATTACATTAACACATAACATTATGTATACATTACATTACACATTTGTACATGTACATTTCCTAATTCTATGAAACATTAAAAGTAATATTTAGAGATATGTTTTCGGTGGATTTGTAAATAGTCTTTGTAGTAAGCTTACAAATTTCTTTTTACGGTGGCAAAATGTTAATATCGCAAGAGACTAAAAATCTATTTTTGTTAATTATTTTAAATTTGTTTGCTGGATGATTTCTTTTCTCTATCCAGTTTTTCGACACATAAATCAATCGTTTTAAAATTGATCTTGTATTCTATAGCTAGAAAGACTGGAAATACTCGACAAAATCCCTATAAACACAGATCGTTTAGTTTATTAGGATGAGCGAAGCGAATCCTCTACTAGTCCACTCAAATGACACTTTGTCGTACACTTTACAAAAAAACTATACTGTATTTTCACTTGAAATTAAGCACAAATATAAATTATGATCTGTAGATTTGCAGAATATTATTTTTTTTTACAGAAATACTTTTCAAAATTTTTTTATTTTAATTAATTTATTTTACATGCATTTCCAATGCGGACGCATTTTAGCAAATAAATAAAAAATGAAACGCGTATATTTTCAGAAAAAAAAATATAAATCATGGAGTAAATAATTATAGATAGAATCATGATTAATTTAATAAATGAAATATGTTTTCATCACTCCGCAAAATCGTTTGCACAGATGACACTTAAACATTTTAAAAGAATTGTATTATGGATTAAGTAAAGTGGCAACAAAAGAATTGTAAGCAAATAAAATTAATTTTTAAATTTGCCATATAAATGAAAAATTAAAAGAACTGCTTAAAGTTGTTGCCTCGATTCAAGCACTTTATAAATGTACTAAAGCAAAGTTGGCCGATTCAGAAACTATAAATGGACTTTAATCATTTCTTACTTTATCATTTGGATTTAAAGTAATGTTACGTTCTTATTTGTGGACCGAAAAAGGTTTAGTGAACAATACTTTAGACTTTGTTGCGCGTATTAAAGAAAATCACAAGCCATCAGACCAGATACCGCGAATTATCATGGATAAATTTGAATACTGCAGTAATTTAACTTATAAGAATTGGTGCGTACCAATTCCCCCAATAATTAAATTCTGGAAAAATGGAAGCATAAATTGCTCAATAAAACAATTTCCTTTGCAATCAGTTTTTGCAGTTATAATTCATAAATCTCAAGGTTTGACATCAGATAAAGCAGTAGTAGATATTGGGGATAAAGAGACACCAGTTTGCTTAACGCACGTAGCGTTGTCGAGAGTGAAATTCCTTCAAGGTTTATCATTTAATAGAAAATTTCCTTACGAGAGATTCTACAATATAAAAAAATATCATATGCTGCTATGCAGAAAAAAAAGGAGAAGTTAGAATAAAAAAAAATACATTTAATAGTTCTTAGTGTCAACGAGAGTAGATTTTAATGTTTTTCCAAATATTTTGTTTGAATGTATTATTCTAAGATTGCTATCAAAGATTATTTGATGTGAATTACAAAGATTGAAAACATGCCTATTTCAAATCATTTCAGATAACTCCAGAGGCTATGGAAATGTAAAAACATCTTTAAAACTTTTGATTAAAAATTAAAAAAATATTTTGTAAAATTTTGCTTCGAAAATATTTTTATTTATACCAGTCTTATATCACAGATAAAAAATTCCGAGGAAATTCTTAATTATTTGGCTGAATTTACATTTCTAAAATTTAATTACGCCAAAACATAAGATAAAGTTTTTGCTTAATAAAGATGCAAAAATAATATAAAATAATAATGTTATTTTCAAATATTTATCTTATGAAATAATGCTTCGCGAATCCAAACAAAGCACGGCTTTTGCTAGTTAGTTTTAAAAGTCGATTTTTTTTTTTAAAGTTATTTAGTGATTGCACAAATCTTCTAATATGTTTTTAAATATGTTGAATGGAAAATGTTCTCATAAATACATAATTAGAGATAAAAATGAACAGCATCAAAATGTTTGAAATTGCAATAAATTTAAAACTTTCAAAAACGCAAAAAGACGCAAATCGCAAATTTAAGAAGGATTCTCGAACTCTTCCCCAACCTCTAACGCATAATTATACTTCTCTTTCTAAAAATTTTAAGTACTTATGGACCTCTGAAAGATGAAGAATTGGGTTTCGGTTTTGGAGTTTATACGGAATACAGAAAATTTTGCAAGAGAGTCTGTAGCAAGAGTCTCTAGCTACATAGAAAAAAAATACTAAAAAATTAAAACAAGCATGAAAAGCTATGCGTCAAGCATGATTATGAAACATTTTCCCGTCAGTTGCAGAATATTAAGACATTTCCTTTTTTATACAATGAAATCTATCACTATCCGTGACCGAATTCTTCTGTGCATTTTATAAATGAAGTGTTTATTTTATTTATTTATTTATTATTTTTATTATTTTTTTTATTTTTTTTTTATTTTTTATTTTTTATTTTATTTTATTTTATTTTATTTTATTTTATTTTATTTTTTTTTTTTGAGTGAGAGAGAGATTAACCTTCCCTCGAATACATGTTTACCGATCAATCTCATTTCATCAATCTTATGTCACTGAATTTTTTTGTGACAAAATAGCTTATAGAACATATTTTTTTATAAATGAAAGCAAGTTATTTCCGAACATGCTTCGAAAAAGAATAAAAGCTCAATTGAATTCTAAACAAAATTAAACAATAAAATCGAAACAATTTTTCTCTCAAGTCCTTGTACATACAAAACATGAATTTAAACATTGATGCATTACAGGAAGGAATCTGATTACAGACTAGAATAAAATAAACCTTAACAGCGTTAAGACTGTAATTTCAGATGGAAATCGTCCAAGTGGAAGTTAATTTCACATGGAAATTAGATTCAGATGGAAAATCAACAACGAAAGGTTAGCGACTTCACGACATTTTTTTTTCTTTCGTAGTTGTATATCACAAAATTTCACTGCAGTATAAATATTGATTTTCATGTTTGACGTAGGAGAAAACTATAAAATTTAAGATATAAATAGTCTACTAACAAATTATTTATAATAATAAAATATTTAATGTTCTTTAGGGATGTATTATGTTTTGTTTATTGATGTTCATAATTTATATCAGTAGCAAGCATTATCAATGTAGTTTTATGGCAGCGCCTACTCGAAATTTATAATAATTAACCGTCGTAAAAATGTCAAAATAATAACGGTAGAAGGAATTAAGATTTTTTTTTTAAATCCGTTTCCTAATTTAATTTCATATTAAAACAAATCATATTCAAAGAGATATAGTATGTAAAAAGAATGTAAATGAATTTTAAAAAAGCCATTAACTTTTCATGTCTAAAGTTTCATGCCACGATTAAAGTATTAAATTGATCACTTCTGTATTACTTAACACTTTATGTTCCGACAGTAATTTAACCTTTTTGGGAACCTCTGTTTTTTCCCTTATGAAAATTAAAATGCCAGTCTTTTTTTTTTTCTTTTTTTTTACGTTTTAGATCTTTTTTTAATAGCTGAATGTTTTTTTGTATTGAAAGCAAACAAATAAATGGCTGCAACTAAGCGGAATTCTTCATAAAATAAATGTTATTTTCATCAGAATTTGCAAAATGCCCAAAAAACAGTATGACCAAGAAAGTGATAAATTTTCATAAGTATTTATCTTAAAATTTTTCAATAAAAGTTTTTGAGAAATTATTCACTTGTTTAAAGCTCTTAAATTTGTAAATGCCTTAATATAGGTTAATGGACATTAATTGGTGTTTTAAGAAGGTTTGTAGTTTTAGTTCTCTATTTAACCTAAATTATAAAGCGCTTAAAGGATCAGTTTTAGAAAAGATTTTTTTTGCCAGTTATGGTGTCGTTTTGTTTGTAAAAAACTAATAAATAAGTATTTGCATTATTATTTTTGTTTCGGAACTGAGGAGGTTAAAGTACAATTAAAAGAGCTTGTTTTACAATTTATTTAATACTTTGTTATTATATTAGATATATATTTTATTACATTAGATACTTTATCTTGTTCCAAAACCATTATCCGTTGCATCAAAGAAAAATATACTTTAAAGGATAATTTATTTTTCATTTACATCATTTCGCTTGATTGATGTTGAAGGAATGTGGGGTAAAACTTCAATTTGTAAATATTTACATACCGTATTTACTCATGTATACCGTGCACCCCAGGTGGAGGCAGGAGAGCAAATAACAAATTACAATCCTTATGCACGAAAAAAATTATTTCATAAAATCATTAAATAAAGAAATTCGAAAATACAAAAGTTTCTTTGATGACACAATTACCTGCGTAAAATGGGCACAATTTATATTGCTTTGAACACCTACTGATAACCTTAAAAGTTAAGACGGGTGTTAATTGGAACACTTGCTCTCTATACAGAAGGCAGTTCTTAGTTTTAAAAGTCGTAAAAGACGTTTTAAATGGTTCATAAAACCTCCCATTCAAATAAGCACTATCATCTAAAAGTGCAAAGTTAAAATCAAACAATGTCAAACTATATGCTTCAAATGGCAAATAAAACACAAGTAGCAACAACGAAAACTACGAATGAAGAGTGCTCATATGGAGGATTGGGTAACTAACGAAATGATGATAATGTTCCTGTCGCTTTTGTAAATCAAGAAGACCCAGTAAATCGACCATTCGTAACCGATTTTGTAACAAGATAGCTAGATAAAAATACAAAATTCACAACCCTTACTCTTTTGCGTAAACGGTAAAGCGGGAGATTGCTCAACCTGTGTACAGTTTCCATTTTATGAGTTGGTTCTTTTCGTTTGAGTTTTATGAATGAAATCATGACGCTTTCATAAATCGTTGTCTCGCTTTCATTTTTAAAAAGAGAACGGGAAAGTCCAATAATATTGCACAAATATTTCCCGGAGACCTCAAAACAAATTAATGACTACAGTAAATGTTCCGACTCTCAAGATTTTAATTAGCCATTATATACAGAGTCCCTTTTTTATCGCTGACTAACAACTAATGTTTAAGACTAGAATATATTATTATTTAAGTATATTAAGTATTAGATTAGTAATTATTATTTAAGTATTAGAATATATAATTACAATTGCAAAATTTTTTCAAATGCTCTTCATCAAATGAAATGTCATTTATGGGAAAATAGCTATAAATTAAAAAGAAAGAAAGAAAAGAAATTGAAATTTTTATATGGTGTCTGTTTCCTATTATTAGAAAAACATTCCCTATACTTTAATAAGTAAAACTGTTGAAATTCTATTCCTCTATAACAAAAACTCAGTTTAAATATTTTAAATTTTATGAATTTTGAGCTTTTTTTTTCTTTTCACTAAATATGAAATTTTTTTACCCGATTTTATTGCCAGAAAATGCATGTATATGAACAACATTAAATTTTTTTTTTTACATAAAGTATAAGGATAAAAATGGGAAAACACATTATGAAAAGTAAAAATCCGTATCGCATAAGATAAGCAATGAGATAAATTCTACTGAGAACGATTATATATTGGAAAAGAAGGTAAATTATGCATCAAGCTTAGGGTATGAAACACTTTCCAATACTTCAGGAATACTTTAACAAAAACTTAGCTGTTTAATCCAGACAAGAAGATAGTTAAATGAACATGTTATAGAAAATGTTTAAGTCATTTGAAAACAAAATTGTAACAATTACCTCATATAGTCGAAAACATACTCCAATACTTTTGTGCAGCTCTGTATCATAGGGGCAAAAAGTTCAATAAAGTTAATACTGAGAATTTAATTTATTATTGTTTATAACTAAATCTTAAAACGTTTACAGTTCTCAAATTACAGCTAAAAATTTATTTTTTTTGCAAGAAAAGAACGCGATTAAAAGTTTTCGCTATTAAAATTGCTATTATTTTACTAAATAAAGTATGATGTACTTTTAATCAAAATTTTCTCCAAGATTGAAGTTATTCCCGGTACTGTAAACTTACACCCATACTTTGAATATTATCTATATATTTGTACTATTCTACATAGTATATTAAAGTTTAGTAAAAAAAACGCAAAACACAGTTGAAAATTCACCTTCAGTAATTTTTACCAATAAAAGAAATGTACTTTTATTCGTTTGTACAAACTTGTATATTACATATAAATTTTTGCAGACTCCGCATATTACGATGCAATTTATTTCAGGAAAAGACATGCTTAAAACGATTCAAATCGCACTTCCCGTCTAACAATTCATAGGTGGCCACGCATCCATTTTTTAGCAGAGCCTTGTATATGATTTTATTTGTACGCTACAACCATCTTATTATACTAAATGAAGTTGAGCTTGAAAATAGATAACTCAAATTAAAAAAAGACGCTTTTAAACGATTCACGCTCATTCTCAGTAATGCTTACGAATTCTTTATTATAGCTCTGTCTATAGAATTTATGCACTCCATGCAGTGTGCAGAATTTACTTAAATTAGTAAAGCATATGCCATAACTGAAACCAACTTTCAGCAATCATCCCTAATAGGAAACATTTCAAATATAATACTGCTTTTGAAATCTTATGTGTCCATGTAAATGAAAGAAATACAAAAGCATCATATTCAATTGCAAGCCTCTTGTAGTAAACTTCAATAACATAATGTATATCAATTTCATCACATTTGAAATAATGCAACATTATAACAGAATTATGATGCGAACAGTTTTTCGCCTTGTCCATGATATAGTCGAACTCTTTTGTGAGACCATGTAAATGCTTTGCACTCCATATTACACAAAAAACATGTATCAGTGCACCTCAGAAATTCATATCAGATTCATTATGTTTGTAACAGAGTAACATTTATATACGCCACAAACAATTTTACTTCACAGGTCATGCTATAATGGAATACTTTTGAGTTCTATAACATTCTATCGTAGCCCTCCTCTTGTGTACTTCAATAATATATAAAAATTTAACATGTTTAAATATTGTAACACTAGTAAAATGCATCGTAAATGATTTCCATCCATATTATCTTAATGTAATGGAATACTTTTGAGTACCGATGGAACATTAACTATGAATGGTACACACTTCATTTTCAATACCGAATGTGACTGGGGAATCTCTATATCGCATATCAATTATGGCAATCCGAATACATGTACGCGAGTTAGAACATGGATAGGCAGAGAAGAAAAATTTATGAACTCTTTTCAAATAAGTTAGAAAGTATTAAATAACATGGAAAGTGAATTGTCATTAATTATACGCATCAACAAGCATATTTATCATTTAATCAGCTCAGCGGGCAGAGACAGTGCAAAAAAAAAAAAAGTATCAAAAGATCATTAAAATTAATGTCTCAACAACAGCAGATGACAAAGCCTGTCCGATATTCGAACAAGGCGATTAGATATCGAACAATTCAAGAAACCGTTTAAATTTCAGTTTGCATTTAACCCGGATTCCAAAGATACCAGGCGGCCTTCTACAAACGTGTTAGAGACTTCCACCAACGAGCAAGAAAAACAAAGCAGAGGCAGCTTCCACCAACTTCGTAAGCGCAACTCGTTGAATGGAAATAACGGCTTTTCCAGATCAACAACAGGTTTATAGTTTTCCTTTTATTTACCGATCGTGATATCTTAGCCTCTCCCAACGCCATTAAGTCGTCGAGAGACTTTCTGAATTTTGCTGTTAAGAAGTGCTTGTAATCCAAATTGTACAAATATTAGTACCAGCTGGAGGACATTATTTCGTCTTTATATCTTTAATTCAGATTATTTTTCTTTTCTTTTCTTTTCTTCCTCCCTTCCCACAAGAAATATAGCTCTTAAATTTTTAAAAATTGTAAATAAGTATTATACAGGGATGCCACTCAGAAAATAGCCAAAGAGAGGAAATTATGCGTAAAGTAAAATTACGACATTTTTCACAACATTTATGCATGAATTTTGTAAACTATATTGTTTATAATACATTTTAAAAAAAATTGCAGCTCTTTTTTTTTTTTTTTTTTTTTTTTTTTTTTTTTTGAAAACTTAATTTATAAGAGTAAATAAAAATTATTTGTCTTTAGTTTACAGTATTTTACATGAATTTAATCCAGCAACAAATTCAGGGAGGAATTTTATGTATCACATCATTTTAAATCAATTTAAGTAACCTAGCAATAGATTCGATGATTATTCCAGGAGTAAATAGCAAAAATTTGCAAGTTTTTTTTTTTTTTTTTTTTTCTTTGTTTGTTTTTCCCGCGATTTTCTTTACATTTGACGAAACTCGCCGTTTTATTTCGCGATCGTTTGACGAAAATCGTCGTTTTACGACGCGATCGTTTGACGAAAATCGCCGTTTTACATCACGATCGTTCGACGAAAATCGCCGTTTCACATCGCGATCGTTCGACGAAAATCGTCGTTTTACATCGCGATCGTTTGTCGAAAATCGTCGTTTTACATCGCGATCGTTTGACGAAAATCACCGTTTCACATTGCTATCGTTTCACGAAAATTACCGTTTCGTTTCGAGATCGTTTGATGAAAATTGCTGTTTTATATCGCGACCGTTTGATGAAAATATGACCGTTTTATTTTGCGATCTTTTGACAAAAATCACCGTTATATTTCGCGATCGTTTAACGAAAATCGCTGTTATATTTCACGATTTTTTAACGAAAATTGCTGCTATATTTCGCGATCATTTGGCGAAAAACAGCTGTTGTATTTCGCGATCGTTTGATGAAAATAAGTTTTATTTTGCGATCTTTTGACAAAAACCACCGTTATATTTCGCGATCTTTCAACGAAAATCGCTGCTATATTTCGCGATCACTTGACGAAAAAAGCTGTTGTATTTCTCGATCGCTTGACGAAAATTGCTGTGTAATTTCGCAATCGTTTGACGAAAATTCCCGTTTTATTTTGGGATCGTTCGACGAAAATCGCTATTTTTTTCGCGATCGTTGGACGAAAATCGCTATTTTACTTCGTGATCGTTTAACGAAAATCGAGAATTCTTAAAAATTAAAAAAAGCGGAAATCCGCCTTTCGGCGGAAAAGTGGCATCCCTGATTATAACGATTTTATTTTCTAGCATATTTTACAGAATTGATTTAGAGACAAAGTTGAGATGGTCGAGTGGTACAGAGCGCCAGAAAGAGAAATTTGGCTTCTTTGTTGGAACCACGCTCCTGGGTCAAGATACTTTTTGGATATTGTTTCACAAGAGAAAGTTACAGAATTTTCTGCTTTTATTGTTATAATTATTATGGAAAAATTTACCATCCACAATCTTTCTTTATTACAAATTTTGTACATAAAATTTTAAATTAAAAATTTTGGCATGTATATCGATTAAATAAATTAAAAGATTTTTTTATATATATATATATATATATAAATTTAAAAACTAAGTTTCTCTTTGAAAACTGAATTCTCTAGAAAATTTTCTATTATACGTATCTGCAGAAAGAAAATTATTCATTATTATTACTATTATTTCTTTTTAATATGGCTAACAAATAATTTACAAAAATTTCATAATTTTTTTTTTTCTTTTCCCCCAGTGGAACCTCTAATTTGTTTATCATTACGTTTTGGTGGAAACTGTCTAGTTACATTTTAAAACAATCGAGTAATTAGTAATCTAAAAATAGGAGACAAAAACTTTCAAAGCAAAAGGCAATTTTTATATACCTAACATTATAATGTTATCTTACTTTTATTTCAAATGTTTGATATCGCGACTAAGAAAATTTAAAAACTTACTCATGTAAATGCAAGACGCTGACATAAAAGACTGCTTTCTTTTCACTCACCATTTTCAGAAATCCTTTTCATTTATTTACAAGTTTAAAATCCTCTTAAACACAATCAGAATTTTCAAAAATCTCAATCGACAGCAAAACAGTATCCGAAGATTTTGTTCTTGTGAAACTAAATAGATTTAGTCATTTAACTATGTTTCACTTCCTTTGTCACTAAAATTCCCAGCACATTTTATGTGTATGCAATTTCCGATATTGCAACTGCAGTAATTAACAAAATATTTCGCGTCTATTATTTTAAAGAGGCTGCTGCTACCTGTCCTTAAAATTATAAAATATACTCTGCTATGTTTAATACCTTAGCTGCCACTGAAATCTGATGCGATCTCCAGTGGGGCCATTCAAGTATTACATAAGCATATTTAACAATTTTGAATCCCTGTCTCCCCATTGTAAGGAAAAATAAGCAAATGCTACACCCTTCCTTCCACACACACACACATTTAACTTAAGATTTTATGAAATTCTTATATCAACACTGTTTGCTATAAAAAATTAATTAGCGACAAATTTCATTATTAATCTATCAAATTTACATAAATATACAGGGGTTGCGGTATCGAAGAAAGACAAGATCGATTTAATATATTATTATTTATTGTATTAAGCAATTCATAATATACAAAATAGTTTTTATTACATTATTATTTATCGCATTAAACAAGAACTTTTTTTAAGAAATACAACAGGGCTTAACTTATTTAGGCACATAACTAAAAATTTTAACAGGAATCGCGGAAATATGTGTTTGACGTTCGCACTTTTAATTTTGTGTCCAAGATCTTTGAATGCATTTTTCTGCATTGTATATTATTACGTTTATAATGTAGTGGTAGAAAATGTTCCTCATTTTCAGACCTTGTTTACTCAACATCTTTTTTTCTCAAGTCATTTAATACCAGCAGAGTGCTCGTCCAGAGCATGATCTTTTGTTCTTTTTTGTCTAATGCTTACGTAAGCATTCTTGTGACCCCCTCTCCCCTGCCCCTTGTCAGAAAAAATAAGCAGATACTGGAACCCCTCACTCGTTAACTACTTATGTAATACTTGAACGGCCCCAGCGTTTTATTTAATATCACAATTCTATAATTAAATAAAGTGGCGATTAATTTTCTGTAATAACAGTAAGGAAACGCACATGTTATACGTATGCAAAACACGGTTCTGTCGATGAAAATTGTCCCGCTGTAATGAAAATTTGGAATTTCTGTAATATGTGCAGGCATTCTCTGAAGACGTATATATACGTCCGGGGCAATTAAGGGGCTTGGAAAGTAAATTGTACATTGACTCTACAGATCTTTTGTAAAATTCTTTTCCGTAACAAAGTATTTCTAAAACCTTGTGATTAAGAATTTACAAAAATTACAGAACTCTCTCATTAATTTAAGAAAAAGACGGGAGATTATTAAATCATGTTGGAATCTAATTGAATTTATTAATTTATAAAACCGTATGAAATTAATGTTAATTTTTTTATAACCTAAAAATGTACTAATTTTCTTTCTACTCGTTACTAAACACAAACATTTTTCCTTGAAATAATCTTTTCTACCGAATTAGTGCCCTTTTTAAAATAATGTATACACTTATAAATGCCTTCGACAGAAGGGGAAAAATTGAGAATTTCTGATAAGCAATCAAAAGCAAAATATTTCCACCCAAAAAAATAAATACAGTCGAGTCTCTATATAATGAAATCCATCGTTCAGACAATAAATTCGTTATATAGAAAAATTCGTTGAATAGAGAAAGGCAAAAGATTTTTCATTTAATATTTAAATTTTGAAACAGATTTCTTTTGAGGTATTTAATTAAGTTTTTGAAATATTTAACGATTTTTTTTTCTCGGAATCTCAAAGATTTTCGCTACTTCCTTCCCCCCCCCCCCCAGTGTCTTATTATTTTCAAAATTATTACTTTATCAGAGAGAGTTATGTTTAAACTAGAAGCGATTTTATGCAAATGCAGTAGAAGATAACACCAGCAAAGATGAATTTAATAACAATTCTTCATTCAAATGATCTCTGACGACAAAAAATGCTACGAGTCGCCACAAACAACAAACATACTCTCTAAACTCTAAAAGTAATGATAGTTAATTTAGGTAGATGAAAACCTGCTTAAAAACGAGCTTTTCTGCAATTCCCCCTTATCCCTTTCTTATTCCTGCCTTCATATCCAAACCAAGTAACAAACACCATTTTCCAGACAATAACGGAATAGTTTTATTTTTTAGGATGCTTTGTGATTATTGCAAATCGCTCCAGTAGCAAACAAATGTTTCAATCTTTTCCAAGAACGCATGCTCATCTTGACTAAAAGTCAAGTGTAACCATGGAAAACTGATTTTTTTTTCGGGGGGGGGGGGGGGGTTGAATGCCTTTTTTGGACATAAGCAATAAGGTAGAGGAATGTAGCTATAAAATATAACCCATAAATCAACGAAAAAAAATTTATTCTACAAATAATTTGAAGCGTTTTCTGAACATATGAAAGAACATTTTTGAAAAAATTCGTTAAAATGGAGCTATATATTTCACTATATGGAGATTATTTTTAATGTAATTATGAAAAAAATTGACCGTTCCTACTAAAAATTCGTTAAATAGAGAAATTCGCTGGATAGAGTTTCGTTATAGAGAGACTCGACTGTAAATAAATTAAATAATAATAAAATTGTAGTTTATAAATTTAAAATTAATATCATTTGTTCAATTTTCCACAGTCTAAAAAAAAGTTAAGAGTCTGAGTCGACACGTTTTTAGTGACTCCAACTCGGACTCTCTATCCAGAAATGCCGACTCCACAGTCCTAATTTTGTGTCCAAGAAGAAGGACCGAGTACTAGAAGAAATCTAAAAAACTCCAAACAACACACTTTGAATACAGTCAATCGGGGTAACTTTGGTCCAAAAGAGAAAAAAAAGATTAAAGATTACAAGATTATATCACACGAGTTAACGGCAAAGTTTTGGTTTCAAGATAAAGATAGCAGCACTAGTGAGAGTTTAGCAGCTCACTGGAAATAATTCTTCAAATTTCCACCGGCAGAATGAATGAAAGTTTCGTAAAGGTGGAGCAAAGTTTCCCTGATTGACTATAATTTTTTTTTTTAATATGAAAAAGTGTTTACATACATAATATATATATATATTTAAACATGCATCAACTTTTTAAATTTTGAATACATCGAAAGCTGGTCTAAAAACTGCATAATTTGTTAGCTCAAGAAAAAAATCTTTAACTTAACACACGTGAACTTCAAATTATATTATTACCTCAATCAGCATTCGCAAAAACGAAAAAATTCCTGGGTTAAACTAAAAAGAAAAACTCATTCAGGTCAACCCTTAAGTTTAAAGGGGCCTTGCAGATTTCTACCGGCATTCCGAAACGTCTTTGACACGACCTACTTCCTGTAACTTTTTTTTTTTTTTTTTTTTTTTAAATCTCCTATCTCAGAAAGTTTTTGTTAAATGATTATCACAATCTCTGTTGGAAGAAAAAACTTCACCTAATAACGATGATTTTGCACGATAGTGAAGTCCTAATCATCATCGATCATGATATCATACAAGCAATATTCAAAGATACTCGCTTTTTAAATGAATATTATAATATATTAATGAATATATTACATATTATGAATTTTACGATGTCGAATCGCTTCCAAGAACAGTTTTTTTTCTCACTCTCTCTCTGTGAGATCAAGAAAAGGAATATCATTTGAAATAAATTTCAACTCATTAAAAAGTTTCTTCGAGAATTTCATTTCTTTTAAGTACATTAGTAATGACATAGAACCTCAATTATTCGTAGATGTGACATGATCGCCTAAGATATTTAGAAACTTGAGATAACTAATTAATAGAATCTAGACTAAATTATAAAAAAACATTTTGCAACAAAAATGTTCATAAAATATTGAACGATAAAAAGTCCATAATAAAAGTTATGAAAATAATAAAATTAGGTAGAACTTTCGATATTCCTTTTTTTTTTTTTTTTTTTTTTTTTAGGTAGGGTTTTTTGTTTTTATTTTATTTTAAAGTTGTCTTTTTAAGAGCTTAAAAAAGGTTTTTTTTAGATTGCTTTTTTAAAAAATTACCCTTTTTCTTAAAAAAAAAAGAAAGATGTCGCACTTTATAGATGCCCTCTTTTTTTTAATTTTTAAAGTATTATTTAAGTTATTCCTTTTTTAAATATGATAATTTTAAATATTTTAAAATACTTTTTGTAATAACGATAGTGAAGTCCTATCATCATCTATCATTTATCTCACAAGCTAAAGCTTATCTAAAGATATTTCTTTTTTAAATGACTGTTATAATATATTAATGAATATATTATTAGGAATTTTACCATGTGGAATCATTTTTATGAACAGCCATTATTTTTTCTTCTTTGTGATCTTGAGAAAAGGAATATTATTTGAAGTAAATTTCAGTTCGTTAAAAATTTCCTTCGTGAATTTCGTTCCTTGTCAATAGATTAATAATGCCATAGAACCTCAATTATTCGTAGATGTGACATGGTCGCCTAAAATATTTAGAAACTTGAGATACTTTTTTAAATTGTCTTTTTATTTTAAAAAAAGTTGCCTTTATTTTTAAGTTGTTAAAAAAAAGTACGTAGCCTTTTTTGATGCAACATATCCTTGTGGGGACTATGTGCAAATAATATGATCCATCATTTTTTCCCTAACAGATGGCTGTAAATAGTGTTACAACCAGCAGATTTATAGAATCTAAAGTCAATTCTAGCAAAATATTAGCTTTAAAGAATGCCAAAGGATATATCCAGTTTTCAGGTTCTGAATGCGACGCGTATATTTTTAAATGAACGGCATTACAAAGAATATTAACACATTCGCTGCCGCTTACGTGAATATGTGATGATAGTTAATGCCGCACTGTAGAAGTGGATTTTTCCCAGAAGCCGATTTACTTTTTATAACAAAGAATCAGAGAAAAATTTTCCCGCACCAACGTATGACTGGCTATTGAACATAACCCCATATCACGCGCCGGCGCGTGAGTGGCCCCTGAAGGCCCCTGTCCTCACTCGAGGAAACGCTCGCGAGTTAATGCTATTCCTATGGGGAAGCATTTTTCTAATAACTCTTTCGCATTTTGACATTTTTGAATATTTTTTTTGCATTGGATAGCTGAGGTGCATGCCGACAGTGCACCTTTTTTACCTTTTCGATTTTGGTTGCAGATATTTTTTACAAAGTTAGTTTCACTTTCAAAACCGGTTTCGAAACTGAAAGTGCTTTTTAAAAAATATATCTGCAACCAAAATCGAAAAAGTAAAAAAGGTGCGCTGTCGGCATGCACCTCAGCTATCCAATGCAAAAAAAATATTCAAAAATGTCAAAATGCGAAAGAGTTATTAGAAAAATTCTTCCCCATAGGAATAGCATTAGCTCGCGAGCGTTTCCTCGACCGAGGACAGGGGCCTTAACGTTGGTGCCTTATCACGAGCTGGCAAACGTGTTAAAAACATTTCCTCTCCTGATCTAAATTTCAACTTTTGTTATAAAGAATGCATGATTAATTAAAAATTCTAAAAAGAAGAAACGGAAGTACAGTTAAATTTAGTAAACTGTATGCGTAATGCTTTGATGAAATTAACTAGCAAGTTAGACATTAAGATCGGATAGTGTTTTAAGATATTACTAAAAATTAAAACATTGTATCATATCCAAGAATATATCTTGAAAATAAAAGTAATAAAAGGAAAAAAAAAAGTTAATAGGATAGTTTTGAAAGCTTGTAATAAATAAGCTTTTCTGTACTCGTTAAAAACAATGACAACATATTTAATAAAAAATTTGATCTTTTTAAGTTGTTAAAAACGCAGGAAAATGATTTTTTAATTAAGTTTATAATTCTTTTTAGGTGAGTTCGTAATTATGTAAATACGAGTCGTCGTCGTTCAGTCCGTCCATCTATCCACATATAACAAAGCAAAAACTACCTAACCAAACCATTTGAAATTTAAAATATATAATTGTTGCATAATTATGTCGAGTCATTTCAAATTTTATGAAAATCGGATGCATAGTTTAATTACAAGGACAATCAAAATGATTCCGTTACACTATGGCCAATCGAAAAATATAGTTTCAGATGCATTTTAATGGTGTTACAGTCTTTTGAACATAATAAAATTGATATGCATCTTTGAAGTATACACTAAAATACACATTCTGTACAATCTGTGGGGCAAAGAGTGTTAGTTATTAATTCACAGGGCTACACAAATGTATTTCATTACATAATAATATACGGGGAAACATTGTTAGGGGCGCATTTTAATAATATTAAATTATCTCGCATTTTATGAAATATACGTTGTTGAGTTTTACTACAAGTTATTTCCTGTACAATAGAAATCGGATAGTATTTACAGGGATACACAAAAGATTTCGGATACTTTACTGTATCTTGAGTACTGTATGCTATAACACCTGAATATTTTTTCTGATATAGATTAGATTATTTTTAAAACTTCTTTATAGTAAGAACGCACCTCATTTGCAACAAATGACGTACAATTTCCAACTTTTTTTTTTTTTTTTTTTTTTTTTTTTTTTTTAACGATAGTATTTGGATTTCCCAAAGTATACAAAATTTATCTTATCCAGAAATACGAAATATTGTAACAAAATTCGTTAACGTCTGGTCAAATGACAAAAACAGAAGTAAGGTAATCCGAAGCAAGATTTAAGGAATGCCGACACCTTCAGTTTATGAATAGAAGGTATGTGAGTAGTTAGAAGCGTAGGTCCTACAAAAAGAAAAGAAAAAAAAACTAGGAAAAAAATGGAAGAAGGTCATTATTCCTCAAAAGATAAAGGTCATAGGCCTACAAGAAGTGTTCTGAACATTAATTGCTCCTCAGCCATTTAGACATGACTGATATATATATATTTTTTTTTCGACCTAGTAGCAGATGTTTTGTAAAAAAATAGCAAGCATTTGTTCGAAGAGATAATACAAATACAAAAATGCGTTTCATAATATTAATTTTATTAATCTCATAATTAAAATCTTTTTCAACTTTAGCTAAATTCGTTTATGGGCCTCCATAAAGTAATGTGAACGAGAAATTTTAGAAAAAAAATGCAAAAATAAAATTAGGGGATAAGGTCTAAGTCATCAAATAATCTATATTACCTACAAAAGTTTGCTTTATCAAAGCGTCGCAACATATTAATAGCAAAATAAAATGCATCATGATTGATTGAATAACACTAAGTACACTGAATGTAAAACATATGATGTTCTATTCTTTCTTAAAATATGTAAAAGAAACTATTGGTGCAATTCACAGTCGCCAGAAGGCGATTAAATTTTTTGAGGTGGACACTAATTTTCAATGCGTAAATCGCGATTTTTTTAAATTATTTTTCTTATAGAAAAACAAATGGATGCTTAAGGAGTATTTTGATTTTTATAGAGTAAAACAATTCCACTCATTCACATTTTTTTCATTTACTTTTGTGTAACAAAATCAAGAGAAATATTGTTTTTAAAATGTTGCCTATCATGAAAATGCTTGGCTTATACAAACTTTTTAAAACTGTATCTTTTCCAACTTTACCTTTCGACTGTCTGTAGTTTATATTATACTGTTATATTATACTTAATATTTAAAATTCAAGGATTTTATGATTAAATTAAATGTACACATTTGATTAATTAGTCTGTATTTTGTTGTACATGGGTATGTGTTAAATAAATTACCTTTTACTTGGAATTCCTGAGGTTTTACTAGGGATAATAAAGGATAATTTAAGCAAAAAATTAGAAAACAGTTATTTTCGTCCCTTTTTTGCCGAAAGCATGTATTCCAATCCAAACTGCTTATTTTCTGATTTATTTCTAAATTCATTTTTGCTCTCAAACGCATCAAACTGGGAAATTTCCTTATTCAGAAAGTACACAATGTGACTTGCTTGTCAAATTCTTTTATAAAAGCAGAAAATATTGCAAAAAAGGTGCTGTCAATGTTGGCGTTTTGAATCGAGTTTTCCTAAGCAGGAGATCTGGGAACGAAAAAAAAATGGTCATACTGAGAAAGTAATTGTTTATAAATCAAATTCTAATGAATTGAAAAAAAAAAAAAAGAAAAAAAAAGAAAAAAAAAGAAAAAAGAAAAAAGAAATCATACGGCATCCGATACATTTCTTCAAAAATTACCTCAGTAAGTTTCATGTTTCTACTTTTAAAAATGAGTCTGAAAATGTATCAAAAAATTTCCAGCTGTAGAACGTGGAAAAATATTTTTCGAATACATTTTTAAAGGTTTTAGAGAGAATATACCTCAAAATAGGGGGGGGGGGGGGTAGCCTCGATTTGTACAGGCGCGTTATACGCCGAAATACGATACTTATGTTGAATCGTGAAGTATTCACTGAAGCATGTCAAACCTATGCAGGAGTTTAAAAGACTAATTTAAGGCTTTTCTGTGTCAAAACCTTTAGGAAAACAAAATTACCAATTGGAATTATTAAAATGAGTGACAATTTTAGGATCTGTTGTGTTCGCTAACTTTTTACATACTGATTTAGTTTTTCTAAACAACATTGTCGAAATGACATTCGCTCTTAAAACACCTTAATTTAAAGACAAACTTGCTATGATAACATCTGACGGAAAAGAAATGAAACCTTTAAAGTATTGTTTTTAGGTCAAATGCAAATCAGTGACAGTTGTTTCAAAGTTTGTGTAAGAAAAATTAGCCTTAGCGAGTTCGTGAAAACTTTCCTAGTTTAATATTTAGTGAAATTGCAAATTGTACAGTAATAATTCATATTTAGAAGAAGAACCAGGTGATTAATCAAAAATAAGAATGTCAATTGTGTTAAATATTAAGTTGCTATACCTTTTTTAAAAAATGTTAAAAATTGGTTAAAAGATAACGTAATTTATTGCACATTAAAGACACAAGATAAATAAACAAATAAATTTAAAAACGCACAATAAAAATATTACCAATAAATATTTTTCAACGTTGCAACATTTTTTCGATATATATCTTCAAAATGCTTTAAAAAATAATGCATTAAATATTTTTCTGAGTTTTTATTATTATTGTTATTATTTATTTATTTATTTATTTATGCTTAAACTCACGTTTAAATCATATTTCTATCTTAATTAGAAGAGGAAACATTAATTTTCCCGATTTGGTTGTTTTCAAAATCTACCTTTCAAGCAATGGTTGTCATGAAAATGCCTTTTTCTTCATGATGGGTTTTTCACAATTTCTAGGATTTAAATTGCTATAACTCAGAAAAAGATAAAAGCTTCAAACTTGTAGCATATCTTTTTTTTATTGTTTTACTTTAATTTGATTACAGCAAATTTGAAAAAATATTTACTTTTGAAAATATGATTTTTTAAAATTAAAGTTACATTTTTGTTTTTTTCTTTTCTTTAATTTTTATTTTAAATATTTTTAATTTTAGAAAAAATAATATTTTTAAAAATGCCTTTTCAAAATTAAAATTTAGATTTTTTTCTTTATTTAAATGTTATAAAAAATGAAGTTCTACAAATAATATTTTGAGTTAAGGCCCCTGTCCTCGCTCGAGGAAACGCTCGCTAGCTAATGCTATTCCTATGGGGAAGCATTTTTCTAATAACTCTTTCGCATTTTGACATTTTTGAATGTTTTTTTTTTTTTTTTTTTTTTTTTTTTCATTGTATAGCTGAGATGCATGCCGACAGCGCACCTTTTTTACTTTTTCGATTTTGGTTGCAGATATTATTTTTAAAGCATTTTCAGTTTCGAAACCGGTTTTGAAAGTGAAACTAACTTTGTAAAAAATATTTCAACCAAAATCGAAAAAGTAAAAAAGGTGCGCTGTCGGCATGCATTTCAGCTATACAATGCAAAAAAAAAAAAAAAAAAAAAAAAATGTCAAAATGCGAAAGAGTTGTTAGAAAAATGCTTCCCCATAGGAATAGCATTAGCTCGCGAGCGTTTCCTCGAGTGAGGACAGGGGCCTTAATGATTTTAAATTACATTAGTTTTTAATAAATTTTAAATTTAAATTTTTATTTTTAAGAAATTGAGAAGTTTTATCATGTAATTTTGTTTACAATTAATAACCAAAAATCATAATTAAATATCACCAAAAAAAAAAAAAAAAAGTTCAAAGTTTTAATTTAATAAGTAAAAATTAGTTTAGAATATGTCCTGGACCTGGACCTATGTTCTGGAAGTGGGGCAAAAAAAAATGCACAGATATAGTTTGATGAAGACTATTTGTAAAGAAAAATTAAATACGAAATTTTTACACAGGTATTGAAAAAGTTTATGATAATGAAGTTATTAGACATAGACTAGTTTTATCATAGTGTCAAGACACAGAAGGGAAAAATTTAGTGTCTTTACGGCCAGTGTCTTAAGAATTTATTTTTTTTAAAGAGGTAATTGGTAATAGAAAATTTTGTTTAACCACAGAAATTCTGAGATTGCATAAAGCAAAAACTTTCTATTTAAAATTACTGGTAAGAATATAAATGATACTAATAACCCCATTTGTCACGCATATGCGGAGCTCATCGCGTAAAGGTTAAAAGAAAAAACATTTGTAAAACGAAATTAACTTAAAACGAAATCGGAATTTAAATATTGCCAAGTTTCAAGATACCATGAAGAAACAGAAAACACTGATATAGGAAATAAGGCAAATAATATCGGTACCTCCCTCGTCCAATATCAGTGACACCGACTTTTGAAAAATATTGTGTGGGTTGAAAAATGTTTGAGTAAAATAACACATATATATTTTTTTTTTTTTCGTTATTGCGTGTGTTAGAGAAAGATGTAGGGGAGGAGCGAAAAACTACCGATGATAATTTGAAGTTAAACTATGATTTTTCTGAGCAAAATATTAAATAATCGTAATTTAATTATAATTTAATGAATAAATCTATTAAATTATTTTTTTATAAGTTCTTTTAGTATAAATACATTACTATTTATTATATATAACACGAATATTGCTAACTTTTGACCGTACAAAAAAACTAAATTTCAAGAAAAACATGCATTTGAGCCATCTATGTGCTTTCAAAACAGTAAAACAAATGGCAAAATCCGTAAGAATTTTGTTTTAAAGAGAAATTTAACTATACACCAGTGCTGGTGTAAATCTCTATGATCTTATAACTATTTTTCAAACAAGATTATTTTGGGAATGTCAATAAAGTAAAATTTTATTTCTGCGATTAATTAAATAAATAAAGAATTAAATCAATTGAAATTGGGTGGACACGTGCCCAATGAGTCCATATAAGTTGGCGCCACTGTCCAATAGTATTCAGCTTTCACAAACCTAAATTAGAAAAGTTCTATAGAAAGAAACAATCGTGCAATAAAAGCCACTGAAAACAAAAGGAATTAATCAAGAAGGACTAGTTCCGCAAATGAAACAAAACTTTAATGATCATAGAGAACCAAAATACATTTAATCAGTGAGAGGAAGAAGAACACCTTCTCGGGCAATGGAGTATCGCAAAGGTGGAGAGGAAAAAATTCTCCCCTTTATGTCAGATTAAAACAATGGGAATGTAAAGAGAAAAAAGATACCACTTTAAAGAGAGATAACGAAACCGAAACTAAACAAATGATTACATCCTTCCTTGATCATATTGATATAGCACATCGATCATACGAGTATCCTTACATAGACAATGTTTCTCTGATATAAAAAAAACGGGGCAATACGGGAGCTTAAATACAGGCATGAAAGTGAGAAATAGGGGGGAAAAAAGTCTATATTTATACAATATAACCAAACTCGTGTAATTTTGACACATTTTAACAATTATTCAAATTACAAACAATAAAATGAAATAAAACTGTACATGTGATTGTTATTTCCTACTTACAACTTAGAAAGTATTAAAACAAACTAAACTAATAATAAATGTATAGATTCATTTAAAAAAAAATAACAATAAATAAAAAAAATAAATAAATAAAGACATTACATTTTACATTTTGTTAAAAACATAAATCCAAACATACATGACGAAGTTATGTACAGAGTTTAGTACAGTGATTATTTAAAAAACATTATAAATGAATTAACGGTTTCATCACTGAAATTACCGATATACAACACATTGCGAATTTGTTGAATAAATATAACAAAATATACTGTTTCAAACAGAATTTTATGGAAACTTCTTTTCCCTTTTGAGAAACTTTGAAGAACTTCATTTAGATGACTTTCAGGTGCTTATGATAAAAGCTTGCCTTTGATGACTCTTCTGTACAGCAATTCAGAAAGAAGTTTCAAAGTTTGGGTAGACAAAATGTCTGATAATTAACTTTTTCAGACCCTCCTCCCTCCCCCTCTCCAATTGCTTCCAATATTTTCTTTGCATCAATCAGGGGTGATTGTGGGTTCATGAAAAAAATACCTGAAATTTTAGCAAGAAAACGTTTCTGTATGGGAACATGACGAAAGAGAACATAATTTATTACATGGAGGTCAAGTTACATAAAATACACATTTTAATTGTTTTTAGTAGTCATATGTAATTGATATTTTAATCTCATTAAAAGAATAGAAGTGTCAGAAACCCTGAAATTTGGTATTGTAAATTTAAAATACGCCTGAATTCAGGTATATAACCTGAACACAATCACCCCTGATCAATACAGGGAATGTCCAAAATTGTCTTAAAAACGGCGATATTCACACTTTAGGAGGTACTCTTTCATGGCTGTAAATCACGCACATAAGCTATCATGCCCTTGAGCAGAAAGAAATAAATATAGGATGGAGTTTTGGAACATTTGAACAGCTTAGACCTTTTCATCCTCCCCCCACCCCTTCAAAATCGCGTTTAAAAAAATATCGTCAAGCTGAAAGTCCAAAAAGGGAACCCGAAATAGGTCTCCCCCACTTCATTATGAAAAAAGATAAAATATGAAATATAGTCTAAACTAAGAATCTTTTGACCGATATTTCCATACAATTTTAAACATATAAATATACCAAGTAAATGAGAAATGAAACAAATAGAATGTACTAAAATTACAAATAGACTTCTATTTTTTTCTACAAAAATAGAGAAATGAAATAATTTATTTTCCGTTACATAACCTCCCCTACCCGGAATCTCACACGCAGCGCCGTTTAAAAACATAAGCATAAGAAAAAGAATGAATCACTCAAGGGATACAAGGGGACCCACTTCCCCGACGGAAAAAGACAAAAACTGACCAAACGTTCTCCCTTTAGCCTTTTTTTTTTAACCTAGGGTTTAAGAAAGTTTTGAAGGCGGTCATTATTTTAAAAGTAGAAAAATATAAATGTTGCTTTTTTTCTGATACTTACATATTTACAAAATTAGTTAATTAAATTTTAAAATCCAATAAATAATGGCTTTTCCCGCCGGAGCTTATGGTTGTGTTGCTGCCTGCCATTCTTGAGTAGACAATTGCAAAAAAAGATACCCCTTCGATGACAGATAATGAAACCGAAACTTGAAAACAAATGAACACATCATTTCCTAAATTAAGTATATGCGGTTGATCATATCAATATCACAGCACATCAATCATATAAGAATCTCTATATAGGCAATAATGCATCTCTTTGGTAAACAATTGGCAATACGGGAGCTTAAGTCATGCACGTCCGATATCCTTGAATAGCTAATTGCAGAAATGATAAAAGAACGATACCGAAAAATCCTTGGTTGGAATTGCCTCGTTTAAAAAAACAGTAGATCTTTTATAATTAATCTGTAAAAAATAAAAGCTAATATTTGTTAGGTCAAAGTAATGAATTGTGCGGTTTACCGAAACTAATTTTGCAAATGTATGCAGATTAGTTATAGTCATACTTTACACACGTGCCAGCTTATAAGCATCGAAAAGAAAAACGTAAGCAATTGTTTTCTTTCAATATTTTCTTTTGTCTTCCCTTTGCAACTCTTTAAGAACTGCTTTAAATTTTTTTCTTTCCCCTGAAGCACTTTCGTTTGACATACAATCGTGTAAATTGTGCAATATGATAATATATATGTAAGAGAAATGCGAAAATAACAATTATGAAAATGGAGTGATAATTTAAGTATTATGGTAGAATAAAACAAATTAATATGTTCCTGTGTCATCATTTTGGATGTTCCTTAAGGATGCTGGTCACTCATTTTCCGAATTCCTTTCCGTAATTGTAAGTCTATGGACGTTTTTTTATATTCAAAGTACCTCCTCAGGAAATTAATATTCTTAATTTCTTTTTTCAGTGTTCACTTCCTTAAGCATGTCTATTTTTTCTTAATTTCCAAAATATCTCTAAAAGCTACATTTATTTTTATATGAAGTGATAAAATTTTACTCCCACTTTGTCAGATTTTAAAAACATAAAGCATTTTAAACTAAGCAAAGATTTTAGAAATATTCTGAGAACTAAGATAAAAAAGGACATCCTTTAAGAAGAGAATACCGAAAAAAAAAAAAAAGAAGAAGAAATAGTCAAAAGTATTATTTTTTTGAGGAGATATTTTGAATACAAAAATGGGCACTACTAGGTTATCCCGTCGACCAAAAAATTATCGCCAAATTTTAAGATTAAATGCCAATAATGGATGATCGTGAAGTCACATTCAATACATTAAATACGATTCCCGTGTTCAAAATGCCATTAGATGATTTTTATTTCGAATTTTTATTTGTATTTTTATTAATATTCTACTAATTACTTGTTTTTTCGTTATTTAAAATAAAAATTATGTCAATATGTATAATTTGGCTATTAGTTTGGCGATTTGTATAATTTGGCGAAATTGGTCGACGGGATAACAGAGTAATACCCAAAAATGCAACAAACGCACATAGACTTAACATTACGGATGGGAAATCGTAATATGAGTGACCAGCAGCCTTAACCCCTTGGAGTCGAACATCCGGTATATTTGCCACTAAGTTGCTCAGAATCCTTCATTATTCTCACCAGTTTTTTTTTTTTTTTTTTTTTTTTTTTTTTTTAATTTTTTATTGTATAGTTTATTTTGTTTAATCAAAACATGTTAACGATTCAATTACAAAAAACTTTCTGTTTTGAAAAACTGGTGATAAAAGATTAAAATTTATGCAAAGAGTTCTCGTCGCGAAAGGGTTAACTCATTGTTTTATGAAGTGTATAAATTTATTAGGAATAGCGGATCTCAAAACATTAGTAGACCGTCATAATATCTCAGTTACAAAGCAAGAAGCATTTATTTTTTCACTTTAAATAAACTTTACAAATTATAGTAGACTCGATACTCGAAATCATACGTAAAGATATGTATGCTTTATTTACTATTCTATATTATAAAGGCCAAACGTATCTGTGCGTAACGCATACGTCATTTAGGGAATGGCAACACTTCATACGCAATTTCGGTTTTGTAATTTTCGCTACTGAAAATATTGCACTTCTAAACATCGCACATTTTATACTTTTACACCGTCGTATAGAGAAAAAAATTTACTTTTAAATGCAATTTGTTTGAAATCTGTATCTTAATTTGTTTGAGATATCAATTTTTTTAATAGTTTTTAGTACCTTTTTTGTAATTGTGGCAGCAGAATCAATCCATTATCTCTTAAAATTGAAAAATAAATAAATATATAGAAATTTTAAAATGCGTTTAATTTGTCAAAAATATCGTCTGTTATAAAAATCGGTGATTTCGGTTTTATATTGTTTTTATTCATCAATTAAATGACTTCAAATTTTGAGTTAAAAGGATTTTTAAATGATCAAATTAAAATATCTTTTTTTAAAACATGGTGGATATGGATATAAGGAGTGCATGTGCACATTTTGAGACGACGAAAACGGTCGCGGGTTTTAATTTCGCGATCGATTAAATCTATGATCGTGTCAATTTGGACTAAATTTTGTTTTGTTTTTTTAGCATTTATACCAATCATAGGAGACTGAATTGATAACTTCATCATAATAACTGATCTTTATTATATTTTACTTATTACATATGCAATTAAAGTTTAATCTTAAAAATTAGGACGATTGAGTTTTATAGTATTTTGTTATCTTGGCTTAAAATAATATTTGTTTGAGGGTTAGATTGATCAATATAAGAGGCATTTTTTATAATATTTGTTTGAGAATTAGACCGATCAATATAAGGTGTATTTTTTAATGTAACTAATTTTGCTGATTTATTACAAAGCAATAAAACAGTTCCTTCTTAAACATTTTCTTTCGTCGAATTTCGACGGGTTCCACCTCCTTTTCTTAATGGACAGAACATTATACTTTCTATTTGTATGACACTTCGTGGGTTAACAAAATTGTCTTTCGTGCAGTAGTAAATAATGCGATAATGTCAAATTGATGTAGATTATACAGTTGTTTACGGATTATCTGTTCAGAGTTTCGAAGGACACTCTAAAGAACTTAGCAGATACTGTATTTCACTGGCGGGGTTTTTTTTATTGTTATTTTTAATGAAATCTTGTAGACATTATTTCATATTCCTTCAACAACGTCACCAATGGTGTAATTGTAAAAAAACCCTGAGGGTATTACTTTCTAAGCAGAAAATATACGCTCAAAGCAGAGAGTATACCTTAGAGGGTTTTTTTTTTTGTTGTTGTTGTTGTTTGTTTATTGAACAACATACTTCTGATTTGTGTGCTCGACATGAAACTTGCTTATAAATCATCATCAATATTACAGGAGCGAGATAGCACAGGGAAATTTTACAACACAAGAGATATACAACCGGAAGCTCCACACGAAGTGTGCGTGTAATGGAGCTAGTGGGAGGCCCTTAGAGTGTACACATTATAGCTTTCTTGAGAAACCGAGAGTGCATGGTGTTCTTAAAAAAAATCCTGAATGTATAGGCGTATTTGTCCGTACACCCTCCTCCTAAACAATACAGAACCTTATCTTACTGATGTTGTTGAAATAACTTTTTGACTTTTTCCCATTAAGTTTTCACGGTTCCATCTAGTACAGTTTATCTTTTTTATTCACCCTGGGAATAACGAGAATAAGTTAATAAGGCCGGTCACAAATTAAAACAATTTTTATACATTTTACTATGTTGTATAAATTTCACTGTAGTCTACTGTTCAACAGTTCTTTTACTATACTGTTAGTTTTAACAACAAACTATAAAAAATATGTATTTTTATAATTTTTCAGCGGGCACATTTAAAATTTTTATGGCACACGTGATTTTTCAGAAACTTTGGCTTTTAAAATGATACCGAGTTTTTACTACTGATATGTATAATATTTCTAACACATTTCTTACTACTGTTACAGTTTAAAAGTTAAACAGTAATCATTCAAAACTAGTGTATATATAAAAAAAAGTATGGCCCAAAATTCCTCGTGAGGGGGGTAAACAGAAAAGAGCATGTCCAATGAAATTTCACATTACACGTTGAGAAAATTTTATTAAATGTAAAGTGTATTTCCGATCCAAAAAGTTAGGAATCACTGCTTTATATTAAATAAATCTAGCGCTATATCAATTATAGAATATTTGCAAGTTTAAGAGATGTAGAATATAAGAAAATTTAGATACCCGATTTTTCCGAAATCAAAGCAAATCTTAAGTGAATTGTTAAAGCAGTGTGGCACAAATAACATAAGCCCCACCACCACTCCTTTAGCAAGAGTGAATAGTCACTCCTTCGTAAGAGTGACTACTCTCTTCACAGGAGTGAAAAAATACACTCCTCTAGCAAAAGTGAATAGTCACCTCAAAAAGAGTGATTATTGACCCCTGTTTAGACCCACTTCCCAGGAGTGAGTATTCACTCTTTCAGACAGTCAACGATTCCACTTTTGTTCAGAGTGAATAGGCCTCACCAGTGGCCGCGAGGTTCTGACCTCCAAACTGGTAGACGGTAGGTGCTGGGTTCGAACCCAATCGCAACCGTCGGCCTAACCGTTCGGAGTTTTCCGTGGTTTTCTTCTAACCTTTTGTAAATATGGGTTAGGTTCCCTTAGAAAGACCCCCACGGAGGGCATCCCACCCCTTAGGGCCTATATATCCCACTGTGTAGATAATTGGCCGACATAAATACAAACAAACAAGCAAATACAAATAACATAATAAAAGCTCGTTCTTGCGACATGATTTCGGAAATACTAATTCATTTAGGTGTCATTTTTTTAATACTGGAAACATATGTATAGCAAACGTGTAATTGAATTCACTGCTAGTGAATAAAATGGCTATATGACATGGATCTATGCGATTGTTTTCTTTAGTACTCTGTAATAAATATATGATTTAAAAAACTTCTAGTTTACTCATACATTTTAAATTAGCCGCTGAAAGCTATTTTAATGTACTTTACTACGACATTATTGTTTCAACTCTATATTACTGTAGCTATGCAAATTATTATTATTATTATTTTAATATTGTATTAAAATCCAAATATATAATTAAACATTGCTAAGTTAGTATGCTATTAATTTCAAGTATTTATCGATAATCGTTTCCTATAATAATAATCTATTTTCTGCCATGTCATCTAAGCCATACTGTGCAAATCAAACAATACCTCATTTGAGAAAACGTTTGATTGTTAAAAACAGAGGTTTTCAAATGCCGCGCCACGACACACTGATGTTTTTGTTTTTTAAAACCTTTTTTGTATACCAACGATTTTAAGATTCAAATTAATCGCTTGATCAGAAATTTAGTGCATTAGTTCTTGAGTTATAGCTAGCACATAAATTGTGAGAAACACTGCCTAGTTGTATCACCTCTCGAACGGTACACAATCAAAGTTTTTCATCACAGTTAACACCGAGGTCTAATTGAACATAAAAATTTATAAAATTCCTTTAACACGTTCGCTGCCGCTTACATGAAGATGTGATGATAGTTAATGCCGCACTGTAAAAGTGCGTTTTTCCCAGAAGCCGACTTACTTTTTATAACAAAGAATCAGTGAAAGATTTCCCCGCATGACCCCACATCACGCGCTGGTGCGTAATCGGCAGCGAATGTGTTAATTAGTTTGTGAGTGATCACAAATTGCGTATCACGAGACATTTTTTAAAAAATGCCAAATCGTATTCAGGACTTCCGCATTTTGATGGATCAATTTCATGTTTTGGGAAATCGAAAATGCTCACGAATTCTATATTCCATTCATTATGTATGTAGATTCAGGCAAGAAATAAATAAATAAATCATATTTAACAATATCAGCAGCATACCTGTTTTTAACAACATAAAAACACATCGCTGGTAATAGTATTAACGAAAATCCTATTTTGCCAAAAGAAGTAATTACCTGCATAGATTATTTTTCACAAAGCCTTTTTCCTATTAATCGTTTCTATATCCAAGAAATTTTCAGGTTAAAAAAAAAAAAAAAAAAAAAAAAAAACACTTTGCAAAATAGAATGCGTAATAATCCTGAGCAATGAAACGCGACATTGATTACATTTACATTTTTTTTCACAAAGGTACGAAAGATGTGTTTAAAAAAAGTCTCATAAATCTCCCACAAAAATGAGATTAAGTTGTGTTTTTATAGATATTTGCTTTTCTATGTCTTCATTTACATGACAAAATAAACTTTTTCATTGCAAAAAGAAGTTCTTATCACAGGCAAAAATGGATAAGAGTTCAGTGGATAAAAAAAAAGAAAGAATCGAATTTACCGTATTTAACCCATGTATAATACAGACAACATTATTCCAAAGTTTTATTCTAAAAAGCAAGTTGCACATTATACACGGAGTATTTGCGACAGTTATACAAAACCACATATGCCTTTATTATTGCGTTCAATATGGCGCGTTTATGGTGTGATAAAACACTACGAATATAGAAAAAATAAATAATAAAGCATAATTAGATTGGGAGGCAGCAGCACAGACAATCACCTCATCGAGTTCATGGATGAAAATCTAGGATTATTTTAATCTCTATTCGCATATTACAGCGCAATCGGTCTGGCAAGTCATATCTTGGTTTAAAGCACTTAAAAATTATATCTTAGCGGTTGATTCATAGATTTACAGTTGTGTTTTCCTGCTTCTAATCCACCATGTTTTCATAGATTTGGATGCAGGAAAGCACAATGGTTAACCTACGAGTCAACCGGTAAAATCAGGCTTTTAAGTGCTTTCCACCAAGATGCAACTTGGCAGACCGATTGCGTTTTAATATGCGAATCAATATTTAAACTTAGATTTTCATCCGTGAACTCCAGATTGTCTGTGCTGCCGTCTCACGGTCTATAAGTGAAATAATTTCACTTTTACATGCCAACGATTAGCAATATACGGTATATTACTTGCTAATTTACCGTTTATCAGTGTTAAAATTACGGTTTTAGACCTTCCCCACAGATGCCAGTATTATACTCTACAACTTTTTTCCCCCTCAATGTAAGATATCGAGTTCTTGTGTCGATTAATATTTTAAAACAGATTTTAAAGGCCCAGCAGTGGCCGAGAGGTTCTGCTCTCGAAGCTGGTAGAGGGAGATGCTTTGTTCGAACCCAATCGCGCCCTTCGGCCCAATAGTTCGAAGTTTTCCGTGATTTTCTTCACGGCCACCCCCCCCCCCCTTAACTACGACCCTGTAAAGAAGAACTTCCTTGTCTGGAAATTCTGGGACCCGTATGAACCCTGTACTAACATCAACATCTCAGTCTGTTTGGAAGCATTTGCACAGGATAAACCTGAATTCTAAATTTTAAGAAGAGATAGAACACGCCTAGGCATGCTCAAAACATCCTATAATGCATGGTCGTAACTAGAGTCCTTCTATAAGGTCCAACCCGAAATTTCTCTTTTAAAGTCAATCCAAAACTCTACTCAAACCAGACGAAAAAATTTCCATCAATTCAAACCCTACTCGAATCTGATGCACTTCAACTCGAAACCTACCCTGACAAAAAATATTCAAACGCGAAATGAAAATGAAAGAAAATTAATCTATATTTTAATATAATTAGGGAAAAACCGTCGATTTCGGCAATTTCAATTTTATCTATTTTTTTTACAAAACATGAGCATATATACATTCGTTATTATTCAAATATATTATAGCATTTCTTTACATTTGAAAAATATTCAAGACTTGCTTTTAAAAAAAAGTGGATCAATCCGAAACAGGCTCAAGTGTTATTGCTGCATCAGCTGCAGTCGAAATTTCCCTCTCTGCGAATTCCTCTTTTCCAAATTTGATTGTTTAAATTTATGAAGATATCCATATTTTAAATTCTATTACGCGGAGACGAAATGGAAAAAAAAAAAAGAAAATATGCTTAAATTAATTCTTAACTATTGGAAGAGAAATTCTTGCATAGTTTGCATAGAAGCTTGATCGAAAAATAGATAAAGGGCTTATAGGATACTTGTTTCTGTACTACACACTTTATCCGCATTTTTTTTTTTTTCCCTGTAATCAAAATTTTTCTATTCAAATTCCCCTTATGCGTCACATTCCTTATAGAAAAATTTTATAAAGTTATCTCGTTTCCATTTCAGTATTTTTAAAACTTTTTTTTTTTTTTTTTCGCTTTGGATAGCAGAGATTGATCTGTACAAAAGCCATTCTTTACTTTTTCGATTTTAATTATATATGTATATATTTTCAAATGGTTAATATTGTTTACTATTAATGGTCTTATATATATATATATATATATATATATATATATGGTAATCTACTATCTATATCACTTCAAATGATTTTAACAGGTTTTCATTTTTTGTGTTAATTATACTTAAAAACAGTATAAATACTGGTTTCATTGGCTTATTGTTATGGTAATATCCGAGTTACTTTGGTTTTATTTGTAAAAGTATTTATATTATATATATATATATATATATATATATATGAAGGTGGTGCTGTCACTTTCGAAACCGGTTCAGGAAATGAAAGTATCTTCATTAAAAACACCTGTAAAGAAAATCAAAAGAGTACAAAACGGCCTTTGTACAGATTAATCTCAGCTGTACTATGAAAAGCATTTAAAAATATTAAAATGCAACCGATATATCTTTATAAGTTTTCTCCATAGGCGAGCGGGATCTTCTTACTTGAGTGAAATAGCATCTTAAAATAAACCCCTTTTGCATTAAATTTTATAACGTCATTAATATTTATAAGTACCACATAACAACATGAGAAATTTTTTTATTGTACTTCTATAAACAAACTATAAATGCTATACCTACTATTTACAATAAAGAAAACGCTCTACGCAAACTCAATATTAATTATTTCCCTATCTAATTAGGAAAGTTAGAGCACATATTCCAAACAGATGAATCAAAGTTTAAACACTTTTCAGCTATGCTAGAATCTTAAAAATAATCGGCACAGATGACATATACGCACCGGGTTTGGCACAATTTTTTTTTCTGACGCCAATTTGGCAAAAACCTGGTTTTTGATTACTAGTTATATATATTTTTAAATTATTTTCTATTAGTTTAAAAAGTAAATAAATATAAATAAAAAAGGGTTAATAATTATAGAATCATAGAACAATTTACTTAATTTTATAAAAGAAGATGAAAGTAAATAAACAATCTATAATAAAATAAATAACAACAGCCGAGTTACAATATCAGACAAAGTAACGCCAGTTAGATGCACCGTTGCGTATATGGCATCTGTGCTAAATATTATTTCTCATTAGATTAGATTCCACAATTTAAAAAATACATATATAAATTGATAATTCTCTCCTTTTTGTAAGAATCACGGTCACAATTCAATGAGGTATGAATTTTGACTGCATAGAAAATTGTATTTTCAATAAGATAATTTTTTTTTGTTTCAAGTAATACAGCATCGTTAAAACACTTCAAAAATTACTAATACTGTTTATTTGACTCTAGAAAAATTGCAATTGTTTTTGTGTTCCTGTAAATAAATAAGGAATGTCACATATGCCATTTTCTATAGAAAACATGTTGTAGGGAGTCTATTTGCATTATTGTTTGACAAAGTAATTTAATAAACCAAAACTATACTTTAATTGCGTATAGAGACCATAATGTTTCGGAATTCTTTTAGCGAATCTCTGTAAACGATCTATAAATTATGCACACTCCATTTCGATAACGAACATTGCACAGTAATCTCAATCACGGCATTTTCCACAGATTTTCCTTTTTTATCATTTTGTCCGCCATTTTTTTCAAGCAATAATCTGTTACAGAATAATAAAAAAAAATTATCGTGAATATTATTATAGCCTATTTATGATGTTAGACAAAATAAGAAAGTAAATAGTTAATTGTGACAACCCTGCAATACATAGATAGAATCCGTGGCAATCCAAGTACAGTCGGTTCTCGTTAATTCGAACTCATCGGGACCACAAGAAATGTTCGAATTATCCAGAGTTCGAATTATGGAAAGTATGCCAGGAAAACATATTTAAAGGGGTACTAATACAAAAGAATTAATGTTACAATATTTTTTTTAATTTATTTCGGCTGTTACTATTAGAATATGACTTAATATTAAATCAAAAGTTATAAATACATAAACTAATTAATTTTAAAATAATATAAATAAAATATAAAAAAATAATAATACAGTATAAAACAACTGCATTTTAATTTTTTATTAATTGTGCTATGATTTTCTTACCTGAAATTAGATGAACATTTAAGAAATTATTTACACTGTGACTGTTTATCATCACTATGAAAAAAAAAAAAAAAAAAAAAAAAAAAAAAAAAAAGGAAAAGAAAAGAAAAGAAAAGAAAAAAAATCACTTATTGCTTGCTTAGTCCTATTCATTTTTCACTTTTAGTCAGTTTTTCTTATTTATAACAAACAGTAAATTCTTACTCCGATAATGGCTGCATCAGGATAAATGTACGCAAACACTCGATTGTGGACTTGACTTTCCTGTGGACAAGGAAATCACTTGGGACATAGTACAGCAGAATGGCCAGAATCTGAAGCAAAGGGCATGGTATTCTGCGTACACTAGTTCAGAACAATTCTGTCAAAAATGAAAGTAAGTTATTTCAAGGATTTAAAGTTCGTCAGAAGGTACGAAAAAAGAAAAAAAAAAAAAAAAAGACTTCTCCAGTTCGAATTAAGTCAAGAGAAAATGAGTTCGAATAAATAAAAATTTTTAACATTATTTTGTTATTGAAAATTTCGGAACTTATGTTCAGTTCAAATTAACTGAAGATTCGATTTATTCGATTTCGAATTAACGAGAGCCGACTGTATATTTGAAAAAAAAAAAAAAAAAAAATACGAGCAAACAGACAAAAAGACAAATCGAACTAATCTTTTCATTTTTTTTTTCCCTAAATCTTTATCATTAAATTCAACAATGAAAGATAAAATATGGATAAAACTCGATTTTAATGTAAGAACCTTCGTCACAACCCAGCGAGGCATGATTTTTGACTGCATAACAAATTGTTGTCGCTTCCGGTCAAATTATATGCTAAAAATTAAACCGGTCAAAGAAAATTCTCACACGCCAATCTAGTAAAAACTTGATCCCATTCTTGGGTAAAGTGACATCTGACGCCGAGATAGAAACCGAAGAACTCTTATTTAAGTTTCTAACGGGGTTACGTGAAATCCAGTTTTACAATAAAAAGATATCTAACAGAAAGTATCGTATTGTTTCAATAAACTGATCTCGTTTTAAGCCGAAATTTGAATAAAATATTAAAAGACAAAAGTAAATTTAAGAGACAATATACGATTAAACCCAGATTGAGAACATTTTGTGCTTTTGTTTAGAATTTAGGTCGCAACAAATGCGTTTAAGATTTAACAAAAAAAAAAAAAAAAAAAAAAAAAAAAAAAAAAAACTTTCCTTCCCATTCCTTATGATTGAATTAACCCTTCGGTAACCGAAAAAAAATAATAATACCGTACAAAAATTACCAATCGGGCCTATTGGACCCAATGTAGACTTTCCAAAATTAAAAAATAAACTGCGTTTTTTAAAGAGGGTGGGGGGGGGACTAATAAATATTACAACAGCAGCTCCAACAAGTAATAGATGACTGTATCGATTGTGTTTCTTTACGACGACGATTTTTTTTCCTGTTGATGAATTTTCGAGAATCACCCATCACTAGCAATAATCGCAACAGCACTTTAGGTAGAAGCATGAAATTTAAGATAACAAGCCTATTAAAAAAATATCAAACATTTATTTCAGAGATTTTAGTTATTCCCCCTCTTCCCTCCAAAAGAATTAACTGGAGGTAGAAAACTTTAGGTTATTGCGCCATACCTTAGCAGTAGTTTTAGATAAAGGCATGGATTTGGGAATATCTAATCTACTAAAACAAACTTAAACATGTATTTTATCCATTTTAGAAATTCCCACCAAAGAATGTTTAATGAAGCGGTCGCACTTTTAGAACATCAAACTGCCAAATTCCTGTTATTTAGAAATCACACAATGTGCCATGCTTGGCGATTTTTTGACAAATGGAGAAAATATTTCAAACAATGCTGTCAAAGTTGGCGTTTTGACCCACATTTTCCAATGCATGAGATCTGAGAACGAAAAAAAAAGTTATCACACTGAGAAAATAATTGTTTATTAATCAACTTCTAATTAATTGAGCGAAAAATGAAAAACACACGGCCTCATACATCTCTTCAAAAATTACCTCAGCAAGTTTCATGTTTTTATTTTTAGAAATGAGTCTAAAAATGTCTCTGAAAATTTCAAGCTGTTAAGGGTAAAACTTTTTTTTTCGAATATACCTTTAACATTAATATTTTAAACTTTTATGATTTCATTAAAAAAAATCATTCATTTTATTGAATGGGTAGGTACACTATGTAGAAAACTGAGTAGTGAGCCGTGCCTTTGTACAATTACAGTCGACTCTCGTTAATTCGAAATCGGATAATTCGTATCTTCGCTTAATTCGAACTAAACATGAAGTCCCGAAATTTTCAATGGTAGAAATAACGTTAAAAATTTTCATTATTTCGAACTCATTTTCTCTTGACTTCTTTTAATTCGAACTAACTAGGATTCCGATTTTTCATTTTTCTTTTCTTTCTCACGGATTTCAGATCATTTGAATAACTTTCTTTGTTTTTTGTGGAAATTTTTCCGAACGAGTATACATATAATAGAATGTATTTGATATCCACTTTCTTAGTGTCCCGTCTATCCATCCAATGACGCTTTAATTTTTTCTCCCATTGTGCTTGTTTTTAATGTTTTAAATAGTTTATGTATTTATACATTCTAATTTTTAATATTAAGTCATATTCTAATGGTAACAGACGAAATAAATTAAGGAACACTATAACATTAATTCTTTTGTAATAGCACTATATTAAGCATTTTTTCATTTCATATTTTCCATAATTCGAACTTCGGATAATTCGAACATTTCTTGTGGTCTTGACGAGTTCGAATTAACGAGAGCCGACTGTATCTGGAGCACTATATAAGATGTATTAAATTAAATATTACAGTAAATGTGTATGGAGATTGTTTTAAATTGCTAAAGCTTTGTTCGATACCCTTCATGCAAGTTATATAAATCAGTTTTGGTTTGCCTACCAAAAGAGTAATAAGATAAATACAGTAAAATCTGCCTATAACGTAATCTCTCTAACTGAAAAAAATCATGCTCCATGTGGGAAAAAAAAGTCATTAGAAAGGTCAATATTAAACCAGATTAAGCATTCTTTACAAATTTCTACCTTCTTTTAACATGAAAATTAGAGATTGATATTTAACATACCTTTGATCTCTTTCGATTTGGGCCGCCGTTTATTTCTGAATACGCTTTCAATTTTGGAACAAATAACCGTTTATTTATTTTATTTTATTAATTTTAATAATTCAGTTAATTTTAAAGATACGGATATGCATTTTTTTTTTTCCTTTTTCGCAATTATTTTGACGTAAAGAAAATAAATTTATTCTAACTGATCAATTTTATCTAAAGGGTAGTATAAAAAATTAAATAACTTTTATAAAATTAATGAAAAACTATTTCATTAACAATCTTATTTCCTTCCTTATTTTGAATACTTTTCCAACTTACATCGCCAAATTATCCCCAAGAGGTTGAAAAAACAAAATCGCGATTTGGTTTTTATTTTTAGTTACACCCTGTAGAGTAAGAAACAGCACGAAGTCGTCTAAAGCTGCCTAATTCCTTATTACAGAAATAATAAAACAGCAACTTAAAGTTGTCTTTGACATAATAAACATACTCATTATAAACCATGAAGGATGTACGAAATCAACAAGGAGGAAGAAAAAGCGACGTTATAATTTCTAACAAAATCATAACGAAATGAACTTGATTTAACATCCTGCCGAGAAAAAAGGAAATCGGTGCGTTGTTCTTAGAAACGAAATCATTTTCATTCTTGAACTGAAATTAATGAGAAAAGTAGTGACAGTAATTTAAAAAAGAGCGTGATACATGTGATCATGACAATAGGCTAAGGAAGAATTTTTGAAGACTGTTGAAAATATTATATTATGATAAGATTTAACTTATAATACAACTTTCTAGTACTTTTTGAGCTTTATTACACACGATTCTTTGTGTATTACTGGATTATTCTCGAATATATGTAAAAGCAGCTGCCAGCTTTTGTTCGGATAAACGTCTGGATATATATACATATTTTTTTAATGTCCGGATTTAAATTTGGAGTTTTTTACAATAAATTCTCAGCCTTTCCAGTTTTAGCATCCTAATAATAGAATATGACACTATATCATTTCTAACTCAACCCTACTCATGATCTCAATCATCTGCAGGGATCTAGTTTAATCCTTTGGGGTCTGAATTTTCTTTCTATTTTTAGGCAAAATTACTTTTATTTTAATTACATTAACACTAACTATCCAAATAGATTAATTAGTATTTAATAAATATTTCATTGTCTAAAAGATAACGAATGTTGTTGTTTTGCGTACTATTCAATTCATATTTATATGACAATAGGCTAAGGAAGAATTTTTGTAGATGTTTTGAAAATATTATGTTACAATAAGATTTAACTTATAATACAACTTACTATTACTTTTCGCGCTTTATTACGCATGATTCTTTTAGGAAAGTAACCTTTATTTTAAATTTAAAGAGTAAAATATATGTTTAAAATAAAAGAATCATAAATGGCGCAAAGAGAACCAAGCAAATAATAATAATTTTTGTTAGTACTAAACGCCTAAACATAAATGAAGTCATATAGTAAATGCATAGGCATATACTAACATTACTACATGTAAATAGTAGCAAAATAATACTCCATTAAAAGACATCTCTAATTAATAGTACACCACACATTCTTTAACTTTTTCCATCACGAAGAGTGATTCTGTTTGTAAAATGAGGTAATGGTAGACTCGCACCAGAATTTACAAACGAATTATAAGAAAATACAAACTTGCTTATTTTCACGTACTTTATAAAAGGGAAAATTAATTAAATATTCTGGTTGCCAGTACTTTTTAAATTAGGTGTCCTTTTCGTTCACACCGCCGGATAAAGGGTTAAAGGGCCTTTCATAAAAAATTTTATTTAAAAATAGGACTCTTCAGAAAATGTTTCACCTTAAAACAGGACTCTTCACAAAATTATGTTTAAGACTATTTACAAATGTTTGCTATCTCTGAACTCAGCTTCTCTCAAATTTAACTATTTAAAAGTAAAATTTGGCCTATCACTTTCACATTATATAAGCAAAATGTCTATTTTGCATATACATATCTCCTTAAAAATGTATAAGTAAGAACCTGGATACAACGATCATTTTAAATTGTCAAAATTACGACTAGATTTTCCCCCAAATGTATAAAGCTGTTCACAGTTTTAGGACCCTGGTAAAGTATCTGGACAGACCTCTGATATGAGTGAATTGTGTCAGCTAATTGTTGATTCAGGTAGCTCAATAGGCAGAACGAAGGCAATATAAGAAAAGATTTCATGTTAAATTTCCGGCCAGGACACCTTTTTCATTCAAATGGAATTTTTCCAATTCACAAAAGCTTTTTTTTTTTTTTTTTTTTTTTTATGTGTACTGTTTTTGTGTTTTTGCAATTACTTTTACCATAATCTGCAGTAATACTGATAATGTATGCTTTTACAATGAATATTACCTTTTTATTTTTGCTTTTGCATTTAGTAATTAAAAAAATATATTTAAAGCTCTATAAACATCGATGCTGACATTTTAATGATTATTTACTTATTTTTTCAATGAAAAATATGTTTAATTCTTTAAATTTAAAAATAGAGACAATTTTTCTCAACCAATAATATATAATAATTATTATTATTACTTTATGTGTGAGTGTGCGGCGCGCGCACGATGAAAAGACTGCTACGAGCAGAGCTGCAAGAGTTGGTAGTTAAGTATCTTATGTCTGAAGTTATGTACCTCGAAGTCCGATTTTGGATATTTTTTATAATTAGCCGAAATATCATTTTAAAATTAACGTAGGTAAGTACCGATCTTCCTCCCTTTCGCCAGCTTGTGCTTGCTAAGCCTCCCGACTTTGCTTCAATCTTCTGCAAACGAAAAGAGAGCATTCGGTTTGAATAAACAATTTTATATTATTTGAGAGAGGTGTAACAAAATAATAATAATAATGACATGTTTCGATTTCAGTCTAATAAGAACCATAATCAAAACCATGATTATGGTTCTTATTAGTTGGAATCGAAACATATCAATAATATTTGTTTTTAATTTGTTACACTTCTCTCAAGTAATATAAAATTGTTTATATAAAAAGGTGAAATTCTTAAAATCATATAACTTAAAAATCGAAAATTTAATAGATTTAATAACTTTTTTATGGGAGCATTCGGATGTTTCTAAACTTTGAAATCGAGATCTTCAAGTCCCAGAGTTACAAAAAAAAAAAAAAAAAAAAAAAGAAAAGAAAAGAAAATTTTAGAGCTACCTTTCAAGAGCATTACTACAAACATTCAAAAGGAGGAGAAAATGGCTTTTAAAATTACGAATATATGAACAATTTAACATAAACATAAAGAAAGATGTTTCGTAGTTCAGTTAATTGAAATTCAACAACGCAGAAATGCAAAAGAAATCAAATTTAAAATGTTTAAACGATACCAACATAAACTTTGATCAAAATTATTCAAGGAAGACTGAAAAATATTTTTAAACCTATAATGTCAGACTCGGAAGAAGTGAATAAAAACAATTTAAAGCAAGCAAAGATATCTTCGTATTTCCAGTTACAAATTACTAGGAAATATGCAATAGCGGAATATGGAAACAATCAAATTTAAAATGTTTAAATGATATGTAGTTAAAATTGCATAACAGTTACTCAAAGGAGGCGAGAAAGCTTTTCCCAGTTTCGGTTGATTTCCTTTAATAAAGTTACAGAAATGTATACGCCGATTTCCAGTTGAATAATTTCAAACACATCATCGGACTTAGAAGAACAATGGATCAAGTCGAAAATTTGCGAACAAGAACACATTACACAGTGAGTAACAATCTGATCATTAGCCAATTCTCAAACCACTAGATTTAGAACTGTAGTTCCAGTTAGGTACGTATTTTAATTGTTGTTCTTTATAATGTAAATATTTTGTTCCAACAGTTATTTTTATTTTATTTTTTAAATTACAAAATTTAAATTTTTGTAATCTCTGCGACATTTCAGCTTTATTTATAAAAATTTCTTCCATTTTTTAACAAGTAAAACAGCACAAAATCCATATTTTTTATGACCAAAACTTATCGAGTTACGATTATATTTATATTTTATTAATTTACAATGATTTTTGGAACTAATAACATTTTTTTTCCCTTTTTAATGCCAGAAAACACTGAAAATTGATCAAATTTAAAGCATCATAACTCAGAAAGTTTGTGTTGTACAAAAAAGTACTTTATAAAAAAAATTCTAAAAAAATGTAAATTTCGTAATTTAAAAAAAGTAACAATGATTCTGAAATAGATTCTTATACAATAAGGAGCTACTACTGAAACATCTTTACAAATGGAACACTAAATCTCAAATTAAAGATTTAGAAATTATCTGTTAGTCAACGATAAGAACAATGTTGAATTCAGACAATTTTCTTCGGGAGGGGCTTCACTGGCTCCGGGGGACACATTATAGAGTTCCCGGTGGGGAATTGTACTTTTTTTACCATAAAGTATGCAAAATTTCAGGAGAGGGCGTACTCCCCACCCCCAAAATTCAACACTGGATAAAAAGAAACATCTATAATGTACTGCTTATGTGATACGGACAGAGTTTGGTTTTGTCTATCAGATCAACTGCACAATATTCGCAAAAGCTCATCAACTGGTGTACTATTAAGAGTTATTATTTTGTTTTAAAAAATACCTTTGGTACTGTTTGCATATAGTAATGTCAGTAGTATGTGTCTATTACTATATGACTTCATTATCGTTTAGGAATTTACAGAGTTGCCAAGTCTCTGGCTTTTTGCATACCACTATTATCTTAAAGAAAATCTGGTTTTTTTAAATCTCCGAAATCTTCCAATTAAATAAAACAACATTTTATGAATTAAAATACTGGCATCCAAATAGCCGGGGACTTGGAAGCCCTGCATTTACTACTAATAATAATTAATGCTTGCTTAATTCTCTTTGCAACGTTTGTGATTCTTTTCATTTAAACATATATTTCACTCTTTAAATTTTAAATAAAGGTTACTTTCCTGAAAGAGTCTTGTGTAATAAAACTCAAAAAAATATTAGAAAGTTATAATATCTGTTTAATCTTGTTGTAATATACTTTCTAAACATATCCAAAAACTCTTTCTTAGCCTAATATATATATTATATCAATTGAATAATATGCAAAACAACAATATTCGTTATGTTTCAGACAATAAGATATAACTTTAATTATTCTATTTAAATAGCTAGTGTTAATGTTATTAACATAAAAGTAATTTTTATAAAAATTGAAAAAAAAAATCGGACCTCAAAAGGGTTATTTATAAAAATTTTATTAAATATTACTTTTACCGTTAGTTTAAATCCACACCCAGCATTAACACACATAATCAATATTCTGATTTGCGTCATTGTTGAACTAAACAGACGATAGTATAAAATGCAAATACAGAAAACAATCAGTTTAATAAAAAACAATTTTCATAAAATATTTTTATGATTTATTTATCTCATAATATTTTGATATTCTCATAAGAATAGAATATTTTCACTCGATAGCTAGAAAGAAGATCTCATAAACAAGTTATTTACATTAAACAGCTCAAATTTCTTTATATTAAAATATTTATTTATGAGTTTAGGAAAATTTTCTTTTCATCCACAGTAATAATATCAATTATTTCGTCGAGAGAAAACTGAAAAAAAAAAAAAAAAAAAAGATTCATACGCTTCAGTAAGTTCAAAATTTTAATATGAACGGATTGCTTTAAGTGTACTTATGATATTCATGACAATATATTTTAATGTTAGTTTTATATTACTAATGAATATTTTATAAAAGGAAACCTAATAAGACGAACTGCTAAAAAAAAGATTCTGGTGAATAATTCCTTCAAATCTGTATAACATTGATTTACAAATAGATTTTCTGCATTATTCATCTAATACGTACATTGTTAACCTGATAATCTAGAGAAAAAAAAATTCTTTACATAGTAAGATATGGATGTTGGATTTTTTTTTTCTTTATACCGTATGCGTATATATGTAATAAATGTTAATTTAAATAAAATGACAATTTGGCAATATATTTCAAACTTATCTCCAATAATACACACGTTTACAAAGAAAAAAAAACACTATTAGGTTAATAATATATTTCTAAAAATCCGCTATCACCAATATTTCCAAATAATAAGCGGGTTATAATTACTATTTTAAAACATAGGTCACAAATCCATGACATTTAGAAGCTATTAAACTCATGTCACAAGTTGTTGACCCTCGGCAAAAGTGCCATTGGCAATTGTTTTATATTTGCCTAACGCAGGACTCAGTGTGAAGTATCCCTGTAAACCTGCAATTGAACCCGAGATTGAAAGTTATTTATTTTAGTCCTCAAGCTCCTTTGCATGCAAAATTTAATAAGAAGGAAAAATCATGCTTCATGCATAGATTATGAAACATATTCTAACACAAGTGGAATAGTAACACGTTCGCTGCCGCTCACGCGCCATCGCGTGATATGGCGCCAACGTTATGGGGCTACTCACGCGCCAGCGCGTGATGTGAGGTGATGTCCAATAGCCAGTCAAGCACTGGCGCAGGAAAATCTTTCACTGATTCTTTGTTATAAAAAGTAAATAGGCTCCTGGGGAAAAAAACCCACTTCTACAGTGCGGCATTAACTATCATCACATCTTCATGTAATCGGCAGCGAACGTGTTAAAAAACATTTTTTCTTACAATGAAATGAGATATGTAAATAAGCAATTAAAAAAAAACAGCATAGCAAAAAACTATTTTCAACAATATTGTTTCATATCCGATAATGTGTACGAACTCTATTGTTCAGCTCTGTACATGATCTATAAAATTTATATACAATCCCTAAAATACTAAAAAAGTAAATACGTTTTAGAATGTATATTACCATTAAAAACATACTTCCAGCAATTACTGATCACAGTCAATCCAACTATCAAATTCTTTTGTGTGTCTCTGTAAATGAACAATAAAAACCATGCACTTCATAATTCATCGAAAACGTCTTGCAGTTCACCTTAGAGATCCCTTTTAATTTCAATATGTTTGTTGTATCATAACATTATTGTAATGTGCTGCAAGCGATTTTTCCTTATTTTGTGCGTTTTCGTAAATGAATTATAAATGTTACTAATTATATTCTCTTGAAACCGCATATTGTAGTAGTCGCCACCCCCCCTCGATCAATTAACATAAAAAGTTTAAAACAACTTTGGCTAATTGTAGCCAAATTGCTGTCCAACGTTAGCCCACTGTAAGAAATGTGTAGCCTGCCATACCATTTGTCAAAAAAAGATCCACAGTGACCTAACTGTGAGCTGCTCAAAATCCTGCACAAATGCATTCCAAATTAGAAGTTTCTCTATACATGCCATACCCAAAGCTTAAATTTTCAACTGTACCACTCCATAATGATTTTCTTAAACTGCTAACAATCTGTCAAACACTACAGCAGAAACAGTGCAGCATGGCAGCAGCATTACAGATTGATCTACTAGCTTAAAAATAAATGCTGGACTTAAAAGATTTTCTGAAAATTTACTTTGTTTTAAGAATATTATACTTCTTAATTATTTTCTTTGTAAAATGCAATTCTTACTTATTTTAGGTTTTCTATAAGTATTTATGATAGTGGTTTGATTCAGTATTGTTGGGTTGCAGATAAATTCTTATTTGCTGCAGATGAACACAGAAAACTCTGTTTACTGGGCCTACAATAATGATTATCAACCTCATAATCTTCGAAATATTGTAATAGCAATAAAGTTCACAGCAAATTATTTCCCCCCCATAAATCATAATATAACTCAATTTTCCTGTGTGCCCCTGTAAAGAAAACGAATGCTAGACATCTTATGTAAAATTCTCCAATAAACCACAATAACACATAAAAATTATATGGCGATCCTAGATTACTTACGAAAAATTGGATCACGGATTAGAAGATCAAAGAAAATGCAATCGAACACTTTTCAACTATGTTAGAAATAGTTAATGAATCCCTCTTTTTCAAAAAGTTATTTACCTATATAAAATTAGGTAATTTTTAAATACCTATATGAAAAATTAAAATTAGCCTTTAAATACGTTACATGTTATGCCCGTGATATTTTCTGTAATACACATATGAAAATTTGTTTTTCATCCCGGTAACCGACTAACTATAAAACCGGGTCCTACAGTTTGAGAACTAAAGAATTCCAAAGAATCTATCGAGAATATTCGCGGTTGAGTTGCGTTCCTTTAAAGAAAAAAATAAAACCTTGAGAAATGACGTCAATGATTACATACTTCATCTTTTCCCATAGTATCTTTATAGAATTAGTGTTCATTCAGCATCGGCCGTGTAACCTGCAGGCAAAGATTCGGGTGACCGACCGACTATGTACTAACGAAAAGGTCGAACGCATTTCCTCTCAATCGCCGAGGAAAAAAAAGTTGTAGAAGCAATTAATGATGCTCAAAGACAAGCCCTGATATTAATAACTGCAAGTTATTTCTAGAAAAAAGTGCGAGTAGTGTTAAAATATCGTTTCTGTAACCTGAAATACAGTCACCGCCAAAAAAATCTTGACACTTTCGATTTTTGATGTTTTGTTAAATATCTAGAAATATACACAAGGAATTATTCTGAAACTCCTGGTGTTTAAACAAAATAGTACACGTCATATATTTTGACAAAGATTTTTCCCCGAAATCTAACAGGGGACCGTCAATAAATTGAAAAGGAACGAAGATCTTTTGGATCACCCTGTCAAAACTTATGAAGCAAAACAGTTTAAACTGCAGATAATGATTAAGTGGCTTATTGTGGTAAGTTGTGTCGATTTTTATGAATATAGCTTGAAAACTCGTAGAGAAATTAAAGTTTTTATAAAAACGGTCCAAAATTTTTCCAAGTTTTTTGCTTATAATTTTCAGATCTCTTCATAAAACACAATAATCTTTTCAGAAAATATGACAAACAACATTGCACATAACACCCTGTAATCAGAATTAAAAAATAATAATAAATGTATGAAAAATGAACGGGTTTACTAAATAATTTTTTACTGCGCATGCGTCAACGCTATTAAAATTTCATTTGCATATTATGTTAGTTAAATGTATAGAGCAACTTTTGTGAAAGTCTCAAAAACATAGCTTAAAAACTCTAAAAATTATCGTCAATATAATATGGTCAAAATCCGTTATTTCCAAAATGAAGCAAAAAGATGAGGGGCTGTATCCATATTCCATTGATTAGTACCTACATAGTATTGCACGTACTAATATATTTGGATACAACTCCTTATCTTTTTGCTTTATTTTGAAAATAACGGATTTTGACCATATTCTATTGACGATCATTTTTAGAGTTTTTAAGCTATGTTTTTGAGACTTTCACAAAAGTTGCTGTATACATTTAACTAACATAATATGCAAATGAAATTTTAATAGCGTTGACGCATGCGCAGTAAAAAATTATTTAGTAAACCCGTTCATTTTTCATACATTTTTTATTATTTTTTAATTCTGATTACAGGGTGTTATGTGCAATGTTTGTCATATTTTCTGAAAAGATTATTGTGTTTTATGAAGAGCTCTGAAAATTATAAGCAAAAAACTTGGAAAAATTTTGTACCGTTTTTATAAAAACTTTAATTTCTCTACGAGTTTTCAAGCTATATTCATAAAAATCGACACAACTTATCACAATAAGCCACTTAATCATTATCTGCAGTTTAAACTGTTTTGCTTCATTAGTTTTGACAGGGTGATCCAAAAAATCTTCGTTGTTTTTCAATTTATTGACGGTCCCCTGTTAGATTTCGGGGAAAAATCTTTGTTAAAATATATGACGTGTACTATTTTGTTTATATACCAGTAGTTTCAGAATGATTCCTTGTGTATATTTCTAGATATTTAACAAAACATCAAAAATCGAAAGTATCAAGATTTTTTTTGGCGGTGACTGTATTGTATTATATAGTGAAAATAGTGCACAGTAAATATTTCAATAATCCCAATCCCTTTTCTGTTGTAATGCTTACAAACAGTACTTAAAAACATTGAAATTTTAAAATCTATCGAAAAAAATTGCACATTAAGTATTTTGGAAATTTTATACTATTTTTATTATAGAAAAGTACCACATAGATTGCAAAAATTAAATTCTATAGAAAAATATTATAGAGTAAATATTTTGGAAATTCTAATACCATAAAAGACAGAATCTGCATTAGCCATACCTTGCCACAGAGACAGTGAATAAGAAAAAAGACCTAAAAAAAATGGCTGTCAGCGGCCGCCTTATGGCCACTTTTCTACAAGTAGAGAGTAAAATTTTCTTGCATTCTATGATGTTATTCTATTTCATCTGGTTGCAATATATTTATATTAGCATATTTATTGGTGCTATTCGATTTTTGATAAATTATTATAGAAATTTTAATAAAAAATTTATTGTTTTGTATTTTAAAATAAAAAAGTGGCCACTAGTTTAAAGAAAATGGCCATTTAAATCTGGTACTACTAGCCAATAGGTCGGTAATGAAATTTCCCCAGTCCTGTCCTTTACAATTCCACTTTTGTTTAATACCTAAAATAGTGCAGCACAAATTGAAATTATTAAATTCTATTGAAAAATATTGTACAATAAATATTTCAGAAATTTGACATCGTTTATTAAAAAATTTTGAACACAGTTGAAAAGTATTTAAGAATTCGGTTTGTTTGACCGAGTTGTAACTAGCGTAAATATTAATAGCATTGACATGCAATTTTTATACTTTCATGAGGTTTCATTATACAATGTTTGCTAGTTAAAATGAAGCGTAGCACTTATAGTTCGTTTACAGTCACACACATAATATATATTAGATCATGATCCATGGTAAAGAATCATTTGTAGGGCATTTTATTTAAATTGCTTATATATCTCCTTACACTGTAGGGGGAAAAAAATGAAAATTTTTAATATTGTTTTAGTGTAGGAAAATGTTATGCCTGATACTCGATGCGCGATTCTTCGTTCTCTATTTTAGATGTCACATTATCTAATCATGTTACTATATACTGAATGAAATGTCAAATTCAATAGAAAAATATTGCACAGTAAATATTTCAACTTGATATTAATTACTTTATCCAATCATGTTACTACATATTCAATGAAATATCAAATTCAATAGAAAAACATTACACAGTAAATATTTCAGCAATTCTATACCATATTCTGCTATCGCATCAAAAAGTACAAATGATAACGTTAATTAAAATATTAAATTTAGTTTAAATATATAAAGGAGAGTGGTGTCATATTTTTGTAAAAACTGTGGGACAGTTTTTACAAAAATAAGAAAATCAACTTTGTTTGTCACAAAAACAAAAATTTCCATTTAATGAGTGCAAGGTGAAACACATTAATCTCCCTGAATAATACATAAACATAACATACAAAAGCTATTTTATAATTAAAGAAATTGCAAGTTTCAAAATATGTCCCATACTTCTCCACTAACAGGGAGGTATGGGACAGCAATGAAACAAAGCTATAAGGCACAAATAGTCTAGTGTCGGTTAGATATAAAATCAAACAAAGATTGTAGGTTGATAATATGTGTGCCACAGTATAAAATTCTATTATCTTCATAACTGGAATGAAAATTCAGGATTGTCAGTTACAGATGGCATTAAAAAATCATCAATTCAATTCAATTTATTTACATTTTGAAGTAAATAAATTTTATATCAATGTTATAATGAATATATTATCCTCTAAAAAACTTTTCATGTTAGCAATTTACATTCATTTTATATATATATAAAAAAGAAGAAGAAGAAGAAGAATGGGACATGTTCCATTTCTTTCCACTTCCTTCTGTTGTGTTAAACTTCTTGTATAAACAAAAATGTTGCTTTCAGGCTTGGTTTAAATTGTGGATAATATACAGTATAATGTTTTGTACTGAAAATTTTCGTAAAAAAGTATTTTTAAGACAAAAACATTTTTAAAAGGGTCCTGATTTGAAATAAAAACTTTTTGTGAAAGGTCTTTTTTTTTTTTTTTTGGATTAAATTTTTTGAAAGATCTTTTAAGGGGGCTCAGGGGTTGAAAACTTTTCAAAAAATCGATTTTTTTTATGATCTAGTTTGATTATTCAATTAATTCTTAACTAAATGCAAAAAAAAAAAAAAAAAAAAAAAAAAACTCATAAAAATATTTGCATTTTTAACGGAGTTATAAGCATTTATGTATCAATACTTACATAGCCGCATCCATATAATTTCAACTTTAAGTCGTGTTTTCTCAAAACTTGGTTTTTGACGACTAACACCAAGATTTAAAAAAAACTATTTGATGGAATGGCTTAATTTTTTCTTTGCATGCATATAACATCATAATCTAGATTATGAATTAATGATATAACTATCACTTAATAAAAACAATATTAAAAAATCTCTCAAAGTTAAAATTTAAAAAAAACCCCTAAAAATTGCGACTTTTTTTCCATTAAAAATACTCAAAATATTAAACTATCTAAAATATATTAATTCATAATCTAGATAATGATGTTATATGCATGCAAAAATAAATAAATAAATAAACCATTCCATCAAATAGTTTTTTTTTTTAAATCTTGATGTTAGTCATCAAAAATCAAGTTTTGAGAAAACGCGACTTAAAGTTGAAATTATATGGATGCGGCTATGAAAGTGTTGATACATAAATGCTTATAACTCCGTTAAAAATGCAAATATTTTTATGCGGTTTTTTGCATTGAGTTAAGAATTAAATGAATAATCAAATTAGATCATAAAAAAATCGATTTTTTGAAAAGTTTTCAACCCCTGAGCCTCCTTAAAGATCTAACTTTATTTTAAAAAAACACACTTCTGATTTCCCATCTGTGACGATGTCACATTTATTTCTTCTTTTCATTCTTTCTTTATTTATTTGGAGGAGGGGGGATTAATGTTTTTATAAATTTTTAACCGTCTATTCTTTTACAATTCATTCTGTTTACATGTTTAAACCATACTAGATGTTTCGTTTGAATATTTTGAAGAGTGTTAAACATTGACAATATAAAACATTAAAGAATGTGAATCATTTGATATTAAATATTTTCGGTTATTACTTACTTTATTTACAGTAATTATAACAATTTAAACACTACGAATATCACGGCTATCAGCAACTATATTTTCATTCATTTAAATTTTATGATAATTCTAACATCCACAACCATATATAGTTCTAAGTAAGAAAAATACGGTTATTTGAAACGCACATATTTTCTTTCGTTTTGATAAAATTTAAAGTTTCTTTTTCTTTTCTTTATTTTTTTAGTAATTTTTTTTCCATCTAGAATAAGAAATACATTAGAAACGGAAAAATAAAATACTAATATAGCACAACTAAAGAAAAAAATACATTAAATGAAATCAGACCTAACACTTCCTGATAAGTGCCATAGTATTTTTATTACGGAAACCCTGGAACTAGGGCGCAACATTTCATTCCTTGTATGATAAAATAAAATATTTTTTTTTTTTTTTTTTTTTTTTTTTTAAGAAAATTGAACTACATTAGGCTCTGCAAATGTAACGCTAATCGCAGCATGGCAGACTGTAAATACCACAACGTTGAAACTTAGGAAAAATTTTTCCGCCCAACTTATTTCCTGTATTGCCGACTTATGTAGCCCCCATACAGCTTTTGACGAGTTTCATATTCCTTTTGAAATTAGATAACAACATTAGTCACTATTAATGTCTCGAAAACTTGAAAATTGTGTTTCAGCTTACTATAGATGTTCACCTTGAGCGCGAGAGTCACACATTTCTAAGAGTTTCCGAGTCGCACATTCGTACGCTAATCTTAACCCTTTCGGGTCAGATTTTTTTTTCCAACTTTTAGAAAAATATTACTTTTACGTTAATAACATTAACACTATCTATCAAAATGGATTAATTAGTATTTAAGGAATATTCCATTGTCTAAAAGATAACGAATGTTGTTTCGCATACTATTCAATTAAAATTTATATGACAATAGGCTAAGGAAGGATTTTTGGGAGATATTTAGAAAATATTGTATTACAATAAAATTTAACTTATATTAAAACTTTCTAATACTTTTTTTGCTTTATTACACCTGATTCTTTCAGGAAAGTATGTTTTATTTTAAATCTGAAAAGTGAAATATCGTTTAAATTTTTAAAAAATCACACACGGCGCAAAGAGAATTAAGTAAATAACAATAAATATTATTATTACTAAATGCCTAAATATAAATGAAGTTAGATACTAAATGCACAGACATATATTAATATTACTGCTTGTAAATAGTAGCAAAAATATTTCTTAGAACAAAGTAATACTTGATGAAAAGACACGTGCTATTAATTGCACACGAGACCCGAAAGGGTTAAACCTATACAAACTCTCTTTTCATTTTTTTTGCTTTAGTATTAATATTTTTAAATGATTTTTTACCCCCTTTTTCTGACAGGATACTGGAGATTTATGTCTAATGTTGTACTTATGTGGTTTTCCCATTTTGATTGCAGGTTTCTTTTATATGAGGATACTTTCATCTTTGGAAACAGATTTCGAAAGTGATGAATAAACATTTTAAATTACATTAATAAAAGCAAGCATTTTATAAAAAACTTCATTCGTAGCTCGTGGATTAATTTGGTTTAAGTATAAAAGAAAAGGGAGGAGGGAGAAATCCGATAGTTAATAAAAATGTTGAGGCATAGTGGGCCATTTTTAATTTTTTTTTTCCTGCATTTTATAGAAGAATATACATGAAATAATAACCTGAATATACACCTTAGTTCCTACCTTTATTAATTTTATCAAAGCATAAGTTTTATTATTATTATCCATTATACCCCATATCTGGGGTACAGTGGAGAACAGCGGACCATGCATAAGGATATGTAAATTATTATGATAATAATCCTCGTGTAAATTATTATAATAATCCTCATTTAAAAAGAAAAGTTTAATTTATTCAAAATTTTTAGCGATGTTTTCAATGTATCAAACAACAGTGAACACAATAAATTTATTTCACATGTACAAATATATTTACATTGTGGACAGAGACAATATATAATACATAAATATGTGGAGCAAGTTAGATATTTAAATCAAAATTTCTTTAGCATTTTTAACTTATGAAAGATAATTTTAAGAACAATTTTCTTTTGAACTTCCTGATAAATTCGGTATAGCACCAAAAAAAACCATCAAGAGACGAAGTTATTTATATTTTAAGTGATTTAAATGTTGTGTTCTTAAAAAATAATAAAAGGAAAACATCCTTTCAAATGAAATTTTCTCGTCTTGATAAGAACTAGTAGCTGACTACGTTATTCAAGATACTAAAATTGTAAAAAATGCAAAAGTAATTGGATTTTTTTTTTTTTTTTTTATATTTAACTCAAAAAATAAAATACATTAGAACTTTCTTTAACTGTGGTTTTAATTTTAAAGTTTCTTTTTTAATAATATGTTTTATATATACATACATTTTTAATTTTTTTTTTTTTTAATTTTATGGTAAAAGGAAACGTAGAAACGTTTTTCTATTCAAAATTTCATCATTACAAAAAAGTTTCCTTCTGCCTTTCTGCTATGGCCCATTGTACCTCCTGTAAACAAGATAATATAAATCTAAAATATTTTATTTGACTTAAAAAAGGGAAAATTCTGCTTAGATTTATTAACCAATGAATGCCTCATTTTTAAATTTAAATTGATTCTTCAACATTTCTAATCGTTTTTAAAATATATTTAAAATTCTATAGAAGTAAAATTAAAATTTTTGTAGATAAAAAACTCATTCTAATCTTGGATAAATTCTACTTTGATCATGTTGGTTGTGTTCATGACGACTAATTAACAGCACGGGATTTATGGCCCTCAGTGGTAGGTGTGTCCTCCATGGGGGGGGGGGGGTATTTCTAAGGGAACATAATCTGCATTTACGCAAAGAAATTCAGGTCCCATGTGATTTAAGGCTAGAAATATGCATTATTATACTATTATTTATGTGTATTAATATGAAGTTAAAGGAATGTAAAATACAGTTTGGAAGGGTGGTCCATTATATAATCTTCCCTTACATTTAATTTCGAAAAAAAGAATAAAAAATCCTCCATAATTGACATTTATGTAAATTTTGATAACAATGCATTTTTAACAGAAGAAAAAATAGCTACCTTGTTGTCTACCAAGAAAAACGGCAGCAGAGCCAGGGATGTGTTTTTAAGATAAGATATATAATATTTTCATCATAATCTAAAGCTTTTTTATTTTTTCGATTATGGAAAATTTCCGATTCAGCTAAGGATTTATAAATAAACGAGCAAAATAAATAAATCCTTAACCCTCTCAGCGTCTTGCAAATGGGTAAAATTGTAATGTTGTTCTCTACATTTTGTTTTAAATGCTCTGAAAATGATTTTTTCAATATTATATATTAAAAAAAAATTACAAATATGAATGTAATCCTTATTTTATTATCATAAAGAGTATTATTATAAAGAGAATTAATCATTCTAAAATGTATTGCTCATTTGTTAAAGCTATAGAATTATATCATCTTAAACATTGCTTACATTGTTGTGAAACCTGGAGCTTAGTGAATGGAATATTATGTTCCAAACACTTAGAGGGCTGAATACTTATACTAAGCCATTATACATCTTTATTAATTTTGTCTCTTTAACACGATAAAAGCGCTTTCCGCAAAAGTAAAAAGCTATCCATGGATAAATGCAACAAGTGAATCAAGGCAGATAAAAATTTTCACCGATAAAATGATTCGACATTTCCTGTCTGACAGCCATTAATAGTTCTTGTGTCGACATGTGTATCGGGCGATAACTCAAGTGAGAAGAAAAAAAAAAGTACCGCAATTGTTATTTTCCGAGAAAAGGTAGAACTGAAAAAAAGGGAGACTTGACTGCGAATTATGATACAAGACTTGAATAAAAATTATATATTGCAATGGCCACACAAAAAGTCTACTGGGTAACGGTCAAGCGTGGATCCAAAAGGGGAAGTCATGAGTGTAATTACCATTTCTTCCGAGACCAACGATGAATTTTTATGTACAACATTTTTTAAAATAAAAATACATAAAATATATTTCTATTTTTTAAGCTTAAAAATGTATCTTACTTGATACATTTAAGGAATTTTTCTATACAAAATTGCTTGAACAAGCAAATAATGCAGCAATTATTGTTTCTGTGACAAAGAATCGGACAACGTTTTTCATTTTCCTACAAATGTGACACATCTTTAGTTTTACAAAATTACTTTCCCAGGATTGTATTTCCATGACTGTCGAGGTCCAAAAATCGGTTTGAAATGCTAATTTTCAAAAAAATTTCTGTACGCATTTGCTTTTATCAGAAAATGGAGCAATTCCGATTTCTTACAAACATCCGGCATTTAAGAATGAAAAAATAAATCCAGGTATTTGTGGGGAGGGAGGGGGGGGGGGGAACCTAATTTTGATCATCGATTTAAAAATTACTAACAACGATATGTGATCCTTATGATACATGTTTAAAATTTATATATCACCATATTTACAAAATATAGAAAAAAAAATGGCATCTGCATCCTTATTTTTAACTGTGCCTTCAAAGCTTGGAGCGCTTAGTATTTTGCTTTCTGCTTAGCCACTCTATATTTGCACCATTGGTAATAATTCATTGGTAAATAGAAAACTTTGTAATTTTTTTTTCCTTACTGCTACGTAAAAAATTAATCCTTTGTATTCGAGAGGTGACTTTTACTCACCACTAACGTTGTTACAGGTATTCCTCATACATCAGGAAAACAAATACTTTGCCCAGCACAAATATCTTACAGTTTGTTTCGCCATCTTTTATCACAGATTATTCGGCCATTAGATAAGTCGAAGAAAATTAGTTTGAAATACTGGTGTCCAGAGTATTTGGAGCATTTACTTACGAGGGGCACTAGTGGTCAGTGAGAATCACCTCTCGATATCAAAGGATTAATATATACAACTTAGAATATTCAAATTTTGACTTTGATTTATTTTGTTAGTTATTTTAAGTTTTTTTTTTTTTTTTTTAATAAAAAAGGGTGTTAATCTATTTTTGTTTGACTATTTTGTCAAAATAAAAAAAGACACGTGAAGGATTTTTTAAAGAACATTAGGTCTAGTAGTTTGAGCCAGCTCCACCTATTCCCCTCTCTATGGTCCAGTCGGTTACTTTCGTCGTATTAGAGAAGATCACTTTATTGACAGGAAATAACAAAATATTTTTTCTTTTTAATTTAATATCACAATCTAAAAATATTCAAAACAAAAAACTGTTATAATTACGAGGTGGAACCCGTCGAAATTCGATGTAAGAAAAAGTTTAAGAAGAAACTGTCTCATTGATTTATAATAAATCTACAAAATTAGTTACTGTAAAAAATACATCTTATATTGGTCAATCTAACTCCCAAACAAACATATATCATTTTAAGCTAAAATTAACAAAGTACTAATTTTATAAAACTCAGCTGTCAAAATTATTAAAATTAAACTTTAATTTCATACGTAATCAGTAAATTATTACAAAGATCACTTAACAGGATGAAATTATTAATTGAGGCTTTTATGGTTGGTACAAATGCCAATGAAAAAAAAATATTCCAAATTAACACGATCACAGACTATATATTTGACACAGTATACGCATTTTATTTATTTATTTTTTTTTTTTTTTTTTTTTTTTTTTTATTGACGGTGTAAAAATTTAAAATCTACGATGTTTAGAAATATAAAATTTACAGTACCAAAAATTTCAAAACCGAAATTACATGGGAAAGTGTTGCCATTCGCCAAATGACGTATGCGTTACGCACAGATACGTTTGGTCCTTATAATATAGATATGGAAAATTACAGTATATATTAAATTGAATACGGGTTCATATATCCAAGCATTTATTAATAAGATAAAATTCCATGTTAAAAAAATATGCAATAAAACGGCGTATAATTAAAAAGGCAGTTATTTTAAAAACGCAAACGTATGTTTTTTTAGTGTCGATTCTTACGCATTACTATCTTCATATGGTACTATGGTAATTTTACTAGGAATAGAAATTTTGCAAAATATTTATGTATACGGCAGGCCTTTCCAACCTTTTACTAAGCAGGGGCGCATCTCAGCTTTTGGCAAGAAATGGAGGGCACCATTATTAATATGGCTCAAAATATGCAAGGAAATCACCTTTAAATATTAGTAGCAATATATATGTGATGCAAATGAAACAGTATGTCTCTATAGATCTATAGCGCCATATAAATAAAAAGAAAAATAATAAAAAAATAAATAACAGTAAATCATAACAAATTTCGAATAATACATTTTCCTGTGACGGTTTATCTCAAATATTTTTTAATCGGAAGGAAGCAGAAAACGAAATATCATCTATTATTAAAATAAAATCGTAGTCAGATATTGTTACGTTTTTTAGGGACACAAATATTCTGCAATAACTATAATTTTTTGAAGGTGTAAATTCGCCATTATAAAAAGCGCAGACACAAAGTTAGGGAGAGGGGGGGGGGGCGGTTCAAAGAGAGCCTGAAATAGATTTCATTAATGGTTACAATTATTCAATTGAATCAATTATCAATTCATTAATGGTTTTAAAGGTGTGGCGAACAAAAAAACAGCCTTTATCCTGTCTTATAAAATAGCTAAATGGCCAGATAGCAGCGCCATTTACAATACCAAAAATGCTGAATTTTCATGCACGAAGATTAAGAAGGATCGCTTGCTTTTTTTTTCTACATTTTACTTCTTTATGTTTTACAAAAATTATTGCCGATATTTATTAATTCCTATCAGCATAATTCCCATAAAAAGATTTATAAAGCATAACTATAAATTGGTAAAGAAATGCAACAGCACTTGGTTAAGTGATAAACTAATTATGTGCTGTTAATTTTACGTTTTTTAAGTTATAATTGATGATACGTGAAATCATTTGCAGAGATATTTAAAATATATTTCCATGAAATCCATGAAAATATCATGGATTTTAAATTCATCATGGATAAAATCATCATCAAATTGATCATGGACAGCCCTGATGTGTGGTATTCAAATGAAACAACACATTATTTGAAGAATAATTATTATCATACCGTTGGCATTTCTTTTAATTCAAATATATGCTTCATTCTTTAAATTTAAATTATCGACTCCTTTTTCAAATTAGGGGCCGTCCATTAATCATGCGAGGCTCGAGAGGGGGGGAGGGGTCCATAAAAAAATCACGAAATATCACAAGGGGGGAGGAGGGGTGTAGTATTGCATCACGAGTATTTATTTTTTCAGCAAACGTGCGATACTGAACCGAAAAGCGGCGTTTTATGTATTTATTTTTTCGTCAAATGCGGTTTCTTGAAATTACTCCAACGTATCAAGGCTTCGGCAAATTGATCTATGACCTGTATTGCCCTAGCCTGCAGAAGGATCGGATACTTTTGGAAGGGACATGCCAGCAGTGTGCATTGTACTTCTGTACAAAAACAAAAGTTAAAGCACATCTGAATTCTTGTCACAAGCAACTGAATCCGAGCAATAATAGTCTAGAGATGCAGAATGTCCGTCCTTCTCGCATCCTCACGCGACGAACGAATGGTAGATCGAGAGAGATTCTCTGCATAGTGCGCGAAAATGATGACGCCGAGTAGCTTGATGAAACCGATGTTAATCTTCAACAAAGCACTGTGCTACACCTACAACTAACTTGCAAGATGCTTATCCAGTTATTGGTGTTGAAGAAAGTCTTGCTAATCCGCGGTCTAAGGACATTGTAAATTAAATTATGTTTACGTATTACTACAAAAAAAAAAATTTCGCATTTCTTTCATTATTTTTATGTCAGTCCAAAACAACTTGCAACCTTTCTGTTTACCTCTTAAGGTTATTATTGTAGTTTTTTTTATTTTCTATAATAAATTTTGATGATACTTGAACCTGTATTTTATAATAAATATTCTAAAAAAATTAAGATTACTTGTAGGTACTAAAAAATACACGTGATATAGGGTAGGGGGAGGGTGGGTAGTCTTGAACCTCACCATGTATCACCAAGGGGGAGGAGGGGGTTAAAAATGCCAAAAAAAAATCACATGATTAATGGACAACCCCTTAGTAAATCGTGATAAAAAATAAAAAATACTACTAAATTTTATGTTTGTTTAATCTATGGTTATAATTTTCCATACGTCTTATATTCTTCCTTAGACTAATGTTATATGAAAAACACGCAAAATCAGGGCTGCGGAGTCAGTAGGAAAAATGGCCGACTCCAACTCCGACTCCGGAATTTTTAACGACTTCGACTCCGACTCCAACTCCAACTCCGGAAATTTTAACGACTCCGACTCCTGGCTAGCTAATATATTAATGTTGATGCTGGTTAAAGTTATGAGGGAGAAAAATAAGGTAAAAAGTCATTATTTCGGTATTCAGTTCTTAGAGCTTTGGGGAAAAAAAATCCGTTTTACAAATTCTTTAATTTTACGTACCACAAACTTGAAAAATTAAATTACCGAAATCTAAAAGAGATAACAAAACGGATATTTTACTATTTCGGATCCGTGGCCTCGAAAAGGGGAAATCTGCGCAATTTTTATGTTAACTAGTGCTCTCAAGAGCAGAAAAATTTCAATGGAAAGGAAAGAAAATTAGTCAGATGTGTTAATCTTAGAGCTTTCTTCAATATCACACATGTTAATACTTCCTGAAAAATGCAGCATAGCAGCGCCACCTCTTATGTGATTTACACCAAAATCTAGTCAACAAGTTATATCAACTTCTAACTGAATTTGAAGCTTGGTGAAAATCAGTACATTAATTTCTGAGATAGAATTATAGCGGAAATCTTAAAATTCTGCGTAACAGTGCTACATGTTGGGTGATGTACATCAAAAGCGAATCAGGATCAATTTCTATCAGATACTAACTGAATCTAAAGTTTAATGAACATCCATGCATTAGTGATTGAGCCACAGCTATTTCAAAATCGTAAAAAATGCAGCATATCAGCGTTACCTGTAGGGCGATTTACACCAAACACTAAACTACTAATCTAGATTACAAACTAATTAAAGTTTAATGAAAATTCGAACATTTGTTTTTGAGATAGCGCTGTTTCAATACCATGAGTAATGCAGTATAGCAGCGCCACCTATTGAGCGATTTGCACCAAAAATTTACAGCACCTAATTATATCAAGGACTAACTGAATCTAAAGTTTTATAAAAATCCGTGCATTAATTTTTATTATATAGCTACTGTGGAAATTGTGAATAACGCAGCATAGCAAAGCCACTTGTCGAGTGATATACACCAAAAATTAATCAGATCCAGTTTCTATCAAGATCTAACAAAATCTAAAGTTTCGTGAAATTCCATCCATTAGTTCTTGAGATAGAGCGCTCCAAAATTTTTGTTGCATGCAGACCCACGAAGTGACAGACACTGACAGACATTTTCGAAAAACTATCAAATCGTGTATAGTTCAGGATCTTCTAAAACGTATAAATCCATCGAATACCGGAAATCGAAATTTTTCAAGAATCCAATACTTTATTCTTGTAAAGATAGAAGATCTTTACTAGTTCGCAAATAATCTGGGATTTACTAGAGCTTTTAATTAAAAACAATTTTCATCTCCTGTGTACGCTGGGCAGTTTATTGGGATTCTTTAACTTGGGTAGCCCGATATAATCAAAAAATTGCAATAAAAAATTTCTTCTATGGATTTAAAATTACATTTTGTTGGTTTAATTTCACTTCAAACTGTCTAAGAAAAAAAAGCCGAAGTCGGGTTTTTTTTTTTTACGACTCCGACTCCTTTTTCTCAAAAATGAGCCCGACTCCGCAGCCCAGCGCAAAATAGCTACATTCGTCAGTAAAGAACATATTCGTTAAATTTCAGTAAACGGTAGTTTCTGTGATATGAATAAGTTACCTTTAATTTTGTTAGCACAAAATTAATTTTTTTCACAAAGTTAGAAAAAAAATCAGGGTCGAAAGGGCGAAAAATGCTCCTCTGTAACTGCCCTTATTAATAATTAAAAAAAAAAAAAAAAAAAAAAAAAAATGTCTGACTAAAAGGCAAGAAACGTAACTCGTTTCAATTAAACTGGATTACTCTCCCTACAATTATTTAACTAGAACACATTGGGAAGCTTTAACAAAAGACACTTCGGACGATTTAACGCGTAGAATGAATGATACAACTTGGGTACTGAGCGTAACCTCGATTTAACGCTCTCACTCAACGAACTGTTAAATAGGAGCGTTAAATGAGAAACTATTGTTGTGCGGCAGTTGATGAAACCTATACAAATCAACTCAAGTGGTGTTTCAAATCGAAGAAACATTTCGGGGATTGCTAAAGAGTTTATACAGCAGCAGTGCTTGTTATTTATTCACTTTTTTGTACATCAAGAGTCGAGAATTTAAATAGGTAGGCAAGGATCATACAAAACGCGACGAAGTGCGGGAAGTTTATCGGTCTGTTTTATGATGTTCTGTTGTCGCAGCAACGAGCTAAAGATAGTTGTGGGTAAAATCTGTATCACGTCACAAAAAAGAATTTTGAGATTGAACATTTTTAATGAATTGAAAAGTCTGAAAGTAAATTAAATAAGATACAAGATGAATTACAATTGGATAATTTTTTCCTTCGAAAATCCGTAATTTACATAGCTAGGAAAAAAAAATTTACTACGGTGCAGCTATTTGGGGTTGAAATTCACCTTTTCAAAAGTCTCTAGTGATAATCCTAAAGCTTCAAACAAAACAAAATTTAATTAGCATCTGTAGTTAACCCTTTCATGGGCAAAGCATTTACACTGTTAAAATGAATAAATGACATGGATAATTAACCTCCTCAGTCTTGAGACAAATTTTACGCGGCACTGCAAAAAACAGTTTAAAATTATTATAAAACATCTCTAGAGATGCATCAGTCTATATATTGATGCTTCTAATATACACACATTAAAAAACATACGTTACATAAACAACTCGGGGATTACTAAAGAAAGTTTATACGGCAGCAGTGCTTGTTAATTATTTCTCTTTTTGTGTCTCAAGAATTTTAATAGGTAGGCAAGGATCACACAAAACGCGACAAAGGGCGGGAAGTTTATCCCCCGCTTTACACCGTTCTGCTGTTGCAGCGACGCAACGAGCTAAAGACAGTTATGGATAATATCTTTATCACATCACTTTTTTTTTTTTTTTTCGTTAATTCTGTTCGTTTTGTTACGAAGCCGTTGAAGAGAGAGAGAGAAAAAAGGAAAAAAAGAAAAATCATACATCAAGCATATAAAGTGCCCTAAAGCTGACACTCAAAAAACAATTTCTAAAGCTGGCATGTTTAAATAAATCAAATGTTTAAAGCATTACCAATTTTCTAAAATAATTTAGAATGAGTTCTCCTTCTTGAATGGCGGCACTTCTTAAAACTCATTTTAAATTATTTGAAAAAATTAATGTTTTAAATATTTGTTTTATTTAAAGATGTCACCTCTAGAACATTTTACCTGATTATAAGACACTTTCTAGTACATTCAGGATACTAAACTAACATTTAATAAAAATAAAAGTTGTGTCTAAGCAAGCAATTTTAAAAACGTGATACATTTAAAAATCAAATTTCAGCAGCCATCTAAAGTCGAAAAATATCCAAATTCTTTTGTACAGCCCTGTATATAATCTACAGAATTTATACACGCCCAGTAATACGCGAAATATTAGTTAAATTTTAAAATACATACTATAATTAAAAACGCACTACAGCAAATGTGAGCCGGAGTGTGTCCTTGATCTGCAACGAACGATGAAACTCTATCATACCCTATTCTACACTAAGCTTATTGCAATGCGTCCCAGTCATGTATATAAATTACACTATGTTTGAAATAGTGCAACATCATTAAAATACCTTACGATTTTTCCCCGCAGACCATAATGTAACGGATATATTTTGAATGTCCCTGTAAAACGAACAATAAAATTTATTAGGGACACACTTCATTTTTAATACGGAACATGCCACAGTAAATCTCATTAACGCCTATCAATTACACGGCAATCCGAATATAATTACGTGAGTTACAGCGTAGATAGACCGAATTTGTAAACACTTCTCAACTATGTTGGAAAGAGCTGAAAATGTACAACTAAACTGGCGTTCTTTTAAATAGAAAGTTCAAAGAAACAGTTTAGGTTGTTATTGTGCAATTTTTCCTGTTCATAGAGTGGTCAAATGAATAATGACATTAATTTAAGGCAATTCTCAAAATAAAATCTCATTGCTCAACTACTGTAAACTTTCTAAAGAACTTTCTATATAACACAAGATGTGTGTGGAATTGCTTTAATTAAGTGTACTCTGAAGCCATCTTGAAACAGTTTAAATAATTGAATTAGAGTGATACATAAATTAAAATACACAGTCGAACCCCGTTACAGCGAACCCGGTACATAGCGAACTCACGGATATAACGAACGAAGATTTTCGTCTCGCTACTTTGCTATTGTATTTAATCCTAATTTATCCTTTTATAACAAAACTTCAAAATCTTAAGAATCAGTTATAACGAATTTTTTTTTTTTTTTCCTTTAACTTTTCCGCAGTTTTGAAAACAGGATTACGACTCTAATTTTATAAGAAAATGCATGCCGGCTAGTGAAACATTATGCGAATTAGCAATAAATGTTTTTATTATACGATAGGAAAAACTGCATTTTTTCTCTTTTATGGTAGCAATTCTCCAGGTTTGATCACGCCCACTCGTAATTTTCCATTACTTTTATCACAGCTGTTTAGTAACACATTTAAGATTAATGTATTCAACTAATGTATTTAAGAATTATTCGAGATAGCATTGAAAAAAACGTCTCCCTTGACGCAGGCAATAATCAAGAGGTTTTCGCTTTAAATTATGAACTCTGGAGTTCAGAAGTTGATAAAAAAGGGAAAATTTTAATGATAAAAAGTAAACATACATACATACATACATAAGTAAAACGATTTTTAAACATGTCAGAAATAACTAGTGTTAGCAATCCTAGCCTGAATAAAGTGTAAAGGTTTTCGTTTTAGTACAGTCGGGGACATTCCTTACACTATTGCCTATCCGAATTAAGGTCGATCTCGACTTTTTCGGGTAATCGGCGCTATACTATATTTCTATTTGCCTTCATTTTTAATAAATTTATTTAGTATTGTGTCACTTTAATGTAATCAATTTCAGTCGTTTTAATTCATTAAAGATCGTATTTAATAGATTTTAGGGTTTTTTTTTTTTTCTTAACACATCATTATTGAATATACAGGTACTAATGATATACATATTTTGTGAATATTAACAAATTTTAACGGTTTGGAAATAGCGAACCACCGGATATAACGAAAAAAAATCTTCGGTCCCTTAAGGTTCGTTATAACGGGGTTCGACTTTATATATATTGTAAGATGTGTATAAGAATTTCCTTGTAGATGGAATCTTAGCTATTAAAAAAAGGGGGGGTAGTCACAGTCTGTCCAAGGCTATTAGAAATGATAAACAAACCTACTGCTACAGTTCTTAAAAATCTTTAAAAAAAAAAAAAAAAAAAAAAAAAAAAAAAAAAAAAGATTTTTCAAACATTACACACACATACACATATATATAACAATCGGGACGCCAATGCAATTAACTTTTTTAAACGAAAGAATTTCCGTAAATTCCAGAAAATTTTTCTTAAGAAAAAAAGGATAAATCTTTGGAATTTAAGGAAATTTTCCGTTAAAAAACAGTAAATTGTACTAATGACATCCCGATTGCCAGTACTATCTCCGTAAAATCGTTCATTTTTTTGCAGTGTAGGTATTGATGTATTTTAATATAATTTAGTTTTATATAATACAGATAGTCAAACAGCTTTTAGAAATAAAGCTTAATCTTTGTCAAAAAGTAAAATACAATGTAAAGTTTACAAAAATAATGCTTTCAAAATAGTCTTTCTACAGTAAGAATGTCTAAGCGGAAATATATTAAATATCGAAATATTTACTAATCAGGATTTAGAAAAACTTCATAAAATAAAATTGCATGACTTTTTGTGATAATATTACATTAAAATTTTAGCAAAATCTGAACCATCAAATGATTTTTCGTTTGTATCTAATATAGAGGATCACAATACACAATCTTTTAGAAAGGTGGAAGGTAAGGTATTAATAACAATTTTCAAAAAATTCGATGCTAAAAAACTTAAGAGAATTCGTGATCACATAGCTTTTTACTGCAATATCTTCATCTGCTTCATTGGAATGAATGTTTTCTGCCTTTTGTTTAGTACATTCGAAAATTAGAAATCGATAACTTGCTAAACTAGTTTTTCTGTACCAGCACTACTTTAACCCTTTATCAACCGACGGTACTTATAAGTACCATTAAAATTACGTATAAAATTCTTTTAATACGGCGATCAGTTGTAATACTGTTTAGAATGAGTTTCAGATACATTGCTTTATTTTGTTCCAAAAGCATTATTGGGTACACAAAACAAAAATATTTTTTAAAGGAGGATTCCTTTTGCCTTTGTATCTTTTCAGCTTTCTTGGCGCTGAGGGAGGGGGAAGGGGATTTTTCAATTCGA